>OZ008370.1:170946259-172146259 GCA_963931995.1 Phaonia tiefii | reverse complement strand
GGAAAAGAATGAATTATTTTAATGTGTCGTGAGAATGCAATATATAAATAGTTCTTTATATACCCTCACCCATAGGGTGATTTAATACGTAAACAAATGTAACACATGGAAGGAGCCATATTAGACCCTTAGTATCTTTGGACGAAATTCGTTTTAAGACTTTTTAAGACGTTTGAGCCATGTCCGTCTCTCTGGCTGGCTGACTGGCTGGTCAACACGATAACTGCCGTAAATCTTTACAGATCACAATGAAATTTTGTCAGTGACTATTATTTGTCAATATTGAGTTTGGGATTGAAAATGGGCGTTGTGACCACACCCCTTCTGGTACCTCCCATACAAATGGACACATGTAAAACACAAAATCATATTACTTTCAAACCTTTCTGGTAGATGTGATTAGCTTCAACTCTCACACCGGTTAATAATCTGTAAATGCCTGGTTAACTGACGGAAATGGGCGAGTTTGTCACGCCCATTCTGTTACCTCCCATACAAAACAGGGTGTTCGTCCGGGTTGTCAATCCGATAAATCGCGCGAAACACTTCCGACCTTAATGAAATTAGGTATAGGGCTTCACGTTATCAAACGCCAATCACCGAGTAAAACAAGGGTGATTTTGCCACGCCCATTGTGGTACCTCCCATACAAAATTTGTTTGGCCGTCTGGTTGATCAGCACGAGAAGTCCCGCAAAACCGAATCAATCTTTATGAAAATTTGTACTACTCAATATTTAGTCAAATAAAACTCTCCTATAGAAAATGAGCTGTTTTGCCACACCCATTCTGGTACCTCCCATATAAAAGTTGGGCGGATGACCGGTGGATCGACACGATAACTCTTGTAAACTACAACCGATCTTAATAAAATTCGGTACTAGGCAATATTTTTCTAAAAGCTACAGTGTAAGTAATAACTGACTATATTTGGCGTATTTGCAGTTTGCCGACTCGATATCTCCAATATATCATAACCTATCTTAACAAAATTTGGTATTAATCAAAATTTTGGCAACAACTTGCCATGCCCATTTTTGTAGCTAGCATATAAATATTCGGAGGGAAACTAACTAATTTGCGTATTCAATAATATTTAGCGCAATGTCAATCTGCTATTGAATATGGTCACTTTTGAGAATGGGCATTTTTTATTTAACAGAACTCCCACGCAATGGATGACTTAGGGTGAGGGTATGATTAAGTCGGTTCACCCGACTGACACTTATATACTGGTTAATGTATTATTTAACATGTTATTAGGAACGAGTTCTATAATGCTTTATTTATAATGCATTCTATTGTTAATGAATTAAGAATTTGTTATATAATGCACTCCCCCGACGTAAAGGGTTTTTCAATAAGAGCAAAAGTTTTTTTAAATAAAACAAAACCGGTTTTAGATACCAATGAAATTCTTTATTCCTGTGAAAGTACGTTCGATGCCATTATGTATGGAACTCGATTTCTTTTGCATGGCCACCACGGGCACGCTTGCAGAAGTCCAGACGCTGAACCCAATTTTCGACAGTTTTCAAGCATAAATCGGCCGATACTGCTGCAATTTCCCGTTCGATATTCGTACGAAGTTCATCAATCGTCGCTGGCTTGTTGTCATAGACCATAGACTTGACGTAGCCCCACAGGAAATAATCTAACGGTGTCAAATCGCACGACCGAGGCGGCCAATCGACTGGGCCATTTCGTGAGATAATACGTTCACCAAACTTGGTTTCCAATAAATTGATTGTGGCATTCGCTGTGTGGCTTGTGGCGCCGTCCTGTTGGAACCACATGTCCTCCAAGTCCATATTATCCAATTGGGGTCAAAAATATTCGGTTATCATTGAACGGTAGCGATTCGCATTCACAGTAATGTGCCGGTCTTGATCATCACGGAAGAAGTACGGCCCAATGACGCCGCTGGCCCATAAACCGCACCAAACTGTAATTTTTTCGGGATGCAATGATGACTCATGGATTACGTGTGGATTGCTGTCTGACCAATAACGCATATTTTGCTTATTGACGAAGCCATTCAGCCAGAATGACGTAGCGCTCTTAAAGATGAGGCCACTGACTCAAAATTTCGGTAGTAAATTTTAATAATTTCGACTCGTTGTTGGCTCGTATATCTTTCCACGATGAAATGGCAAACCTTACTGAAGAGAAATGTTAAAAGAGCGGGAAAAAATATGGCGTCGTTTGCTGTCCCTATCGATTTACTTTTGTAGCGTCTCTGTTGAAAAACCCTTTACATACACGGATTAAATAAACTATTTATATATCTTCACCTCTAAACGTTGCACCAAAACTGACTTATTTACGCGATTCTAATAGAAACATGTGGGCTGTAAGGTTTATAAATACAATGTTAGCCATCAGAAAATATTTCCCGTTAGATGACGTATTGTGACAAACTTCAAAAAAACTGGATTTGCAACTCTATGTTTACTTACTATTACTTTAGATTATAATAATTACTTTCATGTGACAAAATTGTCAAGAAATAAAACAACAAAGCAAAACGTAAACGTACAATTTGTAGGCGCTATGAAGGGGGAAAAAATGTGCAATTGTGTCAAATGGCATTACCCCTCGATTCTTTGGAATGCATTATATACATAAATCATTCTCAATGTAATGCATTCTTCACTTTCCTGCTGGGTAAGGCTGTAAATTTATAAACACCTGTTAACTCCAAAAACTCAACACAAATAAATAACTACAAAATCTGTGTGAAATAATTAAAATCTGCATAAGTTGTTGGCTCATTCCCAATTAGGGATGCCAAACGGGAAATCCCGGGATTTTAGAAAGTAAATCCCGTGATTTTTCGGAATAATTATTAATTTTGAAAAACATAAAACTAAAATCAATGACAAAAGTTCAGTGTGGTGGTAGAAAGGTAGCAAAATGCAAATTGTGCAAAAAGGGGTTAAAAACCAATGGCGACTCTACAAAAGGTTCAATGTAAGTTAATTTTGGCATATGTATGTATATTATACGTCTTACTCTCCAAAAATTACAAAATTTATTGCGTCGGGTAGAACATGTTATTTTAAGCAAAGAAAGTAAATAACAAAATCGGGCCAAATGCATAGTTTCGGAGTTATGGACCCCAACATTTCGGATACTTTTTCCACTAACGTACTTTGTAAAGCCATTGATATCACTTTTTTGTATAAAACAAGTCGTAAATTCAAAAAATAATGTAGCATTTTTCGATAAGTCGCTAAGTTATCGAGTTATCGGATAATAAAAAAATTTTGGTTTTTGTTTGAAAAAAAAAAATATTCGAAAAATCGCGCGATTTTTTTAAAAAAATTGTTGTTTTTGCTTGAGAAAAGGGTTAAAATTTTTATAACCGACGAACGGATTTACCCGACCACCTTTGAATCTTTTGAAAGTTAGTTGACTTTTTGCACCTTACTTAAGTAAGACAAATGCAAAATTTTGGGGTTCCAGCTTCTGTTGTTCCTGAGATATGCCGCGTCAAAAAATGAAAACATCATTAAAAATACTTATAAGTGGTCTGCCATTATCATTTATATCTTCAAAAGTTTTTAACACACAGGGTCAAGATTGATCTCATTTTAAAGGTATTGAGAATAGCTTTAAAACTGCTTTTAGTTTAATTTTTTTTGTGAGAGGTCAAAGGTCACTGTCACATGATTTAAAGTTTGGGAAGATATATCTCAAAAGTGAAATTTTTAAAATTCTGAAAAAAATATATGTTGATCCTACAAGTCTGTGCTCTTATTAGTTCCGGAGATACAGACAATAATGTGAAACAGTTTGAAAAAATTTTATACTTTTTTTTAAACATTTTTGTTTTTGAATTTATTTGGTTGGTATTAAATACAAATATTAATTTAGACAAAAATAGTTCAAAGTAAGAAATATTTATTTTACATATTTATATTACAAATGCAGGCGATTAATTAATTGTAAATATTTTCAATTAAAAATTCCCGGTCTTCGGAGAACAATTTTACTATAAGTTTTGAATTTCCTTCTGGAACAAAATAGTGGAATTTTTGTGTTCCGGTATAGTTCTCAAGCCAATATACCTGTTTTTAAGAAACTGTTCTTCTGCTTTATAATCTTACTCTGTTAAAAATACAAAATTACAATTTAAAAGATGTTCACGGCACCACTCATACAATTGAAGCGGGGTAGTAATTTGGCCCTGTATAGGACGTTGCAAACTGGCTCGGCGAGCTTCTTTCTTGACAAACAAAATACTATCGCTAGGACCTTTTCCATGGCTTGTGGCAAAAAAATGCCATTCGGCTGGAAACCCAAAATCATCTTCATGATGACATAAATTAACAAAATTTTTTTTATTCTTAAATTGGGCGGCTGAGCCATCCGAAAAATAAGAAATTTTTCGTGGTGTTGGACAAAACTTATTTTGTAGAAACATTATCATATGGCGATGGAACAAGTGTACTGCAACTGTGTTGTGGATAAGACAATTAGATATAACTATGTAATTGGTGTGCTCTAACTGGCCATTACATTTGTAATATATAGAAATCGGATATAAAGTAGCTTGGCTGTTGTTCCAATGAAAACCTTGTGAACAGTCCTGAACAAAAAACGATGCATTTTCCGAACAATCACATATTGCAATGTACTCATGTTCTCCAAGCAATGCTTTTTTGCATTCAAAACAGCAGCTTGTTCCTTTGCGATGAACGAGTGAGGCAAAAGTGTCAATAATTTTTCGCAAAGTGAATCCAGAAAATCGTCGGCTTGAAATTGTGTCAACTTGTATAGCGTATTTCCTAACATAAAAATGTATGTATGTACATGTGTCTGTTGCTGTTGTTGAACGGAGAAATAACGTGAAGAATGAATAATACAAAAAAATAGTATTAAAATTGTTCAAACAATTTCACATTATTGTCTATATCTCAGGAACTAATAAGAGCACACTCAAATTTTTTGGCACAAAATGTGTAAGAGACTATTAGGATCAACATATATTTTTTTCAGAATTTTAAAAATTTCACTTTTTGAGATATAGCTTCCTAAACTATAAATCGTGTGACACTGACCTTTGACCTTTCGCAAAAAAAAAATATAAATGTAGTTTTAAAGCTATTTGCAATACCTATTAAATGAGACGCCATAACCCTCTCACTTATCCGAAATTTCGGGGCCCATAACTCCGAAACTATGCATTTGCCCCGATTTTGTTATTTTACCTTTTTTGCTTAGAATAACGTATTCTACCCCCCCTTGTGGTTGTTTCTTGGAGTGTAAGCCGTAAAATAGACCTGTTCCCAAAAAAATGTAAAAATAGAATCCCGAAAATCCCGGGATCCCGAAAAATCCCCGGATTTCCGGATCGGGATTTCGAAAATCCCGAATCCCGGGATTTTTTAAAATCAATCCCGTTTATCATCCCTATTCCCAATACATTAACCGGACATAATGTGCAAACAAATGAAGGAATGTGGGGACCTTTTTTTTGCAAACTACAAGTTTTACTAATGTGATTCAAAATAGTTTGCCCGTTTTCAAAATGCATAACTCAGTCATTAAAAGCAGTTTTTTAGTAGATTTCAAACAATATAAATGTTGCACTTATTTTAGCTAACCCTGCTCATACTGTACAATTTTATTTCGATGTCATTCAAAATGTTCTACAACTTTTTAGAGAATTCGTATCAATCAGAAACTATATCAACCCTTTTAATATTAAAACAAAATTAAACATTATGAGAGTACAATAAATATCGTGGTATATACAATTGAAATGCAATTATCTTTCAATAGAATACAATGCTCCAAGCAGCAGCATGGAGGGTGCAGGTCGATGTGATTTTGATTCGTCGACAAAAGGTAGGTATTTCCTTTTTATTTATGTATGTAAAAACGATTATTAATATGGTTTCTCTTAAATGAATAGCTCCTCAGGGACAAACCGAGCAAGAGTTGGCGACTAAGATGTTGCAAATACAATCCAAACGCTTTTATTTAGACGTTAAACAAAATCGCCGAGGACGCTTTATAAAAGTGGCTGAGGTAATTCATAATGAAGCGAACTGTTTATGTACATGATACTTTACACTTACGCACATATCGTTCAGAAGTTGTTTGTTGCTGTAACGCACTGATTCTGCATCGCTGAAATCGTTAAATTTTTAAGAACTTTAAGCCATTCGTAATTATAACGCTGACGTTGATGCCAAACGTGTTTACGGGTACTATTTTCACGCAAAATACACTTTTTTAGATTTTTTAATCTTTCGTAATTCAGTAGATCCAGAAAATGAGGTAATAATGCTATTAAGGTCTCTTAGTCAACAATTTTTTTGCCGGTTTTAAAAGTTACTCCCAAAGGAGATTTATGAGCAATCCGTACGGATCTAAAAAAGAAAATGTCAAGAAGGTCTTAGCCCGTAGTTACAGTGTTTGACACAGATTTGAACCTTAATTTGCTTGATAAAATCGGACCCACTTTTTTCAACATTAACTTACAATGGCTGCCAGCAAATTCTGTATTGTGGCCATATAGTTTATACTTAATAGTTATTTTTCCTCTGCTTAAGCTATTTTATATTAATAATAATCTGTACTTGCTCTATTTAGATTGGAGCCGATGGAAGACGCAGTCAAGTCTACTTAGCTTTATCAACAGCCGCAGAATTTCGCGATCATCTATCAACTTTTAGCGACTATTATGCATCATTGGGTGAGTTTAACAGAATTTTTGGAAAAATGCCTGCTGATTATTAATGATTTGTTTCTTTATAGGACCACCGAATCCTGATAATCTACCAGAAGATGGCAAACTGAAATCGGAAATGATGACCAAGGATAATAGACGTTATTATTTGGATTTAAAAGAAAATGCCAGAGGACGTTTTCTAAGGGTAAAAAATATATACATTTGCAATGATAAGTTATTACAAAGAATATTGCCATAGACAGTCACACCAGAGATAATAATGTTGTAAAATGTATTGAAACTCATCTCGCAATATGACTTCGATATTATACATTTTATCTCCTTCAATTTTTTTTGGCCATTAAATATTTTATAATTGTTTTTAATATTGTTAGCGGTCTAGCACTTAATAGATTAATTTTAATTTTTATAATTAGTAATTTACTTAAATATTTAATATAGTGGCCGTCGGTGGTGCAATGGCAGTATGCGCGCCTCTTGTACGTGAGGACGCTTCTCAAAAATACCGTTCGGTACCGGTTTAAACTGTAGGTCCAAATCAGTGAGTGTAAAAGTAGAACACGCTCAGCTCACTGGTTGTGAGGAGCTCTCCCAAATGCCTTCATGAGATGTAGGGGAAACCATTTGTTTTTTTAGTTTAATAGTACATTGCTGGCATATTTAATAATTTGTGAACGTCGCACTTTAATTGTAACTGGTTTTCTCCCGGCTTTGAACTACATACATATATTTGAAACTGGAAATAAATTAAACGATGATAAAGGTTAGGTTATTAGAGATCGGGGATTGCAAAAATAACAAGTGCTTATAGGTTTTTTACTGGTATTTTTACAGAAAATTAATTTAAATTATTAAAAGCTCTGTTATAAGACACAGGCGGTATGCAAGATTCTATTTTCTTGTTTTACTTAGTATCTCCTATAGTTTTGCTATCAACGAATTTTTCAGGTTAATGTCTTATGGAACTTTGATTAATCGTCTGAGCTTGTATAAGTTAATTGCATTTATTAAACGTTACGCGCGTCCTGTGCGATATTTACAAGAAACGCAGATTCTCTTAGTCCGGCTGGGAACGTTACAACGACATCCGTTGTGATATTATATTCTCGATATGGGAGCATAGCGAGTTTTTATGATTACCTTACGTTTATGGTGGTGGTTTTGAGCACTCTTGCGTGGTGTCAGCAATTTTAGCGTAGCTACTTTTAAGTTGTGATAGTATTTTTAAAACTGTATTTCTTCAGTTCAAAATAAACTCACAACAGACGAAACACGTCTCCAACTTTTATTAACTTATATAGAGGCACCTCTCTATACAGCAAAGATAATTTTGGTTTTAACCCATTTTTACACATTTAGTATTTAGAGCATTTATATTGACGGGTTTCTTTTTTAATTTTTCTCTGTCACATATGAGTTTATGGCCTTTGCGTATTTTTCCACCCACCCAGACATTAACGTGTGCAATAATATACTTATATGTTTCTTTGTGTAAGGCAATAATCCGAAAACAGTAGCAATAAATGTACTTAATAACATTCATATTTCAAGTATTTTAAAACCAAGTTCATCATCAATTGCTTGTTCAAAGATAGAGGGCATAAAAGACTATAAGAGCCATGATGGTTTTCGGGAAGTCCACTCTCCAAATTTTCCAGAGCCATTTATATTAAAAATGTTTAACTTGGTAAAATTTTTGACGTTTCACCCGCAAATTTTCCTCCCAAGACATGACCCTATTTGACCACAACGGGTTAACTAGTTCCATCCATTCTCTATAAGTCCATGAAAGCCGATTTTCCATACTTCTCTCCTAACTGTAGCTAGAATTTTTCTAAACCAGCTCTATTTTTGGGTGTATTTTCTACCCAATCGTCGTTAATGAGCTGATGGAATTTAAATAATGTTACTTATCCCAGTAGCTGACAGTAGATTCTACAATGATTTATTTTACAAATTAGGTTTACCGCAAAAAAATAAAAAAAATTGTAATATGGTTAGGTTGTCTGCAAGAACATCTAACTGAAATTACGTTTGTTCAATATATAAAGTAATTGGAATAATAATTTTACATAATACAAAATATTTCTTATAATAATTGTTTGCTACAGGTTTCTCAGACAATTACACGAGGCGGTCCACGTTCTCAAATTGCCATACCAGCACAAGGTATGATAGAATTTCGCGACGCTCTCACCGATCTTTTAGAGGAATTTGGCACCAATGATGGCGGGTAAATAAATTAATACGCAATTATAAGTCTTGTACATAATTTGATATTTTTTCTTCTAAATTCCAGTTTTAAAGGTGATCTGCCTGAAGAGCGCCATATGAAGGTAGACAATAAAAATTTCTACTTTGACATTGGTCAAAATAACAGAGGTGTTTATATGCGTATAAGTGAGGTAAGTTAAGAATGTTGTGCCATTCGTGAAAATACATTTCAAAAGCTACAGCCGACTGGGAATCAAACTCAAGACTATATACATATGTATGTATATACTATCGGCTTTATTCATAAAAAGTTGTCATGAGTTTGTTAAAGGTTTAAGAAGGTAAAGCCCAAAAATAGTATTCATAATCGAAAAATTCCTCTGTTAAGAGTTCTCTAACGTCGCCATTTTTGTTGAACGTTTAACCCTTCTTTAAGGCTATTTTATCCGCATTAATACACAAAATAAATAATTTTTTAACATTTCAGGCATTTCATATTTATGCGATATAAACAATTGGAATTATTTTGTGTATATTTGCAGCGTTTATAATGTCACATTATCCAGCTAAAGGTGGTTTTACACGACAAATGCTTTATTGTTTATCAAAAAACAGCTGATGCGATACGTTTTTACATACAACAATAGAACACGCCTTATTTCAAAAATTGCCATATGTATATGATGCATTGTTCATATGGCATGTTTGATAGCGTTCACACGACATGCATACATTTTTCATCTGCAAAAGTGACATCTTATATGTAAAATACATGTCGTGTAAAACCAACTTAAGCAAAAAAACAGTTTCGTTCCAATTTTTAAAATTTTTGACCAAAATGAACTTTTGTTTACATAGTGATGTATGTATATAAAATCAAAACATTGAAACTACAAACTATTATCCGGTTTTATATTTAACTACCCAAAACTGAAATCCAATTCAATATGATTTTTTGAAACTTGTTCCAAATTGATGAATATAGCAAATATTAATCGATCTTTTTATTGAATAGTTCTTTCCATTAATGTTTAAAATTTTTCAAAAATGCATTGACGCATTCAAAAATAAAAAAATCTATCGGTTATTGTCCATCTTGTTTTTACATCACAAGCACTGTGAGAATACATAAAACAGGGTTGTCAGTCAATTATCTTTTCCCTAGTTAAAATACTCATTATGAATACGGTTCTAATAAAACCTTCGCCAAATCTTAAAGCTTTCAATAACTGATGAATGTTTTAGAGCTACATTAAAGTTTTTTTTTATGAATAAGGCAGCAAGTATATCTCTATTAAATACAGATTTCAAAAATAAGTTTTACAAAATGGTCCCTGATTATAGTTTTCAAAAATAAGTTTTACAAATTTCATCCTCATGATTCCCGACAATCCGTGTAGCTATTTCAAATCTAGTCACAAATCTTCATAGTGTTTATCTGACATTAAAAACATGTTTATACTGCACTCGAAATCTAGAGATATCTAGATTTCGTGGCCTAAAGATCTGATTTTCCATACACAAATCAGCTGTTCGTGTGAATGAAATGAAATCTAGACAATCGAGATTTCGGTTGCAGGATAAACGCGGTATAAGCTATCGAAAAATTGATGAAGCTAAATGCAATCGAAAAATTAAGTGCACTGAGAATTATTTAATATGCACTAAACACAATAAACCATTCACAAAAATGTGTGTACATCTCGTGAGAACTATCAACTCTCTTTAGACATTATTTTTGTTGTGCATTTGCAGAACATAGGCAGAAAAACCTTTTGACATTGACTGATGAACAAATATCCTTTCTCTCCCTAACTGCGCTGTTAATTAAATGTCACCCTCGTATTAGTTGCTACCGGTCCTAATATATGTAATTATTTGATTTTTTGTTTTATACATTTATCCTTAAAGGTGAAATCAAATTTCCGTACAGCTATAACTGTACCCGAAAAATGCTGGACACGTTTTCGTGACATATTCAATGATTATTGTGAAAAAATGAAAAAATCGTCCGAATCACCATCGTCAATCACTGCCGATAACAATACCATACAACAGCAGCAGCAGCAACAACAGCAGCAGCCACAAGCCAAATAAATGTGCGCGATGGCGCCGTTTAATACAGCAGCAATTTGCAGTAACCAGGATAAGTGTAAGAAAGAGTTAGGCTAACAAAAGCGGGGTAGTTGAAACAGAAGAGATATTGGAAAGTAATCACAAGAGTAGTGGGAAACAATTGACAATGTCATTATTACTGTTATAATCTATTACATTACACTCACAAAAACACAGACAATTACACCTAATAACAAACAAACACACATGTTAACCTTAACTGTGTTGCCAGAGGAAAAGAAATATTAAAAGCAACACTTGTTAAAAATAATAATACTAAAGAATTATTACCGAATGACATAATTTTACTATAATAAGTGTAGAAACAGCAAAAACAAAAAAAAACATAAAGCGATTTTAATCAATTTGTTTGTTGGCAATTTATCTTTTAATTTCACAACATATTATAATGATATATGATATGATGATGTACTATTGTTAAGCTTATAAACAAACACCACAGAATAGGTGTCGTGCGCGGGTAGGACTACGCCAATTGCAAAACCTGTAATTATGAATTATTATTTAAACCTAAAATCGAGATAAAGCATACTCGAGCAAAACAACCATAAACAAAGTATAAAAATCGATTGGCAATATGGAGAATGTCAGACGATTTGAAATCAAACCATTTTTAGACCGAGCACCTAAATAAAGAACACCAAAATCACACCACTAAATCACATACACACACGTTTACACCTCACCAAACGCCCACCAACCCACCTTTAATTAATTTTGTACTGACTGTTGTCCTTCAGTCAATACAACAAAAAACTTTGTTTTTTGAAAGAATTGTTTGAAAACACATTGGAAGAGTGATCTTCATATTTTCTGGCGGAAAAATGCATGCATTTGAAGTTGTTCAAATTGTTGATGGAAAAAAAGGGAATGTATGTATGTAGTTAATTCTATGTTTATATTGTTATAATGTATTTATTTATATTTTTGTGATTGTTAAAAAAATGTTTCGAAATTTTGTTTTGTATTTCATTATTTTGTTTACTGTTTAACGATTTTGTGATTATAAACTTTCAAACTTCTGTTATTTGCATGTTCAATTTTGTGTCATTGTATTTATTATTTGTTATTTCCACATAAATTCACAATTCGCCTTTAAACAGTTTTTGAAAATTTTGGATCAGTATGTAAATGTGATAAAATTTTTAGTACTACTAGAAATTCTCTTCACTAGTTGTGCTTACTGTCGTTTTATACATGAGAGTTTTCTTTTTGAGTGTGAATTTGTAAAGCTCTAATAAGATATCGCATTTCGGTTCAAATTGACTTCCGGTAAAGCGTTAAAACCAGCCCAAATTCAAAATGTTCTTCAAAAGGGTTTTTTATTTTATTTTGTTTACATTTTATCTGAAGATTATACTCAATATCTTATATCTGTCAGGTTATGCTATTGTAGTATTTTTTATTGTATCCATTGAAATGAAAACATAATACAACAAAATTCCAGCTAACACTACATTCTTTAATTCTCTTATACATTTACAAGATAAGCGAAGTTTGGATTATCTTCTCATCAGGCGATGAGTGTCAATAGAATAACATCAATTATCTATTAAATGTGTCCTACTATGATATAGTTATATTTCCCTACGTAGTTTGTTTTGAAAATGAAAATTTTATCCGCACTATTGTTATGACTCAGTGATAATAAGATAATTTAATTAATATGAATACTTCATTGAGCAAACAAGTAACGATTAAATAACAATTTTTAAAACAATATGGCATGGAAATATTTCTATATCTCCATTTTCATCTTTATAAAACATTTGTTTATTGTTCACATACTACGGAGACATAATGCTCTATTTAATGATTATGCTTCTTTTTTTTTTTGATTTGGTTAAGTATTTCGAAGTTTACATACATCTTTGTTAACAAAATGTATTGTTATCGTCATTTCCAATGCTTGTAATATTAGAACATTACAGAAACGTTAGACCACACACACAGACGAATGCATGGCTTCTTCGCAATTGTGTTCAGTTTTATTTTGTATTTAAATGTAAAGAAGAAGTAAATAATTGCTGTTACGATTATCAGCTGATGCGTTCGTCTTAGTTTAAAAGACATATCCAATGTCGAATGCATGCTATTGGTAGTTATATGGTCAATCTATATGGATGCCGTTTAAAATTGCAATAACTTTTAGTGAGATTCTCGTAATGTTTCTAGTATGAACATGACCTTTGTTATCACTTTCACACATACGAATAATACCAATTATATGTAGTAGGTAAATACTAAGTACCAGGTCTAAAATTGGATGGATTTTTATAACTCTAGTTTGTCTTAAGAGAGTTTGTAGATGTACATATGATTATAACAGTTAATTTTTTAAACTATCAAAATTACATAGTTGTGTTAACAAAACAAAAGAAACAAAAAAGTAACAAGAAAGAAATGAAAACAAAAAAAATTAAACAATATCTGAAGAAAACAAACAAAAATCCTTATAAGTGTTAGAAAATTAAAAATATAACATCAACCTGATACAACTAATATACCCTCCACCACAACAATACAACTCTGGATGTGGGGGTATACGAAGTTCAAAAAAGAAAAGAAGAAAACAAAGAAAACCACTTTTGTTTAAAACAAAACGTTAAACTACCACATATAATGTATCAACCATCACAGATCCTATTATGTAGCAATGATAACTGTCTGTCCGTTGGTCTGTTTGGCAAAAATAAACGTTCGAGTCCAAATAAAACAAAAAAAATATTAAACACTAATAAACAAAAAAACGGCTAGATACCTGAAAGTCAATAGACAAAAGTTTGGAAGTAACTATTGTTCTGTAATGCTGTTTGAGCTTTAAAATTCGACAATTCGGTCCATAGACGTTAATATTTACTTGACGGATATAACCCGCAAGTTTTAATACATGCATGTATTGTGCATTTCCAAACCAATGATTTGGAAGAATTTTTCTCAACAGCAGAGAACGTGTTTTGAATACTCTGTATATAAAATTAGTGTTTATACCGTACAAACTTGCCATTTTCAAAGAGCTTCCGGTAAATATATTCCCTTTTATTTTCCCCCTTAAGGTGAAGTGATTTCAAAACTGATAAAGTTATGTTGTGGAGGATTGATGAATAATTTTCTGGAACAGATTCTATTTTATATTGCTCATCAAAATTATTCTATCTGCCGGCTAACTCTAAAAATACGCTTTTCCAAGTTCGTCTTTTAAAACATGGAAACTCCAAAGTTTCAAAGACCGAAGTTGATTTCGATCTTTTTTCCACAACATTTAGTATATTGCTGTTATCCTGTTAACTGGATTCAAAGTTCAAAAGTCGGCTCCTTTTAAAACTCGAAAGTTTAAAAAACGAAGTTAACTTTGAAAATACCTGCAACATTTAGAATCTTGCTTGCTTAGTTGACCCATTAGAAGAAATAAAAAATATATTTTATATTACACATAAGGTTTTAAAATTTTAAAAATCAAAGAAAATCGGTCTTATTAAATTTAATATTTGTATCATGCAGCAAATTTAAATATTTTCGACAGCTTTCGACAATTTTATTTATACATATATATATAGTATATAATTTATATTTTTAAATTCTGTCACTTATATTTTGCCTTAACGAATAAGTATTTCTAATATGGCATTTTCTCTTATTAGTAAAAGAAAGAAATAAGGGGAGGGAACATTGAGGAGATTCAAATTTTGTGATTGATTGTAGTAAATTTTCCAAATTTGTAACATGGTCTTTGGAAAGTATAACACAAATATTTAAAATAAATTTAAATTGTGTTCTAAATTACATTACGAACAGAATATTTTAAAGAAGGGCATCCTAGAAGAAATAAAACAAAATCTGAGATATATGAATAAAGAAAGCCACCCATTTCCAGGGACATGAAATATGTGTCATTTCAAAAATACCGCATTATCATGTTCTTTAATATATGCTGGATGCTGGAGGGTATAATCGATTCGGCTTAGCCGAATATAGCACTCTTACTTGTTTTTAGTAAAAATTAATAAAATAATATATAATAAATATATAGAATCTAATAATATATAATTATAGCAAAAAACAAAACAAATGAAAATGTCCTAAAGTAACTGAGAAATAATACAAAAAAAAAAGAAAATAAAACAAATCTTTCTAATCTGTGTTTGTATTCTATGTTAACAAATAATGGTGAAACAACAATCCGGGAATCTGCAATGACAAATCTTATTGCCAGATGCGGTTATGTTTGTAAAAGTATGATAATAAAAAAAAAACGATAAATGATTGACAGAGACTTTTCATATGTGCGAGGCATGCCAATTTCAAAACGGTAACAATACAAAATAAGTTAGTCCTCCTAAAATAAACTACAATACTTAATTACTTTCGAGAAATATCAAGAGTGCAAATGTCTCATTTGGAAAATGGTTGACGACAGCTTTGTATATACTTATACATTTGGGAAATATCCCAAATGTGTACCAATATGTTGGTACAGTTTTTAACAAAGCGATGTGTTTTTTCTGTACTTCCTTGGAAGCAACTTTTTTTCCCGGGAAGTAATTACGGTTTGAATTTGCTAAACAAAATAAGATAAAAGATTATAACGGTTGGATTTTCGAGTCACGTATTCACAATGTAGTATGAGAAATTAAGTTAATCTTTTGACGACCAACGGGACATGTATACATGCCCCATCAGGAGTGTATGCCAACTGTACAATGGAAGTAAAGTATCTTGAAGAAAGGAAAATATAGCATAATAATCAAATGGGATACATGTATCCCACTGGTCGTGAAGGGGTTAAGCCAACAAGTCTATATTTTATTTGGCGGTATAGCGAGGTCCGTCCGACTGTACTTTTACATGGTAATATCCTGGAGTTTTATAAAATAAAGGGATCTCTGTATGTTGTCAAATATACTTATTACTAATAGTTGCAGTTTAGTTGATATACTGTTGGTGTATTTAGGCGTTCCTAGATCAGCGAGAGTTACGACCGTACCAAAACACCACAATCTTAAACGTTTATGAAGCGTAGTGTTAAATGTAAATACATCATAACTGTAGCCTATGAATATTTGTTTTCAAGCCACTCTCTAAGACATTTTCCCCAAAAGCAACATGTTACATTGTACTCATTGATAAACCCTTCACTAATCTGTGATACAGAGCCTTGTCAGTGCTCAAAAACATAATTTTATTATAAAAAGATTCACATGATGCTGTACCAATCGACTTGATGCGTTTTTAACGTTGTCCGTCCGTTGGCTGTATAAGTGATGATTCTAATTACTAATCCTCCAAGCTATTAATTTAAATTTTTTTAAATTTCGTAAACCTACCTCCCATACAAAATCTCCACCGACTAGTGCTTTAATTTATCTTCTGACATCTACCGCGATGATAAGATCAAGGATCCAACATCAAGGTGGATTGCAAAAATACGATTTGAATGAATTGATAGTCTAAATCATAAATAAAGAAATATGTATAACATTCCCAGTCTATAAGGCACGTGTTCATAAAACTTATGAAACGTTTAATAAGCTAATAGTCTAATAAACTTATTATAAGTATTATAAATATGACCTTAAATATAAAGCTAACACGAAGTCCATAAGAGGTGTGTGTTCCTCCTCTCCCAATCGATTTAATGGTTACAAAGACCATCCAATAATAATTGTTCAGACATGGTTTGAATGCCATGTGTTTGTCGTTTTCAAATTGGCTTGTTTCACATCGAATTTCCTGTTGTAAATTAAAAGTAAATAAATTTAAAAAATAGTGTAATGAAAAATACAATTAATATAATTAATTTAAAACCTAAAACAATATATGAGAAATGTTAAAAAGTAATTGTTTTTATTATTATGATTATGAAAATGATGATTATTATTTTCTGAAAATATAGTTACGTATTTACTTGAAAATATCCTCTAATTATAAATTCAATAAAATCTACTTTAGCCAAATTAGCTAAATACTGTTGATGTAACTTAACAAATTTGTATCTTTTTTTTAATTTTTAATTTTAGGGATTGTTGTTTGTGTTTGTATATGTATGATGATGTATATGTTCACTGTTAGACAGATGGACCTCCATCAGTCCAATGTTATGCTGAGCAAATCAGCCAGGAAGAGAGAGAGAGAGTGTAAACTTCTCTTCACAGCTTCGTATGAGATTGGAAATAAAGAAAAAAATACAGTAAAAGAACGATTTCATTAATAAAGAATTAGAACTAGTTTGGACTCAGAATTCATCTGTTGTTTTATTTGTTTATTAAAATACGGTATTTAACATTCATATTCTATTTGTAATGTACAGACTCATATAACAGATTTTAACTCATATAAACAGATTAGGTCAGAGGTATAAGGTCTTTTGGGTTAGATACAATCATAGTTTCTTACGCAAATTGTGTTTCAGTAAACATTTAACTATGATTTCGAATTTTATAAGCGGAGATACTAAACGAATTTAAAACAAAAATCTCTAGAGATCTCGAAAAAATAACGATATGAAAAATATCTGAAGTTCAGTTTATCAAACATTCAACTTTGTACAATTGGATGTTATCCTAGTAGGCTTACTTTCCAAGATCGGGTCTCACCAAATAAACTCTGCATTAGAAAACCATTTATTGTTGATTGCGGTATCTAGTACATCAATTTACATCACATGCTTTACAACATATTTGTTTTCATATACATACATATGCATGCTTTATTATACGTAATCGTCTACTTTTTAACTGCAGTATATACTAGTACAACAGTAATACAAAACTATGTAAGATATAGTAGGTATATACAAAAATATCAAGGTCATCTCACATTTACTTTGCTGGAGGGCAACTGCATTACTGAGAAACGTGTGTGTATAACAAAATTCTAAATTGACCTAAATATTGTCGGTAGTTAATACTCGTATTACACAGAGTCAACAGTCATAGTTCGGTAAATTTTAATTTTTTGTAAGCGGGAAATTTACCCCGCTATCCGGACGAAAATGTGGCGCTGTAGTTATGTCATTAATTGTTACATTTTAAAAGAAATTCATAAAATTATTTAATTTAATTCATTGTACATAAATTAGAAAAATTCTTTGTATTTACAAAAGTGTTTATTGACACTGAATCTGCTCGACCTAACCGGTCTTTGAAGTTTTATATGTAATCCTTTTTCAAAGGGATGTATTTATTTATTTATAAAATTTATGATCATAATAAATTATGAGGATAAATACATAATTTATTAGGTGCTAACAACTAAGGTTTTTGACCTAACTTTTTCTCTACAGTTTGTGAAGTTTTATATTAGGTGGTATATATTACAATGTTTTAAAATATTTTGTACAGTATTTATATTTTCAATGTTGATGTTGCGAAGCAACTCAGGTAAGCATATTTTTCCCAGTAGGGTTATTTGAGCTTCTTTTATAGAGGTGCAATTGAAGATTAGATGATGTATGTTCATTACTTCTGTGTTGCATAGTGGACAAATCTCTGAACTTGAGCGGTTGAAAAGATGACGGTGTGTAATGTAGGTGTGGCCTAATCGGAGTCTGATGTACTTCTGAAGGTGTAGTCTTGATGATGTTGGTGGATATGTTGGTGTTATTTTGTTGGGGTTAAATGTTTTGTAGTGGTGTTGGTAATTGAACCACTCTTCAATTTCTGTTTGTTTTATAGTTGTATGAATAATTTTAATTATATCATTTTTGTTAAAAGATGGATATTGGATGATCGGAGCGTTTGTGGCGTATTTTGCTGCTTCGTCAGCTAATTCGTTTCCCAATATCCCAATGTGGCTGGGAATCCACATGACTTTAAATTTGGTGTGGTATTTTATTAGAATATCTCTGATTTTTGAGATGGTTATGTTTTTATTTTTAATGTTTTGTATAGATGTTATTGTAGATTTAGAGTCTGAGCAAATCAAGAATTTGCCGCGAATATTTTTGTATTTGTTTAACGCGTAATATATAGCTGTTGATTCAGCAGTAAAAATTGACGATTTTTGGTCAAGGGTAGCCAAAAAGTCAGTTTGTTGGTGCTCGTTTATTAACGCTATTGAAGTTGAAGTGTCAGTTTTTGACCCGTCGGTGTAGAGTAGTTTCCAATTATTATTTGTATATGATGTGGAAATTTCGTTGAAAATGGATGTATACGAAATATTAGGTGTTGAGTTTTTGGGTAGTCGCATCAGATCTTCTACGAAACTGTATTTGCTCAGCTTCCACGGTGGTTCCGAAGGAAAATATATTTTTTGAGGTTTAGTGTTGATGTCCATGTCTTTGGCACGTTTAAGAGCTATACATATGGTGGATGGGTATTTTAATGGCAGTTGTGCAGGAATCTGCGCAATTCGTTTGAGAAGCTGTTGTTCCGCTGGGAAAATTACTCTTAAAACCAGTTTTGAAGTCAGACTGTCAAATCTTTGTTTCAAAGTAGGTAGACCAGACTCAGCCATTAGGTTTTTTATTGGTGTCGTCTTAAGAGCACCAAACGCAAGTCGAATAGATGAGTTGTAGATGGGTTCAATTTTTTTAAGTTGAGATATCGGAGCTTTTCCATATATTGCTAATCCATAATCTAGTTTTGAAAGAATAAGACTTCGGGCAGCGCTTAAAACAGTAGTTGGGTGGGAGTTGCTTTTTTTTGCAGCTAGACATTTTACTATGTTTAAACGAGATTGTAGCGATTTTTTTAAAAAGTCTATGTGGGAGGACCATGAGAAGTTCTTGTTGAAAATTACCCCAAGAATTCTAAGTGACTCTACGGTTTCTATTTGGTTGCCTTGTATGGTTATGTTTGCATTAACGCAAGAGTGTTTTTTACATATGTGCAGGCATTTTGTTTTGGAATATGATATTTTGACGCCGTTAACATTGCACCACCTATTTAAGGTTACAAAAAGTGCATCAATTTCTTGTTGTAAGTCAGAATTTTTGCAGTATTTTGTAATAATATATAGATCATCAGCGTAGATGACGTGTTTGAAGAAGTTGTTGTTGGAGATGATTTTGTTAAGTCTGTCTGTTGCTATTTGAAAGAGTACCACAGATAGTGGGGACCCTTGGGGTATCCCGTTATGTAAAGGCTTTGTGAATGAGTAATTATTGTTCACTTTGATTCTGATTTTTCTGTTTGTTAGGAAAGCATATATAAAGTTAATTATTTTTTGCCCAAATTTCCACTCTTTTAATTGCGATATTATTGTATGTATGCCTACGCGATCAAAGGCCTTTTCAAAATCTATGGATATAATAGATAAATGATTCTTGTGAGATAGAGTGGATGCAATGATGTGATCCATATATGTGTGAGCATCGATTGTTCCTTTGTTAGGCTTGAAGGCAACTTGGTGAGTGCTTAAAAGTTTATTTTTCAGAAGGATCCATGTTATCCTCGTTGCAACAATTTTTTCCAATAGTTTTGAAGTACAAGGGACCAGTGATATTGGCCGGTATCCCTCTATAGATGTTTTATCTTTGTTTGGTTTTGGAATAGGTATAATTGTTGACGTTTTCCATTGTTGGGGTATGATACCGGTGGTAAAAATCAAATTAAAAAGCTGGAGTAAATATTGAGTCATGTTAGATGGTAATTTTTTTAACATAGGGTAAGATATTTTGTCAAACCCTGGAGTTTTTCCCTTAAGCGAAGCTAGCGTTGACTGAATTTCAAATAGGGTAATATCTTCCTCTAAAAGTTTCGTTGTATTACTTAGCTGGTAGTTTATTGTTTTATTTATATTAATTTTGTTATATTTGAAGGATTCGTTGAAGTTATCATCGCTAGACTGTTGTGACCATGTATTCGCAAATAGGTTTGCAATATCATATGGGTTATTCAATATCTGGGTGTTATATTCAATATGGCGAATGAAATTAAAAGTTTTAATACCATTAAGTTTTTGTATGTTTTTCCAGATTATGGAAATTGGGGTAGTTGGGTTTATTTCGCTAGTAAAAGCGAGAAAGGAATCCCTCTTGGCTATTTTGCTTTTAAATTTGAATAGGGCGTTGGCTTTTTTATAAGCTAGTAAGTTTTCCGTTGTTGGGTGTTTTTTAAATTTGTTAAATAGTTTTTGTTTCGAGTCTCGGAGGACCTGAAGTTCAGTATTCCACCAGTATGTGTATTTGTTTTTACAATTTTTGTAGATTGGAATAGTATCATTGGCAGCAGCTTTTATAATTTTTTGCCACCTAGCAGCTTCTTTGTTTATGTTATATGACAGTTCTCTCATATGTATATTGCTTAGGATTTCTTGAAATTTTTTCCAGTCTGCTTTACCGACGTTAAAGCTGGTTTGTATGTGGTTAGAGGAAACGGTTGTGCGGTTCGGTTGTTCAATACGGATATATATAGGGAAGTGATCACTTCCGTTTAGTTGTGAATCGATGTGCCAGGATGATAGAGGTGCTATGTCAGCTGAGACCAAAGAAAGATCGATGTGCGTGAAAGTAGATCTGGTTGAAAAGTGTGTCGCAGTTCCGTCGTTGAGGAGTATCATGTTAGATTCATTAAGAAGGTCTTCAATTATGCGGCCTCTAGATAGAGTAGTTGGTGAACCCCATATAGTAGAGTGAGCGTTAAAGTCACCTAAAATTAGTGTACGTTGGTTGTCGTTTTTAAAAAAGGGCGACAGCTCTGTTGTTAGAATAGGTTCTGAGGGATTTAAGTAAATAGATACTATTTTCAGCTTGAATCCGACGAAAACATCGGCTGTGACTGAATAATTGTTGGACGACGTTATAAAGTTATATTTTATGTTGTTTTTTATGAAAAGTGCAGCGCCGCCTCGACTGGATCCGTTGGTGTCCGATAGGCACGAAACGTAGCCATTGAGACGTAATGTATTATCCGAGTGGTGAGTTTCTTGTAGTGCAATAATATCGGGCGATTTATCACAGATTAGGATTTGAAGCTGATGGAGGTTGTTATAAAATCCGTTTATATTCCACTGTAGAATAGTGACTGACATGAGAGGTTGAAAAGAAAAGTGTGAAAATATATGTTATTATTTTAGTGTTCCATGTCTTCAGTGGGTGAATCAATTTCACTCCGTCTGTGCAGTATTCTGCCAGGATTTGTTTGTTGTTGAGGCTTTTTAGATTTGTCAAGAGAGCTATCTCTAGACCTGGAGGGGTTGTCTTTAGTAATTTTAGTTGTAGTTTTAGTACTATTTTTTGAGAAGGAGCTACTTTTGTCATTTGTAGGTTTGGTTACATTTAATGCTTGCGTTTTTTGTAGATTTTGATGTTGTGTTAAGAGGTTGTTGATTGATGTTGATAGATTTTTCAAATTTTCTGTAGTTGTGTTTGTTGTTGATAGATTTTTCAAATTTTCTGTAATTGGGTTTGTTGTTGTTTGTTGGGTATTCTTTGTATTGTGTTCGGTAATATTAGAATCAGTAGAGGTATTGAGTGTTATTGTTTTGTTTAACTTCTTTTTCCTTTCTTCTATAGCTGTTTGTAAATTTTCAGTAGGTATGTTATATGTTTGTGTGTCTGGTATTTGAAGTGAGGCTTCTTTGTATGAGCAGTTGTTTACCGTTTTTATTTTTAATATTTCTTGTCTTTTTTTTATTACAGGGCAGTTTTTGTTGTTGGAACGATGCTCGTTATTGCAATTAACACATTGTATTTTCGTACAAGGTGTAGGGTCATGAATTATGGCTGCGCAGATGTCGCAGATTTCATTGCTTTTACAGTATTTTCTTGTATGTCCTAGTTTGAAACAGTTTTTGCACTGAATAGGGTTTGGAATATAGGGCTCAATTTTGCAGTTAAGAAAGCCGATTTTAATTTCTTTTGGTAGCTGATAGAGGTTAAAGTGGAGGATATGTAGTGGTGTATTACACGTAGTGTTATCGACGAATTTGGTAATTTTTTTACAGTCAACCACGCCTTGGTTCTTTAATCCGTCTTTTATTTCTTCCTCACTAAGATCTCGAAGTGTTGTAGCGAATACGACGCCTTTTATTATATTTAGAGTTGGATGAAAAAAACTTTCTATTGGGCAAACTCCTGGAAGTTGTGTTGCTTTCAAGAATCTATTTGCTTGGGCTTCATTTTTCGTGAGGATTAGGAGGTTTCCATCTCTTGTAAATGTTATTTTTTGAGTTGGCTCACTTGAGATTCCTTCTAATGCTTTAGAAACCAGAAATATGTTAAAATTTTGTATTGGCTTATCTGGTGTTTTGCTTTTCAATACTATGAATTTTGGGCACTGATTTTTATTGTTAATGACATTTTGTTTGTTTTGTAAAGTTGGAAAGTCGAAAGTATTGTTCGCATTCAATTGAATGTTATTGCTGTTATTCTTTTTCCTTTTTGGCGATGGATCTAAGATCGCGTAATAGTTGCCTCCCGAGGAGGACGCCATAGTTTTGCTTCACCAGTCCGGCCGAAAAAATAAAAATTAAAATACTGTATTAGAATAATAACAGAGGGAGAGAGAGTGTATGTAACAGTTATGTTCAAGAACGTAAGAAACAGAGCAATGCGCGCAGCGGATTAACTAAGGCAACCGAATACGACGAGCACTTGTTGTAGGCAAAGGGATGTAGTGGACCCGATTTGTTTAAATATTAACAAAGTCGAACTTTGGAGCTCCATATTTATAAGAACATTAAAATTAAAATCCGTGTCGAAAAGAAAAAACGACTTATGCGCATTTCCAATTTTTTTAGGTGAATGTCCTTAGGAGGCATTCTCCGTGTAAAGTTCTGATATTTAACCACATACATAAATCAAAAATCTCTGGTGTATAACATTTCGAACTATCGGTCAAATTTATAATATATATTTCTTTTATATTTTAAATAAATATTTTTAGATTTTGGGTTTAACCCAGTGTGCCATATGAATCCGTTTCGAAATCAGTTACGGTAACAACGAATACGCTTGCGTTTGAAATTCCTCTCGGAAAACGGATCTTTTTTTCTCGTTTTTCGGATCCATCCTGAACTCGCAACGAACTTCATACATATACATATGAATCTGTTTCGGGTTGGGGTTTTTTTTTTTAATAAAAATGAATTCGAGATTCACTTTTATCAATTATTGCAGTTTCCAAACTGATGTTTTAATTTTCGTTGTCTGCCAATTTTTGCTACAGTTTTAGTGTTTTGGCAACTCAGATATGAAACAAAAATATCTGCCGCCAAAATGTGGGTCGGGCATAGCTTGACTGAAATACGACCTTGGTCCCCTCACATGCTTATGCATGCTTTTTCGACGGTACGGAAAACTCGAGTTGCGATCCGGATCTTCAATACCTTGTTTGTTTTTTAAATTCTTTATATTAACTTCACCTGTCTGTATGCATGACATGGATTGATTTTTAACCCTTTTCCCGTGATCCAATCGACTGAAACTTCGCAGGCGAACTAATGGCGACGACAAAAATAAACTATCAAAATATGGGCGGGATTGGATAAAGGGGCGTGATACCTCCCATACAAATCACAAATTAAAAATCCATTATTTCTTCTCCTGTTAACGGTATTTGAACAAAATTGGTTATGTTTGTTAGGTGTACATATTCTAAGATCTACTGCAAATATGGGCGGGATTGGACAAAGGGGCTTCGTCATATATAAAGAGTTTATAGTCAAAAACTATGTTTTTTACGGGTTGGTTTTTTAAACTCGAAATCCGAGTTAAAAGACAGTAAAAACAATTTTTTCATAAATAAATTAGATAAATTATGCCGAAATTTATTATATGCGCCAAAAATCGATGGGAAATTTTGTAGCATCCGGATCTTGTTTTGTAATGTCAGTCATACAAAAGCTTTAATTTCTAACAAATGAGTTTTTTAATTACAATTTTGCTTATGTCAATTACGAAGTTTAGCACTTTTCAAGATATGTAATTAAGGAAACCCGAACAAATTCTTATTTGATTTTAAACGTGTGAAACACGCTTGTGTTTTACGTCAGCAAACAGGTGGCTAGTGTCGAATTTCTTTTCCTAGTTTTTTATACCCTCACCCATAGGATGGGGGTATATATCATTTAATACGGAAAAATGTAAAACATAGAAGCAGCCATATTAGATCCTCAGTATCTTTGGACGAAATTCGTTTTGGGGCTTTTTTTAGACGATTGAGTCATATCCATCTGGTTGGATAACACGATAACGGCCATAAATATTTATCGATCACAGCTAAATTTTGTAAGTGACTACTATTTGTCCATAGTTAGTTCTTAATGAAATTAGGTAATAGGCTTCATGTCACCAAACGCGAATCACCAAGTACGTTAAGGGTGATTTTGGCACGCCCATGTTGGTGCCTCCCATACATAAGTTGTTCGGCCGTCTGGTTGTTCGGCAATATAACTCCCGAAAAACCGAACCAATCTTTATGAAATTTGGTACTAGACAAAATTAAGTCGAATGCCACTCTTCTACGGAAAATGAGTCCTTTTGCTACGGTCATCCTGGAAACTCCCATACAAAAGCTTGTGGTCGTCCGGGTTGTCAATGAGATAAGACGCGTGAAACACTTCCGATCTTAATGAAATTAGGTTATAGGCTTCGTGTCATCAAACGCCTGTCTCCGATTAAGACAAGGGTGATTTTGAGACGCCCTACCAAGATAAGTTGTACGGCCAGCTGGTGGTTCGGCAATATAACTCCCTCAAAACCGAACCAATCTGTATGAAATTTGGTACTAGACAAAATTTACTCAAATGCACACAAAAGGTGGGCGGATGACCGGTTGATCGACACGATAACACTCGTAGACTACAAGCGACCTTAATAAAATGCAGAACTCGGCAAAGTTTTCCTCAAAATTAAAGATTAACTACTGTCCACGCCCAGTTTCGTACCCCTCACACAAAAGTTAGGCGGCTTCCGGTTGGCCGACCCGATATCTCCCGTATACCACAACCGATCTTAACAAACTTTGGTACTGATCAATATTTTGTGCAATTCTGTGTAAAACCAGATAAACAAATTAGCCATGCCCATTTTTGTACCTCCCATATAAATATTGGGCGGGTAATTGGCTGGTAGTCACGATAACTCCCCGTAATCACGTAGGATCGTAATTAAGTTGGGTATTGAATAATATTTATCGCAATGGGTATGAGGGTATGTTTAAGTCGGTTCATCCGACTGAAATTTCTGTACTGGTTTCCCTAAAATTCATGTAATATTAATAGGTCCATTCAGGTTTCCAACAGTTGGTTTTAGGTCCAATTTCTGACAGGTTATTTAAATTCGTAATCAGTCGATTTAGATTCGTATTTAAATACGAAAAGAACTTGTCAAATAATCTTACTGCCTATTGTAACGACCCATCTCTCGCTAGCACTATCAGTCGATTTAGATTCGTATTTAAATACGAAAAGAACTTGTCAAATAATCTTACTGCCTATTGTAACGACCCATCTCTCGCTAGCACTATCCATTTCGACTATTGCTACCTATTATTCCGACTATGCTCAGGGCTTGGGGGGTGTTCTTGCTATTGAGGATATGCTACGGTCATTTACAGAAATGTCATATTTTTAAGGTAGCTAGCAATTTATTATAATATCGACAAATTATAAGAAATCCTATAAAGGTTATTCTGATTTGGGATGTGTGAGAAGATACCAAGGTGATTTATACCCTCTCAGCAGTCGTTAACCCTACCAACCATGCCGACTACTGCAATTTCTGTCAGCCCAATAAAACCTTCACTTTCGTGGAATATATAGTCAAAACCAATTTAATTTAACATGACAAACATTTATTAACACTACGTAAATTCATTGCGATATTGGTGTATGAGAAAATCACGTTAACATTTAATTCTTTAATCCAGATAGATTCGTAGGTACTTGAATACGCAGGATCTCTATAGGAAATTGCTGTGGATTTCTTATCCGACAGCCAAATATTCTTTTTGACTCTTCGTCCCAGCCGGGTTTCCTGTTCCTGCACTATATTTTCCAATCTGATAATTGGAAATGAAACAACGTTGGGAAAATCCTGTTTTATTTTCGATTTCAATATAAAACGTAAAAATTGGAAATAATGATTTATCCGAACTCCCGAAATTTTCCATTGAAATCAAGAAAAAATTTTAAGTAAATTGTCTAGTAGTAATTAAATTTTGAAATCGAACTCGATTGTTTTGAAATGTATAACAGTCTCCTTCCAAATGTTTAAAACAGCCAATGTAGCAAAGTACGAATCTGTTCTACCCCACTATATTTGTAAACCCTTACACTAGTTGGCAACAGAGGCAAATGTCACAAAAAACCAGTACATAAATTTCAGTCGGGTGAACCGACTTAATCATACCCTCACCATACCGTACCTCATCCAATGCGTGGGAGTTCTGGTAAAAAAAACGCCCATACTCAAAAGTGACCATATTCAACAGCAGATTGACGACATTGCGCTAAATATTATGGAATACCCAAATTAGATTCCCTCCCAATATTTATATGCGAGGTACAAAAATGGGCAAGGCAAGTTGTTGCCAAAATTTTGATCAGTAAAAAATTTTATTAAGATCGGTTATGATTTATTGGAGATATCGAGTCGGCAAACCCCAAATACGCCCAACTTTTCTATGGGATGTACGAAACTGGGCGTGGCACAATAGTCAGTTATTAGTTACACAGTAGCTTTTAGAAAAATATTGCCTAGTACCGAATTTATGAGAATTATCGTGTAGATCAACCGGTCATCCGCCCAACTTTTATATGGGAGGTACCAGAATGGGTGTGGCAAAATCACCCTTGTTTTAATCGGTGATTAGCTTTTGATAACGTGAAGCGTTGTACCTAATTTCATTAAGGTCGGAAGTGTTTCACGCGATTTATCGGATTGACAATCCGGTCGAACACCTGTTTTGTATGGGAGGTACCAGAATGGCCGTGACAATCTCGCCCAGTTCCTCCAGTTAAGTAGGCATTTACAGATTATTAAACGGTGTGAGAGTTGAAGCTAATCACATCAACCAGAAGAAAGGTTTGAAAGAAATATGATTTTGTGCTAAATGTGTCGATTTGTATGGGAGGTACCAGAAGGGGCGTGGTCAAAACGCCCATTTTCAATCCCAAACTCAATATTAGCAAATAATAGTTACTGACAAAGTTTTATTGTCATCTGTAAATATTTACGGCAGTTATCGTGTTGACCAGCCAGCCGGACAGACAGACAGACGGACATGGCTCAAACGTCTTAAAAAGTCCGAAAACGAATTTCGTCCAAAGATACTAAGGGTCCAATTTGGTTCCTTCTATGTGTTACATTTTTTTACGTATTAAATGATGTATACAACCATCCTATGGTGATAGTATAATAACCGGTAACGAAAATTATCTGCTAATCGTTACAATGCATCAAGCAGGTGCCATTTTTAAAAGTAAGGTAAGGGCATGGTACAATAATATGTTCATGGTAAAGTCGTAAGAACAGCTGTTTTAATTTTTTTTCATGAGGTTCTTCGCTTCGGCTGTCACACTCACATGTATTTTGTTTTTGTACCCTTTTGCATTCTTGTGTTGTTGGTATGTATTTGTGTAGAGTTTGACAGCACAAGCGAATAGAACAAAAACAAAATGCCTGTTGTTGCTGCCTACAACAACAACAACACGCGCTGCTATTACCATGAAGATATTATTGTACCATGGGTAAGGGTTGTCAGTTTTGCTTATTTGCACTGGTCAAACCCCATAGCCATGGTAAAATAAGTAAGGTAAACTCGTTAGAACAGCTGATTTGAACATTTTTGTTGCTTGGTGTTTCTCTTATGTCAAATTCGCATGTATTTTGTTTTTGTACCTTTTTGTTTACTTTTACAGTAGATACACACATGTAGAAAATTTGACAGATTATGGACACCAAACAAAATGCCTGTTTTTGTTGTAACAGTTCCTACTGCGTTTACCTTACTTATTTTACCATGCCCATAGTGGAATTAGTAAAGTGACCGCAAGACGAGTTGTTGTAATTTGGAGACATTTTTGTTGTGTTTTGTAGTTTTGACAGCACCGAGGTAGTGTCAAAATCAGCTGATTCCCACTACCTTATTTGTTTAGTCATTCTCTTTTGTTTGACGTTTGTTTTAGTTTCCAATTTAGTTTGCAAGACTTCAAAGAAAAGGAATGACGAACTGCTGTAGGAAATTGGAATTGACTGCTGTGGCGGAAATTGTGCAACTCAATTCAAGAACGTCGGATCGCAATTGATCTGAGAACTTAGGCGCAGTGTCGCGCGTGATACCCGAAAAACCGCAGGTGCATCATGCTCTCTGAAGAGCATTGGACAGCCATGACACCGTCGAAGTTGAACTATCCACTTACGCTAGTGGACAGTTTGCGGCGCAGTCACGAAGGTTTCCCATAATTATGTGTGCGAAAATATCTGATATGATTGATTCCCTGCAGATACCAGTTGCAATGAAATTGCAATTGATTTCTTTGCTAAGGCATATGCATCGCAATGCTAACCCGAAAGTTTTGTAGTGGCTATACTAGCATCACTCACAGAACTGTCGGCCAGAACATTAACCGGTGTGTCCGACCAAGTTAATCTGCTGTTAGAGTTTACGATGGATCTACATACGTCTGCCGGTGTGAGCTCAGACCTTAAAGTCTGTAAACAAGACTGGCGGAGAAAAAATAGCGGCATTCATGCAAACGTGAAAGCCGAGAACTTTTGCTCAGCGCAAGTTTCCCTCGCACCGTTCCATGAGGCACCAGGTAAAGTTGCTCAGCGTAGTTGTGCTCAAAACCACATCAGCTGACCAAGATGGATACATAAGGTGGTAGCAGTAGTAATTGCATGTATTATGTATGTGTAATTTTTCTACTGTTCTAGTGCTATCACCTTATTTATCCATCCTAGTCAGATGACAACGAAATGTCAAAAGTTTACACGTTTCTCCATCCCACGCATGGTTGAAATATGAGGTTGTAATAATTTGTTTGTTCAATTAGTAAATACTTAACAGATTTCAAGAAATTCGGTATAAATCCAGTTTGACCACATACTAATTTTGTTAATTGAATTAAAAGTTGTTTGTACAATTAAAGAAAGATAGAAAAAAATTTAAAAATCAACTGAGTTTGACAGGTCTCTGTATTACTAATACATACACATTCCTCCTGCTACCACCTAATAATTCCATCATGATCCCACGTTTGCGCAGCAAATTTGCCTCGAAAACTTTCCACTTTTGAGCAAGTCGCTTTGTATGGGAAATTTGTTTGTTTTGACGTTTGCTGTGCAAGTTTACGATGTTTTCGAGTTTACGAGGTTCTTTCGAGCTTTCATGAAGACCACTAATCTGTTAAGTACATGGATGTGTGTGTATAATGTGTTAAGTTGGCGGAGAACAATGTGTTAAGTACATGGAAAGACTTCGAATCGTGTTAGATGACAATATGTATGTAAGAATATTGTATTATATTAAAAAACAGTTACATACTTACATACATACAAAAAAAACAGTTACATACATACATACTTCCCAGATTTTCTTGAAAATAATGTTTTAGAAAAATATAGTGTGTGAGAAACGGCTTTGCTCCGTCTTTGCTTTTCACTATTTCAAATGCGCGTCTCTTTGATAAGTAAACGTTTAGAATGAAAATAAAAAGAATGCAAAAGAACGAATGTAAACAAACACAAAAAATATAAACAAGTTTGACGTTCCAAAAGTGCACTGAATCAAATCAGCAGATCAACAAATAAAAAAAGTTAAATCAGCAGTTCTTATGCGGCCACTTTATTATTACACTATGACCATGCCCATAGCTTTATTTTGCTCTCTGTGCGTTTGTTTATTAAACAGGTGACGTTGTCACACAGCTGATACTTTCACACAGTCCAAGCAGTGATGCAAAAATATAATACACAAGTGCGCTCACGATGTGCACAAATCTTGTGCAGTTGTAAAATATTCGCAATTGTAATCGCACAAGACGCTGAAAACCCTTAGTACCTTGTGTGAATGGCTGTGCAACGGAGCAATTGCAAAATGTCAGCTTTTTTCCGCACTCCAACAACAAAATGTACACAAATTTCAATTGCTCAAGTTTTGCTTTTTTGCACTGGTCAAATCTGACTTCCATTCTGACGGCGTTTAATTCTACTGACGGCGAATTTTTTTGGATAATTTACTGACTGTGAACTTTATTACTATCTGCATGTTCTCAGTTCCGTTTGTCAATTTTATGTTTGCAACACCATCCGACTACCAGATTAGTTTATTTCCGATTTTTACGTAAAGTGTGTATTTCATTCAATTCATTGTAAAGGTAAGTTATAAGGATATTAACATATTTAGAAAGTTGTTAAAAAGCATATTGTTTAAAAGGTGACTCGATTATTCGTAATATGTTTTAATTACTACGTTCATTTGTCATTGATTAAAATGCTCTCTTTTAATCTTGCCACAAATCAGCATAGAGTAAATTAGACCAGAGAAGCCATTTCTCTCATTTGACGTTTCATTTCACACTCTTCGTCATGGGTTTGTTCAAATGAGGGATGTTTGATGAAAACTAACTTACACAAGTTGGAGTTACAAGAGCTGTTTACTTAAATTTTTCATGTCGTTTTGGTATAGAACCGTGCAATTTAAATGTATTTGGCACATTTTTGTCGACTTTTATTGTTGGGATACGTTTTTGTTGTAGTATTTAACCCAACTATTTTACCACACAAACACGAAATGCTGTCGGCATTGTCTTGTTGGATGCTTTGTACTAATGCATCTATCTGGTGTTATCGAACCCTTGCATTCCACCATCCAACGTTTACATGCAACCATGCCTATGAAATTAAAATTATTGAGAGAATAAACTTCTTTATTCTATATTTACTCTATACACATCAGCTGAGAGTGTCAGCTGCTTTTATTAATAATAACAGGGTGTTTCAAAAAAAAATTTAATCATGTTCACCCGCCACGAAATTGAGGGCCTTATCACATAAAACGATACATACTCTCTTTCACATCGTCTTCCAATTTTTTAATCATATAATAAGGCTGAAATTAGGTAACATTTTCCATACAAAATCGAAATTTTAAATTAGATCATTTCAATGAATTTTGCATTGAAATGAGCATAAAAAAAGAAATTACTAGACACCCTGTGTATCAACTTCACTTTCTAATCCCAGTATTCAGATAAACCTGAATTTCAGGTTTCCATATGAAGTCTATAAGCCTGTTTTTTTACTCCCTGCTAAACTAATTTTTCGACCACTTCGTATAGCGATATTAAGCGGCTCCCAATACAAAGTCGTCGCAAAATTAGTTTAGCGGGAAATAAAAGAACACGCTTAATTATAGTAAAATAACCAAGTAGTAGCAACAAAACAGGAATACAAAAAAGTACAAAAACAAAGTACATTCAGTTTGACAGCTGAAATGATCATCCACCTTCCATCTTACCTTCCTTATTTCACCAAGCGCTTAATGTAAAAAAGCAAGTGGTTTCTTACATCTGATATTTTATATGCAAACCTAAAGTTCAGTTTCAGCTGAGTACTACACTTTCACAACGATATGTCAAACGAAGTTAAAATTGTTCGGTGTGGACGGGTTGAAACAAATTTGAAATTGAGCAGTCAGTGGAGACATGGCATTAACTGATTTCAATGAATTTTGCATTGAAATGAGCATAAAAACGAAATTACTAGACACCCTGTGTATCAATTCCACTTTTTAATCCCAGTATTCAGATAAACCTAAATTTCAGGTTGCTACATATGTAAAAAAGCAACTAGCTGAAGGCCTTAGTCGCCAGTGCTATAAATCTTAATATTAATCTTATATTCACTATAAGTTTTAATATATCGTCAATATATAAAAAATAAAAAGCAAGTGGTCGCTTGCATATATTTTATATGCAAACCTAAAGTTCAGTTTCAGCTGAGTACTACGCCTAAACAAGGATATGTCAATGGAAATTAAAATTGTTCGGTGTGGACGGGTTGAAACAAATTTGAAATTGAGCAGTCAGTGGAGACATGGCACAAAACGTAAAGAAAACGTTGAGAAACGAACTTCGCGTTGGGTCATTGTATGAGATTTAGATTAAGTCATATTATCTACTATCATAATTCAACGCTGGGACTCATCTTATCTACTGTTATACTATTTCTCAGCATAATTTGTTTTGGGGGTACAGTTGGCAAATATTTATAAATTTATGTTTTATTTAGGTATAAAAACATCAATTAAAATCTATCGTATTGTCGTGTGTTTTTTGTTTACAAATGTTGACACTGAAACTCGTGTTTCCGCTAAAGCCCTGTATTCAGTTCTTACGAAATTTTCGTAAGAAATTTTGTGATTTATCTCTAACCGGAAAATTTTGTTACAGAGTTACCACATATCTCGGATTTACTTTGCAAATATTTCATTAATAATTCATCTTTACACTCCATTCTATTTTTAACGCATGTGGTATTACTTTTATTTACTAAAATAATCGAAATGCCAAAATTCCGGTCCCAAACAATTATCAAACAATTGGCTTCGTACGAAATAAATTCGGCGTAACAACCCCGTACCTAATTTTTTCTACGAAAATTTCGCAAAGAGCTGAGTAACTGAAATGTGAGCGAAATTTTATGTTTTATGCGAAACTGAATATGTTTTATACACATACTTCTTACGGCAACGAAAATTTCACAAAAACTGAATACCGGGCTTAAAAAAGTATGAAAAATATGATAACATTTTTCAACTCTGGTGACTGAGTTCTCTCTCTTACTCTCTTCGTTGAATATTGTAATACACGAGCAGCTTTTTGATGATGTTATTGTGTCTTACTATAGAAATTACAACCATATTTAAATAAAATTACATAAAGTATGTAAAAGTATGAAATAATCAAGTTATGACGCGTGAGAGAAATGCGTTTGAGTGAATCGCGTCGATTTTGTTGGTTCTCTTCTACTAGGGTTGCCAAATTGGCCGGTTTTTTCTTCTCTACTTCTACATCCTTTTTGCTGAGTGTGCGTCTGAATACATAATTTTGAATATAGACCGCAGGTTATCGCGGAGAGGTTAGCCACAACTTTGTTCTTTGCCGTTGCCGTTTACACCACCCAGTTAGAGATTAAAGTGGCATTTCAGGTGGCAACTCCGTGCTTATACCAACTCCGCTCCGTGATAAAAAAAAAAATAGAAAAATTAAATTGCCGGCTATTGATTTTGCCAGTTTTGTACAAATTTGGGATGTTTTTGAAATAAATAAACATTTAAAATAGGATCAGTCAGTCAAATCGAGACAGTCGATAAAATCGGCTCGCATTTTAAACCAATAAGAGCCAATCGTCTGTCAAACCGTTGATTTTATATGTATGTTTTTATTATGGTTGCATTTTTTTATTAATAAAAGTGTTGCATCAAAATATCCACCAGCTTAAAATAAGGTTAACAATTAAACTTCAGATTTTACAGATTAAAATTGTATGAGTAATCTTCTGGGTTAGGGTGGGTTCGCGTAGTTAACCTTCGAAATGCTTTAATCTTGGTCGGTGTAAATGCGGTATAATACGGCATTAACTCACTCAGAGTTATGTAATAAGACCCTGACAATTTCGGACTGACTTTTTGAATGAAATTGAAGTCGTTCCCACTGGCATTTCAACCGCAGACTTCACCTGTTCGATGTTGGCAACGAAGCCATTCTCCAAGTTTAGAAATAGAAAATAGTTCGAGGGAGCTAGATATGGCGAATAAGGTGAGTGATGAAGCAATTTAATTCATAAATTGTTGCCATCGCAATATTGGATGTGTGAACTGGAGCATTGTGTCAATGAAACAACCCCTTCTTTTTCGCCAAATGCAGCCATTTTCCAACAATTTCATCATTTAAACGCTGCAATAAATTAGCATAATATTCGCTCTTGATGGTTTTTCGTTTCTGAAGATAATCAATAAAAATTATCACATGCGCATCCAAAAAAACAGACGCCATGACATTGCCGGCAGATGGAACGTCTTTAAACACGATTCTCCCATTCCTGTCCATGGTTATTGCGTTGAAACATCGCCATACACTCTACTGAAACATCTTCAAGACGCTGTTTTTGCTCTATTGAAAGCAAGTGCGGCACCCATCTTACGCATAGCTTTCTCATCTTCGGGCAATATAAAATGTATAGCCTTTTCGAAATGCCTATCATTTCAGGTATATCATGCACCTTCAGGCGACGATCGTCCAATACTATTTTGAGGCGTTTCTTAACCGTGTCTGACGTGGACACCTCAATTGGCCTCGTTTAAGCTCTGCTACCCAATATTTTACAGTCGTTAACGAAATAGCAGACTTCCCCAGAGCAGAATCTAGCTTGGCGTTAATATTGCTTGGACTGAGACCTTTCAAATGGAAATATTTAATTACATAACCGTGACCAATTTTTTTCATGTTTACAAATTCACTGAGATCGTTTACTTTTGATGGCTCAAATAAAAATACAAAACAAGTGGCGCCTTGAAACTTAAAACATATGTTTTATAAGGTTGCCACTTTTCACCAAAACATTTTTTAAATTACTGGCACCATCTATACGTCAGATCGGTTGGTTTTGGGACCATGTTATCACATATTAAAATTTTCATTTGGCGAAGATCCTCGCTATTTCTTATTTCTTTTCTGTTGTAATCTTGGTGAGTTATCGTGTGTGGATACATTTTTGTAAACCGCTGTCATTTTAAATTTTAAGGCACACAACATATTGCAATCCAACGCATTATAGGACATAGCTATTGGATGTTATCCCACAGCCTTTCATAAGTATTTACCGGAGCATATTCTGAAAGTAATCTACAATTTGAATGAATATGATTTCTCAACTTACATTCATATGTGACTAAGTTTTCTTTAGAGTTCGAGGTTAGGATATTCGAAGAATGAAATGTTTTAATTTTAATACAAATAATTGAGGAAATATTTGATGAAGAAGTGATTGCCTTGATCATAATAAACTCAATTTTATATGCTAAACAAAAAAACAGACATAACTTTCAACTAGATTCTGTCGCCTTGAAAAAATTTGTAGGTACATATATTGATATTGTCTGGGTGTAACCAATTACCAAGAGAAGATTTGTATTTGTCTTACGATGAAGATGTACGTAATTAATCAAGATCCATGCCCAGGCAAACATATCGAGATATAAAGAAGAATCTTCATGTAGTGAATAACGACAAAGCTAGTTCCAACAGGCGTAAAATGTTCAAAATTCGTCCATTAGCTGATGTTGTAATGAAAAAATTCCTTCAGTGGGGTGTAATTCTGGTAAAATATTTTTGGCATCATCCTGCTAAACAGTTCATCCGGGGAAAACCAGTACGTTTTGGCTTTAAAAACTGGGTAGCAGCAAGTTCCAGGGGCTATTGCTATGCTTTTTATTTTTATTGCGGAAAATCCGATGAAGATTCCACTGACCCCTTTGGGTCACGAGTAGTCAAAAAATGACTTCAGGAGTTGGAAGATGATTCAACAGTGCACGAAGTATTTTTTTTACAACTTTTTTACTAGCTATAATCTTTTGGGGGATCTCAAGAAACAAGGATATCGTGCACCGGAACAATAAGAGAAATTATACAAACAAGTGCCCTCTAAAAAGTAGTTACTAATGAAATGGGACTCTTATGATTGTTGGTTTGAGAAACAAAATGAAATTCTCCTAATGAAATGGAAGGACAACAGTGTTTGTACAATGGCAACAAATTATGACACAATTGAAGTTGGGCAAATCTATAAACCACAAATGTTAATGATAGCTTTCGTAAGTGATCGCAAGAGCGAAGTTATGTTTGAACAAACTACCATTTTTTGACTTTGGCGTTCGTGTTCGTGTTGGCTTTTGGGTTTACGTTCACTTTCGGGACTTTTAGAATACTACCCTAAATTTCACTTAAGTTGCATTTATTGGCACAACCACATGATAATCATCAAATACACAAAACAAGACTGCATTGTATATTGATGTAATTAATTTATATTTAATACATTTATTAATTTTTAATTTAATTTAATTGCATTGCAACATTAACAAATTTATGGGAAATCTCATCTTCATACCCCAAATAGCTCGTGAGATATGACCGATTCAAATTTCAGTTTGTGTAGGCGGTGTCACGTGAAAATTTCATTAAAATCGGTCTTTTATTATGGGCGGTATAACGATTTTCTAAAAAGGGGCGTGGCACTGCCCACTTTCCACAAAAGAGTAATTTTCCTTGTAAAAATAAATGATTTCCCATTACATTCCATGAAGGGATTAGGGAGAGCTCCTCGCAAACCAGTAAGCTGTGCGTGTTCTAGTTTTACACTCACTGATTGGGGACCTACAGTTTTGCACCAGTTCCGAACGGTATTTTGAGAATCGTTTTCGTGGCTAAATACGAAGTCACGAAGCGAGGTGACCGCCGTCGAAAGAAATTTAAGGTGGTCAGAGCAGGGATCGAACCCACGTTCTCATGCAAAAGAGCCGCACACACTACCATTGCACCACCGACGGCCACAACTTGTACTACCAACATATGTACCAAATCCCATTTTCGTACATCTTACGGTTCATGAGATATGGCCGTTTCAAATTTCAAGCTGCGTGGGCAGTGCCACGATTTTTTTAAAAGGCTGCGTGGCACCGTCCACCTTCCAGATAAAAAGTAATTTTCCATGCACGACCAACATATGTAACAAATCTCATCTTCGTAGCTCTAATGGCTCTTGATTTATAGCCATTTCAAATTTCGAGCTGTGTGGGCGGGGAAAGGAACCTACATACACGCCAAATTTCAAGGTTCTAGATTTAGAGTGATCAGTCAGTCAGTCAGTGATGCAAGCCTTTTAAATATATTTCGACCTTAAATTAAGCAATTTCAGTGTAAAGGCATTTTTCCAAGTCATGATTGATGGTCGACGGGCACAATGCGATGGTACTATAAATGGGTTTTAATTAAGAGAGATACATATTATATATAAATCCTCCTATTTGTTTTAAATAGCTTTTCGTTTCTTGATGCAGAGCTGGCTAATGGCAGAGGGTTTCGCAGATCTTAGATTTCCAATTCCGTTTTGTTCTCATCTTCGACATAAGACGATCTTCTCATCTCATTTTTGAGTCAAAGATTACCATGTCGAACTTATTCAGTTCGATCAGTGATAAAGGCCTCATAGATTTTAGCCTAGGCAGTATTAGTATACTTCTTAAAAACCTGGATTGTCACAACAAAGTCTCTTCTAGTAAACCCTTTAGTTGACACTTTAGTTGATATTCTTATGTAAAGGCAGCCTGACAATTCACAAAAATATTAACTTATGGTGATTTCGTGTCTAAAAAATAATGTTGGCCTTGTTTCAGGCAACATTTAAAAAATGTTGCCATCATCCTTTCAAAGTTGTACCTTTTTTGGGGTGGAAAAACAGAAATGTTACATTTTCTCACAGCTGCATTCTTCCTTTTAAATTTTTAGCATGTTTTATATCTTGCTAAACTAAAATTGTCGATCGGTTGTAATGGCGACCGGTTCTTCGTACATTGTAACCACTTTGTTTGAGAAGTTACGCGATTTTAACTGAAGCCCCTTAATTTGCTAGCGCCCCCACACGAAAGCTAGAAAAATTAGCTTAGCGAGTACAACGAACACATACCAAATAACTTTTATTTATCGGGTAACATTCTGCCACGTGAGGGCAGAAAATTCACCATTTTTGCACTTTTTGAGAGCAACATTCTCAGAAAAGAGTGCAACACCTTGAGGTAGAATTGCACTCATAGAGTAATATACATAGAGTCTGCAACAGCTGTTATTCTTGGACCGGAAACCAAGAAATGCCACTGGAAAAGTTGGAGCAAGAATTATACAGACTTGGCAACCCAGGCAGAATGAGAAACATCGTTAGTTTAATAAATTTGTGTTTTAATTGCAATCTCTATAGATAATTTTACTCTAACACTTCATTACATTTTGCTTTATTTCAGTTGGTATCCCTTTTTTCCTCGATTTAATTATCACAAAAACAAAGACGATCAAGAAGTAGACAACCAGAAGATGTGCGCAATTTGGCAACCCTGGTAAAAGAGAACCAAAAAGTGTCAGATATTCACTCAAACGCATTTCTCTTTCGTGTCATATCTTGATTATTTCATACTATTTGCATAGTTTATGTAATTTCATTTCAACACGGTTGGAATTTGTATAGTTATATACAATAACACTATCAAAAAGCCGCTTGTGTATTCAAATATTCAATGAAGAGAGTAAGAGAGTGGGCAGAGAAGTACTAGGGTTTCACTCGTTTTGTTTGTTGGCATTTGAGTGAAGAGAAATTTTGACTGTCTATTTGTACATCGTTTTTCACAAAAATACTCTCAGTTGATGAGTTTTGTACTTTTGGTTCAATGCACAAAGGTAAATGTGTGAAAAATGCATAGAGCAACCCTACATAGTTCCAGTCATCTATCGCTATTTCTCTTTCTTACTTTATTTTGCATGTTTCCCAACTCTAAGGTAGTTTCACAAACCAATACAAAAAAGGCGCTTTCACGGTAAAGTGCAGAACAAATGTTGAATTTTTCTCATTAGTATTTTAGGTAGGATGGCTCAAAATTATAAATTTCAAAAGACATGCTAAGTTTTAGATCATTACCAAAAATAATAATACCTGGTTAAGTATCATCTATTAAAATATTAATCGCAGTCAAAAAACAAATTAAATCGTAATTGGTTTATATTTGCGATACGTTTAGAAGAATAAATAGGCGCACGTAAGACTTGGTCATCGGTACCCCTTGCATTCACAGCTGGATGAAGAATTGGACTTAAAAAAACTGTACCTGACAAATAGTACACTTGTCATCTATAAAAGATTGACGTTTTGTAGTTGAGCTAATAGAAAGCTTGACTAAAATTAACATACAAATTTAAGTCTTGTAGCCCCTGAAAAAATTTGAGCATACAATTTTAATATTTCACATAGCTATTCAAATGTGTGGATGAAGAATTTTTATTATCACCCACCTACAAATCGATATTGCGTCTTCTTGCGGAAGATTCCCCCGTCAGGAGAAACATTTACCCGAAAGCGATACTTCCAAGCAACACGAAAGCAATACTTCTAGAAGATAATTTCTATATTGCCAATATTGTCATTAAAAATATAAAAAGATATCGTCAAAATATCCTAAGGAAGAAAAAAGGAAAATATTATTGGATAATCTCCTAGAAGATAACTTACCTACTTTTATTTTACAACCTCATGAGGTCAGACGTCTTACACATATTAATAAAACAAATTCCCAACTGGCTCTATCCCTCGACTTTCCCCGCCGGTTGGTAACACCAAGGACACGGGGGGATTCTTCTGCCCGGCCCTTCCAGCGGAGTCCTGGTCGACCCCCTCTCCTGCTCGCATCGGATACGTTAACGAAAACCTTTCGTGCTGGTTCTTCCTCATCCAGTCTGATAACATGGCCTAGCCAACGCAATTGGCCTAATCCGATCCGCCTAGCCATGTCCACGTCAGAATATAAACTATACAGCTCCTGGTCCCGTCGGCACTCCGCCGCTTCCCCCAACAGGACCATACATTCAATATATTCAACGAAGAATTTTTGTCCCGAATACTCCCAGGTGTTTTCCATCTGCTTGCGATATGACGAAATTTCCGGAGTCATATTTCAAGACAGTTAAAATGATAGTCTGATATAGCTGGACCTTCGTCAGTCGAGGGAGGGCTTTGTCCCCAAACTGCCCGCTGAGCCCAAAATAGCATCTATTTGCAAGCACAATTCTCCTATTTATCTGTTGTTGTCCTTGTTCGCGGCGGATCCAAGGTAGACAAATTCATCTACCACTTTAAAATTAAATCGGTTGTCAACGTTCAAGTGCGGACCAAGTCGAGAGGTTTCCCCAGTCGTTGACACCATCAATTTTGTCCTGTCCCCATCAACAACAAGACTCACTTTCGCTGATTCCCTTTCGATTCTCGAAAACACTCCAGTAACCTCCCGCAAATTTCGCTCAATGATGAACATGTCGCCAGCATACGCCAGCAACATATGGCTTTTCGTGTTAATGGTCTTGTTCGTATTTACTGCAGCCTTTCTCATTATTATCTCCATTAAGATGTTGAAGAGATTGCACGGAAGTGTGTCGCCTTGTCTCAATTCTCGCTTGGTACAGAATGATTCGGTGAGGTCTTTCCCCACCTTCACTGCTGATTTGGTGTTGGTCAGCGTCATTCTCCAGAGACGGATCAGTTTTGCCTGAATCCCAAGTTCAGACATAGCTTAGTTCAGTTTTCCTCGTATGGGGTTTTCCCCGTATGGGGCTAATCGATAAAAAGGTTGTATGTATCGATTTGATTTTCGTGGATCTTTTCCAGGATTTGGCGTAGCGTGAATATTTGGGCGGTCCACCCCGTGATATCCAGTGGAAGAATTTGAGTGGAGTAGTGCTGAAAAGTGGCCCCTCCACATTATATGCACACACTGCGCATCAGTCACCAGATTCCCTACAGGAGGGCAGCCCATTATCAGGTCCGTTACCCGATCCCCTCACCCTCCGGAAAACCCTCGGGATTCACCATGGTTGGTTGGTTGAAAAGGATGCAAGAGAGCACGCTGTCTAGCACACTTAGGCTAAAGAAGCCCATTGTGATACCTGCAGTTTCCTCCATAGCAACTATTGACTAGTCGTCCAGCCAATTTGCCCTTTCAATAAATTTGTCTATAAGACCTACAGTAATATCCTGTAGAGCTACGGTGCTAACTAGATGTGTACCGAATATCCTACTTCTCAGTCTTATCAGAGCAGGCCAATCCAAGATAAGGTGTTTCGTCGTTTCCTCGTCCTCTTCCATGCAGCGTCTACAGATAGTGGAGTTTCTATGTTCCAATCTTAGGGCGTGTTTTGCTACAAGACAATGTGGATAACTGTGGTATTCCTGTTCGGAATAGAAGTCCTTAGATTTGTCGCTGGTAGAAGGAAGGGGATACAGTAGTTACGGGAATAGAGTTGATCCGGTGTAGTAATTCAGGGTGTCCGGAATTACCCGATATCAAAACGCCACGATCTCTGATTCCCACCAGGAATTCAGAATATATTTCTTTTGGAGAGACCTCCACCAAACTACGATGCCTTAGAGAAGTATTGGTCTGACTATTGCCGTATAAATCCACATGGTGATCTTAGGAGACAGTCCCCAGCGCTTTCCTAACGCCCCTTTACAGCAGTAAAGAGCAACAGACGCCTTTTTCACCCTCTATTCCACATTCGGTTTCCAAGACAGTTTTCGGTCGAGAATTATCTTTTCCGTCAACTGTAATTGCACCCCATTAACTGACGGCAGTTCAAATGCGAGTATTTTATATTTCCGAGATAACAAGATAAGCTCAGTTTTAAGTGGGTTAAGAGATAGTCCGTTGTTAGCGGTCCAGCTCGAAATCAGACTATGTAGCCTGGTTGTACGAATGCTAAGTAAATTTAGGTTTCTACCCGTACAGATGATAGCAACATTCCGGTCATCGTTGGGAAAGTGGGTATCCAGGAGAATCCCAAGAGACTCTTCAGACGAATACGTCCACGTTCCATTGTCTTTCATTAAGAACCCCGCACACAGTGGGTATGTAGCGAGCACGCATCTTAAGCGTGCAGTCTGGTTGGTTCCCTCAATGGATTCACAGAAGTTTCGCCAGGATTTCCGTTTCGCCTTCTTGATTTCACCTTTATATAGATTAAGACTAATCTTGTAAACGTCATAATCCCTTTGGTCGCCGCTCTTTTTGGCCTTGTTAAAAAGCCGCCTAATGGACGATCTTAGATCCTGAAGCTCAGCGTTCCACCAATGAGGTTTTCTGTTACCCTTGGCAGCATTATAACCACTGGTCTTACAGGACTCATTGAGCGCGTTCCTGCATTCATCAGTAAATTTGCCAACTAGTTCTTCCAGCTCTGGCACATTAGTTATAATATGCGGATGGTTACCTAAGAGTTTCCTTAGACGCCCACGATAGGCCGTTTTCCTATAATTTTTAAAGACTTCCTTTTCAAGAGGTTCGATACTGTAGATATCTATGATCAGAAAATGAGTGATCAGAAAGTACGTTCCAATCGGATACAGTTACATAGTCGTAGCCAAGTAGTAAAGTTAGGTCTAGTACTTCCCTCCTAACCGAAGTTATGAAGGCCACTATTACATATAGCCAAGGTTTCGCTTATAAAAAAAAATAAATGGTCTCCCATTACATCCCATGAAGGGACCGGGGAGAACTTCTCACAATCACTGAGCTGTGCGCTTTCCAGTTTTCACTCACTGATTGGGACCTACAGTTTTACACCGATTCCGAACGGTATTTTGAGAAGCTTTATCATGGCAATATACTCGATAGTGTCGCCGTCACTATGCGAGGTGACCGCCGCCGAAAGAAATTTTTAGGGTGGTCAGAGCAGGGTTCGAACCCAGGATCTCATATACAAGAGCCGCGCACACTAACCATTGCACCACCGACGGCTAATAATGAAATTAAAAAGAGACTCACCTCGATCATTCGTGCCGGTACTCGCCCATACTGTGGTGCGCGTTGGCATCAGCACCTATAATGACGCTACAATTCCGTCTTTTTGCCTCCGATACAATATCCCTGACGCACTTCGGAGGGGGTGATTCAGTATGGTCGTCCGCCATATACGCTGAAACTAGCCAGATGTCCCGATGGCCGTTTTCCAGCGAGAGGCTGATGGCGGTTGTATCGCTATCACTAAAATTCTGCAATAAAAGAGCATTAAATTTTTTTTATTGAGTATGCATGATCTTGGCCTACCTGGGGTTGATAGGACGAAGGTCCTGTATCCATTGCACCTGATACCACATATACGATCATTGACCGTCCATGGTTCTTGTATCAGGGCCACATCGGCTCCACCCCTCGCAACATGTAGAATAAGGATGGCAGATGCTGCCTTACTGCGATGAAGATTTATCTGGAGGACTTCCATCATCTACAGGATCTTCAACTCCGGGTACCTCGATCACAGTTGTCTCGTGAACACCCTCGCTAGTGATGGACAGGTCGATGATGCTGCCACTGTCGTCATCCAGTAGTGCTTCTTCAGCATCTACCGCCGATTCAGAATGCTCCCCAGTATTTACATCTGTGACTTCCGATTTCCACTCGGCCAGTTTGCCACTCAGCGTATACACTTTGTATACCCTGAGGGGTACACTCATGAATCCAAACCGAATTTGGCCTTTGGACTCCTCTAGGGATTTGAAGGAATCCTGGTTCAGGACCAAAAGTACCTGCCGGGAGGTTCCTGCAGGATCCTCAACCTTGACCACCTTCCTTTGACCACTTTGCAGGATTGGAGGGATTGCAGTGGCTGATGATCTTTAGGATCTCCTGTGGGTCTGTAGGTGAGTTTGACGGTCCCCAAACCCTAGCCCTTGGTCTAGAAGGTATATCCTTCCTATCCACGGCTTTCAGTTTGGCCCCCGGCCAAACCTCACCTATCCGACTCATGGCGGACTAATACAATCGAGCTGCTCGTTCATCAGAGTAGCCGATAAATTTAATACTTCCCTGGCACCATCCCGCGTCTTCGCAGATTGGCACAGGACCAGTGTTGTCGTTTACGATGTCCATGAACACCGTAAGAAGGGCTCCTTCTACAAGGCGCCATTTATCCTTGGGGATACGTCCATTCTGGGAACCTTCATCCAAGACGCCAATGATTAGGCTGTACTTCGCGACATCTCTAAAGGACTTGCCGAGCACTGGGTGGCTTTTATGCCTCTTAGATGAGGGACCAGGTTTAGTATCCTCCTCCACTGAACGCTGTCTTTTAGTAACCCTACAGACTTGGAGCCCTCACAGACGCCTTAGCCCACTACAAGGTGTTTACCTATGCAGGAGTGAGTGCGGCGACTGGTCGTGCAGACAGTTGACTAACTAATCTAGTGGCCAGTCGAAGATCATCTATCCGCTTCCGGGAGGGGCAGAGATTTTTAGTTTTCCCCACAGTTGGGGAGGGTTGATCACCGCCCGCGTTATTCGCAGTTGCAGAGGCCAACTTGCGTGTGACCGCAAAAGACAAACGAACACTAGTGCTCGAGGGAGAGCCCGTATGCTCGGGGGAACTCACAGGTTTCCTGTGGCCGAAGACCTTTTAATATTAATATTCATGTTTGCATCGTCCGTAAAGATGCAATGTGTTCAAAAAGAAGGGCCCCGTGGTTGTTTATGAAGCAGGGACTTCCACATGAGGATTGACACTCCGCCTTATGGGACAGAGTGTTCAGAGCCAGGCCGAACCAAAGAGGGAGCCATCTCAACCTCACCATTACCACCAACTTAACGGTGACGGATTTCGAACGTACTACAAGACTTGCCAAGTTTTAAGGTGGCGGAGACGAACGGTACCGCAGCCACGAGCCATTTCGATAGAGTGTCAACTCTGCCTACTCAGGTGGCAGAGCACAGGACGACAGCTCGAGTCAGCAGAGTCTGTGCCGAAGAGGAAGAAGATTCATTTTAACAATTCATCCTGCACATTTCGGTTTTCTCACTATACCTCTGCTGACCTAGAAGATATACACGTTTTAATTTATATAATACAACAGTTTATTGAATTATTTAATTTAATTTAAATAATAATAAAAAGTATAAGTGGTTGTAATATTAAGATAGTAGTATAATCCGTTAGGTTATTACTCTTAAGACGTTCGCTTTGTGGTACGGTAGGTCCAACAGAGCCACAGGACTTGTCTTAGTTTTGTTTTGATTAATAAAGCTTTGACATTGACGTCATAGTGGGACACTCCTTTATGTAGGTCCTACACTGAATTCGCGGAATCCATTATTTTATAAAACTGTGTAACTATTAGGACTTCGCCAGTTCTTAGAAATGTTCTCATCTGGATAGTCCCAACACGGGCTTTGCGGCTTTGTCATACGATGTGCGTCGGCGTTCGGCCGCTCTTATGGTCATTTTCCACTGATCCACCTACAACACAGCTTCGTGTAGGGCTGCGACATTGACTCGATGTACTCGATGTTTTAGAAAAACATCGATGTTTTTAAAACATCGATGTCTTAGTGCCGATGTTTTTCCAACATCGATGTTTTGTATCGATGTTTGCATCGATGTTTTTGCTTTCGGACTGGTTCGCATGTGTTTCAATTGAGGACCTTTTTTTTTTTTTATTCACAAACTCATCGGCGTTGTGAGCGAAAACATCGATGTTTTTGACCGATGTTACATCGATTCAATGGCGCGGCTGAAGTAACAAACGATCGGCGTAGAAGTTTTTACCGACATCGTTGTTTACAAAACGATATACAAAACTTTATTTATACTGGAGTTATTTTATGTATACTGGAGTTATTTTATGCTTAAAATATTCAAAAACATCGATGTTTTTGGGGGTGTCTTAATTTTGCAGAAATGAAATCAGAAACATCGATGTTTTCGAATTGTTAACAAACTAAATAAAAACATCGTTGTTTTGTTTTTGCTGAAATTCTCTTGTAGATATGTGTTGTCAATATACAAATCAACCTATTCGTCGATATAAAGGCAAATAGTATATACAAAACTTTATTAGTGCTGCCTTTTATATCGATGTTTTTCAAATTAACAAAATTTATAGAAAAAACATCGATGTTTTCAAAATAAAAAATTTATAGAAAAAACATCGATGTTTTCGAATTGCTAACAACATTATATAAAAAAAACATTAATATTTTCAAACATCGATGTTTGGATTTCGCTTTTATATATGACGTGCCGGCGTATATATCACCCTATTGGTCGATATAAAGCAAAAATATACAAAAGTTGATTAGTACTGTTTTTTTATTTTTATTGCTAAAAAACTTTAATAAAAAACATCGGTGTTTTCAAAATAAAAAATTTATAGAAAAAACATCGATGTTTTCGAATTGCTAACAAAATTATATAAAAAAAACATTAATATTTTCAAACATCGATGTTTGGATTTCGCTTTTATATATGACGTGCCGGCGTATATATCACCCTATTGGTCGATATAAAGCAAAAACATACAAAAGTTGATTAGTACTGTTTTTTTTATTTTTATTGCTAAAAAACTTTAATAAAAAACATCGATGTTTTCAAAATAAAAAATTTATAGAAAAAACATCGATGTTTTCGAATTGCTAACAAAATTATATAAAAAAAACATTAATATTTTCAAACATCGATGTTTGGATTTCGCTTTTATATATGACGTGCCGGCGTATATATCACCCTATTGGTCGATATAAAGCGAAAACATACAAAAGTTGATTAGTACTGTTTTTTTATTTTTATTGCTAAAAAACTTTAATAAAAAACATCGATGTTTTCAAAATAAAAAATTTATAGAAAAAACATCGATGTTTTCGAATTGCTAACAAAATTATATAAAAAAAACATTAATATTTTCAAACATCGATGTTTGGATTTCGCTTTTATATATGACGTGCCGGCGTATATATCACCCTATTGGTCGATATAAAGCAAAAACATACAAAAGTTGATTAGTACTGTTTTTTATTTTTATTGCTAAAAAACTTTAATAAAAAACATCGATGTTTTCAAAATAAAAAATTTATAGAAAAAACATCGATGTTTTCGAATTGCTAACAAAATTATATAAAAAAAACATTAATATTTTCAAACATCGATGTTTGGATTTCGCTTTTATATATGACGTGCCGGCGTATATATCACCCTATTGGTCGATATAAAGCAAAAACATACAAAAGTTGATTAGTACTGTTTTTTATTTTTATTGCTAAAAAACTTTAATAAAAAACATCGATGTTTTCAAAATAAAAAATTTATAGAAAAAACATCGATGTTTTCGAATTGCTAACAAAATTATATAAAAAAAACATTAATATTTTCAAACATCGATGTTTGGATTTCGCTTTTATATATGACGTGCCGGCGTATATATCACCCTATTGGTCGATATAAAGCAAAAACATACAAAAGGTGATTAGTACTGTTTTTTTATTTTTATTGCTAAAAAACTTTAATAAAAAACATCGATGTTTTCAAAATAAAAAATTTATAGAAAAAACATCGATGTTTTTTATTAAAGTTTTTTATCAATAAAAATAAAAAAACAGTACTAATCAACTTTTGTATGTTTTTGCTTTATATCGACCAATAGGGTGATATATACGCCGGCACGTCATATATAAAAGCGAAATCCAAACATCGATGTTTGAAAATATTAATGTTTTTTTTATATAATTTTGTTAGCAATTCGAAAACATCGATGTTTTTTCTATAAATTTTTTATTTTGAAAACATCGATGTTTTTTATTAAAGTTTTTTAGCAATGAAAATAAAAAAACAATACTAATCAACTTTTGTATGTTTTTGCTTTATATCGACCAATAGGGTGATATATACGCCGGCACGTCATATATAAAAGCGAAATCCAAACATCGATGTTTGAAAATATTAATGTTTTTTTTATATAATTTTGTTAGCAATTCGAAAACATCGATGTTTTTTCTATAAATTTTTTATTTTGAAAACATCGATGTTTTTTATTAAAGTTTTTTAGCAATAAAAATAAAAAAACAGTACTAATCAACTTTTGTATGTTTTTGCTTTATATCGACCAATAGGGTGATATATACGCCGGCACGCCATATATAAAAGCGAAATCCAAACATCGATGTTTGAAAATATTAATGTTTTTTTTATATAATTTTGTTAGCAATTCGAAAACATCGATGTTTTTTCTATAAATTTTTTATTTTGAAAACATCGATGTTTTTTATTAAAGTTTTTTAGCAATAAAAATAAAAAAACAGTACTAATCAACTTTTGTATGTTTTTGCTTTATATCGACCAATATATATATATCGACCAATTATCCTGACATTGACATAGTTAAGCGGATCAAGATAACGCGATTGCGCTGGCTAGGCCATGTCAGTAGAATGGATGAAGATGAACCAGCGCGAAGGCTTTTCGAAACCGAACTCGAAGGAAGACGAAAAATAGGAAGACCAAGACTCCGCTGGAGGGATCAGGTTGACGAATCCCTGCGTACACTTGGTATTGCCAACTGGAGAGATAAAGCAAAAGATCGAACTGGTTGGCGAAATATGTTATCTTCGTTTTGTAAGGTCCCTGACCCCCCGGGGTTGTCCGAGACCGGATAAGTAAGTAAGTACATGTCTCACACCCTCCAGAGCGTTCCACGCCGATTCGAGTCAAGGTGTATCTGCAAAACCAGTGGATAGCAAGAATTCGATTGATAGATTTGATTCTCACGGATTCCATGCTAAGCCCGTGAAACCACCGCTTGGGTACCACGTGGCGAATGAGCCTTGTGTGATTGAAATTTCTTCGGCTAACGTACTCTGCGTATTCTCCAGACCACTCTACACCCAAACACGTCTCCAGCCACAGTACCTCTAAAACAACTCAAAGTTCACCTCTGCACACAACGGCAGCTCACATCTTGTATTTTCTGCCATTTTTGATCTTATCACATTTTTCTATATTCGGCGCCGCCGAATAATGACCGGTTTCACCATGTACCTGATAACACCACCAAAAGGCTCAGCATATTGGGGCACAGTGGCACCCTTGAACAAGACCTTGACTCTCTCTGTTGGTAGCTGAGTGGTGGCTTCCCTTCTCGTCACTCTGAAAAGCGTAATATACATATGTCTGCGCTCATTAATTTCCTCTGGCAACTCCTGTAGATAAGTCTGAATTCCAAAAATCATGCACATTTTCGATACAAAAAGACTTCCAAAAATCATGCACATTTTCGGTACAAAGTGGGCCAAAATCTTGGGTTGATATCCCAATGCTGCCATGTCCGGGCTATAATCAAACTTGTTTGGCAACCACCGCTTCTGAAGGCCACTTTACCTCTGCCATAGCCAATCTTGTTGGTGATCTCCGTGATTACAGGGATTTTACGCTCCTTCATGATTCTCCCAAGTGGGAGCAGGTTCAGCGGCTTTCAGCCTAATGATGTCGAGACAGTATCAGTAATGTAAACGATGTAGAGTCCAGCTTGGAAGTCATCGTACTTGTACTCGATGAATATGCCGTCGATGGACGGGTTACAACAAGGCAACAAAAACCAGCATTCTGTTTTTGCTTGGTGTGTAGTTTATGTCAATAAGTCTGTTCGCGTACTGGATAATGTGTACAAATTTGTACAAATTATTACTATTTCTTACTTGATAGTGTTCGTTTACCACAAAAAGCCAGTAACGAGAGAGCAAGAGAGAGATTATTTTGACAGTTCGATGATAGAGAACTTGCAAGTTTTTACTGGAGAAATTTTTGCCAGTAAGAATTTGCAAGTAATAACATATGTTTTAAAACATAAGTTTTATGTAAACAAACAAAATTAGGACGTAGAAAGAATATAAAATAATAAATTTATCATTTTTATTCTGTTGTTCGACCTTTTCCTTATCAATAAATAATCAATATTCTTCGAGCTTGAGGTCAGATTTGCTGTTGTTATATTTATTTTCCTCGATATTTCGCAACTCCTTTGTGTTTTATTTATTTAACAATTAAAACAAAACAAAATTAACAATTGTGAAAAAATTATGTCAATTTAAAAATGTTCAAACAAATTTTCCCGCCTTTTTTCAAAATTTATTTTTTTTAAAATTTTTTTTGAATTTTAGTTTTTAAGAGAAAATGTGATTTTTGAATGTTTTGTTATAAATCTTTAAGTATTTCTGTTGAAAAAGAAAACAGTTTTGGTGATTTGTAATGTTTTGTTCGAATTGCGTTTGTTGGTTCTTCCAATGTTTACATTGCATATAGGCTGTTTACATACAAAGTTCTTATTTCTTGCAAGTTTTTACTGGATGTCGTTCGCGTACTTTTTGTTATATTTTTTATCCAGAGAGCAAAATCATTCTTACTCTCCGAAAACTAGTTACTTGATAATTTTTACTGGAAAAGTACTCGAACACAGCTAATATCAACGTACTACGAACGGACACAAAACAAATGTAAACAGCATTTGACAGCTAGTGTGCACCACTTTGGCATCACGGCATGAAAAAAAACAAATTAGCTGTTCTTATACCACAACCTTCTTGAGCACACTTGGGGATAGCTGAGCCATAGTATTGGATTTACAGTGGTGTGCGATGAAATAGAGTCAACACTAATCTACATTATCAAAACAAAAACAAATGTAGAAAAATTAAATTTTGTTTAAAACTTTTATTTTTAATTGTTCAATTAAGAACTAGATATAACATTTTAGAACATTAATGTCGTAATTTAAAATTAAATCATTAGGTATAAATCCAAATATTTCAAAATGCCCCGTTTTGCCTGTGAATTAAAATAGAGTCATCGCGATTCATCATCTGAACTAGAATAAATAGCTGTGTCAAATAAAATGTATGTTTCATTAATCCTTTATATTATCTCAGTACTTTATGAAATATGTAACTATTATTTTTTATCACAGCTAAGCAACGCCTTGACATTGAATCATCCAGTCTCCACAAGTCATGTTTTCCACGCCGATTGTACCAGTTTCATAAGCTCATCTTTATTAAATTGGTTTATTCCTTTGATAGACACTTTAATGTCCCGCCACAAATTCTGAATAGGATTTAAGCCCGGCGACTGCATACACCATCTTAAAACTATGACACTATTATTTTCAAACGAAGCTTTTGCTCCCTTCGATGTGTGTTTGGGGTCGATATTATGTTGAAACACCCATCGAAGCGGCATTTACCATTTAGCACAAGGCATCATGATGTGTTTTTAATACAGTGGTATAATATGCAGTGTCCATTGTCTGTTCAATTTGGAATAAAGGTTCTGTCCCAATGTAAGAGTAACAAACCCGTACCATTATGTTTCCGCTACCACGTTTAACTGTTTGGATTGTGTTCTGGGGCCTGAATTCGGCGTACAGGAAGATTACTCTTATCATAATTACCCAATCTCACTTTAGTTTCAGCTGTCCTCATAATATTTCGCCATTTGCGTACGGACTATTTCACATGCTCCTTGGCAAAATGCAACATTTTTTGAACGTTCCGTTTGGATAGAAATTGAACTTGTCGGACAGTTTTTGCCTTTAAATTGTTTTTAGTTACCATTTTTCTTAATGTAGAGGTGTCAACATCCCGATCGTATTGCCTTTTAAGGGCGGAAGAGGTAACAAAAGTCGAACTCTACGTGGCGCAATATTTTTGGTTCCAAATGTTCTGTAATTTTCAAGGTTTTACCGTCTGTTTCCTGGATTGGGGTTATATTTTATTCCGGTCCCCAACATTTTCTTTGAGCATCCAATTATGTCAGTTATTTGTATGTAGCTTTTGAATTCTTTTACCGTCTCTTTTATTCTTTCTTGGCGCTCATGATTGCAATATTTACATCGGCCCATTTTGGAACTTCAATAATGACAATTTATTAATGCTACTAATAAACATTAATCATATTTAGAAGCTAAACTTTGTTTTCAAATTGAAATCCAAACTACCATTAACCATTTCAAAAAAATAAATATTTTTTTGTAATTGACTCTATTTTATAGCACACGTCATTACCTAGCCTTTAAAATACTGACACTGACTGACTTGGAGAACAGTAGTGTACAAAATTTATTAAAAATGACGGCATTATATTCAGCAGAGGACCGGTCAATCAGGTTCAGAATTTCTTGACATGAAACATCTTGGACCACTGATTTGCAGAGAATAATAGTTTTGACGAGTGTGTAACTCTATTTAATCGCACACTCTGTATATGCAACAATATTTTGCGCAAGGCTTTCCTTCCTTTTGTTCTTCATCGCATGGATGGATTGGGTAGAGCTCCATGCTCCATCAGTGAGCTGTGGGTTATCTCCTACTCACTACATGGGATTTTCTCTTTCACACCGAAATCCGAACGGGTTTGTTAGGAGCAGCTAATTTATAATTTGGAGGTAATCGAGGAGACCGTCCGTCGCTGATAAAAATTTAAGCATGTCCGCACTGGGATTGAACCCACGTTCTTATGTGCAAAAGTGGCTCAATCTAAACAATACTCAAGTCAACAAATATCATTATCATACCGTTGATATATTTTCCTTAATTCGAAATATAATAATATAGGCGTTTAAATGTTGAATGAATGGAATGGTTTCCCATTACATCCCTTGAAGGGACTGGGGATAACTTCTCACAATCACTGACCTGTGCGCTTTCCAATTTTAACTCACTGATTGGGACCTACAGTTTTACACCGATTCCGAATGGTAATTTGAGAAGCTTTTTCATGGATAGATACTCGATAGTGTCGCCGTCACTATGCGAGGTGGCCGCCGCCGAAAGAAAATTTGAAGGTGGTCAGAGCCGGGTTGAGAGCAATGTTGAATGCATAATAAAAACTACTGTAATTATTATGTTCTTAATCGCAGATTTGAACATTGTGTTTGGATTATTGGATCTGTCCAACCTGCCGATTACTTGGAGAAGACAGACATCATATTTAAGGGACCAGACATCATATTTAACTTTAACAGACATCATATTTAAGTCCAACTTTATTGTTTTACATACATACATATATTATAATTTATCGCAAATTGAGTTTGTTTGGTGTTGAGCAACATTTTATATCAGTATTTATTTTTCCAGTACAAAAGTCAAATTTTCATTCAGTCTCAATCCAGTAGTATGGAATTACTGATAAAACAAATCTGCCAAACAACATCCTTTAATGTTATCTTTTTTTGCTGCTGATTTTTTCAAAACAAAAGTCAAGAATAATATTTAAAAATGACTGAAACCACAATAAACTTATATTTATTTATCACAAATATGTTGCATTGCACGAGTCTGGCCTTGCATGGTTATCAGCACTCGAATGTGTTGTAGGCAGCTTCACTTGTTCATTATGTCTGTATATCGAGTATATGCAGAGAATCATTCAGAGAATCGTTTAGTTAGCTCCAAGAAGCTCAAAATGTTAGCAACTATAGCAAAAAAAACGCTCTTTCAAATGCCGCAAACCGCAAGTTTCTATGTCTTTTAGTTTTTTTTACAAATCATCTGTAAAGATGAACATAATTATGTTCATCTTTAATTATGTTCATCTTTACAGGTGATTTGTAGAGCGTTTTTTTCCTATAAGAATCACTCAAAAAGTAAAAAATTTTCGGCGCAGAGGTCCCTTTTCGTGGAGCAGGTCACATATTATTTTTGTTTATAATTATAATTAATGAAAAAATTGAAAAATGTGATATAAACAGATAATATATATAATATTTGAAATTTTAAAAAAGTTCAATATCAAAGGTACAAAATTACAAAAATATCAAAATTTTACTCTTTTTTACCTAACGCGCTTTTTTGGTGGTTCTTCTGTATTTTGCTGCTTTTCTTAAAAGCGTTTTTCTCAATAACTTCTTTTCGGCGCAGAGGTCCCTTTTCGTGGAGCAAGTCACATATACGTAAAAAGTTCATATAAATTAACCCAAAGAAAAATATTCTAAAAAATATTCTAATATTCTAAAAATAGTTCTACTTTTTACAAATTAAATGTCTGTAAATTTGGGCCGTCGGTGATGCAATGGTAGGGTGCGCGGCTCTTGTGCATGAGGACGTGGATTCGATCCCTACTTTGACCACCTTAAATTTCTTTCGCCGACGGTCACCTCGCTTAGTGATGGCGACACTATCGAGTATTTAGCCATGAAAAAGCTAGAACGCGCACAGCTCACAAGTTGTGAGAAGCTCTCCCTAACCCCTTCATGGGATGTAACGGGAAACCATTTATTTATTTTTAAATTTGGGCTACATTATCTGTATATGTTTTATAGTTAATTCTTTTCAATGTTGGTGTATTAATTATTTGTAGCATTTCTAACACAGAGGGCGGAGCAATAATTCCGTGACTTTTTGAATGAAACACAGTTTTTTAAAAAAAAAAATATTTTTCAACATAATCTCCGTTTAGCTCAATACACTTAGTCCAACGTTTCTCCAATTTTTGTATCCCTTCCAACAAATAGGATTTTTCGAGGTCCCCAAAATAGCCATTTGTTTTATCAATAATTTCATTGTTGGAGCTAAATATCTTTCCACCGATCCATTTCTTTAGGTTTGGTAATAGGAAATAGTCACTGGGGGCTAAATCCGGAGAATATGGCGGATGAGGCACCAATTCGTAGCCCATTTCATAGGATTTTGCCACTGAGACTACACACGTGTGCACCCGTATGTTTATGGTCAATTGAGAGCAAACGCGGCACCCATCTTGCAGACAGCTTTCTTAAACCCAACTGATCATTAAAAATCGAAACCACACCGCCATATGAAATGCCTACGGCATCAACAATCTCACGCACTTTTACTCTTCGATCGGCCACCACCATATTGTGGATTTTTTCGACATTTTCGGCTGTATTGACCTCAGTTGGCCGTCCAGAATGTTCAGCGTCATTTGTACTTGTGCGACCACAACGAAAGTCAGTAAACCACTTTGTTACCATTGAAATCGCTGGTGCATAGTCCACATAGTATTTATTAAGCTTTTCCTTGTTTTGATTGACTGGTTTTTTTTCGCAAACAATAATGTCTAATGAGCACTCGACATTCACTTTTTCCATTTTTAAAAAAATGCACGAGGTTGTATGTTTTGAACAGCCGTCAAAATAAATGACGGAACTTGCTCAATTAACTGGTGGTACTTGATGGCAGCAGTGTTGCATTTCATATAATTACGAGGGAAGTTCGAAAAGTCACGGACTTATTGATCCGCCTCGTATATGGACGTTTATAATTGTTATCATTATTCAAAACCGATGTATCCTGAAAGTTTGGGTAATGATTGAAACTAGCACAATGGGATGTTAATGCTGTTTTCTGTGTAGAAATGTGCCTTTATTTTGCATCAGATTTGTGTCCTGCATTTCGTGTATTTAGTTTATTTTTTGTAATCCCTACAAATCTCGTTGTCATTTCCTTTATAAGGTATTTTATATACTACTTATATATTACACATATCAAATTTGTCCAAACTATCCTTTGTTTTACTAAATATTCTACCTATTGTGATATATGTTTTGTGTGCTATCCCATAATTCTTGTCGTCAAATATTTTTGACTTTGCCAACCTATCAGTTATTCCAGGTATGTAGGATATTGATTTGTTCATTTTTGGCTCCTCTGTAGTATCCCTGTTAGGTTGTCTTTTATCCTTAAATTGCAGTATCAGTCTGTTGGTAAGATGGTTCGGAAAGTTGTTGTTCTTGAGAATACTTCTTATCCTTTCCCTATTGACCTTGTGGAATTCTACATCACTTGTAGTCAATACGTGTTCTATTAAAATGTTCCTCTTGTTTATAAACACACGTTTTTGATGTTTCGAGTGGAAATTGATTATTCTGCCTGAAGACGTTCGTTTCTGATACCAATTATTTGCCAAATTTTCTCCTCTCCTGACCACCAATATGTCCAAATAGGGAAGTTTTGAATTTGGCTCTTTTTCCATTGTAAATTTGATACTGGAATGAAAATTGTTAACACTTCCAAAATGGTATTTATTTCACACTCTGAAACGACACAAAATAAATCGTCTACATATTTTGTTAACATTATTGGTTTTATAACAAATTTTTCAATTCAAGAGTCCAGTAAATTTTCCATAACGATGTCAGCCACAATTGGAGAAGCTGGTAAGCCCATTGGGAGTCTCTTTTGTTGCAGATATGTATATCCTCCCATTATGTTGAAAATATCGGATATCCACTATACAAAATCTTAATATATCTAAAAATAAAGATTTATTAATGTCTGTCTATTGCTTTAATGTGTTCCATTTTTCCTCTATGATACTGATAGCTAAGTCTACAGGTACACTCGGGAATAGAGATACTATTTTACATCAAACGAAACTAAAATTTCATTACTACTAATCATCTGGTTATTTAATCTGTCCCTAAATTGTATTGCAACTTTTGCATTATATTTCGAATTTTCCCTTATCTTTTTAAGGATATTTGTAATGTATTTACACAGTTCATATGATGGAGAGTTAATAAAAGAGCAAATTGGTTTTAATAAATATTCTTTGTGTATTTTTGAAACTCCATATAATCTAGGTGCCGTTGTCTTAAGTTTATTCTTCTGTGTTCGATTAATAATTCCTACTTTTTGAAGTTCCTCAACGAATTTATTATTCTTCCTTTCTAGTGTGCTCGTAGGATCTTTGTTAACTTGCTTGTATTCTGATGTATTTCCAACAATGTTGCCTATTCTCGAGATATAATCACATATCTTTATAGCTACTGTTACATTTCCCTTATCAGCATTAACAATCAAAATATCCTTATTAATTTTTGCGGAGTATCTACTTTATCTAAAATGAATTTATCTGTACTCGTCAGTTTCATTTTATTCATTTGACTATCTAACATTGTCGTTAATTTTGTCCATGCTATTTCCTGTTCTTCCTTTTCTCCTAAGGTTTGTACAAGATCCTCCCCCTCCGCGATCATTTTCAAAATTGGGAAATCTTTCTTCTCTACTGGTAGTGCATGTTTCTGACCGAGTGAAAGAATCCACTGCACCTCCTTAGGAATGTCTACGTCAGGTTAATTAACAATCCACTTTTCATTCAATTTAAATCTTAAATTCTTTTCCTATTCATTAACAAGTGAATTTAATTTCCTTTGATGTACTTCCTTTGTCCTCTTATTTTTCGATATTGTTATTACATCCTCATATTCTAAAAATGCTCTAATTTCTTCTTCTGAAAAATATTTTACCTAAATTATTTTTTTTTGTATCCATCTCATTATTACTTTCCCTTAGGCCCAATTTTTGATTGGTTATTTAAATTGGTAATCAGTTGATTTTGATTTGTGTTTGATCTTACTTTAAATACGAAAAGACTTTTTCAGTGCTTTGTCAAATAATCTTACTACTATGTAAATGCAACGAAAAATAACCGGTATTCACACATTTATCAGCTAATCGTTACAATGCATAAAACTGACGCCATTTGCAAAACAAAAGTGAAGTGATAAAATACAAAATATTTAATGAAATTGGAGAATATTTGAGCAGAAATAAAGTTCTAACTGCACTACGAGTTAAATGATACGTTTTTATTGTTATTTCCACTAAGATGGTGATATTATTGTTCACATTAACAACTAAAGAAGCTTTGTGTTTGTTCCTCTTGTTGTTTTCTGTCAAAACCATATGTTCACTTGATCATAGTTTAAATGTCCAACTTTGGCTGTTTAAACAGAAATTAACTATTAACCTAAAAAGTGAATTCAGAGTTTAATTATGTTTAAATTAGTCTGTTGTGTAACTCTTGTGTATAGTTGGAAATATTTTGTTGAATAGATGGCAACCCATTTTCAGAAAAGATTCTTTTGTATTTCCTAATTGAGTTTGTGATTAAATTTGGGAAAATATCATTTTTTCTACAACGTATTACAAATGTAATTGTTGACCTTATCCTTACGACCTTGTCCCTGGTTATTTTGAATCTCTTCACTATCGATCTTGTTTGATTATCCTTCATGAATTTATCGTATCCCATTTTCGTCTGGATGTGCTCCACAATTTCAATATTTGTATTTCGTTGTTCGACCTTTTTGTTACCAATAAATAATCTATATTTTCCGAGCTTGAGGTCAGATTTGCTTAACTAGTACCACCGGCGAGCTCCATGGACTGGTAGAGGATTTCATTACACCATCCTTCTGCATTTCAGCTACAAGTTTCTTCATCTCATCTCTTTTTTATGTGGAAGACTTCTGAGCGCCTGTTTTATTTGTATCGCTTCCCCTGTGTTGATTTCATGCTTTACCATACCTTAGCATTGTGTCTTCAGGGCGAAGGCAGACACATGCTTCCACAATAATTTTGCCTTATTTCTATCAGATGGCTTTAGTTCTCGCACCCACTCACCCAGATGATACTTAAGTAGCCTCTGCTACTTTTCTGACAGTTTACTCGTTTGTCGGTTTGTGAATTTTGCCTCAAGTTTAGTACTGGTCAAATTGGAATAGACGATTCAACCGTTTAATTACTTTAATGAGTTTAAAAATCGAAAACAGCTGTTATTAAAGCGGTTACTTGGTTAACCGCTTTTGAGTTTATATGGTTGAGTATTTCAAATTTGAACACGCCTTTTTATTTTTAGTCTTGAAATGATATACATACATTTTCTAATTTTACTATGGTTTTCGTATATGAGGTTATATAAATTTGAGTAGGTGTTTAAAATTGTAATACACATACTACTCTCCGATACCGTTTTTATAAGCCAATTCCAGAAACGAAATTTAAGAAAAAAAATTAACGTACTAAAACGATAATGGTTGCTAAACCTAACTCGAAACAAGTACAGAAATTTCAGTAGGGTGAACCGACTTAAACATAGTCTCACCCTTAGTTATCCTTTCGGCCCGAGTTCCATTAGAAAGGTTCATACTTTTGTTTTGGAAGCCGATCAACCCTCAGTTACACGTGGGAAATTTTCCCATATTCAATAGCAGAGTGATATCTGCAAAAAATTATCTTATTAGCAACTTAATTAGGATGTGTTGTGTATTTGGGGTTTTCATCCGCCCAAAATTTATATGGGAGGTTGAAAATGGTGACCACAAACATTTTCAATTACAGAGTAGCTTTTGAAAAATATAGCGCCAACATTTTGTATGGGAGGCACATAAATAGATGTAGCAAAATCATAATTGTTTTAATGAGTAAGTGGTGGTTTACGAAATGAAGGCAAATACAAATTTCATTAAGGTTGGAAGAATTTTACACGAGTTATCATATCGATAACCCGGACGGCCGCCAAGCTTTTGTATGGGAGGGCATAGTCACCCCGCCAATTTTCTCCAGTTAAACACAAATTTAGAGATAATTAAGCAATATCTGATTTGAAGCTAATCACATACACTAAATACTCTATATATGTATATCGATTTGTATGGGATGTACCAGGAGTGTGTTCATAACACCCATTTGCAATCCCTATCTAAGTTTGGTTGAACAATTGCCAATGCCAAAATTGCATTGTGATCGTTAAAGAGGTTTACGGCCGTCACTGTGTTAACCAAGTAGCCAGACAGACAGACGGGCATGACTCAAGTCTTAAAAAGTCCCACATCGAATTTGGTCCATAGATACCTTCGATGTAATATGACTCATTCTAGGCGTTACACTTTTCCGTATCAAATGACATGTGCCCATGAGTGAGGGTGCTCGAATAAGTATAGTCTACGTAATTGTTTTTTTATCGAATATAAAGCATAAAGTGCCCGCAGTACTAAAATTTTTGATTAATTCAGTTTTAGCACTTTTAGGTTTTTTTTACAGCTTCTGGCAACACTGGTACTTAGCCATGTAACAGCTTCTCAAAATATCGTAAATAAAGAGCACAGCTCACTGATTTTGAGAAGCTCTCCCCAATCCCTTCATGGTATGTAATGGGAAACGTTTTTTTGTGTCCAAAAACATTGTCTTTGCAATTCAATACTACATGTTGGAGACACAATGATTAATAGGTTATAATATATGTTTTTGTGACCGAAATGTGGTGTTTGTTGAAAATTACTGAAAACAGAAACGTGACATACAAAAAGGAAACAAAAACGCACCACATTATCAATATGTTGCGGGACCTTTTTTTCAGCGTGTACTTGGCGGTTGGACCTACCCACAACCGACGATCTCCCAATCTCCCTCTATTTGCGCCCACACTATGGTTTAAGAGTTTGGTGGCAATTTGACGTTTATTAGCGATCAGCCTTCTAATCTGTGTTGTATTGTCGAATCCCACATTCAGTGGAATTTTCATATTAGCCCACGTGATAACTTGCTGCCCTATATCTAGTTTGAGGCCCTGGGCAGTCATAAAATCTTCGCCATCTATCACAATGTCGGCGACATAGTGCGACCATGTACAGTGGCCATGTACAGAGTCTTACCCCATCTAAAGATTCCATTTATTAAATCAGATCTTATAATAGATTGTGACGCGCCTGCGTCCATAGTCAATATTCGCTTCCGATAAAAAAAATAATAATAAACGTTTGTTATTTTTCTGGTCCAGAAATAGGTGGGACTCACCAGGGTAATTCATCAGCAACAAACGTTCCACCTCTGTGGCGAAATCTTGTAGCGATTCATTATGCTTTTGCCCTCGGCCTCTTAATTCCATGCGATATAAATCTTTCTGGTGATCACCTCCATTCTTCCGTTGTAAACATTCCTCGAACGCTCTGAAGGACTTCTACTGCGCTGCCTTTCAGTCCCAAGAGCAGCTCTATGGTTTTGTCGTTGCTATTCCACAAATTCTTAATTGTGACCATTCTAATTGGAATTTCAAAACGTCGAATGGGGTAGAACCATTGAAACTGGGAACAATCTACTTGAACCTTCGGAAGTTACTCGCAGTGGCCCCTCTTGCAACTGAAGTTTATTCATTTTCCTTTTCAATTCACTTACACGATTTTTCAATTCCTGTTCGACTTCCTAGAACTTATATTCGACTTCTTCAATCTTCTGCCCCATTTCCTCGAACTTTTGTTCAAACATCCAGCACACTTGAATCTCCATGTTGATCACAACTTCCGAGACTTCTTGCAGCTTCTCATTTGTAGCATTTGATGTTTCCTGAAAAATTCTTGAATTTTCGCCACACTTTTTTTAAAAGTTCATCGTTCATTTCATTCAATTTCTCGTCTATAATTCTAGAATTCTCGGCAAGTTTCTTTTTAAGTTTCTCGTCCATAGTTCTAGAATTATATACAAGTTTCTCGTTCATAATTCTAGAATTACCCGTCAAGTTTCTCCAGTTTCGCATTAATAACTCTGGAATTTTCGTTAAATTGTAGCAAACATTGAAGAAACATCCAGAAACATATTACCAGTTGCTTCCTTTGCTCATATGTATGTCCATACCTCAATTTCTTCTTTGCACTCAAACTGATAGGTGTCAATGTCAATGTTTCGGTGCGGCTCTCCTGTAGCTCTACTTTATTTCCATCCATTGGTAGCTCAAACTTACTTACTTATCCGGTCTCGAACAACCCCGGAATTGTTCGCCAACTTGTTCAATCTTTTACTATGTCTCTCCAGTTGGTAATACCAAGTGTCTTGGTCTTCCTATTTTTCGTCCTCCTTCGAGTTCGGTTTTGAAAACCCTTCGAGGTGGTTCGTCTTCATCTTGTCCTCATTTACTGTCAGACCCACTTTTGTTGACGCCTTCTCAATTCTCGAAAACACCGCAGTAACTTCTCTCATTGTGCGCCATATGATATTGTTACGAATAAGTAAAAGCTTTTGCTTGCTGTTAATGACTCTACTAACAGTATGTAAATAACAGGCGGTTAGTGCTGCGCCTGAAAGTATGCATTGTAACAACGTACCAGCTCGCTAAACCAGTATCATGAATTCACCTCAGTGAAGATAATTCTCCGCCATTCGAGATGATTCTACAAAGATAAGCAACCACAACAACGTCTAGAAGGTTCTTAAAATCGCTAGTTATACCTTCATTTGAGTATGGTGAGTTGGTATAAATAGCGGAGGTATTTGGAATGGAGAGTTCAGTTTGTGATTAAACTCCGTAAAGTAAGCAACGCGAATTGATAGTAAAATACAAGACTTGTTAAACTGTTATAAATAAAGTAAATTGTTGTACTATGTAAGTAAAATAAAAGGAAGTTAAACCGTTGTAATTATCGTAATTTAAAACGAACCTTGTTTTAAAAATAAAACAACCCAAAAAGGACGAATAAGGAAACTCGTAACAGTATTTATATACATATGCATATCATCAGTATACGCGAGCAGCATGCGACTTTTGCTGCTGATGGATTTATTCATGTTGACTGCAACTTTTGATCTCCATTAAGATATTAAAGAGATCGCATGTTGACTGCAGCTTTTCTTATAATAATCTCCATTAAGATATTAAAGAGATCGCATGTTGACTGCAGCTTTTCTCATAATGACCTCCATTAAGATGTTAAAATTATCGCACGATAGCCTTGGCCTCGCTCAGTTTCAAAAGGTTCGGTAACTCGGTAAAATCCTTACCAACTTTCACTGCGGATTTGGTGTCAAGGTCATTCTGCAAAGGCGTATGAGATTTGCAGGAAACTTCGTAGAGTTTCTTCCGTATCGTGATATCGAATAGATAATTGGTGTCGATCAAGCTTGCTAAACTCCTTTTTGGTTGTTCGACTTTAAGTTCGTCAAAAGTCATCGATGTTCTTTATATGTAATTTCACTGCTGACACCAATATTACGATTTTCCTTAATCGTCCTTTTCAGCGCTGTTTTCTTCCCGTTAACAAAACAAGGTTCGATTTTAAATTACGATAAGGACAACAGTTTTAGTTCCTTTTATTTTACTTGTACAATTTTAAAGTCAAAACTTTGCAATAAGTCTATATTTTACTATCAATTCGCGTTGCTTACTTTTCAGCGTTTAATAACAAACTGACCCAGAATGCCAAAAACCTTCGCTATGTATACCAACTCAACATACTCAAGAACCTTCTAGCAATACTGCTACTATTTGTCTGGATGTGTGTAGAACAGCATAGATTAGTGGAGAGATATGAATTCATAATACTGGTGAATTCATAAAACTGCTTTGTTGCAATGCATACTTTTAGGCGCAATACTAATCGCACTGTTATTTACAGTAAGTCAAATAAGTAAGCATGCATGTTATATTACTGTGGCATAAGTAAAGCTTTTAATCGTAACAATATCTAACGAGATATGCTATGCCTACACCTAGATATAGTCTTATATCTCAACAAACCAAATTATATCTCCCGTAAGATCCAATTATATCTGGCCGGGACAAATTTCAGATCAAATTATATATAACTAGAACTAACTAGATAGTTATGGATCAGCTATGATCTAATTCGATCCTATTAGATACAACAATCTATCGGACCTAATGACATCTAATCAGGTTTCCGAAGATCAATTTTTCGGATCTAATGAGATCTAATTAGGTCCGCGGAGATCGAAACTTATCTACTCTTTTTAATACGGGACTTTATCAATTTGTTCTTATTTATTTGAACTTTTAACCAATTTACAATTTGGTAAACTCGTTGGTATAAAGTAAAATTCTCATTTTGCATCTGTCTCAGGGTCTTGACTTTTTTCAAATTTTGTCAACCTGTGTTATCGGACGTCCGACCTAGAGTTTTATAAATGTATTGTATCGTCTAATCCTTTTTTACTTGTTTAATGCATTTCTTCTTAAAATGTCATTTGGTATTGCATGCAATACAATCTTTCTGTAACTTATTTTTGTGGTCTTATCAATAATTTTATACACCGAAATATTTTTATTCATATTATAAAATTTGTTGTTGATAACCAGACAGAAACAGCAGTCCACTTTGAATTAACTGATATCAAATGCCGGCCGGCTCAATCTTTCTTGCTGCCTTCTATAAAAGATCTTCATAATTCATATAGTCATCAGTTGACGTTCATATTTCTAAGTGACCACATATTGTGTCGTGGAGAAGTGTAATACAAATTTAATTTATTTAAATCTACCAAAAGGTAAACAATATCTAACAATCGACTTTATAACATATACAAATGTGCATAAGTGGGCATAAGTAAATTAAATTTCTGATAAAATGATTTTTAATGGTTTTAAATCAAGCACTTGGGTAAATTTAGAGTGTAAATAAATATTGACAGTTAACTAAGTGATGACTAGGCTAATTCAAAAAATGTTTTAAAATACAACTACTTATATATATATGTATATAAGTGGAAATATATATTCAAAATATTGAGGGATGAACCGATGATTTCGAGATATCAAACTATAGATCAAGTAAACTAATGTATGAAGCACAAGTGTTGGCAACATTTTAGTGTAATGGGAAATTTTCTAGATGTCGTTGCGACCAATAAATGGAATTTTTTTGTTGCCAAAAAAAGTAAAGAAATATGGCAGTAAAATTTTCAAAATTTCATATCACAAGAAAAAATAATTGTCAATGGAAATATCATTTCAAAACAGGAGTAAAACACGTAGCATAAAGTGGAGTATCAAATGGCCATTGAATTGTCAAGCCATGTTGCGTCCGTCTATTCCTGGGTGAGAGTCCTCAGACCCTTTAACAGGTTTGGTATCTGCGACCATAGTAGTTGCTACAGAGTTTGGAGGACGGAAGTTTTTAGATTAAAAGGCGTTCCAGCATGTTGACTTTGGGCGGCTTACGGATTTTCTCACCTTGATATCTCCAACACCGGCCTCATGACTTTGAAATAGCTTTTTATATTAGAAAAAAATTTATCACGTAAAATTATTTAAAGTTTTTCGAATAAATTTGAAACAATTTTGAATAAACGTCAATGAAAATTATGGGAAACTTCAGTGAAAGTGACAGTAGTACAGGACAGCACCTATAGACGAATTAGTATAGACACATTTATTCTCTCAATAAATTAAACGTCATAGGTATGGTTGCAAGTAAACATTGGATGGTGGAAAACATAGGTTCAATAATACCAGATAGAGGCAATAGTAAACAACGTCTAACAAAGGAACAACTACCGAATTTCGTGTTTTTGTGGCAAACTAGTTGTGTTAAATACAATACAAATGTATACAACGATAAAATTCAACAAAAAAGTGCAAAATACATTTAAATTTTTCAGTTCTACACCAAAACGACATGAACAAGTTAAGTGAACATATTTTGTAACTCCACCTGGTGTAAGTTAATTTTAAATTTAATTTCTCTCATTTCCACAAACCTACGATGAAGAGTGCGAAATGACACGTCAGATGAGAGAATAAATGTGCCTATACAATATTCGTGTGTGACAGCACCTATTGAAAAAAGTTGACAATGGTCCCGCTTTATCTATTATTTTCGTTATCTATGTTTCAAACCACCAAACAATATACATATGTGCTTAATCAGCTAAATGATATTAAGCGTAATTTCAATTTGCCACTTAAATTCCGATTTAAACAAGCACAATGTGGCCACATGTTAAATTTCAAATATGGAAACTGAAAGTGATTTCTTGTGAATGATAATAGGCCTGCTTTTTTATTCCCTGCTAAGCTAATTTTTAGATCACTTCATAAGCGATATTAAGCGGCCCCCAAAAATATAAAAACAGACCCAGTATTACTTAATATAAAATAGTTATAAAATAAAATGCATTAAATACATTAAAAAAATTAGATATTAAAACTCCTATACTGCCAAATACCAACGAATTTTGAAATTCAAACAGCAATTTGTGCTCCGTTCTGTAGTACGTTGGTTGACAAAGCGAAGTAAGTTAGTGTATGAACACAATCAGGGCGATAACGTAGGCGTTGGAAATATATACTTTATATACATAGTAGTACGTGTATTTTTTTTTTTCAAAAAGGAACAAGGGTATGTGCTTCTGGCATAAGTCTCAACAATTATTGCGCTTAATCTCACAGGATCTTGAAAAAAATCTCAAAGAAGTCGCGAAGTGAAAACTGTTGAGATGACCTAATTTAAAGAGTAATTGTTAAAGTTTTCCTACAGATGGGACTACTTACTTATAATTTTACAAATGGGAAATTTTTAAAGTTAAAATATAATCCACGTTCAAATACTATCATATTAGACATCTCCCAGGAAACAACGCAATATTGCAGTGATGTCGGCTTCATATCGCCTGGGAGACAAATTGTATTGCAGTAATATTATTATTCGTATTGCTGAAGATTCCCTCGTTAGAAGAAACTGTAAGCGATACTACCAAGCAATACTTCTAGAAGATAATATTGCAGTATTACCAGATAATCACTATGAAGACAATTTAGAGATATCACTAGAATGTCATATGGAGAAAGAAAGAAAATATTGCTAGATATACTCGCAGAGCTAAAAAAATCCAATGTTTTTTAATTTTATTATAATTTTTGATTTTGTGGCTTTGTAAGTAATAATATTACAAACAAAATTACAATAATATTACAAACAAAATTACAAAATAATAACAAATTAAAAGAACAAAAAATTAGCTTTCTTGTGGTATTTTTTGTTTGATGTTTTCCCCAGTGGTAGCTCCAAAAAGGCTTCGCAGTTTTTGGCCCAGGGATTTGCTTCCCTCAGGTGTGACCAAAACCTGCTTCTCGGCTGCTACATACATTTTTTCAACTCTTGTGTTTTTAGCTTTCTTTAACGTTTTTTGTGGAAATATAGAATAGTGGGATGTGGAATAATGGTCCAATTCCATTGATTAGATTTACTTACTTCATACTACCCCATTGAGAAGGGATCCGATTTGTCCTAGCATATAGTCCCCATTTAGTCAAAATATATTTCAATTGACAAAAAATAAATTACATTTGTTTCTGCCTGAGTATTGCTCAAATATCTCGAGAATGATAAAAGGAAGATACACAAAAATACTACCTGTTTTATATTTTTATGACGATATAAATATGATATCTCCGCAATGTACCCCTGCAGATATGACTTGCAATTGATTGTAGAGCTTTTACGAGATTAGCGCCTTAATTTAAGCTCTGAAGTACCATTTCAATTACCAGTATTTTTTTCCAAAATAAATAAATAGCAGTTGTTTGACATTTGACCTAAATATTCTATATTTTTTAATTTTTATGATGGATATATTTTAGTTTGATCCATAGAATAATTCATACATTGATAAACTTGTTCTCTCATCTGACGCTTCATTTCACACTCTTCATCGTAGGTTTGTGGAAATGAGAGCAATAAAATTTAAAATTATCTTACACCAGGTGGAGTTACATCTTAAAGCTATGAAATGAAACGTCAGATGAGAGAATAAGTTTATCTACGTTTGTATTATTCTATGCTATTATACTTCTCAAATCAAACTCAAAGTGAAAAAAAAGTTATAAGTTCGACTTTTATTTTTATTATTGTAAATGTATCGCAATTCCGTTGTCTATTTGCAAGTATAACATAGATGTGAGTTGGAACATTTATATATATATACCAAGAATATAGCAATACATCGGCTTAATGCGTAGTTGTAATGCATAGTTAAAAAAATCCCATTACATCCCACGAAGGGCTTGGGGAGATCTTCTCACACCCAGTGAGCTGGCTACCAGCTCTTTATGGATTACATGGCTGCCGTCGATAGTTCGATACGGGGAAACTATGCCACAGCCGATCAACCTTAGAGTTGGGAAAACATGCAGAATAAAAGTAAGAAAGAGAATAGATGACTGGAAGTATGGAAGACGACCAGAAGATGTACGCAATTTGGCAGCCGTTTTTCACACATTTGGTTTTGTGGTAATTAATTAATTTTGTGATAATTAAATCGAGAAAAAAAGGTATAACAAGTGAAATAAAGCAAAATGTAATGAAGTGTTAGAGTAAAATTAGTTATAGAGATTGCAATTAAAACACAAGTTAATTTAAATGAAGATTTTTCTCATTATCCATGGGTTGCCAAGGTTGTATAACTCTTGCTACAACTTTTCCAGTGACTATTCATGGTTTCCGGACCAAGAAAAACAGCTGTTGCAGACTCTATGTATATTAGTACTCTATGGGGAAAATTGTACCAAGCTATGCCGGAGATTTGTATTTCGGAGATTTGTATTACGACACAAAATATTCAGAAAAGATTGGTAAAGATCTCACCGAACCATTTGGCACCTTCAGGCAGGATAACACCCTATAATACAATCTATTCAACATATAAATTGAGATCAACACATACAAAACACCATTTCCCATTACATATCATGAAGGGATTGGGGAGAGCTTCTCACAAACAGTGAGCTGTGCGTTTTCTAATTTTTCACTCACTGATTGGGACCTACAGTTTTACACCGGTTCCGAACGGTATATTAGAGAAGCTTTTTCATGGCTAAGTACTCGGTAGTGTCGACATCACTAAGCGAGGTGGCCGTCGTCGAAGGAAATGTGAGGTGGTCAGAGCAGGGATCGAACCCACGTTCTCATTCGCAGGAGCCGCGCACACTAATCATTGCACCATCGACGGCCACATTTTTAATTAATTAAGATCATCGTGAGAAAAGCTGCATTAACCACGAATAAAACTAAAAATAATTAAATGGTTTCCCATTACATCCCATGAAGGGACAGGGGAGAGCTTCTCACAATCACTGCGCTGTGCGCTTTCCAGTTTTCACTCACTGATTGGGACCTACAGTTTTACTCCGATTCCGAACGGTATTTTCATGGCTAAATACTCAACAGTGTCGCTGTCACTATGCGAGGTGACCGCCGCCGAAAGAAATTTTTTTTGTTTTTAAGGTGTTCAGAGCAGGGACCGAACCCAGGATCTCATGTACAAGAGGCGCGGACACTACCCATTGCACCAACGACGGCCACAAATAAAACTATCAGCAGCAAAATTACATGCTGCTCGCGTATGGTAGTGATTTAGACATCATTGGGCGAAATCGTCAAGAAGTTACTGCAGTATTTTGGAGAATTGAGACGGAATCAGCAAAAGTGTGTTTGGCAGGAAACGAAGACAAGATAAAATTAATGGTTTTGGCAAGCAGAACATTGAGAACCGTTATAATTTCGAGGTAGTGGACGAATTTATTTACCACGGATCAACCTGGAAATCAAACGGAGAATTGTGCTTACAAGCAGGTGTAGATTCAACTACATATATCAGACTCTCATATAACTTGTCTTGCTTTATGGCACAGAATCCTGGGTCATATCGCATGCTGATGAAATATCACTAGGTGTCTTACAGAGAATAAATGTACTATAATAGAAAACGGCTAGTATCGACCACGGATGAACCACGAGCCACGATTTTCGCAAATTGCGACCGTTTTAATTTTTTTAAAGTCCCATTGAATGAAAACTCTTGTCTTATCCTACAAAAGAGAAACGAGGTTGGAAAGAAATGATGGGAGTTTCAGAGGTTTAAACTCTTTGGGAACCTGAATTCAATACAGTTTCCAGTCCTCATATTTTACTCCAAAACTAAATTATATAGTAGCAACAAGATATGTCATAAGGTTTTCAGTAGTCAATAAGTCTCATTATACTGAAAATGAGAGAATTAACTATTTGCCTTCTGGTACATCCCATATAAACACACTTGTTAGGTGTAAAAAATGGTCTGAAATATGACATTTACGACATTTGCGCGGAATTTTTGCAAAAGCCACTAATTTATATTGAATAACTGTGATTACAAGTATAGATGCAATTACAAAGCCCGTTCTTGTACCTTTCGTACAAGTGGCGTATTCTGTGAAATCATTTGTCGTACTAAAAATGCTTGCCTGTCTAAGCACCCATTTGTTTCGCAACTTACAAATGTCAAAAGCTTGTTGTTTGACAAGATATTAGCTTCCAGTTTGTTTTTAGTAAACTGACTAACCCCCGTACATAGCTCAATCAAAAATGTGGTTCAACCAGTACATTTATTTCAGTTAAATGAACCAAGTTAAACATACCCACATCCAAGTCATCCACCGGTTCGAAGATTCAATTAAATATTTGATCCAACTTTTATGATCATTTAATTTTAGTTGCCAGAAAGATCATTTCAATAGCAGAGCAGCGTTGAACAAAATATTGTCTTGTACCAAATTTAATTAACATCTATTGTGGGTTTCGAGATAAATGAGTCAAAAAATTAAAATTTTTTAGAAAAATGCAAATGTCCAGAGAAAAGTAGTTTTATAATAATAAGGGGTTCCACACAATCGTTTCCAGCGAGGTAAATTTACAATTTACAAGAAAGACGCGAACAAAATAAAAATACTACATTTTGAATTAAAATCCATCCACATTTCAAACAAAAAAACTCAAAAAAGTGTATTTTATAGAAATTTGGATCCAGCGTTACGAACGTTTTGCGTGCGTTAAAATTCAACAAAAATTGTAAGCGTAAAATTGTGGCAAAAATCAACGGTCAGTTTACTATCTGTATACGTTTGAAGTGGAGTTCAGATTATCAGATAGATGAGACGATATTGAGAATCTGAAGCAAAATTGTCAATACTAATAGCTGTCATCAGATAAATCGGATGAAAATCAGAACAGTTTGAAAACCAAAAGATTGTTTGCTTGAAAAATATTGAGCAACATCAATTTGTTCGCTGCGAAATGGGTCAACGCTGATATCATGACGAAATAAGTAATGTAGAAGCAGTAGGAATTAAAGTCATTTTGTTTTGATTTCAGGAGCCGACCTTGTCAAATTCAGTCGATCGAAACGTGTCAAGATGTATTTATTTCAGGTTATATCAGGAGGAATTGTAGTAATTTTCGGCAACAACCACAAGGATAAGAACAAATTTCGTCTGATATTTTAACGCTACCACCTTTACTAGATACATCTTGGAATTACTATAAACAACATTTGACAAGGTCGGACCAACACGACAAGAAAAAATTTAAATCAGCTGTTCTAACGCTTCCATCTGTCATAGATAAGTCTTGGCTGATATGTTGACGACTAACTGTATTTTTCTCTGATTTTAAGTTCTTTTTTTAAACTAAGAAACTCTCTCTCTTTTTGAGAAATTTAATGTGAGCTGACAACATTAATCATTTCTTCATACATTTTGATTGGTCGTTAAATTTTTCATTGAAATGTGGCTGAAATTTTGCGTGAACAACTTTGTACTAACATGCGGAAATATTTCGCCGATATTTCGCAGGCACTTCATTGTATGGAGTTTTTTTTTAAATTTTGTAAATGTTGATCTTAATGGCCTTAAGGGATTAGAGAATATTAAAAGACAGTTGGTATGACAGTACATAGTTTGGAAATTTATACAACTTAACCGAAATTTGCATTTATCTCTACACGGAAAAAGAAATGTGTAGATATGTGATGGGACCAATCCAGTGTGTCTTTAGGCCTGGAAAATCGACAACTGACCAGATTTTCACGCTACGCCAAATCCTGGAGAAACTCTACGAAGCTATGTCTGAGCTTGGTATTCCGGCAAAACTCATACGCCTTTGCAGGATGACCTTGACGAACACAAAATCCGCAGTGAAAGTTGATAAGGATCTCACCGAACCATCCGAAACTAAGCGAGGCCTCAGGCAAGGCGACACCCTATCGTGCGATCTCTTTAACACCTTAATGGAGATCATTGTGAGAAAAGCTGCAGTCAACATGAATAAAACCATCAGCAGTAAAAGTCACATGCTGCTCGCGTATGCTGATGATATAGATATCATTGGACGCACAGTTAGAGAAGTTACTGCGGCGTTTTCGAGAAATGAGGAGTCAGCAAAAGTGGGTCTGACAGTAAACGAGGACAAAACAAAATTAATGGTGTCAACGAACAGGGCCTCCACGCGACTGGACCAAAGCATGAACCTTGATAACCGTTATAATTTCGCGGTGGTGGACGAATGTATATACCTCGGATCTGCCGTGAACAAAAACAACAACTTCAGCCTTAAGATCAAGCGGAGAATTATGCTAGCAAATATATGTTATTTTGGGCTAAGCAAGCACTTTAGAGATAAAAGCCTCTCTCGAGTAACAAAAGTCCAGCGGTACCAGACTCTCATTCAACCTGTCTTGCTTTATGGCGCAGAATCCTGGGTCCTATCGCAAGCAGACGAAACATCTGTAGGAGTCTCCGAGAGAAAAATACTCCGAAATATGTATGGCCCTATAGTGCACAACGGCGAGTATCGGCGACGCATGAATCATGAGCTGTATGAGCTTTATCCCGATATTGACATACTAGTTAAACGGATCAAAATAACGCAATTGCGCTGCTAGGCCATGTCAGTAGAATGGATGAAGACGAACCAGCACGAAAAGGGTTTTTGAAACCGAACTTGAAGGAAGACGAAAAATAGGAAGACCACGACTCCGCTGGAGGGATCAGGTTGACGGATCCCTGCGTACACTTGGTATTGCCAACTGGAGAAGTAAAGCAAAAGATCGAACTGCTTTGCAAAATATGTATGCTATCTTCTTTTTGTAAGGTCCCTGACACCCCGGGGTTGTTCGATATGTGTACGTAACTTGTTGCATGTAACGGTGATGAAACAAAAATAAAAAAATTGTCCGCAAGTCCATATTTTCCGAAATATAGCCCTCCAAAACTTGAATGTATAATCGCGCGTAAATCATCCATTTATTAGCCGATCCTGTTGAAATAAATAAAGGTCTTTGGAAACTCTATAAGTGCCTATATAAAGATATTTGTTTTTATTAACCCATTGGGGACCAATAAAAAAATCAGATTTCAGATTCCAGATTCCAAAAAAAAGCCTTAGTATACCTAATGCTTTACTAGACTCCCATAATAGGGAAGTCTTCAACATTTTTTTTTAAGATATCTTACTTATCTATAAGCCTTCAATATATTCAATTTAAAAAATAAATAAATAACAAATTAACCCACAGCTCAAATTAACCTTTATTTTTTACAAGGTTTTCAAAACCAGTTATAGAAAAAATTTATTTAATTTAACACCGGATTCGCGGCTTCGGCATAATATTTTTGTGTTATAAAGCTTTCTATAAAGCCTTCGGCTCCGCAGTTTCAGCATAGTATTTTGTGGTATTTTTTAAATAATGTATTTTTTATAAAACAGAAATGCCAAATGTTTATCGAAACTTTGAATATCTTCGGTCTTTTACGGGTTACATTCGAGTATTATACCTTAAAAGAATTGTAAAAGTCTTGCCTATTATAGGAGTATATCGAAAGAATAAGTATATAGGGCATTTTTTTCTTGGGAAAAAGAAGTTTCAAAAAAGTGTGGTTAAAAAACCTTTTTTTTAGCGGACTTCAACGGGTTAACAAAACAAATATCTTTATATAGGCTCTTATAGAGTTTCTAAAGACCTTTGTAATGACACCCATTTCAACCACATCGGATTATAAATACCTGAGATATGAGGGATTATATACTCAAGCTGTAAAGACCTATATCTCAAAAAGTTGGACCGAGCGGAGGGAACAAATTTTTTTTGGACTCAGCGCAGAAGGTTTTCTTAATGGTGAAATTTTGGTGTAAATCAGATAATAATAACTAAAGTGTATTTATGCCACTGGTTTGTGGGCATTTCTGCCGCCGGGGCACTTCCACTATGTCTTCATTCTAGCCAACAAAGTATACGGCAATTGAAATATCCATATCGTATACGGCAATTGAAATATCCACATGTTAAAACCACAACACCAAATGAAACAGAATTTACAATATATTTTTCGTTTGATTACAAAATTTCTTTGTTGACATTTGACTTGTCGTTTGTTTCCAGCTGAACACTTTTAATCAGACAGAGTTGTGTTTTAAAATGATAAATTCACTACTATAACCGGTTTTTTCGAGGTTATTTTTGAAAAATTTTTGAAATTGTTGATCTGGCCACAATGTTATTCGACAAATCGTAATTTGTTTTTTTGACATACGAAAGCCATGCGAAAGAACAAAGTGCGATTAGCGGAATCAAATGTCTAACGAAAGTGAGTGACTAGCTTTCTTTCGCATAGATATTCGTTAGACTTAGCGGAACTGGCTGAAAGTTTCTTTTACACAAAAAATCTATGTTTGTTCAAAATTTGAGCGAGAGTAGACAACATTGATCATATCTTCCTTCAATTTGATTGGTTGTTGCATTTGTCTTAGCAACATTAAAATGTTGCTCTATAAATGTTGCTCTATAAATGTTGCTTATATTTCGCGTAAACAACTTAGTACCACACAAGGGTGTCCCGCTCAATCTTTATGTGAAAGCTTGTAGGGTAAAGTATTTTTGAGATTTTTCAGGAAGAGGTTCAGACGTCGCACAGGAAGAATTTCCTCCAAAAATCGGGTATTCCAGAGATTTTTTGAATTTTGCTTAAAACTCGGTCAATATCTACGATTTTCTTAGTTTGTAAGTCAACACTTTTAAAGCAAAACGTTCAAACTTTTATTGTATACACATAAACCATCAGTTTTGGTAATGATTTTACTCAATAAGGTACGATGTAATATTAAATTTTGGAAGATATAATTAATGTTTTACCTTTTAACGTAAAATTGTTTAATGTCACGTATATATTTTCAATATTATGTTTACTCTCACAAAGGTCAACATTGAAACATATATTAGTCGTGTTTTGGTTACAAGCAAGCGATTGTCGCTTGCTAAGTTGCAAAGAAAACGGCAACGTCATTTTATTAAAAAATTTGAATAAGGGTTGAAAACGGTAAAAGATGTCAAAAATAAATTTGTTTAAACTTACCGAAAATAATTCTCGCCGCTAAGTTCTCGCTAAGTGCTGCATACAAAACAAGCGAATATACATATAAGCAAGGGGTGTAACCAAAACAGGCTTATTATCTCTTATAAATAATGAGGTCCCACCATATCCATGAATCCGACAACAGTGTACAGCATTATATCCAGCAATGTTATTTATTTGAACCAAATCAGATTGAAAACAAGTTTCTTGTACTGCTATAACATTGAGCAAGTCATTTAATAGTCCTAAATGTGACCTAAATTTATTCAATTTATCAACTGAATAAATGGTTCTGAGATATACAGACAAAATATTAAACAATATATTGTTTACATTTTCCGAATACTTCACAAAAGATTCAAAATTATTAAAGTATTTATTGTTAAAATTCAGTTAAAAAAAATCAAACACATTGTGTTGGCTATTCAATATTACATGTTGGAGGCACAATGATTAATAGGGTATAATAAATATATGATTTTTTTGACCCAAATGTGGCTTTGTTTGTCAAAAAATTGCTGTTAATAAAAAAACCTGACAGAGAGCAAAGGAACAAAAACGCAGCAGATCTTCAATTCACGAAAACAATGCTTGCAAACATATGTATGTATATATGGTTCCTGCAATATGTTGCTGGGGCCGTATTTTTCCGCGTGCAATTCTTTGTCGTTACTTAGTGCATGTAGACTTTTTTATTAATGCTATGTTTAAATCAAATCCGATGCAAAAATGGTAAACAGTTTATAATATTACTAGCTGAAAAGCCCTATACTTCGTTATCGGTAGTTTTAGGAAACAAACACAGATGCTGCAATCAGCTGTTTTGTTGAACAACTCTTTGATAAAAGTGAATGTTAAGGAAACCGCCTAAAGGTAAGCCACAAAAGTGTAATATTCAGTACAGAGTGTAGACAAACGACAAATAAGAAATAAATGCAAAATAAAAGCAAACAACTATAAACAAACAATAATAAGCGGTTAGGCCAGGACGCCAAGGGGAAAATTTCCCCCCGTTTACTCGCTAATTTACCAAGTTTCTGGGCTAAACTGCAAATGACATATCCGAATTAACAAATATTGAAAATTTCAGCTTTTTAGCCAAAGGTGTTTGGGCAGGCCGCCATGGGAGAGACTTTCCCGCTTTTTGCCCCTCCCCGTAGGAATTTCCAAAAATCCCGTCTTAGCGGACGTCAGCGCTAGAGGATGGACATCCATCCCAAATTGCAAGTTCCTAGCTCCAGCGGTTAGGGCTGGGCGATGTTGAGTCAGTCAGTCAGTAACTTTATTCTTTTATATATATAGATTAGTTTCATATATTGTATAACTCTTTAAAATTGTATAACTACGGAACAGTAACTGCAAATTCAAAATTGCTGGGAATTTATTCATCTTTTAAAGTGCATCATTAGTTTTTTAAATTTTCATAGAAATTTTGAAAGTTATACAAAACGTTATTTACAAAATTTATCCAAATTGTATCCAAAAATTTAATACAAGGTACCGTATTGAGCAAAATCATTGCCAAAACTGGTGGTTTATGCATATACAATAATAGTTTGGACGTTTCGCTTTAAAAATGTTGACTTATAAACTTAGAAAATCGTGTTTATTGACCGAGTTTTGAGTAAAATCCAAAAACGTGCGGAATACCCGATTTTTGGGGGAAATTCGATTTGCGCGACCTCTAAACCTCTTCCAAAAAATCGCAAAAATACTTTACCCTATAAGCTCTCGAACTAAGCTTGAGCAATCATGAAAATCGAAAATGAAATTTTGTTTTGGGATATCCTATACTACACGTGCGGAAATATTTCGTTGATATTCCGCAATCAGTTTTTTTGTATGGAGTTTTGAGGAAAATACTCCTAAAAATGTATGGGCCTATAGTGCACAACGGCGACGCATGAACCATAAAGCTGTATGAGCTATATCCCGACATTGACATACATACACAGTTAAGCTGAAGACCAAAAACCAGCACGAAGGGTTTTCGAAACCGAACTCGAAGGAAGACGAAAACTAGGAAGACCAAGACTCCGCTGGAGGGATCAGGTTCTTATTCTTCTTTAAAAGAACAAAACTTGGACTAAATTTCCAAACGTCTGCTCATGCCAGAAATATCTTATACACCAGATTTTAGCTGGACAGTAAAATAGCACAATTTAAAATTTCTTGAATAAAAAGGATATATTTTAAAAATTAATATAAATATCAGTCGTTGGGCGGCAATCGCCGAATACACACGTGTTTGTCTCAAAGCGCTTATCTTCTCTTAGTCTTTCTTATACCGATATTTATATCGTTTGTTTCGTTTATTCTCCTAGTTATTTTCTACGAATTTGCTCGCTCGTTGTATTTTATTTGACGACCGAAAAAACAAAAACTTATCGCGGTATACCGATAAATTAGTTTCCACAATGGACGGGGACGAATCCCCGTACCGTAATAGGTTTAAAGACCTAGACCCGGGGAATGGGAGAAATAAGAAAGCAATAAATAAACGGCAGCGCCTTGAGGAAACTGAAGTTCTTATAAACGCAGATATGATTGGTGGCCGTCATTTGCCTCGCTATTTGGTAGCGTCGGCTTTGATATTTTGGAGGTGTTTTCGGGATTGACGCTATTAAATAATGAAAATAGATATCAATAGCTTTAATTTGAATTTAGTCCAAGATTTTCTAGGTAAGAAAACCTGATATTTTTCACCCTGGCAAAGAATAAATTGTTTGAAGTCCTGATATGTCTTTTAGTAAGTCCGTGCTATAAAATGTATAACTGTTGGATATACATATATATTTGTCTGATCGCGAGGAAATCGGTAATTTCTACAAACTTTCCAAAATTTAGCTATCTTACTTAGTTCTGTTAATGTATTAAAGAGCTCTGCCAACATAATTGGTTTGTGTCTCTGCTAGTTAAATTCGAATTTATGTTCACACCTATAAAAGAGCACAATTACACTTTAGTTAAATTTTTTTTTCTCTGCAATGGCATCTCTGAAATGTGACAGCTATCGTCTACGATTGTTCCGATTATTAAAAATGGAGCGCTACACAAAGGAAGAACGCGTTATAATTGTGAAAGCCCATTACAAAAATGGGGAAAGTTACACTGAGACGGCTCGCAAACATCGGAAAATTTTCGGTCGTGGAATCGCACCGAAACTGTCAATAATTCGAAGAATGATCAACAAATTTATAGAAACTGGGTCGATTACGGACAGGCGTCGACATATAAGCAGGTCTCTCGAAATATAGGCAGGTCTCTGTAAACTAGTCTTGGGATTTTATAATTAGCATTGCATTTTAATTTGCATTATTTTATCTAAAGCAAAAACAAAAGAATTACCTTTGTTCGCAATAACAATTAAAAAATGTTGAAAAATGCTCAGGCCATGCAAATGCAGGTTGTGGAATCGGATGCCAATTGTAATGAAATATAGCAATGCTTTTAAATATGTAAAATTTGTTAGACGGCTGGAAATGCTGTTTTTTAAGTATTTTATATGAAGAGGTTTGTGGCTTCGATTGGTGTTGCCTCGTAGTACGATCAAATAATTCAAATAATTTAATTTCCCCATTCTACACCAACCAAAATACAATGTCTATACATGGGAAAGGAAATATTTATTTCTAAAATTTTCACTAAAATTTTCTATCACGAGGCATAATGGATATTATTCGAAAATTGACACCACTGATTTTAATGGTGTTGTATGGATGTACTTGATTCAGTTTTGTTGGTATCCAAATTTATAAAAATCTTAAAATATCTTGGTACTTACTCTGTATGTATTTAAAGTTGAAATGTGAAACCAAACACTCACCTGTAAAAGAAAATTGTTAAAATATTAATGGCAATTAATTAAAATATTTATAAAAAACTATATACTTTAACTCAATTGAAAAAAGCTTCTCAGAAATACCGTTCGGAACCGGTGTAAAACTGTAGGTCCCAATTAGTGAGTACAAAACTAGAAAGCGCACAGCTCACTGGTTTGTGAGAAGCTCTCCCCAGTTCCTTCATGGGATGTATTGGGAAACCATATTTTTTTTGTACTCAATTAAACAGTCATAGGGCCGAAGAATGTGATATATAAATAATCAAATATCGAAAAAGTGAATGGGTTTATGGCTGCACTCTGAAAAATCCGTCTTTTTGTTGTTGTTTGGATGCAAATATAACGTGTGTTTGGAGTTTGTAGCAAATATAGTAAACTTGTGTCCAAACACAACGTGTTTCGTATTCAATATAACATGTTGGAGACGCAATGATTAATATGTTGGAATATATGTACATGTTTGTGACCCAAGTATAGCTGTGTTTGGGATACAAATACAGTTGTGTTTGTTGCACTATTTACTCCCTGTTTAGAGCAAGAGAATAAAAGAGGTACAAGTTGAGATTATGCACAGTCAAAGTTTTACATACATATGTGTGTACCTGTATTTTTGCAATATTTTTCCGTTAGTGATGCATAAAAATTTATAAATGCGTGTATAAATTCCAGATCAAGTAACTATTCCTTACATCTGTTGCGTTTATGTGGTGAATGTGGCAACGTAAATCCACCTCATGAACAGTGCCCAAGCAAATTCTGGGTTAATTGTAATGGCACTCACACATGCTAATCCTCGGCATGTGCCGTTAACAAAATAAAAGCAGATCGCAGATGCACAGTAACAGATGCATGGAAAGTATTCAATGATAACCCATCACTTCAACATATTCGGAAGCAGTCCATGGGATTTCCAATGAACCACATAAACAGACAAACTCTGCACTGCAAAGCGACATACCAACAAAATTATAGCGGAACGTACCACCACCGCGAATGAGAATGTCATAACAAAAAATTGATCGATCAACTGTCATATACAATAATATTGATGGCAATAATATTGATGGCAATAATAACATAGAACAAAACACACATCTCATCAAAGACACCCACTAAAATAAACCAATCAAATAACGAAAGGTACACGAAGTAACAAAAACAACAAATTTGAAATTCAACAAACCTCAAAGCAACGACAGCGAACAAGATGATACTACTTGTGTATAACAACTTTATAAAAAAAATACCCCAATTTGGAAGTTTTGATAACTCCCGAAACACTAAAGAGAACAATGCCAAACAAAGCCAAATAAATAACCTATAACTTACTTTTAGCTGCTTTTTTAAAATTGACTACGAACTTTAGTTTAAACATTAAAATTTTGCAGTGGAATGTTCAGAGCTTTATTTCCCACAAATATGTACTGGAATCTTTAGTAGGGAAACATAAATCAAGTAGTATTATTGCATTGCAAGAAACTCATGTAATTGAGCGAAATAAACATCTATTGCATTTACCCGGCTACAAAATATACCACCGTAATAAGAACTACGCGTACGCTAAGGCTGTAATCATAATATTAGTACGTAACAATGTCCATGTTGATCAATATCTTCTTTCGTCTGGAGTGCTTCTTTCTCAAACCTTTACAATTAATGGAAACGAAAAGCTCCACATTACCAACATCTATCGGGAATGTGATATCAATATATCAGCCAGTACTATATCCAGCATTAATGTTTTCGACAGTGAACATCATAACCCAATTTGAGGGTCACTCACGATTTCGACCACTGGCAATTTATGGGTACAAGGGGCTCCCCAAAAACAACGGTTTATGTAACAATGTTGGTGACCACTACCCTATTATTATATCTGACAGTAGTGATAACGTTATGAGACGATTCAGGCCTAGGTTTTTGGTGGAAAATGCAAACTGCCAGGCTTTTGGAGGAAAAGTAAATGTAATTATGCTTGAATATGAGGAATCAATCAACATAAACAGGGAAGCTGCACAAATAAAACGAATTATTAGAATATCTGCTGACGAGACCATTCCTCAAACATACAAGCCGAAAACTAACAACTCTCCCACTTGGTTTAACCCATACATTGCTGGTCTTGTTATAGCGCAGCAACGGGCATGGAACATGTTTACGAGAGTACATAAAATAGACAGGAGAACTTGTTAAATATGAATCTCGGCTGGGAAAGCGCAAAACCTGGGAAAATTTGCTTAATTTTTTTAAATCCAATGCTGGATATAACATTTCTTTGGAACAGAGTCAGGGGAATAAGGACCAAGAAAAGGTATAACATTCCATCCATCATTGAAGGTAATACAACACTATCTGCTCCTAATGACATTTCCAATAAATTTGATGAAGTGTGGAGTTCCATTGAGTCCGATGAAAGATTTGACGAGAACAACGCTGCACGGAAAAATATCTTTGCTCATCAACACAGTAAGCGTATTTTGGTTACACCGCTTGCTTATATATTCGCTTGTTTTGTATGAAGCACTTACCGAAGACTTAGCGAGAACTTAGCGACGAGATTCATTTTCGCTAATTTTAAAACAAAAAATGTTGACATCTTTTACCGTTTTTAATCATTTTTCATATTTTTGAACAAAATGACTTTTCGTTAAAAAGCCGTTTTCTTTGCAACTTAGCAAGCGATAATCGCTTGCTTGTAACCAAAACACCACTAGTGTCTTGCGTGGTTATGATAGCCATCTTGGTGACAAAATTGACATTAAAGAATTTAATATCACCTTGCGAAATACAAAAGGAACACCACCGTCTTTGGACAGAATATTGTATCCTCTGGTGAAAAATCTACCACTGGCCATGAAATGCAGAGTAATAACACTGTACAATAACATACTTCGCACTGACATTTTTCCCCATGACTGACAATTATTGGTGGAAAATAGACGTTAAGAGGCCTATTCCTAAGCCAGGAAGAAACCCTAATAAAATTTATGGGTACCAGCCCATCTCGTTAGCACCAGTATTATCGAAAATAATATCTGCACGGTTTTGGAAATATTATTCGGGCCTTGTCATCACGGTTTCCTTCATGGTGTACATACAATTTGTCACGAGCTTGAGGCAACGCTTAGAAGCAACATATCCAGAAAGAGACATAGCGTTGTGCTGTCTGAAGACATTGAGAAGGCCTTTGACCGGGCAGCCTCAATATTCGTAATTGATGAATTGTGGCCGTCGGTGGTGCAATGGTTAGTGTGCGCGGCTCTTGTACATGAGATCCAGGGTTCGAACCCGGCTCAGACCACCTTCAAATTTTCTTTCGGCGGAGGTCACCTCGCATAGTGAAGGCGACACTGTCGAGTATCTAGCCATGAAAAAGCTTCTCAAATTACCGTTCGGAATCGGAGTAAAACTGTAGGTCCCAATCAGTGAGTGAAAACTGGAAAGCGCACAGCTCAGTGATTGTGAGAAGTTCTCCCCAGTCCCTTCATGGCATGTAATGGGAAACCATTTTTTTTACGTTCAGACTTAGAGTGGCCGGCTCACAGTCACGACTTGAACCCGATTAAAAACCTCTCGAAAGATATGAAATTTGCAATTGCTCAACATAAGTACAATAACTTGGATGATCTTTGGACTGGAATACAGAATTGCGTTGCCAGAATTTGAGTCAAGGCATGGGCCGTAAATGTATAAAATACAAAAATAGGCGCAGGGTATCAGACACCATATGCGGGCGAAAGAGAAAAATTTACGTTGTTTATAAGAATAATAATTCAAAGAGAAAAAACAAGACATACCCAGTATGTATGCTGCTAAATTTATAAGTGATAACTTAAATTAAGATTAATATAGATTAATTAATATTAAAATAGCATGCTTCCAAAATTTTAGCTTTTCATAGCTATATACTCGATAGTGTCGCCGTCACTGTTCGAGCTGACCGCCGCCGAAAGAAATATTTAGGGTGGTCAGAGCAGGGTTCGAAACCAGGATCTCATGTACAAGAGGCGCGCACACTTACCATTACACCACCGACGGCCTCAAGTCTAAGCGACCTGCTTCGAAAACCACTCCTTTGCAAGCTTCGATGTGTGGGTCATTGTCGTGCATGAATTTGACTGAAACTGGCATGTGTTCAAACGCATAAGGTTACATTGGGTTCGTAAAAATATCCAAATACTGGTAACGGTCCATTTTTTTTGCATTAATTTTTACAATGGGCCCCACACCCTGCCATGAAAAGGATCCCCATCCATGATGCTTCCTCCACAATGCTTTACGGTCTTCTGAGTGTAGCGTGGATTCAATGCGTGGCATTTAAGCCGTTGAACAAATACTCTACCATCCGGGTCCATTCGATTTACCTTAGTTTCATCACTGAAAGTATTTTTTCCAGAATGAGAGGTTTTAACACTTGTGGCTGCCATAGACTAATACTTATAGTACACCCAATAGTTCTCCCACCAAATTTATGACATTTGGCCTGGTGTGATATTTACGTTTGATGTTGAAAAGAATTGCTTTACTAATACCAGATAGAGGCAATGGTTCAAAACAGCGAACAAAATAACAACAACGGTATTTCGTTTTGTGTGATAAAATTATTGTGTTAAATACAACACAAATGTATGCTAACAATAACAGTCAATAAAAAAGTTTAAAACACATTTAAATTTCACAGTTTTTCACCAAACTGACATGAAAAATTTATTGTAATTCCACCTGGTGTATGTAACTTTTCGTCAAACATCTCTCTATCACACCGACCGCATCACGAAGAGTGTGAAAGGAAACGTCAGATGAGCCAAATATTTTCTCGACTAAGATTTACTCTATGGTGGGTGCGAGCACACAATAAAAACCTTGGCGTTATTTGTTCTTGATAGATGTGACTTCTTTCGGCTTGCGCGCCAAATAGCTGAGCGCCATTCAGGCATCTTCGGACAAGCTTGTCTGAGAAATGTATTCCAAACTGATAGTTAATTTCGTCGCAATATCACGTGATGATAGGAAAGGGTCATTCGTCGACATCAAGAGCATAGCTCGGTCCACTGCTTCAGTTGTTTATTTGCTACGTGGGTTTTTTTTATTTCCATTATAAAACTTTTATTAGTTTTAATGGAATAAATATCATTATAGACCAGTTTTCTCAATCGGTTAAGAATTTTTACAATTACACGTGGCTTTTTGCCTTCTCTACACACATTGCATATAATGCGCCTTTCCAGTGGCGTACAATCTTTTCCCCGTACAAAGACTAAAATTCACACAGCGACAATATTGAAAATCTCTAAATTAAGAGAGAAACATAGGAAATAGTTTTGCGTTTTTTCCTGTAACTGACACAGGTGCATGTTTTGGTTGATGTCAAAAGAGTTTTGACTTTCAGTAATTGCAAACAAAATATTCCTTATGTATTTGGAAAAACGCTGTCAAATCGTACTATTTGATGCATTGTATTTCATTCGATATCAAGATTTTAAAAACGAAATAATATTACAGTGGATTCCCGATTTAGTGTACTCTCAATTTAATGAATTCGCGATTTAACGAACAGGAACATTTTTACATGAGGTACTACTGTATATCGTATAAAATAAAAATGGCTAGATGAATATACAAATAGGGAGAGTGTTAGTGGATTATCAATTAAATATGGTTTAGCCAAATCTACAATATGCAATATTCTAAAAAATAGGCAACAAATTTTAAATAATATAGAGAAAACTAATTTTGGTAGTAATCACTGAAGTGCAATGAAAGATGGAGGGTTTCCTATAATGGAAAATAAATTGTTTCAGTGGTTCCAAATACAACGCAAACGTCACGTTCCGATTAGTGGCGAAATATTAAAATCAAAGGCATAGGTTTTCCACAATCAGGATTATAATTGAAATTTTAATGTCGGTAATGGGCGGATTACTCGTTTTAACAAGAGATTTGGAATTAGATTACTTAAGCAATGTAGTGAAAAAATATCTTCAAGCGAGGAGTTTGTAGAACATTTTCAAAAGAGTAGTAGAGATAATTTTTAATGCGGATGAGACCGGGTAATTTTGGAAGCTCCTTCCTGGCAGAGCTTATGTAACTACATGCAGAGGAAAGGAGTGACGCTGGTCGGAAAGTGGCAAAAGAAAGAATAACTTTGCTTTTTCATTTAAATCGTGTTGTGAATATGGATGATCAAAATGACCACACCGGGATATATGCGATGTTCATGGTTTGGATGATTTAAGCAAACGCACATGCCAAAGTTGGGATTCAAAATTTCATTCTGGAAATTTCACAATCAAAAATGGCCACAGGAGCGGTATGACAAATTAGGTTGATGAGGACAAAATCTCGTTTCTGTTCGAGATAAAACGGCTTGATATTTGGGTTCCGCACGAGCTTAAGGAAATCCACTTAACAAAGCTGATAAGCAATTGCGAATTATTGTTCAAACGCAACAAAACTGATCCATTTTGGAACCGCATTATCACTAGAGCTGAAAAATGGATTCTGGTCCAAGCACTATGAGCGCGCTCAAATTTCATCAAAGGCTGAACTGCACGAAAAAGATGTTGTGTTGTCTATTTGGTGGGATACTAAGGGAGTAATTTATTTTGAACTGCTTCCAAATCATAAATTCTAACGTCTATTGCTACCAATTAACGAGCCTTGATGCGGCACTGAAAGAAGCACGACCTGAATCGCAAAGACATTATTTTCCATCACGACAAAGATACGCCTCACACATCTTATATAATCCTTATCTGAACTTTCTGAAAGGGGAATCCTTCGATACAGAAGAGTACCTACAAACCGTGTTGTGCGAGTATATTTGTGGGACAAACCAGTCATTCTATGAATCTGGGATCAAAATGTTGCCTGAACGATGGCAGAAGGTCATTGAATAATAAAATAATATATAATAAATAATTGAAAATTATTAATTAATTGAAAAATTAATTATTTCATCATGGAAAGATATATGAGCCAACAACGAGTCGAAATTATTAAAATTTACTACCGAAATTTGGTGTCAGTGGCCTCAACTTTAAGAGGCCTCAACAATCAGCGATGAGGCTCATTTCAGGCTGAATGGCTTCGTCAATAAGCAAAATATGCGTTATTGGTCAGACAGCAATCCACACGTAATCCATGAGTCATCATTGCATCCCGAAAAAATTACGGTTTGGTGCGGTTTATGGGCCGGCGGCGTCATTGGGCCGTACTTCTTCCGTGATGATCAAGACCGGCACATTACTGTGAATGCGAATCGCTACCGTTCAATGATAACCGAATATTTTTGGCCCCAATTGGATAATATGGACTTGGAGGACATGTGGTTCCAACAGGACGGCGCCGCAAGCCACACAGCGAATGCCACAATCAATTTATTGGAAACCAAGTTTGGTGAACGTGTTATCTCACGAAATGGCGCAGTCGATTGGCCGCCTCGGTCGTGCGATTTGACGCCGTTAGATTATTTCCTGTGGGGCTACGTCAAGTCTATGGTCTATGCCAACAAGCCAGCGACGATTGATGAACTTCGTACGAATATCGAACGTAAAATTGCAGCAGTATCGGCCGATTTATGCTTGAAAACCGTCGAAAATTGGGTTCAGCGTCTGGACTTCTGCAAGCGTGCACGTGGTGCAAAAGAAATCGAGTTCCATACATAATGGCATCGAACGTACTTTCACAGGAATAAAGAATTTCATTGGTATCTAAAACCGGTTTTGTTTTATTTAAAAAAACTTTTGTAGCGCTCTTATTGAAAAACCCGTTATTCAGTGGGGACAGGAAAATAATATCGATGTCTCCAAGACATTAATTTAATTTAATGTCCCCAAGATATTAATTTTACGATGAAGCAATTCAAAAAAGTTTAAAATATCGCAAAAACAAACGTCAATAACAAGTTTTTTTTAAAATAATTACTGCTTTTTCTTTAATTTTTTTTAAATAATTACTTTTTCCATTAATTTTTTTATAAAAACCCATTTTTAGTAATAAGATACAATATGTTATTACCTGAATAAATATTTTTTTGTTTCGTACTGGATTTAACGAATTTTTAGATTTAATGAACAGGGCTGACAATTGTTCGTTAAATTGGGAATCCACTGTACTTTATATTGATTTTTTGCCCGAATGTACCACCGTGCACCTGTTCATTACATCTTGTGTATTAGATTTTTATGTTTGAAAACACCTTGGTACTACAATCAAGCATTGAACTCTCTTCGTTAAATTATTTCTCAACGCTAATGCCCTTTACGAAAGCAATTGCCTCCGTTCAATCAACGGGTAGGCACATGTTGCGTGGTTGTTGACTCTCCGGATACAATACAAACAAGAGTAATACAAACAACAAATCATTATAAATATTCAAACAAAGATTTAAACCTTAGTTGCAGTTGATTGCTTGATCAGTTCAGTTGGTTTTACAAGTTCAGTAGCAGTGCGGTTGGGTCTTATTTAATTTTAGTAACAGTGATCTCGCTTCAAACTCAAAATCTTACTCTGCGACTTTGTTGCCTAAATCTACTAATTAATGTTTCCGTCAACGCGATACGAGTATGTTACGTTACTCTTGGTTTCATTTGTATTCTGTTTGCTCTTTGGGCCTTGGACAGTAACAGCAGTCACAGACGAAGGAAACGAAGTGGTTGATATCCAAAATGTAAGTAATCGTATTGACCAAAATACAACTATCAATAGAAATTCATCTGTTTATGGGAGCAATTTAGCCGCTGCAATCTTCTCATTAGAAAATCACTTAAACGATTCCATTTTAATGCAGTATGTTCGGAATAATGTTACTCACGTTTCAACTGAATGGCCGTGTAAATGTTAAGTTATACATCAGTGAGTTGCTTTATTTTATGGGACTATAAATAATGTATGTACATGTGTTTGCCAGGTGTGTATGACGAAAAGAGGCAGGAAATGAAATCGCAGAGTTATAAAATGCCAGTGGCAACTTTCGATTCCGCAATGCCAATATACATAATATAAGTCGATCAATGTCACGTTATATTCGATTAATCCAAACCGTAGAATGCCCTACACCATTGAATCTAAAACCAGTACAGAAACTTCAGTCGAGTAAATCGACTTACACCAAGGGGTATCCATGACACCGCTGATCGGGTATGTATCGGGTTTTTCAATAAGAGCGCTACAAAAGTTTTTTTAAATAAAACAAAACCGGTTTTAGATACCAATGAAATTCTTTATTCCTGTGAAAGTACGTTCGATGCCATTATGTATGGAACTCGATTTCTTTTGCATGGCCACCACGTGCACGCTTGCAGATACTGCTGCAATTTTACGTTCGATAGTCGTACGAAGTTCATCAATCGTCGCTGGCTTGTTGGCATAGACCATAGACTTGACGTAGCCCCACAGGAAATAATCTAACGGCGTCAAATCGCACGACCGAGGCGGCAAATCGACTGGGCCATTTCGTGAGATAACACGTTCACCAAACTTGGTTTCCAATAAATTGATTGTGGCATTCGCTGTGTGGCTTGTGGCGCCCTCCTGTTGGAACCACTTGTCCTCCAAGTCCATATTATCCAATTGGGGCCAAAAATATTCGGTTATCATTGAACGGTAGCGATTCGCATTCACAGTAATGTGCCGGTCTTGATCATCACGGAAGAAGTACGGACCAATGACGCCGCCGGCCCATAAACCGCACCAAACCGTAATTCTCTCGGGATGCAATGATAACTCATGGATTACGTATGGATTGCTGTCTGACCAATAACGCATATTTTGCTTATTGACAAAGCCATTCAGCCAGAAATGAGCCTCATGATTATGACGACCATAAATTGGACGTAGCGCTCTTAAAGTTGAGGCCACTAACTCCAAATTTCGGTAGTAAATTTTAACAATTTCGACTCGTTGTTGGCTCGTATATCTTTCCATGATGAAATGGCAAACCTTACTGAAGAGAAATGTCAAAAGACCGGGGAAAAATATGGCGTCGTTTGCTGTCCCTATCGATTTACTTTTATAGCGTCTCTGTTGAAAAACCCTAGTAGGAAATTGATTGAAAACAGAGTGGATAGGCGAGAGGCCGATAAGCAACCAGAAGCAAACTAAGTTTAAATAGCGTTTGATTGACACTAATTACAGCTAAATTATGTTTTAAGGTCCAATTAGTCTCGGCGGTTGACGGTTGACGTTCTACTCAATATTGCGCGGTTAGTTATGACGGTTAGACGGTAGAAAGACAAAACAAAACAAAAACAACTGATCGAAGAGCATTTGAAGAAAATATAATTTGCATGCATGAGTTTTGTGTTAAACAATGATTATGTCAAATAAAAAAATTAAAAATAAAATTGTGGTTGCCGTGTAATTGTGTATTGCCGCACACAAAATGTCGAAGTAAAAGCAATAACAATAACAGCTGATCGGTCTTGACGGCTGACGGTTGATTCTGCAACCTGCAGAAGTCTACCGTCGTTAACCGTCAATTTTAGTTGTCTCTTTCTAACACATGCAAAATGCAACCCCAACTCAAACAGCTGGTCGCTTACCGTCAACCGTCAAGATTAATTGGACCTTTATGTTGTTAGCATCAAACGAAAATACTGATTTATTTTTATTTCTGTCCGTTTTATGTCAAACCAAAGAATACAATTCAACAACAAATCCAACTCGATGAAATGGCCTACTACCACGTCGGCATCGAGACAACGTAAATAGAAGGATATACCCCTGTCAAATATTTATATGTGCAATGTATCATGTTGAGTTGGAGCTTTGAAAACTAAAGTTTTTTTGATTTTTATTTTATATATTAGTTTATATTTATGTGTTCTTTAAAATTATAAGAAAACATATTTTTTCATTTGTCTTTTAGAACAAAAAAAGTGCTTGATATATTCTTCATAAAAAATATTTATATATGCATAAAATGAAACTTAAATTTAATTCTTATTCTTATCCAATTAAAATATGTAATTAATATCATATTGAGTTGCCCTTGTGTATAAGAACTTATTGTAGCCTGCGTGGCATAGAACTCACTAAGTTGGTTAAAGTGGATATGTCAATATTGCTAGTTTTAGTTCTTTAAGCGTCGTATACTGCTTCGACTTTGAAAACACCATGGCGGAAAGTACCCCCCAGAGGTCTTCAATTGGGTTGAGGTCAGGACTTATGGCTGGCCACTCCAGTAATGGAATATTTCGGGACTTAAAAAAATCCCTTGTGAGCCGAGCAATGTGGATCGGGGCGTTGTTTTGTTGAAAAGTCCAGTTATCTTCATATAATTCGCCAGCAAAGTCAATTAAATTGCTGTCTAACAGATCAACGTATGCGTCCGCATTCATTTTATTTGGGACAAATAAATGCAGCCCATATCATAAGAGATCCACCACCATGGATTCGCTTGTAGAACGTTTGCTTTGGTACCGAAGACCTATATCGTCCTTTAGCAGTTGCTGGACACGAGATCTCGTTACATTTAGACCCAATTCTACCTTTATTTCCCTACAACTCATATTCTCATTAGCTGCTAAACGCCGAGTGCGCCGCTTAGTCCTCTGGCCTACAGTTGGGATGCGTCCACTGCGCTTAATACAACCATAGTTTTTGAGGTCTTTGAGGAAATTCGAAACTGTATTGCGATGCCGATTTACCGCAGCTGCAATCTCGCCAATTCCTTTACCTGCAAGTCTCATTCCAACAATTTTTCCGCGCTCCTCATTCGAAAGTTCTCTTCCTCGTGCCATTTTCAACTAGAAACAAAACTGTGAATAAAACGTTTCTTAGAATATATTCATAACGATCACTTTACTCACGTACAGAAAGATATTTTATACTAAACACCCGAGAAAAATAGAGCTGTTCACTTTAAAGTGTCAGAAACGCGACTGCACATATAATTATTTTCTATTGAATTTCAAATTTACAGAGATAATCATAGATAACGGGACTACAAATAAAGTCCAAAAGGGGAAAAAGTATATGATAAAGAGAGAGGGATATTATCGAAAAAAATTTATTTGGTCGACATTAAATTATAGCTAGTTTTCAGAAGGAAAGAAAAAAAATTATTTTGCACATACTTACAAATATTTGATACTCTTGTGTATTTCTCTATGCTTAAAAATGCCCTCACCGAAGTCACCCATTGAATCCGAGTTCCATCTAAAACGGTTAATCCACATTTTGGGATAATTTAAGAGTTGACGACATTTCAATTTATATATTTTGAGAAAAATATTATTTAATAACAAATTTAATTCGAATCTGCTGTGTTTTTCGCTTTATCCTGTCTTGCAACCACTTGTCCGACCAACAGTTGTATGGAAGATACCATCATAGACATGAAAAATCACTGTGGTAAAGCTTCGCTCGGTACGGAATCATTTAAAACGTTTGGTTTTTGCGGGATCTATCGCGTCGACATAAACACGGCAGCCCATCTATTTTATAGAAGCCACCAGAAAGAGTGTGGTATTCGTCAATTTTGTTTAGTTGTGTGAGTGTTCATAAAACCGACATTTTCGAATAACCGGTTTTTGGTTTATTCGAAAAATAATTATTTGGAACCCCCATTTTCGGTTACATAGATTACCCTGAAATTACCCCCATTTTCGGTTACATAGATTACATAGAAAATCCAGTGAAACCGTTTTTTGTTTTGTTTTTGTTTAAGGTTTCGTTTTGGATTTCTTTCGTTTTCAACAAAATTTATAAATTTTTGTCTGTTTTTTTTTTGTTCTTACTATTTTTCCAATTTTGAAATGAATCAGTGTTCTTTTTCTACGGCAAAATGATTCTTTCGAAATTTGACAAATAGTAAAAAGAATAAATAAAGGATGTACGGGAACAAAGGTAATATCAACACAAAATACAATTTGTTTGATACCATTACACAGATTTTTTATTCTAAAGATGATTTATATAGGGTTTTTCAACAGAGATGCTACAATCGATAGGGACAGCAAACGACGCCATATTTTTTCCCGCTCTTTTGACATTTCTCTTCAGTAAGGTTTGCCATTTCATCATGGAAAGATATACGAGCCCACAACGAGTCGAAATTATTAAAATTTACTACCGAAATTTGGAGTCAGTGGCCTCAACTTTAAGAGGCCAACATTAAGAGGCCTCAACAATCAGCGATGAGGCTCATTTCTGGCTGAATGGCTTCGTCAATAAGCAAAATATGCGTTATTGGTCAGACACCAATCCACACGTAATCCATGAGTCATCATTGCATCCCGAAAAAATTACGGTTTGGTGCGGTTTATGGGCCGGCGGCGTCATTGGGCCGTACTTCTTCCGTGATGATCAAGACCGGCACATTACTGTGAATGCGAATCGCTACCGTTCAATGATAACCGAATATTTTTGGCCCCAATTGGATAATATGGACTTGGGGGACATGTGGTTCCAACAGGACGGCGCCACAAGCTACACAGCGAATGCCACAATCAATTTATTGGAAACCAAGTTTGGTGAACGTGTTATCTCACGAAATGGCCCAGTCGATTGGCCGCCTCGGTCGTGCGATTTGACGCTGTTAGATTATTTCCTGTGGGGCTACGTCAAGTCTATGGTCTATGCCAACAAGCCAGCGACGATTGATGAACTTCGTACGAATATCGAACGTGAAATTGCAGCAGTATCGGCCGATTTATGCTTGAAAACCGTCGAAAATTGGGTTCAGCGTCTGGACTTCTGCAGGCGTGCCCGTGGTGGCCATGCAAAATAAATCGAGTTCCATACATAATGGCATCGAACGTACTTTCATAGGAATAAAGAATTTCATTGGTATCTAAAACCGGGTTTGTTTTATTTAAAAAAACTTTTGTAGCGCTCTTATTGAAAAACCGGAAGGAATTGAATTGAATTGTATTGAATTGATTTGAATTGAATTGCATTGAATTGAATTGCATTGAATAGAATTGAATTGAGATGAATTGAATTGCATTGAATTGAATTGAACGGAATTAAATTGAATTCATTTGAATTGACCTGAATTGATTTCAATTGAAATGAATTGAATTGATTTTAATTGAACTGAATTGAATTGAGTTGAATTGAATTAAATTGGGTTGAATGAAATTGAATTGAATTGTATTGAATTGAACTGAATTGAGTTGAATTGAATTAAATTGAATTGAGTTGGTTTAAACTGAATTGAATTGTATTGAATTGAATTGAGTTGAATGGAATTAAATTAAATTCAATAGAATTGAGTTGAATTGAATGGATTTGATTTGAATTGATTTGAATTGACCTGAATTGAATTGAATTGAGTCCAATTTTATTGAGTTGAGTTTAATTGAATGGAATGGAATTGAATTGATTTGAATTGAAATGAATTGAATTGACTGCAACGAATTGTGTTGTATTGAATGTAATTGAACTGAACTGAATTGATTTCAATTGAACTGAACTGAATTGAATTGATTTGAATGGAATTGATTTGAATTCAATTGAATTGAGTTGAATTGATTTGAAATTAAGTGAATTGAAATGATTTTAATTGAATTGATTTTAATTGTATTGAATTGAATTAAATTAAATCGAATCGAATTGGAATGGATGGAATTGATTTAACAAATTAAAAATATTTAATGACAATCGAAATTTGATCTTTGAACATGAAACCGGGTAACCACGTAAAAAACAAAATTGTGTCCCTTAACATCCCATGAAGGGATTGGCGAGAGCTTCTCACAATCAGTGATATGTGCGCTTTCTAGTTTTACACTCACTGATTGGGACCTACAGTTTTACACCGATTCCGAACGGTATTTTGAGAAGTATTTTCATGGCTAAGTACTCGATAGTGTCGCCATCACTAAGCGAGGTGACCGTCGTAGAAAGATATGTAAGGTGGTCTGAGCAGGGATCGAACCCACGTTCTTATGTACAAGAGCCGCGCACACTAGCCATTGCACCACCGACGTGCTTATTTGAAAAATATGTTTTTAAAAAAATCGCTAAGCGGTTAGTGGTATTGAAACCATTTTCGCCGATTTTTCGGTTTCAATTTTGAACACCTTAGTAACGCTTTACAGAATATTTACCAATACTTGAGTTGAAGTTTGACACTTATATCGGAAAACAGTTTTAGAAGAAACAAGATTTTGTCGAAAGATTGTGGCCAGTCGTAGACTAAAATTTATCTTATAGTAATCTCTGGCAAAATTTCATTGTTATCGTTATAGACTTCTGGTAGTTATCGTGTTGACCAGTCACAAAGGCAGGCGGACGGAAGAAGCCCTAAAACGAATTTTGTCCAAAGACACATAAAGTAGTTATACATACATACATTCATAGGTTCTAATATGACTCATCCCAATAAACATTTGAATTCAGCTTGAATTCCAGCAATATTTTCCAATTTCAAGTGTTGAATTATACTTCAATAACACAGTAAAACAATAGGAATCTCCAGGGAAATAAACCATTGAATTCAATTCGAATATTAAAGTGTAATTACAGTTGAATTCAACGCTCGAATTACAGTTGACAGTAAGTCAGAATTACAGTAAGTCAGTGCGCTGGAATTCAAGAAGGAATTACATTTTAATTCCAGCTTTAAATCAGTATTAATATACTCTAATTCAAGCCGTGTATTTTATTTTCAACCCCCTATTTAGAACGTGCACAGTTGCCTGGAATTGACCATCATTAGAAATACATATATTTATATATATAAATTGTTATGATTCATACATAACGCTATAAATTAGGAAGAGCGAATGGATAATTTGTAAATAAAAATTAAATTTTATGAATTTTGTGTTATGAAACTCTGCATCTGATGGAACTGCAAATTTGTCCTTTGATTATCTGCAATGATAGAATTAGTATTAACATAATCAGGTCCTCGATATCTACTTATCTATTTTATGGCTCGTCTAGATTGGATTCTGGGCCGCTAAATGGGTTATTGCAGTCCATGTGTAAATGGTATATAAAGACGAGTTTCGTTTGTAGCTCTTCCACTTCTTCGTCGTATAAATAAGCGCTGCAAAATGTTGTTTATTTGTTAATTAAAATCAAAATCAATACTTGCCATATTCCTTGAATTGACCTTGGAGTCACCGTTTTTGATTTTGTCCATTTTCCGAAATATTCGAATATTAAATTACTATTAAATATCCCCATAGCTGACAAATATTATTGATGGCAATTTCAAGTTAAATATTTTCAAAAAACTCCAAACGGGTTTGAAAACGAAGATTAAAATCAAGCTTCAATTCAAGCAATACTCAAACACTTGAATTTTCGGAATTTTGGTGTTTATTCTATTTAATTTCAAGCGTAAATTCAAACAATATTCAAACATTTGAATTTTCGAAATTTTTGTACTTATTGGGATTCTTTGCTTTACAGGGGTTTCAAAAATAATAAATGGTACATTGTTTATTTCGGTTAATATACATTTTTGCACTGCATCAGATAAAATCAGTTTGCGTGATTCAAAATTTCAATCCCGTATGTGATTGTTGGTGACTAAAATTGTTATCATTCGCTTTCAAGTTTGAACATTAGCTTTCAAGTTTGAACATGTCAACAAAATTGGACAATTTTAGATTTCCGTCTTCAAAAATTCTTCCAGAATATTTGGCATCAATCTTTTTTTTTTTTGTTTTTTCCGGATACACTCGCACACGTACCAGTGTTGTAACAAACGAGTGTGTTGTGGTGCAAATTAAAACGGAACTTCAGAAGAAATTAGATATTAAAAGTTTAAAAAAGTCATGCCTATTTGAAAAAAAAATTGGCTCATGTGGTTTTCATATGTATACAATTATTCAAATGATTTTGTCCAAATCTCTGCGTTATGTTTAGTCCACCCGTTGTCAGATTATTTGCATATGTACGTTTAACTTTCTATTGAATTTAGCACATCAGAGCGCTTTTTTAGGGCCGCTTCTGATGTCATTACATAAATCGAAAATTTCCTTCCATCTGCTGCTAATTTACAGCCTCTTTGTTTGCTAGATGTTAGACTAAACGATAACCTATTTGAGCGCCAGAAAGGTGTAAATAATGTAAAATATATAAGGTCAAAAAGTTATCGGAATCAATGAATGCATTGAAATTATTTATAATTGACATACATATTAACAACCTTAAATTCTTTTTACAGATGTCTATCAAAATTGAACCATTGCCTGAATCTTACGCCGAGTTGGGTGAAGGACCCCACTGGGATGTTGACACTCAGAGTCTCTACTACGTTGACATTGTTGTGGGCAAAATACATCGTTACGACTATAACGAGAATAAAGTGTACAAAGCCCAAATTGAGGGTGAAACTTTAGCTGGATTTGTAATTCCTGTCGAGGGTACAACCGATCAATTTGTTGTTGGCGCAGGCCGTCGTGTCCTAGTAGTGACTTGGGATGGCGTCTCTGGAACGGCCAAGGTTAATAAGACTTTGTTTGAAGTGCAACAAGGTGATGAGCGTTTCAGTGGCAATCGCTTTAATGATGGCAAATGCGATCCCAAAGGACGTTTGTTCGCCGGCACAATGCGTTATATAGGGGATGGGTTCGAGTTTCGTTATGGTGAATTGTACAAATATGAAAAGGGCGGTAAAGTTGAGGTGGTCAAGAGCGATGTCGGAATCTCCAATGGGTTGGCGTGGAATGAAAAAAACAATAAGTTCTATTACATTGATACCACCGATTATGAGGTTAAGGAATATGATTATGATTTTGCCACAGGCAAAGTTTGTAAGTTTACACATGTAAAATATTACAAAGTAATATAAATTTATAATTTTTTCTGTTGTATATTTCAGCCAACCCCAAGGTTGTTTTCAATCTACGCAAGACCAGCCCCAAAGATCATACATTGCCAGATGGAATGACCATTGATGCTGAGGGCAACATTTATGTAGCCACTTTCAATGGCCACACTGTTTACAAGGTCGATCCAAAGTACGTCTGAGCTAGAAAATAATTAAGGGATTCAATTACGCTCTATCGTAATTGATTTTTATGTAAAAAATTTACTCGTTGAAAGTTATTGATCACGACCGATTGAAGCCTTTAATACGCTTTAGTAATTGATAATGAAAATTATTTAAATCATTTATTTTATAATTTTAGGACCGGTAACGTTCTGTTGGAAATTAAATTGCCCTGCAAACAAATCACATCGGCTGCATTTGGTGGTCCCAATTTGGACATTTTATATGTAACTACGGCTGCAATTTTTGATCAACCACATCCTGCTGGCATAACCTTCAAAGTTACTGGTTTGGGTGTCAAAGGTTTACCCATGACCAAAGTTCAACTTTAAAAGCAATTTACTTATATAAAATTATATAGACAAGATTCTTGAAAACTAATCTATGGTTTACATTTATTAACATTTTGCAATAAGATTCATAATTAAATAAATAACATTCTATTTGACCAGTACAACAATTTCTGCCGCATTAACCGTCTTAAATACACCCCACCCTTATCATCCCTTGGGCCTTATGGCCAGTTTTTAAGTGGGTAGTTAACTATGGGATTACTTAATCTTAATTCTAAGTTAATTAGAGGTTAACTTTGCATTTTGTTTTTCAGTGGTGAGTTAATGTAAGTCGCCATATTGTCAACTAATATGGCAACCCTTGTATTCTTATTGGAAAAAACGCGTGTTTTGTGATAAATACCTAAACAACAAAGGGGAACAAACAAAATGGAATTATGTACAATAAGAAATAGATGCATAAAATCGAAGTCATTTTAACAAAAAAGTGTAAAAACTATATAGGAGTAACAATTTAACGATCTAGACTCAACGTCTGTATGTGTACAAATACGCAAATCTGAAACATGTATTTTATACAATTTTCATTTCTCACTTTGACAGTCAGTAATTTGATTGTCAAAATAATATGGTTCTGACTATAAGTTAACCAACCAACATTGGGTGGTTAAATCATAGTCAAACAATGACTAAAAAACACAATTTGTTGTTTAACCAGTATTTAAACGAAGATCACCACTGACTGAAAAACTGGCCATTAGTGGTTGATCCAAACGTAAGAATTATTTAATAGATGGACATTTTCGTATTATTTTTGATGTGTTAACATGTATAGGCACGGGTAGGGCAATCTATCAAAGTGAACACATTCAAACAACACACAGCGTTAGCATTACATACGTGGTTGTTGTACAACAATAGCTCTGTTTGAAAGTAATTATGATGGTATTGATGTAGCGGCAGCGAACAAACAAGCAAGTGGTCGTCGCCAAAGAGTGTTGAATAGTATAGAGACCTCATGTAACGAATTGTATGACTCAAAAGAACTGGCGATTCAAAACGTATTACTCACTTTTTGTCATAACTTGGTCCATTCATAATTTTGATGTGAAACATTGATGCCTTTATTTGTTTTTTGTATTGTTTTATGTAATAACATTGTCGAAATGGTGCATTTATATTGAAATATTCTATAAGAGAATAAGACTCGTTTATGCTCTTTTACTCAGAATCTCTACATCAGAGCGGAAAAACAGTGCATTAAGTTCTCTATACTATTCATGGTAGAATGAGAAGGTAAACTTAGTAGACAGCTGATTTAAATTTTTTCATGTTGTTTAGCTTCTGTTATATTCAAAGGTTTTGTTTTTGTACTTTTCTGTTTACATTTATTTGTTGGTATACGTATTAGTTGACTTTGACATGAGGAGAGCCTTAACAAAAACAAAACGTCTGTTTTTCTTGCCCACAATTGTTGTGATATCTACTGCGACTACTTGGTTATTTTACTATGATACTATTCAATACTTTTTGTCGTCGCTCTGTTTATGACAAAACAAAAACAATTATTTCAGTGACCTAAATATTGCTTTATTGATGTGTTAACATCTATAGGGCGGGTAGGGTATAACCATAGACGAATTTAGTATAGACACATTAATTCTCTCATCTGACGTTTCATTTCACACTCTTCGTCATAGGTTTGTGCAAATTGCGAGACGTTCGACGAAAGATCAAAGAAACTTTTGGAACGAAGTTCCTTATCGCACGTTGCGGGATGGGGGCTAAATGAAAAATTTTTAAACAACTTTTTTTTAACTACTTTATTACAACCCATTATTATCAACTATATTGGATATTTTTGGTTTGGTTTGGTTTAAAGGGAAGTTTTCTAGGTGGAGCCTGTGTATTACATATTGTAGTTTTGAACCCAATAAAAAGTAAACTTAGAAAAGTCAAAGTGCAAGACTGGCAAATCCATGAAACACAACCCTCAGCATGGAATTATATTTGGCAGCACTTTAACACTCATACTTTTGGTTTGTGTCCAGACTAACACATTTCTTGTTTAATGGGAAATTTTCTAGGTGGAGTCTGTTTACTACATATTGTAGTTTGAACCGAATAAAAAGTAAATTTAGAAAAGCCAAAGTGAAAGAAGTTAAAAAAAAATAACATCTTAAAGAAGTACCTTTGCTGAAAAAAGTAAATTTTCTTACAAAAAGTACCTTTTCTTAAAAAAAGGATTTTTTTAAATAAGTACCTTCTCTTAAAAAAGTACATTATCTTATAACAAATTGCCTTTTCTTAAAAAACTAAATTTTCTTTAAAGAATACCTTTTTTGTAAAAAAAAAGTTTTCTTGAAATAAGTACCTACTCTTAAAATTGCTATTCTTCAAAAATAAAATACCTTCTCTTACAAAAAATACCCTTTCTTACAAAAATTCCTTTTCTTAAAAGTACCATTTCTTAAAAATAAAGTACCACCTTTTCTTTTGTTTTCTTGAGATAAGTAGCCTTCCTGAAAATAAGTAAATTTTCTTAAAAAATAACCTTATCCTAAAAAGAGTACCACTTCTTTAAAAAGTACCTGTTCTTAAAAAAGTATTTTTTGTAAAGAAATTCATACTCTTAGGCTTTTTCTTAGCTTAGTGACTATCGAGTATTCAGCCTTGAAAAAGATTCTCAGAATACCGTTAGGAACCGGTGTAAAACTGTAGGACCCAATCAGTGAGTGTAAAACTAGAACGCGCACAGCTCACTGGCTTATGGGACGCTCTCCCTTATCCTCATTTTCATAATTTCTCTAAAAAAATTTTAGAAATCTCATGTTTTTAAAATTAAGGTATAAAAAAATATTTTTTGATAACTCGATACCTAACAGTTATCGAGAAATATTTAATATTTTCGTATTATTTAGACCCTTTCTATCAAAACCAATTATCAGGCCTGTCACAGAATTCCATTCCGGTCGAAAGTGGAATTAATTCCGTATTTTTCGTCTCCAGAAAACGAAAAACGAGAGCTTCTTTAGGAATGAAACCACTTTTGGTTTTGTAAATATAATTGATATTTTTAGTTGGATATGCTCGGTATTCTGTTTTAATGAAATTTTTGTTGCCATAAGAAGTACGTGTATAAAAATATCGAAAGTTTCATGAACCGAAAATTTCACTCACTTTTCATTTGATTGGTACTCAGTTTTACGAAAATTTCGTAGGCAAAATCAATTACAGGGTTTTTTCGCTAAAGATATTTGATAATTATTTGGGACCGGAATTTTTACATTTTGATAATTTTGACACGACATGCGATAAAAATAAAAAGTGCGCGTGAAGGAATTATAAATTACATATTTGCAAGGTAAATCAAAGATAAGTGACAAAATTTTTTACGAAAATTTCACAAGAACTGAATACGGGGCTTAAGTAAGCACTTTTCAATGTATGGCTGATATTTGGTGTTTATTATTAAGTGTTATTTTTATCATTATAAAATAATATATTATGCGTTTTTGGTTAAGGCCAAAAGATTTCAGCTGCACAGGAATCTTTTTTGATTTTACCTCAATACATACTAAGCAGTTTGTAATTTTGCTTTATAATCTTATGGCCTTATTCATAAAAAGTTGTGAGAGGTTTGTGAGACGTTTTTTGTATGAAATTTTGTCAATTACTTTTAAACGTAAAATTTTGTTACCACCTACATTTGATTTGCCTTGCAAATATTTAATTTATAATACTTCTACCACTCTATTTCATTTTTAAAGCATGCGGTGTTACTTTTGGTTGTTAAAACTATCGAAATGTCAAAATTCCGGTCCCAAACAATTGTTTTCGTACGACATAACTTGGCGTAACAGCCCTGTAATTGATTTTGCCTACGAAATTTTCGTAAAGAGCTGAGTACCAAGCAAATGAAAAGTGGACGAAATTTTCGGTTCATGGAATTTTCGTTAAGCCCCGTATTCAGTTCTTGTGAAATTTTTGGTAAGAAATTTTGTTATTTATCTCTAAACGGAAAATTTTCCTGCGGAGAGTTACCACATATCTTTGAGTTACCATGCAAATATTTCGTTTATAATTCCTATACGTACTCCATGTTATTTTTAACGCATGTCGTGTTGCTTTTAGTTGTTAAAATTATCAAAATGTCAAAATTCCAGTCCCAAACAATTATGAAACAATTGATTTCGTGCGAAATAACTTTGGGACGTGCGGTGGAGTTTTTAGCAGGGTGTTCTCCAAATTTAAAAAAAAAATGGTCTATTCTCAGTTTATTCCAGGACCACGACGAGGACCCCATAGATAAGATCCCAATTGCAATTTTTTTTTTATTATTTGTTAAATTTTTTTTTATATTTTTTAATTATTGAAAAAATATTATATTTTTTTCTATTTTACTTTTTTCAGGAAGGGATCACATTTTTATTTTTTTTGTAATAATTTCTTGTTTTTTCATTTTATTTAAATTGAAATTTTTTAATTTTTTTATTTATAAACCAGTTCAACACGACGTGTTTTTTGAATGAAAACTTCAATCACATCATCGTAGAAATTTTTTGTATTTTTTAAAAATTTTAAAAAAGACTTTTCTATAGAAATTAAGGCTAACTCTGATAACGTTTCCTCTAACATTTGGTTTCTGGAATAAGTCTTAATTCTCTTAAGTGCTGAAAAATATCTCACAACAGAACTTGTTGATACTGGAATTGTTAAAATTAACATGCTTAATTTAAATACTTCAGAAAAAGTATCCGACACATCAAAATTAATTAAATTACTTGGTATGTCAAAAACAGCAATGTCATAGAAATACGAATGGGAATAAAACACAACTAATTCGTTTTTTAATTTAACGAAATCAAACAAAATTTCCATAATAATTGTTTAAGCTTTCAAATGCTTCAGTCAATTCTACAAATTTTCAATTTTGTAAACATTTAAATCTAGTTTCCATTTGTTCAAACAGTGTTTCAATTATCTGATTGTATGTTTTTTTATACCTCGAAATTTTCAATGTTTTTTCCACGTTTTAAACTTACTCGAGCAGTAGCTTTCGTCATAATTAATATATTAACAAACTTTTATTTGTTAGCAAATATTTGATTCTTAGTTATTTCAATATGTTCGCAGCAATATTGAATATGAAAAGAGTATTTTTTTTTGAAGAATATCAAACAATACATCAGTGTATGAAAAAATGTCGTTAAAGGTATTAAATGAATCTAAAAACTGCATAAATCCCCTATCTTGAACTGCATCCGCACCCCAAGTATCAGGATCTTCTATCATTTCTTCAAATACTATTATTAGATCTGAACGATAAGTGGACTATATTTACAAGTCTAGAGGAATAGTTCCATCTTGTTGTTGCCACAGTAGGTAGTCTTCGTTTTACCACCTGATCGAAGAAATAAGTTCTTTTGGTGGATTGATTAAAAAAAGTAGACAGCCCTGATAATGTTACAAAAAATATTTTGGTTTTTTGTATAAAGTTTACAGATTGCGACAAAACTAAATTTACACCATTAGCATTACAATGGATAAAAATAGCATTAGAAAACTGCTCTCTTACTTTAGCCTGTGTCCCATTCAATGCACTAGACATGACAGTCGCGCCATCATAGGTTTGAGCTACCAGCTTTCCTCCCCAATTTTTAAGCTTTATTAAATCAATCAATTTTGTGGAAATAGCGTCTGCCGTACGATCTTCACTTACGTCCATACATTTGTAGAATCTGATGTTTTATCATAGGAGCAGTAAAATGATTTAAATTATTTAAGTAAAATAAAAGGAAGTTAAAACGTTGTAATTATCGTAATTTAAAACGAACCTTAGTTTATTATTGGGAATAAAACAACGCAAAAAGGACGAATAAGGAAATTCGTAACAATATCAACATTTTCTAAGGCTTAGCTATTTTGTATATTTTATTATTTACTATTCCAATATGCAAAGTTAGATTGTAAAAAAATAACTGGTATGGGTGTAATATTGCATTTTTTTGTATTTCATACAAAATTTAAATACCTATGCCAACAAGGGTTATAGAAACACTATTATTTTTTTTTGTCTGTGGATAAAGGGTAATCGATTGTTGAGCCTAACAGACAAATGTGGTCACATAAATCAATGGTTTAAGTGTGGCTTTACTTTTTTGTGAGCGACATCTGGGTTTTTGCCATATTAAAGGGGTATTGAGAATCGGAAAACCCAAAGCGCTAACAGAACTTACTTACTTTTATTGACTATATTACAACCTCATGAGGTCAGACGTCTTACACATATTAATTAAACTAACAAATTTCAAAATATTCTTCCAACTGGCTCTATCTTTCGCCTTTTCTCGCCAGTTGGCAACACCAAGGACACGGAGGGATTCTTCTGCCTGGTATTTCCAGCGGAGTCTTGGTCGTCCTCTTTTCCCGCTTCCATCGGGTACGTTATCAAAAATCTTTCGCGCTGGCTCATCTTCATCCATTCTGATAAAATGGCCTAGCCAACGCAATTGGCCCACTTTGATTCGTCTAGCTATGTCCATGTCAGAATAGAGATTATATAGCTCTGCGTTCCAGCGACGTCGGTACTCGCCGTTTTCCCTAAAAGGACCATATATTTTACGGAGAATTTTTCTCTCGAAAACTCCCAGGTGTTTTTCATCCGCCTGCGATATGACCCAAGTTTCGGAACCATATGTCAAGACAGGTAAAATGAGAGTCTGATATAGCTGGACTTTTGTCCGTCGAGAGAGGGCTTTGTTCCTAAACTGCTTGCTGAGCCCAAAATAACATCTATTTGCAAGCACAATTCTCCTATCTATCTCCAGGCTGACGTTGTTGTCCCTGTTCACGGCGGATCCAAGGTAGACAAATTCATCTACCACTTCAAAATTAAATCGATTGTCAACTTTCACGTGCGGACCAAGTCGAGAGGTTTCTGTAGTCGTTGACACCATCAATTTTGTCTTGCCCTCATTAACAGCAAGACCCACCTTCGCTGATTCCTTTTCGATTCTTGAAAATACTGCAGTAACCTCTCGCAAATTTCGCCCAATGATGTCTATGTCGTCAGCATACGCCAGCAACATATGGATTTTCGTGTTAATGGTCTTGTTCGTATTTACTGCAGCCTTTCTCATTATTATCTCCATTAAGATGTTGAAGAGATTGCACGAAAGTGTGTCGCCTTGTCTAAGTCCTCGCTTGGTACAGAATGGTTCAGTGAGGTCTTTCCCCACTTTCACTTCTGATTTGGTGTTGGTCAGCGTCATTATACAGAGGCGAATCATTTTTTCCGGAATACCAAGTTCAGACATAGCTTCGTACAGTTTTCCCCGTATGGGGCTATCGAAAGCAGCTTTGTAATCGATAAAAAGGTGGTATGTATCGATTTGCTTTTCGTGGGTCTTTTCCAGGATTTGGCGTAGCGTGAATATTTGGTCAGTTGTGGACTTGCCTGGTTGAAAACCACACTGATAAGGTCCAATCAGGTTTTCAATAATTGGCTTTAGTCTTTCATATAATACGCTCGACAAGACCTTATAAGCGATGGATAAAAGACTGATACCGCGATAGTTGGAACAGACACACGGATCACTCTTTTTGAATGCAGGACATAATACACTGAGACTCCAATCGTCGGGCATAGATTCTCCCAGCCATATACCGCATATCAGTTGATGCATGTGGGCTATCAGTCCTTCGCCAACTGCCTTAAAAAGTTCAGCAGGTAGACCATCAGCACCAGTGGCTTTATTATTCTTCAGGCGTGAGATCACCGTTCTAATCTCGTCTTGGTTGAGGGGGGGGGGGGGGGAGGGGCTGGTACAATCTATACTATCTTCCACTATCATTACCTCCTAATCTTCAGTGGAAGAATCTGAGTGGAGTAGTGCTGAAAAGTGGTCTCTCCACATTTTGAACACACACTGCTTCTCAGTCACCAGATTCCCATTCTCGGGCAGGGCAGCCCATTATTAGGCCCGTTGGTCGATCTTCTTACCCTCTGGAAAAACTTCGGTATTCACCATTCATCCTGCACATTTCGGTTCTTTCACTCTCTCTCTGCTCCCACTGCCATTTTTTCGCCTACATAGTTGATTTTCCTCCCTTCTCAGCTTTTTGTACCGCTCACTCGCAGCACGCGTTGTAACTGACTGTTTCGTTGCCATACGTGCAGCGTCTTTTTCATCAGTTGCAATGCGTCGTACCATGGCTTGTCCTTCTGCGGTTTTTGATAGCCAAGTTCAGTCATTGCAGCGATTTCCAAAGAATGGGAGATGTGCTTCCACTGCGCATCTGGGTCTTCGGGAGGGGGGGGGGGGGGGTATTCTGCTCCAGCAGGAGAGAGATTTTCTGTCGATAGGACAGTGATATCTCCGGTATTTGTAGCTTGTCAATATCCAGTTTTTCCTGTGTTCGGCTTCGTACGTTTTTCACCCTGCTCAATCTCTACCTGTCATATATTACCAAGTGATCAATCTGGTTCTTCGTCCGTTGATCAGGAGATATCCAGGTCGCCTTATGAATGTCCTTATGCTGGAATCGTGTTCTACTAACTACCATTTTCTTTGCAGCGGCGAAGTCTATCAGTCTTATTCCATTATCGGAGGTGGTATCATGTAGACTGTGATCTTAATGTCGTGGTGAGGGCAGCGTTCATATACTTCCTCCAGGCGCTCATAAAATGTTTCTTTGACCTCATCATCTTTCGGTGAGTGCACACAAATTAACGAGATGTTGAAATATTTCGCTTTGATGCGAATTGTGGCTAAGCGGTCACTCACTGGGTTGAACCTTGAAACTAGGTGTCGCATTCTCTTGCCTACTATAAATCTGCACCCAATTTCGTGCTTACGCTCATGGCAGCTGTAGTAAATATCGAAGTTTTTCTTTCTGGTGCAACCATATCCTGTCCATCGCATTTCCTGGATCGCTGTGATGTCAGCTTTATATTTTCACAGGACATCCGCCAGTTGGAAAGTGGCACCAGTCCTGTATAACGTTCGAACATTCCAGGTACATATCCTTAAATCATGGTCCTTATAACATTTGCGAGGGTCGTCAACAGTTGGGGGGTTTCTTTGTTCATTATATTTTCTGTGTATTTTCATTGCCAATATAACGGTGGCGGGAGGCAAACCCAGCCCACATTTTACCTACTGCCATGATGATTATGTTTCAGTCGCCCATTATGGATCAGAACGCTGACCAGAATGCAGTGTGTCGAAACTGGATTTTGGTTTCTTCAATTTTGACCCGCCGTTGGCCAGTATATGCAATTGTTGTCGCGTTGACATTTATTCAAAGTTGTGGGAAATTTTTGTGAAAGTAATTTAAACAAGGGCAAATGTGACAAAATTTAAATGATTTTACATAATAACATTTGGTTCTTATACAAAAAGCTATTTCTAAGCCATGACATGGCTTTGTAATTCGTTCGCCATCAGATATTCCACTTTATGTAACGTGTTGTTTAGAATTGATATTTTTTCATAAAAAAGTGATTTTGGCCCACTGTGCAGAAACGGGAGCAACTGCAACATAGCCACCCATATTTTTGGATAGTGCCCAGCATTTTGGATAGTGCCCAGCATTTTTTCAAAAACGTAGATCAGAAGTTCCCGCAGAATTTCAGAACAAAAGATAGATCAAAAACATATTTCCATATGAATAATAGGTTTCACCTACTGTGTCAAAACAGTAGCAACTGCAACATAGCCACCTAAATTTTTGGATAGTGCCCAGTATGTACTTTTCAAGAAGATAGGTCCGAAATTCCCGTCGATTTTTTTTTGTCCTGAAATTCGGAGTGAACTTCTGATCTACGTTTTTGAAAAAATGCTGGGCACTATCCAAAATGCTGCGCACTATCCAAAAATATGGGTGGCTATGTTGCAGTTGCTCCCGTTTCAGCACAGTGGGCCAAAATCACTTAATTGGTAATTGACAGGAACATGTGCATCTCTTAGTCACTTAAAGAATAGAAGTGAACAAAGTTGATACCAAAATGTTTGATACTTTTATCTAATGATTAATATACATATTTCTTCACAGGGAACGTGACTGGAGTCTTCGGAAGTGACAATCGAGAGGTGCTCCTACATTATTCGTAATTATAATACTATCATTTATTAAAATTTTATTATTGTAAGCAACAACTGAGTATCCAATAAATACTTTTTTAATTGAAAACAAAATATGAGAAAAATGGGTAAGATTTCTAATTAAAATGAATCTAATTCACCTACAATAAATTCTGTACATAATCCTAAAAATTGCCTACGTTTATTGGTAATATTGCCCAATTAAATATCTGACCCTATGTTGCCCAGTTCATTGCCTGATATCAGACTATGTATGTGGGTAATATTACACTAGGTTTTTTTCTATGTAAATGTTCTTCTCTATACTATTGTTGCTTTATGCTTCCAGCAAAGACGATCAAGAATTAGACGACCAGAATATGTGGGTAATTGGCAACCCTGGTAAAAGACAACCAAAACGTGGTGGCAATTCAATCAATCGCATTTCTCTCTCGCGTTATATCTTGGTTATTTCACACTTTTTACATAGTTTGTGTAATTTTACTTGAACATGGTTGGAATTTGTATAGGGAACAAGTCCAGTTTACCCCGTAACGGGAATTTTTTTTGAGGGGGGAGTGGGTAGGGGGGGGAGGGCGTAAATAGGGGGGGGGTAAAATTTTTTGTCGGAAACCCATATTTTCGGAGTTATGGGGCTCCAAAGTTCGGACATGTTGGAGGGTATTACGTCTGGAAAATCGTCTTTATCCATTACGGTTATAACTTAGGTCAAAATAAACGATAAATAATAAATGAAAATTTCCGATAACTTCCTTAGTTATCGAGATATCGCATATTGAAAGTTTTAAATCTTATCGGTTTTTTATGGTATTTCCCTTAAAGAAATAATGTTTTCTGACAGTAAATAAAAAGGTAAGTGATAAATACTAAATAAAAATTTTCGATAACTTGCTTAGTTATCGAGATATCGAATATTGAAATTTTTAAAACTTATCGATTTTTTATGGTACTTCCCTTAAAGAGATACTGTTTTCTGACAGTAAATAAAAAGGTAAGTGATAAATACTAAATACAAATTTTCGATAACTTGCTTAGTTATCGAGATATCGGATATTAAGGAATTATGATAATACATTTAAAATAATCGGTTACTTTCGGTGTATTGAACGTTATTCGAAAAGTTCTTTTCTTTCTCAAAAATTATTTTAAAAAAATCGCGCGATTTTTTAAAAATAATTTTTATTTGTTTTTTCTAAAAATTATTTAAAAAAAATCGCGCGATTTTTTTAAAACAATTTTTATTTGTTTTTTCGAAAAATTATTTTAACAAAATCGCGCGATTTTTTTTAAAAATAATTTTTATTTTTTTGTGGTATCATAAATTGGCTCGCAAATGGTTAATGGGTGAGGTATAATGATGCGGTCTTATATATATTTTTATAAGCTTTCATATTCGTTCTGGTCCGTCAGAAAATGTAAAAGACAGGTTTATAAAAGTCGAATATCATAAATTGGCTCGCAATGGGTTAATCAATCGCAGTTTTGAAGATATTTTTATAAGCTTTCCAAAGATACCCATATCGTTACGGTCCGTCATTAAATGTAGAAGATATAGAAGATTATATGTTCAAGCTTTGGAGGCCCGTAATCCGGGAAATATGGGCATAAAAAGGTCTTTCAGCGGTAGTAATTTGGTGACATTTGCAGATACGGGGTAAACTGGACATAAGCCAAATATTCACTCGTTTTGTTTGTTGGCATTTGAGTGAAGACAAATTTTGACTGTCTAGTGTACATCGTTTTTGATTTCACTTTCTTACTTTATTTTGCATGTTTTGCCAAACTCTATGGTTGATCAGCTGTGGCATAGAACCCCCCTATTTAAACCCTGAGTAAATTTTCTTCTCTTCTGCTATTCATCCCCTTTGGGAACAGAAAGAACATATGTGTGGATCTTAGTGCCATATGGTTATATTTTGACAGCCACGTCTTATTCTACAATCCACAATGCAAAAATAAATACAATCATCGAGGATATAGGAGTTATTCCGCAGGTTGTTTTCATCACGAACGTTGACAGGGAAGCAGGATTGAGACATTTGGGGCAAAATTAAGTGGTGTGGCGGCGCCATAACGCCGCTAAAGTCGCACACTTCAACTGTCATCTAACATAAGATGACCGCGACCCGACATGCTCACAACACCCTCATTAATTACACCATGAGAAATTGTGAAATTCATGGTTGTCAGCCGTGTTCTATTTACATACACGAACGGCTAATTTCCAGACAACACATTAACAGAAACACCACTAGTTACCAACACCGACGAAAAATTGCAATTTTCAAGGCGTCATCGTGTCACGCCATTTTTGATCGAACGATTTGATAAAATCCGCAAAACCGAGAACATCGTGCCAGCTAACGAGGAAGCAATTTTTGATTAGCAGTACGCAGCCCCAAGGGAGTAACAAAATTAAAAAAAGAAGCCACCAACATCCAGTTCCGTCAGGTAGGAATCAGCCGGCGAAGAGGAAAAAGAAGCACCCTGGAATCAAGACAGTCCGCACTTTGCTCCTTATTCTGTGTGTATAGCCGCCTGTGACGGCACCATCGTTCCGAGTAGTCAGACGCAGCCCTCGGATAAGCAAACGGCACCACTTCGTGCCTTGCTAACCCCCGTATTTGCGCGACTCAAGCCGAGAGCCCCCCTAGGTTTGCTTCCACTCTCGAAGGCAGGCAATTTGGCCTGTACCCCGCCATTACAGCCGGTAGTGGAGCACCAGCGGGCGCTCAACGCCCTGGCCGCCGAGCAAGCGCCATATTATAAGCGCCCTTACAACTGCGCCGTTAAATCTGCGCCATATTATTTGCGCCTTTCAAACCGCGCCACATTCTTAAGCGCCATTTCATCGGCGCCATTAAATCTGCGCCATATTATTTGCGCCATTCAAACCGCGCCACATTCTTAAGCACCATTTCATCTGCGCCATCTCATCTGCGCTATATTTTTGTGTCAGAAGGGCAGTGCCCCAAAAGTGTGTGATATTCCGCCGCAGACTCCGTGCTTCGCCATTTGCCGGGTGTCGATACGGTGCCAGCAGTGTGCTTGTTTTTGCTGCTTCGTGTCCAGCGACAGGGACAAAACCTCAACAACCCGTGTCCGTTCTGTCCACCCGGAGAAGTTCAACAAGACAGGGGCACCAAAAGCAAGAATCCAGGGCCCGTTCTGTCCGTCCGTTCACCGCCAGTTTGCCTCACCAGCCACAGCCAGTTTTCTTCACCAGTCACCGCCAGTTTTCATCACCAGCTACCACCAGTTTTCAACCCCAACCGCATCAGTTTCCATCACCAGCCACAGCCACAGTAAGCCGTTTGCAGCGTCACGTCGTAGTTCGTCCCAAATTTTGTCCCTGCAGAGTAAAGGTAAGTCCGTGCATTTCATTCCTCTTACGGACAGCCCGGACCGTCCACCTAAGAATGGACGTTAAGCCTTAGGTAGAGTAGGGTAGAATAATAAGAAAAAGTGTTTTGCATAGGAAAATGAAACGAAGTGAAAATTGTGAAAATTGAAATCTGGTCGAGCAGACCATAAGCAATAAAGAAAATTTTAAAGAAAAAAGAATTTAAAGAAAAACACGAAAGAATTACGGAAATTATGATATTTTGGAAAAGTAAATGAAATAAATGTACGAAATAAAAAATTTTGCAAATTTAGACTCGTAAAGCAGTCAAAATGCAATAAAGCAGCAAAAAAAAAAAAGGAACACGAAAGAATTACGAAAATTATGATATTTTGAAAAAGAAAATGAAATAAGTGTACGAAATAGAAAACGCAATTTGTAATATATCATTTAAACTAAGAATTTGGAAAAGAAAAAAGAAAAAAAAAAAGAAAAGGAAAGAAAGAAGAAAATTTAAAGTAATTATAGTGAATTATATTTTTTTTTTTTTTAACGATAAGAAAAAAAAAAAGGAAAACGGAACAAAAAAAAAAACTAACGTGACTTGGAAGTGAAATTGCTAAAATTTTAAAAAGTGAATTTGTAAAATAGTGTACCGTAACAAAACGGTGAATTTGCACGGAGTTTAAATGGTGCTATAGCGAGCGAGAAGTTCTAGTGATTTAGCAAATTCAATTCCAAGCCTGTTTAGTATTAGTAAGTTCTAAGATTTTAGAAAGCCCAAAAGTTTTTGTGTAATGAAGGTATGAACAGTTCAAATTTGTTTAAGAGAAAAAGTAAATTTGAAATGTGCATACATCCGGGGAAAATCTAAAGTCTTGGAAGAATATAATTAGATTTTAAGTGAAGATTGTTAGTGTTTGAAGTTTTGAGAAAAAGGAAAGTTGATCAAATGGAAACTCTTTCTCACTCACTCCTCAATTTGTAAGGGGTGACTTTCAGACACTATTGGGGACCCGCATACTCCCTATTGGCCATTTTTCTTTTGGATTATTTTTTTTTTGTGGACAGTATGACTTATGGACAGTGACTTTTTACGAACGCTAAATTTATATTTATACATTTGTTTTTATTATATATGTATATAAACGCCCATGCGAACTGCCTCTGGGTACTTTAATTCGCGCGCGGTGAACGAGTCGGTTTTCTCGTGGGTTAAGTGCTCGGGCACAATTTGTCGGTTGCGAGTTCAAGCCTTCGTAGAGCTTGGTTTTCGTGTTGATACGGTACGGCGCCACTTGGGCAACATCGATTTTTGTTTGAGTATTTTTCCCCTATAGCTTTTGATTTTGGTCACTCCGTGGAGGAGAATTATTGTTTTTAATTTATTGTTTTGCATTTAAGTGTTAATATTAAGAAAGTAGTAGTAAGGATGAAAATTAAGTATGAAATCGTAAGCGAATTGTTTAATAATGGTGTTGAAGGTTGCTCCGTGGAGTTATTGTAACCACTGTGAGAGCACTTCGCCCTTGTGGCACCCATTTATTTTCGAATTTTTTGTCTCGAGTTAATTTAACTTAGAATAATTATGAATAAATTGTTAATGAAATTGAACTTTTTGTGCGTTTTCGATATGGCTAATTAAGCCAAAGGTTATGGTAAGGTAGAGGGTATGTTAGGGTAATTGGTGAGTGACACATTTTGTTTTCGGGACACTGCAGACGCAGCAGTGTCATGGGGAAGCCTGTAGGTGCTTCCAAGGGAGGGTTCAAGCTGGCATCAACACCAGTCAGCTATATTTACGCGTTTTGGGAGTAGTCCCTTAAAACTTCTCTAGGACAGAACTATCTGTTCGCTTTTCGGTTTGTTCGTTTTGTTTGTCGCTGCTAACGATTATCTTTGGGCTCCTTTTATTTAATTTTATGTCGCGAGAATGTTTGAGTAAGCCTCAGTATGTATTTATTGTTCTGTGGCAGACTGTTGATGTGCTTAGGAAGTGGAAAGATCCCCCCCGTCCGGCGAGTTACCAGCCCGGCTTAAACGCATGGCATACTGAGCGCCCCACTAGTCCAGCACCTAAACTCTTTAATCAACTTAGTTCAATTGCAGTCTGTGCCCGTTTGACATAATGGCGCCCAACGTGGGGCCCGAAGGTAATTTCGTTAGTCTACATAGTTAGCTTAGGAAGTTTTTATTGTTCTTACGCTTCACGTAAGTCCCGTTTGAGGATTATTAAATCTTGAACGTGTTGCGACGGGATTGCCGCGGGGCAAGGAAACTTTCTTAGGATACTTTTGTCGAGTGTCTCGACTTGTGAAGTCTTGTTCCTGCGATGATGTCAGGAGCAATTGCTCCAAGTGGAGGACTGACTTAGGTTTTTGATGATCCTTTTTAGATTATTATTTTTATTTTTTTTTTGCGTTTAACCCAATAGTGTAAAAGTTTTGTACAGCTATGCGGTCAGAACAAGCGTAAGTCCCGGCGAAGATTTTTTGGTCTAACCGCGTTGCGACGTTTGTTCGGCGCATGATTGGCAGGACTTTCGGTCGCACTAATGCTCGTTTGTCCGTTAGCGTCATTAGGCCACACGTAAGTCCCGGTGAAGATCCCAGGATCTAACCGCGTTGCGACGTTTGGCGTGATACATGAACGGCAAAATGTTAGCATTTTATATTACCTTTTTTAGTTTTATAATAGAGTAATAGTTTTTCGGTAGCTACTAGTCAGTAATGATTAGGCTGAATACGAAGAAAGTATTCAGGGGAGTCTGAAAGAGAGAGTCACGTAAGCGTGGTATTAGACTCATTACGTTTGCCCTCTTTTTGGCTTTCAGTGTGCCTCCAAATTTGCAAATTTAGTACTATTTATGTTTTGTTTTAGAGAAGTGTGCGTAACTTACATTGTGTCATCGGAAAAATTATCTATACATACCCCTACTTACCGTTCAATTACGAAAATTTTTGAGATTAAATTTTGATTTGCGATACGGGTGTGGTTATCGTTTTGATCATAAAATTTTTTGAGATTAAATTTTGATTTGCGATACGAGTTTGGTTATCGTTTTGATCATAAAGTTTTTGAGTTTAAAATTTTAAATTTCGATACGAGTTTTGGTTATCGTTTATTTAAGATTCATTTTGTTCAGAATTTAAAGTTTTGATCCGACTTTCGGGTAATAATTTTATTTGCGATTTCATTTTTGATTTAAGGTTTTATTTTGAGTTTTTGGATTCTAAATTTCGATACGAGTTTGGGTATCGATTTCGTTTTTGAGATTTAGAGTTTAGATTTTGATTTGCGATACGAGTGTGGTTATCGTTTTGGTCATAAAATTTTCTTGTGTTTGAGTTTAAATTTTGATTTGCGATACGAGTTTGGTTATCGCTTTGTTTAAGATTCATTTTGTTTTGAATTTCAAGTTTTGATCCGACTTTCGGATAATTATTTTCTTTACGGTTTCGTTTTGATCTAAGATTTTAATTTTCCATTCGCGATTTTAATCATCGGCGTTCGTTTTGGGCAGCTATTTTTTTTTGTTTCCCAAATACAAGGTTGATGAAAGCTTGTGTTTGGTCTTTTGTTTGCTTTAATTGAATTATTATATTCCTTTTGATTTTTGAAGATTTTTTATTTACAAGTGATCTAAATTTTAACTTTTCAGTTTACCATTTTTTTTGTCGTTATTTCATCTGGCTTTTTAAAAATTAATTTGCTCAGCGTTTTTCAATAGCTGACTATTAATCTTCGATTTTCAAACTTTCTCTTCGTTGTAATTTTTCTGGACGCTAGTCGTAAACACCGCGGAGCCAATTTTCTTGGTTTAAGTAGAAGCGGCATCAATACTTTCGTTACAATTATTTGGTATCCTCAAAGGGGAAATAAACCAAAAACTTTTCTTTGCGTTTTCTTTTTTGACGTCGGCGGTTGATAACGATGCCAGTCCGGCGTTCGCCACCTGGAGGAGGTGAAGGAGGGACCCATCAGACCCAAGATGCCTTCGCAGGTGAGGCAGAGACCCAGGCGGCGCCTGAGGTAGCTATCAACCCGACAGCGGCCGCGGCCGTGACGTCAGCTTTTTCCGCTTCCGCCCAAGTGGTGGGATCAAGTGGACACGGCTACCCAGTGGGAAGTCAACACCAAACGGGAATTCTGGGATCTCAAGATCATGCAGAAACTTTTGATTCCCCAGACTTCAGTGCACTTACTGCACTTGAAGCGCGAACAGGGCGGCGACGCATGGGTGACGCCAGCCCTACTCGATTTGAAGCAGCACCCAGGCCAGGAGCAGAGGCTAGGGACCGGACAGGGCCAGGAATCGACGAAGAGGCTCTGATTCGGAGAATTTTACCAGCTATACTAGCGGCGACTAGACAAGCGGCAGCCGTCGGCGGGGCTAATCACCCTACCGAAGCGACAATGCCAACATTAACCGCCGCACCAGCAGGCTATCAACCTGCTAGCTATAATGAGACTTTGCATCGGCAGTCAGAGGAGATAAGACGTCCATCTCAGCTGCCGAGTGTAATACCAACTCCGCTACCAGCAGCTGAACCTCAACGGCGGTCAGAAGCAGAACAGCCTTCGATGTACGCGCGACCACAAGTTGTTTCCATGCAAGACTCGATGGCTCCTAATGGATTTAGGCATGCTACCAATGTCCAACCAGTGCCTGAAGGAAACTTTTGGCCCACACAGGGATCAACCCCTCCACGAACTAGGCCACAGAGAGAGTTCCAGCGGAATACAGATGGGGGAGTACGTTTTGAGCAGTATGCCCCAAGGAGACAAGATTTGACCAAATGGGGTTTGAAGTTTGATGGGACACCGAAAACAGTTAATATTCAAGATTTTCTGTTCCAAGTACGAGAGCAATGCCGAGATAATGAATGCTCCGAGTCTGAGTTGATGAAAGGACTTCATCACCTGTTGGACGGCTCAGCAAAGGTGTTCTACTGGGACTATCGTAAGTCTAATCCAACTTTTAGCTGGAGTGAATTGCAGAGAGCGATGTTAACGCAGTTCCAGCGTTTCGAGAGCGAATTTCAAATTCAAATGCAGATTTTGAGCCGAAGACAGCAATCGCATGAGACTTTCGAGGAGTATTATAACGCGATAATGAAGTTGAAGAACCAGCAACGGACTCCCTACAGGGAAGCACAGCTAGTGGAGATAATGAGAGGAAATCTCAAGACGTCTCTGGCGCAGTTACTGTTCCCTATACGAGCAGATAGTCTCAGCGAATTTAGCCGAGAAGTTCGGAGAGCTGAAGCACTTTTGTCGATGCAGCGACAGCAGCATCCACCGCGACCGACACCGACGGCTAAGGTGCATGAGGTAGCTCTCCAAGAAGAAGCAACCGAGGTGATCGTTGCTGGAGAAGTGGACGCCTTGGGAGCGAACAGCAAAGTCATCTGCTGGAATTGTCGAGCTCCAGGACATATTTTCCGAGACTGTTTGTCCACTACACGAAAAATCTTCTGCTACAAATGCGGAAAGGAGAACACGGTGACTCCGAAGTGTCCGAACTGCCAGGGAAACCTGCCGCGACACCCACCTCAGACTGGGGAGGTGCGGAGCACGGAAGTTTAAACCCAGCCAAGTCCCAAACAGATAATATCTACCCAGCCAGTAACAATACACCTCTAACCAACACAAGTGATACTAAGATCCAAACAGTGGTTAAACCAGCGACCTTATCTACTGAGGAAGAAGAAATTTTAAATACCATGAGAGAAGAGATGCAAACCAAGAGTATACCAACGCCGGCGGTTCTGAGACACCTTAAGCCATTGCACCAACGCATGGCTGAGTACAAAGCAGCTAGAGCCAGAATCTTCGGGGAGGTATCTGACCGTATAAAGCGAGCACGAGTAAGATTTGAGAAACGACGGCTGATCCGACGAGAGATCGCCGCTACTACTCTGTTCGCAGGAGGTGACAACCGCTTTTATGCAAGAGTGAAAATAAGGGGCATAGAAGTTGAAGGGCTCATAGACAGTGGAGCATCCGTGACTTGTCTAGGCAAGGGATGCCAAGAGCTGGTTGATCAAGCAGATTTGCAGATTCATCGTTTTGTCTCATCAGTGAGAACAGCTGATGGGAGTGCTCACCGAATATTGGGAAGAGTACGAGCGAGAATTGACTTTAATAAACGATCCGAGGAGGTTGACTTTTATCTAGTACCAACCTTGGAACGTGCGCTCTATTTGGGCGTTGACTTTATGCGAACGTTTAAGTTGTTGACAGGCATAGAGAGTCTTACCACTCAAGGGGTAGACCTATGCGAAGAAGTCCAAGCCTCTGAGGAGGTTAAGTCCCATGCTCTGTCGTCACAACAGAACGAAATTTTAGATGCCGTGGTTGAACTATTTCCATGTTATACCAGGAAAGGCCTCGGCAGAACACATTTGGAAACCCATTCCATTGATACTGGGGATGCAGTCCCGGTGAAGGATAGATATTATCCAGTTTCGCCAGCGGTGCAAACACTTCTGTATGCGGAGTTGGATCGAATGCTTGAATTAGGAGTCATTGAGCCTAGCGAAAGTCCTTGGAGTCACCCCGTGACGTTAGTACGCAAAGGGGCGAAAAATAGATTGTGCCTGGACGCCCGCAAGCTGAATGCTCTGACGATTAAGGATGCGTATCCACTTCCTCATATAGAGGGTTTACTCAGCAGGCTTGGCGACACATATTATATTTCCAGTGTGGATCTCAAAGATGCGTTCTGGCAGATACCTCTAGATCCATCCAGTAGAGAGAAGACAGCCTTCACGGTGCCCGGTAGGCCACTCTATCATTTTAAGGTAATGCCGTTCGGCTTATGCAATGCCGCCCAGCGACTTTGCCGGTTAATGGATAGAGTGATACCGTCGGCCATACGTGATCGCGTCTTTGTGTATCTGGATGATCTTCTGGTAGTATCTCCAGATTTTCAGACACATATGGCACTTCTGAAACAAGTTGCTCGTTGCCTTGAGGATGCCGGTCTGACCATCAATGTTCAGAAGTCCAAGTTTTGTTTCAAGGAACTAAGATATTTAGGTTACCTTGTCGGAGGGGGCCAAGTCAAACCCGATCCTTCGAAAGTTGAGTCAATCGTGGGCTACAAGTATCCAAAATCCCTTAAACAGGTGAGGAGCTTTTTAGGCGCCACGGGGTGGTACCGAAAGTTTATATCTGATTACGCTACAATAGCGGCTCCGATTTCGGACACTTTGAAGAAGAGTAAAACTTTTTGCTTCACGGGTGAAGCTAAAGTAGCCTTCGATAATTTGAAGAATGCATTGGTGACTAGCCCTGTACTAATTCACCCAGATTTCTCCAAGCGCTTTTATGTGCAATGCGACGCCTCGGATCTAGGAGTCGGCGCAGTTTTGTTTCAAAGAGATGACAACGGTGAAGAACATCCGATAGCATACTACTCGCACAAATTGACACCTGCACAGCGGAATTATACTGTGACAGAGCGAGAATGCTTAGCGGTGGTTCTGGCCATTAAGAAGTTTAGACCATTCATTGAGTTGATGGCGTTCACTGTCATTACAGATCACAGCAGCCTTAAGTGGCTGATGTCACATCGAGATCTCAGTGGGCGGCTAGCTCGTTGGAGTCTTCACCTGCAATCTTTTGACTTTGTAATCGAACATCGCAAGGGTAAACTCAATGTTGTACCCGACACTTTGTCCAGATATGCGATGGAAGAAGTCTCGGCGGAGGTTGCAAGATTAATCGATATGGAGGATAAAGCATTCAAATCTACTGATTATGCGGATCTCATCAAGACGATCGAGGAGAACGCGAATCGCCTACCCGATTTACGAGTGGTAGATGGGATCGTGTACAAAAGAACGATGCCCTATGATGGCATACCACTCCATGAGGACTTTGTGTGGAAGGTGTGGGTACCATTGGAATTAACCCAAAGTATCATTGAGAAGTCTCATGATCCCCCGCACGCTGCTCATGGAGGTTTCTTTAAGACCCTGAAGAGGATTAAAGAATATTTCTTTTGGCCGAATATGAACATGCAGGTGAAAAGTTATGTCGATGCTTGCCAAACATGTCGTGAAACTAAGGCGGCCAACATTACGTTAAGACCACCGATGGGGAAAGAGGTAGTGATCCATCGGCCTTTTCAGCGGATTTTCGTGGACTTTCTAGGCCCTTATCCTCGTTCTAAGAATGGCAACTGTTTTATTTTCATTGTTCTTGATCACCTGACGAAGTTCGTCATGCTGAAGGCTATGTCTAAGGCTAGCAGCAAGAGCGTGATACGGTTCTTGATAACCGAAATATGCCATAAGTTCGGTGTTCCTGAGACCATCGTCTCGGATAACGGCAAACAGTTCATAAGCCGCGAGTTCACGGATTTCGTTACCAATTTCGGTATAAATCATTACCGAACAGCAGTGCACTCTCCGCAGGCCAACGCCTCGGAAAGAGTTAATCAATCGGTTTTATCGGCGATTCGATCCTATATGAAGGAGGACCACCGAGAATGGGATCGACATCTGTCGGAAATAGAATGTTCCTTACGATCCTCAGTACACAGTGCGATTGGTGTCACACCATACTTCGCTCTTTTCGGAGTCAATATGATCACACATGGCAGCCTATATAAGTTGGCGAGACGCCTGAAGAGCTTGACTGACATGGGTGAAACCCAAGTTCCGAAATCGGTTGCACAGGATTTAGTGAGGACAAAAATACAGGAGAGTCTACATAAGGCTTATGAGAGAAACGAACGCACGTATAACACCAGATGCCGGCCGGTTAAGTATATACCGGGTCAGGAAGTTTACCGCCGTAATTTCCAACAGAGCAGCTTTAAGGACAATTTCAACGCAAAGCTAGCACGGAAGTTCTTGAAGTGCAGGATTGTGAAGCCCGTTGGAAACAGTCTCTATGAGGTAGAAGACCTGAAGGGTAAACGCCTGGGGGTGTTTCATGCCAAGGACTTGAAACAATAATGTGAAACCATGAGACTCTGAGTTTTATCTCAGGCGTGGGTTCGGGTTCTACTCTAATGCAATTCGGTATTGAGGAATTTAGTCTGTGACAGGTTAACACCTGTAAGAGTTTTATGCGTCCACGGTATCGTGTTGAAAGTTGATACAGGGCAAAGCCAGATAAGCTAGGTAGGCGTTAGCGAGTAGTAGTTAGCTTTTCTATTCATGACCCTTCTGTCTTATTCTCTTTTGACCAATTACTTGTAGATCTAAGGAGTTTTCAATATTGTCATTTCAGCCCAATTAGTCCGTCCCTGTCTGCAACCCTCGCTAGTTAGGTGCCCTCGTCCCCATGGCTAATGTGGTGGAGTGCAACGTGTGCCTGTCGACACTGACGGCGGAGGATGCGACGATTGTCACCTCCGAGTGCGGCCACATTTTTCATTTGTCGTGCCATGAGACCTGGTACGACCAAGGGAGGACCGATTGTCCCGTATGTCGTCGAGCCGGCTACTACGTGTTCTCGATATACCCACGGTTTGTGGAGGGCGAAATAGTCGCTGACCAAGGAGAGCTCGTAGCGCTGCGCAACGAGGTTCGTGTTAAACAAGAGCGCATCGAGACCGTCGAGGCTGCACAGGACGATTTGCAGCGTAGATACGACGATCTGCGGGAGGAGTACGATTTTCACTCTCTAACACTCCTGCAGGAGAACAAGCAGCTGCAGCAATCTAAGGCCGACGTTTGACATAATGGCGCCCTGTGCCGAGTCCGCAACCAGCCTTCTACCGGTGTGGAGAAGCTGAAGAGCCGCATAGAAGCCATGCAGCTGGACATCACTCGACGCGAGTCAAGGTGGGAGAAAGAACGGGCGCAAATGAAGGATCAGCTGACCGAGGTGACCAAGAAGAGCCAACGTTTGGAGGAGAACCTTCGGGACGTCCAGCAACAGCTCCGAACCGTGCAGCAGCAGAACGCCACGCTCACGCAGGAGCTGGCCGAATCCTCGGGACGCTTCCAAGAGGTCGCGCTCCAACGAAAAATCTCCGGGTACGCGGCCAATAAAATAACGATTTGCCACCTTACACCACAGGCTGCCGCCGAGCCCAAAGAGAGAGTAATGGGCCTCTTGAGAAGGTTGGAGATTGAGTGCCCTCCAGAGGATGTGGACGTTGTAGGTTGTTCAACCATGCTAGCTCACCCGGACCAACACCAAGTGACCGTCGAGTTCAAGTCGCCCAAAGTGAAGTTCGAAGTACTAACCAAATTCCGGCGACTGGAGACCAATGACAGAGCAGCTATCCGCCGACTCCGGGTGAAGGACAGTGCTGCAGTGTCCCAGCTGTATAAATTGGCAGGCAGCAAAGTCCACGGTAGGAAGGGAGTCTATAACATGCGACTCGTCGAGGACCAAATCTTGATTTCGGTGAAGGGGATAGCCGCGCCGCAGGTCATCGAAACGGAGGCTCAGCTACAAGACCTGCTAGACTCGTTGCCGCAGAGCTCCCGAGGAAATACACTGCCCCGGAAGTAAGGCGAAAATATGAACAAAAACTCCCTTGGCTATAAAGCCAGCATACCAGCTCACAACAGGAAGGAACTGGACTTGGAGACGTGTGAGTTAGGCGAGCGCCTGATCAGCCCCCACCACCGGGCTGATTCAGCTCCATCCCTAGGGGTGGTACCTGATCACCTAAGTGGTGCGGTTCCTGATCAGCTGCAGACCGAACACTCACACCCCTTCCGACAACAGTTTCTCTCCCATCCCTCGTCCTGGCTGTCATCAGGATGGTGGAGTTTGTGGCGGCGCCATAACGCCGCTAAAGTCGCACACTTCAACTGTCATCTAACATAAGATGACCGCGACCCGACATGCTCACAACACCCTCATTAATTACACCATGAGAAATTGTGAAATTCATGGTTGTCAGCCGTGTTCTATTTACATACACGAACGGCTAATTTCCAGACAACACATTAACAGAAACACCACTAGTTACCAACACCGACGAAAAATTGCAATTTTCAAGGCGTCATCGTGTCACGCCATTTTTGATCGAACGATTTGATAAAATCCGCAAAACCGAGAACATCGTGCCAGCTAACGAGGAAGCAATTTTTGATTAGCAGTACGCAGCCCCAAGGGAGTAACAAAATTAAAAAAAGAAGCCACCAACATCCAGTTCCGTCAGGTAGGAATCAGCCGGCGAAGAGGAAAAAGAAGCACCCTGGAATCAAGACAGTCCGCACTTTGCTCCTTATTCTGTGTGTATAGCCGCCTGTGACGGCACCATCGTTCCGAGTAGTCAGACGCAGCCCTCGGATAAGCAAACGGCACCACTTCGTGCCTTGCTAACCCCCGTATTTGCGCGACTCAAGCCGAGAGCCCCCCTAGGTTTGCTTCCACTCTCGAAGGCAGGCAATTTGGCCTGTACCCCGCCATTACAGCCGGTAGTGGAGCACCAGCGGGCGCTCAACGCCCTGGCCGCCGAGCAAGCGCCATATTATAAGCGCCCTTACAACTGCGCCGTTAAATCTGCGCCATATTATTTGCGCCTTTCAAACCGCGCCACATTCTTAAGCGCCATTTCATCGGCGCCATTAAATCTGCGCCATATTATTTGCGCCATTCAAACCGCGCCACATTCTTAAGCACCATTTCATCTGCGCCATCTCATCTGCGCTATATTTTTGTGTCAGAAGGGCAGTGCCCCAAAAGTGTGTGATATTCCGCCGCAGACTCCGTGCTTCGCCATTTGCCGGGTGTCGATACGGTGCCAGCAGTGTGCTTGTTTTTGCTGCTTCGTGTCCAGCGACAGGGACAAAACCTCAACAACCCGTGTCCGTTCTGTCCACCCGGAGAAGTTCAACAAGACAGGGGCACCAAAAGCAAGAATCCAGGGCCCGTTCTGTCCGTCCGTTCACCGCCAGTTTGCCTCACCAGCCACAGCCAGTTTTCTTCACCAGTCACCGCCAGTTTTCATCACCAGCTACCACCAGTTTTCAACCCCAACCGCATCAGTTTCCATCACCAGCCACAGCCACAGTAAGCCGTTTGCAGCGTCACGTCGTAGTTCGTCCCAAATTTTGTCCCTGCAGAGTAAAGGTAAGTCCGTGCATTTCATTCCTCTTACGGACAGCCCGGACCGTCCACCTAAGAATGGACGTTAAGCCTTAGGTAGAGTAGGGTAGAATAATAAGAAAAAGTGTTTTGCATAGGAAAATGAAACGAAGTGAAAATTGTGAAAATTGAAATCTGGTCGAGCAGACCATAAGCAATAAAGAAAATTTTAAAGAAAAAAGAATTTAAAGAAAAACACGAAAGAATTACGGAAATTATGATATTTTGGAAAAGTAAATGAAATAAATGTACGAAATAAAAAATTTTGCAAATTTAGACTCGTAAAGCAGTCAAAATGCAATAAAGCAGCAAAAAAAAAAAAGGAACACGAAAGAATTACGAAAATTATGATATTTTGAAAAAGAAAATGAAATAAGTGTACGAAATAGAAAACGCAATTTGTAATATATCATTTAAACTAAGAATTTGGAAAAGAAAAAAGAAAAAAAAAAAGAAAAGGAAAGAAAGAAGAAAATTTAAAGTAATTATAGTGAATTATATTTTTTTTTTTTTAACGATAAGAAAAAAAAAAAGGAAAACGGAACAAAAAAAAAAACTAACGTGACTTGGAAGTGAAATTGCTAAAATTTTAAAAAGTGAATTTGTAAAATAGTGTACCGTAACAAAACGGTGAATTTGCACGGAGTTTAAATGGTGCTATAGCGAGCGAGAAGTTCTAGTGATTTAGCAAATTCAATTCCAAGCCTGTTTAGTATTAGTAAGTTCTAAGATTTTAGAAAGCCCAAAAGTTTTTGTGTAATGAAGGTATGAACAGTTCAAATTTGTTTAAGAGAAAAAGTAAATTTGAAATGTGCATACATCCGGGGAAAATCTAAAGTCTTGGAAGAATATAATTAGATTTTAAGTGAAGATTGTTAGTGTTTGAAGTTTTGAGAAAAAGGAAAGTTGATCAAATGGAAACTCTTTCTCACTCACTCCTCAATTTGTAAGGGGTGACTTTCAGACACTATTGGGGACCCGCATACTCCCTATTGGCCATTTTTCTTTTGGATTATTTTTTTTTTGTGGACAGTATGACTTATGGACAGTGACTTTTTACGAACGCTAAATTTATATTTATACATTTGTTTTTATTATATATGTATATAAACGCCCATGCGAACTGCCTCTGGGTACTTTAATTCGCGCGCGGTGAACGAGTCGGTTTTCTCGTGGGTTAAGTGCTCGGGCACAATTTGTCGGTTGCGAGTTCAAGCCTTCGTAGAGCTTGGTTTTCGTGTTGATACGGTACGGCGCCACTTGGGCAACATCGATTTTTGTTTGAGTATTTTTCCCCTATAGCTTTTGATTTTGGTCACTCCGTGGAGGAGAATTATTGTTTTTAATTTATTGTTTTGCATTTAAGTGTTAATATTAAGAAAGTAGTAGTAAGGATGAAAATTAAGTATGAAATCGTAAGCGAATTGTTTAATAATGGTGTTGAAGGTTGCTCCGTGGAGTTATTGTAACCACTGTGAGAGCACTTCGCCCTTGTGGCACCCATTTATTTTCGAATTTTTTGTCTCGAGTTAATTTAACTTAGAATAATTATGAATAAATTGTTAATGAAATTGAACTTTTTGTGCGTTTTCGATATGGCTAATTAAGCCAAAGGTTATGGTAAGGTAGAGGGTATGTTAGGGAAATTGGTGAGTGACACATTTTGTTTTCGGGACACTGCAGACGCAGCAGTGTCATGGGGAAGCCTGTAGGTGCTTCCAAGGGAGGGTTCAAGCTGGCATCAACACCAGTCAGCTATATTTACGCGTTTTGGGAGTAGTCCCTTAAAACTTCTCTAGGACAGAACTATCTGTTCGCTTTTCGGTTTGTTCGTTTTGTTTGTCGCTGCTAACGATTATCTTTGGGCTCCTTTTATTTAATTTTATGTCGCGAGAATGTTTGAGTAAGCCTCAGTATGTATTTATTGTTCTGTGGCAGACTGTTGATGTGCTTAGGAAGTGGAAAGATCCCCCCCGTCCGGCGAGTTACCAGCCCGGCTTAAACGCATGGCATACTGAGCGCCCCACTAGTCCAGCACCTAAACTCTTTAATCAACTTAGTTCAATTGCAGTCTGTGCCCGTTTGACAGTGGGGCAAATCTTAGTGCCATATGGTTATATTTTGACAGCCACGTCTTATTCTACAATCCACAATGCAAAAATAAATACAATCATCGAGGATATAGGAGTTATTCCGCAGGTTGTTTTCATCACGAACGTTGACAGGGAAGCAGGATTGAGACATTTGGGGCAAAATTAAGTGGGTCGCCATACCAAAATGGTGTATATAGAATCCGCAGTACAGGGATTGTCACATATTCCAATGTATTTGTAGATGGACGTGTTCTGGAGAAGAGGCCTTGGAACTTGACCCGTATTGTTGGTATTTTCACAGGACTTTGGTTCCTTATCATCCACTTGTAGGTTGCCTCATTGAATTGTTTAACTATTTGTACTATTTCATTTCATTGTAGTATCCAGACAATATTAGCGCCGTTCAGAAAAGACAGCCCTCGTAATGGTAACAGTAAGCACAGTGGTTGGGGGTCTGGTGGTGGGGGCGGCGGCGGCGGAGGAGGTGGTGGTGGCTTTCGTCCAAATCGTCATATAGGCCGCATAAACAATTCGATGGATATCAACATTCCTGGTGGTGGATGTGCAAATGGACAATGTGGTGGCTAGTTTCGCTATATACAGTTATACTACAGAGGAAAAATTACAACCAGATTCTACTGCTCTACAAAATACCTAATTATGTAGCAAAATTAATTGGAGTATTGCCACTTTCAGTTACTATGTGAAAGGGACTATTTTTCTCTATTATCACAAAAAATATAAACGATAAGTATTTTGATATATATGATATTAAACCGAACTTTTCACTGCAATTATCTTCTATTTATCTAATACGGTCGTGTGATGGCAATCGCATTCTCATGCCATTTGCGATTTCAAATCGCACAATTGTTGTGATGGTCGCGATCGCCAAAAAATCTGGCGACTTTAAATCACAAACTCACTGAGGTGAAGTGATGTGTTTTTCTTAAACGGAACATCAAAGGGCCACCACCATAGAATAACACATACTATAGAAGTTTTTATTCGCTCAATAAATTAAACGTCATAGGTACGATGGAAATTACACAGTGGAGGGTGGAAAATATGGGTTCAATAATACCAGATGGTGGCAATAGTATACAGCGATCCGCAAAGGAACTACACCCGAATTTCGTGTTTTTGTGGCAAACTAGTTGTGTTAAATACAATACAAATGAATACCAACGTTAAAAGTCAACAAAAAAGTGCAAAATACATTTAAATTTTTCAGTTCTACACCAAAACGACAGGAAATAGTTAAGTGAACATATTTTGTAACTCCACCTGGTGTATGTAAACATTTCCACAGACCTACCGAGAGAGTGTGAAATGAAACGTCAGATGAGAGAATAAGTTCTTCTATAGTATGTGTTATTCTATGGCCACCACGAATAAAATTTATCGTTTTCCTGACTTGAATTCTGATCATGGTTGAAAAACAAGGTTGTATCGTTAGAACAGCTGATTTGATTTTTTTCATTTGACGCACTTGGGAAATGTCAAATTTGTTTACATTTGTTGGATATAAGTTGTTTACAGACGCGAATACGAGTTAGAGTTTCACACCGGCAAAAAACAATTCAACTGGAGCATCAAACAATTTCAATTATTAACTTCAATCTTCAATAATTTGGCAAATATTTCTTTCCAATTATATCACAACTGATTCAAAAATGCACATTTTATTTATATTTTTATCAGCTGAGTTTCACAGAAGCCAAGTGCGATTTCGCACATGATTACACACATATTTACTGCTACTACCGTGATTAGTGTGCCCTGATTCTGATTTAATCAAAAACGATGTATAAGTAGACAGTCAAAATTTCTCTTCACTCAAATGCCAACAAACAAAACGAGTGAAACCCTAGTACTTCTCTACTCTCTCTCTTACTCTCTTCATTGAATATTTCAATACACGAGCAGCTTTTTGATAGTGTTATTGTATATAACTATACAAATTCCAACCATGTTGAAGTAAAATTACATAAACTATGCAAAAAGTATGAAATAAGCAAGATATGACGCGAGAGAGAAATGCGTTTGAGTGAACTGCTAGTACTTTTTGGTTCTCTTTTACCAGGGTTGCCAAGTTGCGCACATCTTCTGGTCGTCTAATTGTAAATCGTCTTTGATTTAATACAACACAGCTGATATAATTCATAGAGCAACTATTGTATAGAGAAGAAAATTTACTCATGGAGTGGAATGCCACCAAAGGAAACGAGTGAAGCGTGTCGTTTCTCTGCTTGCTCTCTTCGTGGAATATTTCAATACACGAGCAGTTTTCTGATGATGTTATTCTATCTACCTATAGAAATTCCAACCATATTTAAATAAAATTACATAAAGTAAATAAAAAGTATGATTTGACGCCGCAAAGAAATGCGTTAGAGTGATTTGCCTCGACTTTTTTGGTTATATTCCGCGAGCGCTGCAAAATTGCGCAGCTTTTACATCTCTACCTGTACATTCTCTTTGGTCAACCAACATGCAAAGAGTATGGAATTTTAAAAGAGAAGAAAATTTACTCTCTTCATTGAAAATTTTAATACAATGATGTTATAGTATATAACTAGAAATTCCAACTATAGTTAAATAAAATTACATAAAGTATGTAAAAAGTATGAAATAATCTAGTTATGACGCGAGAGAAATGCGTTTGAGTGAATCTCGTCGACTTTTTTGGTTTTCTTCTACTAAGGTTGCCAAATTGCGCGGGTTTTTCTCTTCTCTACCTGTACACCCTTTTTGCAACATGGGGCAGACAAAGACGATCTAGAATTAGACAACCAGAAGATGAGCGTAATTTGGCAACCCTGGTAAAAGAGAACCAAAAACTGCGAGAAATTCACTCAAACGCATTTCTCTCACGCGTCATATCTTTACTATTTCATACTTTTTGCATAGTTTATGTAATTTTACTTCAACATGGGTGGAATTTGTCGTTATATACAAAAACACTATCAAAAAGCTGCTCGTGTATTGAACTATTCCATGAAGAGAGAGAGCAGAGAATGGCTAGGATTTGGCATTTGAGTGAAGGGAAATTTTGACTGTCTACTTTTACATCGATTTTGGGGCAGAGTCAAAGACGATCTAGAATTAGACGACCAGAAGATGTGTGCAATTTGGCAACCCTGGTAAAAGAGAACCCAAAAGTACTAGAAATTCACTCAAATGCATTTCTCTCACGCGCCATATCTTGATTATTTCATACTTTTTGCATAAGAGTCTAAACATAATCAAACACGCTACAGACGACGACGTTTTTTCTTCATAGGTTTCTTATGGCAGGGAAAAATCGTGACGGAAATCCGTTGCGGCTGACGACTCGCCGCTAGAATAGAATCTTTTCTAATTTATTGGCGGCGCTCTCACGAAATCTCTCAATTGAGAGAATGAAGTTGCCACCCTGCAAACCAACTACCAGAAATCTACCGTGGTATATCTGGGGCCTAATTACCGCATTCGATATCGAGTATAATTGCATCGAAATGGTGATAGTTCCGATCACGGCAGTCGATATCGTAATGCAACTATGCAATATTACATTCGATAGCTCAAATGTCATCGAAACAAAACAAAGACTAATAATTTTGCAGACACCAAGGAAAAAAAGAGTACATCGGCAAAATGTAAATAGTTTTATGGTTTTTTATTGCAAAATATTTAATATTTATTTATTTTCAGGGAGAATTTAAACAAAATGTAGGAAAAACAAAATGTAGGAAAAAAGTGTTCCAAGACCAAATATAAATAAAATAAATGGCAACATTTTCAACAATAACATTTTCAATTTCACCAGAAATGTTTCTAACTATTGTGCAAACTGTTCTTTGTGCTAGTCCAAGTAGAAAATCGTTTCCTACATTGTGTTGGAAGCTACCGCTGGCCAAAAGATTTAATGTTGCGGCGAGTTGCAGTATTGGTGTAACCGATGTCGACATATGGCCAGGAACATTAATTGCCGAGAGGACATAACAGAATGCTTCTTTTGAGTGCCTAAATCGTCTCTTGAATCTATTTCGAACTTACTCAACTTCAGGCAGCGACAGAGGATTACTTTTATCGCGAATATTTCTTCTAATTAAAGTTATTTTGCACTCGTCCTCTGATTCGCACGATGTCGAGTAAAAAAATAGCGTGGGATCCATTATATTCCATATAAAACTTTGCCTTTAACAAAATTCCAATTTTTGTTTAAACATTCAGATGATAAATTTACTTTATGTTTTTCTTTTGACATTTTCTGCTGCGAAATTGAGGTCTTTTGCAATTTGGGCCGAAATTGAGTTGAAATTGCTCAATTTTGCATATATTTTGACAACCACGAAATTGAGATATTTACAATTTCGTTGAAATTGACTTGAAATTGTCGTATACAACGCTGTTTTTACTCAGCAAAGACGATTTACAATTAGACGACCAGAAGATATGCGCAACTTGGCAACCCTGGTAAAAGAGAACCAAAAAGTACTAGGAGTTCACTCAAACGTATTTCTCTCGCGTCATATCTAGCTTATTTCATACTTTTTTCATAGTTGATGTAATTTTACTTCAACATGGTTGGAATTTGTATAGTTATATACAATAACAATATCAAAAAGCTGCTCGTGTATTGAAATATTCAATGAAGAGAGTAAGAGAGAGTAGAGAAGTACTAGGGTTTCACTCGTTTTGTTTGTTGACATTTGAGTGAAGAGAAATTTTGACTGTCTACTTATACATCGTTTTTGTACTCAGAAAAATTAACTTAGTACTCTTTTTTGCAAATATGCAAGAAAACGAAGCCGACAGAAAATTTTCTGCTGTGCCGCCGTCGCAAATAATTTTCTGAAGTTGACGCCCTCGTCATTAAGGCATGCTTCGACTTAAAAAAAAGATCAAAATTTTTTGCACAACCAATGAGATGAAGCAAAAAGTAACGTCTGCCGACAACTCGCATTTGATAAAAACTCAGTTGCCGTCGCCGATATTTTTTTTTTGTTGCTCTAACGCCGTCGATAATTCTGGATCGGCTTCGATTACTGAACACGTGGTTGCTAAGAAATAAACAATTGTATGCCGCCTTATTCATCAAATTTTAATTTTAAAGTTTTCATCGACATAGACTAGTGAGAAGAAACTATAAACCTTGCAAAATCAGTGCTTCATGTTAATTAATTGTTTTCATTTAATTCTAACTAAATTTTGGTTATTGTGTCTAGGCACGAAAATTTTGCTCATGGTAATGTTTGTTGTCATTTTGCGGCGAAATTGCTCAAATGCCAGTGTGAACGATTTCAATTTCGTTCGACAATTTCAATCGGAAATTGCCAATTTCGTTCGACAATTTCAATCGGAAATTGTCCATTTCGTAGCCAATTTAAAATTACGATCGAATGCCGTGATCTAAACAGTAGGTAGTGTCGAAATTTTGTTTCATTCGATTTTGAAGACTACCACGAAGTCTTATTTGAAAAATACACATGCTCGTGACAATTCTACCCAATTAAAATTGTGTACATGTGATTGTTCATCTTGTTTTCACTCATACTAGATTCCATGCACTAGGAAGAGTTTCTGGTAGATCTTCCAAATATTGTGCCAGAAATGCGGTTAGCATGTGTTAGTAGCGAAGAAAAATTGTTTTAATGTGTTGGTGCTTTCGCATACTTTTTGGTAGACGTGGTTTGCAGGGCACATGTTCAAGAAAATCATTAGAAAAACCAACACATATATGGGTATTTCCACAGAAAGGTCAACCTTTTGTCACATCACGTCACCCTCGATAATTACTTTTATTTTAGTACCAGTTAGTTTGAGTGTCTTTTCTTTTACTAAATATGCAGTTACTTACATTCTGTATTTAGGAAAAGAATAGAAAACAATCGAACCACATGGTCCTAAAATATGAGCAATTAACGAGGGTGACGTGATGTGACATAGGGTGGCACTTTCTCTGGAAGTGCCCATATACGATGGTACGTACATGTGAATTCAAAGGAAAATTAAAGAAAGGGTTAAAAATAATTTATTGTTAAACACAATACAGTAAAAGTGAATACATTTTTAAAAACAGTAAAAACAATTTAATTCCTATACAATATTATTTTTCCAAAATTTCAAACAAATTCCGGAAAAGAGCCGCAAAAATATACGACGCAGAGAGCCCAAAATCAACCGAAGTCGCCAGACGCTCTCTCTCTCTCATTTCGTTTAGACGCTAGAGATTTTTTCCGTCGTCGTCTGAAGCGTGTCTGGTTCTGTTTGGACTCTTATCTATGTCTATTGCCATGGTACAACTATAATGGTAGATGCAGTACGACAACAAATACAACACGTCAAAAACAACAGGCATTTTGTTTTTGGTCAGTGCCTGTATTGTGTCGTCAGCTGGTTGAAAAATAATGAAAATGTAAACAAAATTGGAAAAAGTGCCATTTAGAAAATGATTGTGTTTTATTTGACATTTTGAAAGCGTTTAAGTGTGAAAATTAAACAGTTTCTTTGCGATTTTTACAGAGAAAACATTTCAAAAACAACAGTTGCTGGCGAACGGAGGTTGCAGACAAACAAATGTAAACAAACTTTAACATAAGAGAAAAACTCACTCATACTCACCGCAGAAAAAAGTTCAAATCAGCTGGGCTAGTGCTTCTACCATTTGATTGTACCATGGTCTATTGCATTTGCCGCGAGAGAAATGCGTTTGAGTGAATAGCTAACACTTTTTGGGTCTGTTTTAACAGGGTTGCAAATTGCACACATCTTCTGGTCGTGTAATTCTTGATCTTGGGAACATTTCCCCTCTTTTTGTGAAAATAGTACTAACGAATATAATTTCTATATACGTGTCTCACTCACATTTCGTCATATCGGAAACGGAACCTTTAACATTTGATTCAATTATAGAAAATGGAATATTAAAAGCGCGAAAAATAAACGAAATCGGGGAAACACACACTGTTTTCTATTGAAACTTTTAGAAATAGTAAATAACAGTAAAAATAGAACGCACGTAAACGAAACTACTGCATGACAGTCTGAATGACGCAACGTGTTTTACGAAGCTATTTTGGTTTTACCACTATCAGACTACCAAGTGCTGTCAAATTTACCTGGTTCGAATTTTGAACGTGTGATACAATATGGAACCGGGTCTTAATCGGTCTTCACCTTCCAGCACTGTTCTAAAATAACTGATAATTGGTTAGAAAATATGTTTTATGTAAATTTTTGTTAAAAATTCCAAAACCATTTCAACTGAGTATATTCATATTAAGTAGTTATTAATGTAAATTAAACTAACGTCAATCCGACAAAACTTCACCGGCAACTCCTCACCCCGTTAACAGTCAGAATCACTTCCCTCAGGTTTGAGTTTATAAGTGACTCGTCATAAAGGCAACAAAGTGCCGCAAGGTAAGAGCGTTTCCAGATATTTAAAATTTTGCAATAAAAGCCAAGGATTGCGGTTGGCGGAGGGGGTCTGCTGTGTCCAAGCGAACAATGTTGTAATTAAGATGATAAGTAGTGCTACTTTCGGATGTCATTGAATGTAGGACTAAACACATTGTCCATCTTTTAAGGCCTGGACACTTTACCGCGATCATCCACCACCTGGTATGTTACAATCCATTGAGTTAGTTATTCGGCCAATTTGACGATTAGGACGGGGGCCTCCACCGGTGCTACCTCCGCCACCACCACCAGACCCCCAACCTCCGCCACCACCACCACCACGTCTGCTATCGTTACGGTTCTCCTGATTGAATGGGGCTATGAGTGTCTGGAAACTACGAAATAAACGCGATAACACAGTTAAACGCAATCAATCTTTCCAAAGCAACAACTTACAATTGCACAATCATGAACCATAACCCCGCAAAGATGGCAAATACGCGCGCCATGTCCCAAGGTTGCTTGTCCAGAACCCGACCATCTGTAAATCCATTTGTATTCCATTAATACCCACTGCGATGTTTTTGCTTTACAAAATATTTACTTACTCCGATCTATATACACCATTTTGGTATGGCGACCCACTTAATTTTGCCTCAAATGTCTCAATCCTGCTTCCCTGTCAACGTTCGTGATGAAAACAACCTGCGGAATAATTCCTAGTTCCTCGATGATTCTGTATTTATTTTTGCGTTGTGGATTGTAGAATATGACGTGGCTGTCAAAATATAACCATATGGCACTAACTATGTTCTTTCTGTTCCCAAAGGGGATGAATAGCAGAAGAGAAGAAAATTTACTCAGGTTATAAATAGGGGGGTTCTATGCCACAGTTGATCAACCTTAGAGTTTGGCAAAGCATGCAGAATAAAGTAAGTAAGTGAAATCAAAAACGATGTATACGTAGACAGTCAAAATTTCTCTTCACTTAAACGCCAACAAACAAAACGAGTGAATATTTCAATACTCTCTTCAGTGAATATTTCAATACACGAACAACTTGTTGGTGGTGTTATTGGATATAACTGTACAAATTCCAACCATGTTCAAGTAAAATTACACAAACTATGTAAAAAGTGTGAAATAACCAAGATATAACGCGAGAGCGAAATGCGTTTGATTGAATTGCCACCACGTTTTGGTTGTCTTTTACCAGGGTTGCCAATTACCCACATATTCTGGTCGTCTAATTCTTGATCGTCTTTGCTGGAAGCATAAAGCAACAATAGTATAGAGAAGAAAATTTACATAGAAAAAAACCTAGTGTAATATTACCCACATACATAGTCTGATATCAGGCAATGAACTGGGCAACATAGGGTCAGATATTTAATTGGGCAATATTACCAATAAACGTAGGCAATTTTTAGGATTATGTACAGAATTTATTGTAGGTGAATTAGATTCATTTTAATTAGAAATCTTACACATTTTTCTCATATTTTGTTTTCAATTAAAAAAGTATTTAGGATACTCAGTTGTTGCTTACAATAATAAAATTTTAATAAATGATAGTATTATAATTACGAATAATGTAGGAGCACCTCTCGATTGTCACTTCCGAAGACTCCAGTCACGTTCCCTGTGAAGAAATATGTATATTAATCATTAGATAAAAGTATCAAACATTTTGGTATCAACTTTGTTCACTTCAATTCTTTAAGTGACTAAGAGATGCACATGTTCCTGTCAATTATTAAAACACTTTCGACATTTTTCCATTGATCAATATACTACATATACGAAGACACAAGCGACACAACACACTATTCTACTTATATTTACAAAAGTTCTACAACATAGACTTTTGGCGAATAGAAATGTATTCTTTGTAAAAACACTTGCAGAATAAATATTTATTTCACACCACAACCTTATTTAAGAAATTGAATGCAAATTTGGCAAAATTACTTTCCTGTTGTTCTTTTAGAAATTAATGGTTACACACATATACAGCGACATAGTAGTCTAGTTAGAATGCTGCTATCTCGTCACAGTCCTTGACATTCAAACAAGAAACAGGGAATTTGCCACCATTCATATGCAAATTCAGCATTGTTGTTGGTAGTGTGTATTGCACTTTGACTGAGGCAATAATACCACATTTCATTGTCTTCATACAAAGAAATCACCAAACCCAGACTAGGCAATATTGCCCATGGTTATTTTTTCTGTGTACTCATGGAGTGAGTTTCTCTGCTCTCTCTCTTACTAACTTCGTTTAATATTTCTCAATACACGAGCAGTTTTCTGATGACGTTACAGTATCTAACTATAGAAATTCCAACTATGTTTAAATAAAATTAAAAAATTCCAACTATAGAAATTCCAACTATGTTTAAATAAAATTAAAAAAAGTGTGTAATAACCAAGTTATGACGCGAGAGAGATTTCCTTTTGCGTGAATCGCGTCGACTTTTTTGGATGTCTTCTACTTCTAAATTGCGCCGGTATTTTCTTCTCTACTTGTACATCCTTTTTGTTTTTGTGATAATTAAATAGGGGAGAAAAGGGATAACAAGTGAAATAAAGCAAAATGTAATGAAATATTATAGTAAAATTAATTATAGAGATTGCAATTACAACACAAATTTAATAAAATAATGATTCTCTGCATATATCTCTGGCTTCAACTTTTCCAGTGACTTTTCTTCATTTCCGGTCAAAGAAAAACAGGTGTTGTAGACTGTATGTCTATTACTCTATGGTATGGAATGCCTACGAAGAAACCGAATGAAAAATAAATAATTAGCTGCCAAATCAGTGATGTAAGGGGGGATGACCCATCAAATCAACGTGCCTGAAGATAGATTCCGAATCAAACTAGCAAAGACACAAACCACTTCTCACTACAGTGGTCTGTTACAGTGTTAGCAGAGCTATGTTAACATATTTAAAGCGAGATATATGGCAATGTCTTTTTATAATTCCTCATTTTCGTACAATTTACAATAGCGTACGAAGATGATGGATGGTGATGATGGTGATCATCCGCCCAAACATACCCTAAAATACGGAACAAAAAATCAAACACAATGATATGCAATTACATGTACACCGGCTTCAGAATGTATCTTAACGTATTAGAATTGTTCAATACCAAAAATGTTACGTCAGTCACGTTACGTCAGTCACGGAACTTATTTCGCTCAAACCTCAACATCTTTTGAGCATAATTTTTTGACGCATTTATACTGATTGTATTCTAAACTATAGACATAGAAGAAGATATCCGGACAAAAAAAATAAACTTCACATTGAAACTTTTAGAGAAATGCCATTTGGAAAAGTGACCTGAATTATTGGTGAACAAATGCGTTACGTCAGTCACGACAAATTACACCATTTTTACAGCCAAAATTCAGTAATTTTTTTTCAATTAAATCACTGATTTTAATTAAGCTTAAGCTAAATAATTTTTCCAAAACAAAATTATAGCTCTATGTTCAACAGTTCACGAGATAGAATAATTTGAATGTTGTAAAAACTCTGCGAATGTTACGTATGTCACGAAAGACATTGCCATATATAAACAAAAGCGAATTCATGACGATCGGAGCAATATATAAGAACAAAAATTTAAATTTCTGAAGATTACATTTCCGAAAAAATATCTGTAGCACTCAAGTATTATATATATTAATATATTCCAGACTTTTCCGAGTTGCAACACATTAATTTCGTAGAAACATTTACTGCTTATAGCCACCAATATTATTCGACCAATAATATCATTTGCATCGGCAATATGGTACAAAGCAGCAAAATCGCTTGCATATCATTCAAAACAAATGTCTGAAGATCATAAATAAAAAACATTGGCGGTACTCCACAATAATGCTTCATGAGGAAACTGGATATGAACGTATCAGCGATTTCATAACTCGGTTGAATTTAAATTATTTTCAAAACATTTCAGACTCTCCTTATGAAATTCTAAGATTATAAGATCTAAATTTACCAAACCAAAAATATTGATAAATAGAAAATTATTTTAACAAATAATGACTCTATCGCTAATATTTTCATCCTATGTTTGAATTCTAACTTTAAGAATATCAAATAAGGTTTTTCATCCATTTTGTCTTAAACTATAATACGAATTATAAATAAAAACAAATGATAAAAATGCTATCAAGTGTAAATATATACTATGTTCCAGTTGCTGAAATATCAAATGATAAAACTCACAATTATGTAACATATCTCTGTCAGATCAAATTGTATTTTTGGATTAATAAATATTTTGAATTGAAATTGATAGCCACCAATATTTTTCGAAAGTGCTCAGCACGTACTTTTAAACAAGGTAGGTCGTAGGTTCCCGTCGAATTTCAGAACAGAAAATAGATCAAAAACATATTTTCATATAATAAGTGATTTTGACCCAAATCTTTGTGTAAAATTACCCAAATTCATGGTCTGATATCAGCCAGTGCACTGGGCAACATAGGGTCAGCTATTTAATTGGGCAATGTAACAAAATTAACGTAGGCAATTTTACGTTGTCAAACCATAGTATCGTTTGGTTGTATATTTACCCAAAGAAGAAACGCATTTTACAGAATTTAGTGTAGGTGAATTATATTCATTTAAAATGTCCGTTCTTACTAAATGTTTAGCCCATATTTTCCATAGTTACAGAAACAAATTTTGTTGTATTTTTATATAGAACCATTTATTGAATAATCAGATTTTTTCCTACAATAACATTTAAACAAATGATAATATTATAATAAAGAAAGCCCAGGCTGCTGAAATATAGTTGCACCCTTGGTTTATTTCTGCCGTTGACTCCAATCATGTTCCCTCAATTTTCCTGTGAAGAAATTAATTAAAGATGAGATAAAACTATCAAACGTTTTGCTATAAATTTTGGACACACATTTATATTCTCCAAGTGGCTAGGAGATAATTATTTTCCCGTCGCTTATTAAAAACATTTGGTTCGCTAAGGGCCTATGACGATAATTCCATTGATCGAGTGCTTAACAAGAGACAACCAAGACAATACACTTTTCTAATTACAAAAATTTGACAATAGAATCTTGGTCAATGCAAATGTGTTGGTTATTAAAAACACTTGGAAATCAAATTTTTACTGACAATTCTTTATGAAATTGAAAATTTGCACTATTTTTTGGGAAATTTAATAAAATGGACGCTGGGAAACTTTGGCCAAATTCCTTTTTTGTTTTTCCTTTCAAAAATTAATGGAGTACATACACAGCGACACAGTAGTAATACAAAATCTTATAGCTTTATATTCATCTCGCTTTAACGCACGGTGTCTAGTCGGTATGCTGCTGCCTCGCCGCAGTTCTTGCTATACAAATAAGAAGCAGGGAATTTGCCAACATTGGAATGTAAATTCAGCATTGCTGTTGCTAGTGTGTTTTACAAAATACAAACTGGGCAATACTACCGATGTTTATTTTTCCTGTGTAGCCACCCATATTTTTACATACTACGCAGCATGCACTTTTCAAAAAGGTAGATCAGAAGTTCACGCCGAATTTCAGGACAAAAACAAATCGACGGGAATTTCGGACCTATCTTCTTGAAAAGTACATGCTGGGCACTATCCAAAAATTTAGGTGGCTATGTTGCAGTTGCTACTGTTTTGACACAGTGGGTGAAACCTATTTTTCATATGAAAATATGTTTTTGATCTATATTTTGTTCTGAAATTCTGCGGGAACTTCTGATCTACGTTTTTGAAAAGTACATGCTGGGCACTATCCAAAAATATGGGTGGCTATGTTGCAGTTGCTCCCGTTTTGGCACAGTGGGCTAAAATCACTTTTTTTTATGAAAATATAGTATTGATCTATTTCCTGTTCTGAAAATCGACGAGAACTTCGCACCCACCTTTTTGAAAAGTGCTTGCACAGCACTTGGGATAAATATGGCTGGCTATGTTGCAGTTGCTCCCGTTTCGGCACAGTGGGCCAAAATCACTTTTTATATGAAAGTATGTTTTTTTTTTATCTATTTTCTGTTTGAAATTCGACGGGAACTTTGGACCTACCTTTCTGAAAAGTACATGCTGGACATTATAAAAATATGGGTGGTTATGTTGCAGTTGCCTCGTTTCGGCACAGTGGGCCAAAATCACTTTTTATATGAAAATGCATTTTTGATATGTTTTCTGTTCTGAAATCCGACGGGGCCTTAGGAGCAACCTTGTTGTAAAGTACGTGCTGAGCACTTTCGACAAATATTAGTGGCAATGTCACAGTTGCTCCTGTTTAAAAATAAAAGCGGTAAATATTTGTGCACAAAAAAGTGTTGCATCCCGGAAAAGTTTGGTATATATTAATTTCTTTAAACTTGAGTGATACAGATATTTTTCCTGAAATGTAATCTTCTGAAACTTAAATTTTTGTTTTTGTATTGCTCCGATCATCAAGAATACATACATATATCTCGCTTTAAATATGTTAACATAGCTCTGCTAACACTATAAAGTAGCTCGTAATGTTAAGTGGTATGTGTCTTTGCTGGTTAGGTTTGGAATCTATCTTCACGCACATTGATTTGATGAGCCATCCCCCTTACATCACTGTTTTGGCAGCTAATTATTTATTTTTATTCCCGCACATTAATGGTCAATGTCCTCTAACGCTTGAAGAAGCGGATGATGCATTCAAAACTCATTCGGATTGAGAAACAAAATAAATTTCGATCATCAATATTTGTTTTACATTAATATGCCAGCAATATAATCAGCAACCATCGTAACCAACCAACCAACCAACTTCTCACAACCAGTGAGCTGTGCGCTTTCTAGTTTCATACTCACTGATTGGGACCTACAGTTTTACACCGGTTCCGAACGGTAGTTTTGAGAAGCATTTTCATGCCTAAATACTCGATAGTGTCGCCGTCACTATGCGAGGTGACCGCCGTCGAAAGAAATTTTAATGTGGTCAGAGCAGGGATCGAACCCAGGATCTCAAGTACAAGAGGCGCGCACACTACCCATTGCACCACCGACGGCCGTAAACTATTACTTCCCTTTTTTTGGACTACACGAACGACTTCCAGTAAAAAATAATATTCATTTGTACAATTATCGAGTAATCGAGCAGACTTAAAGTCTTGTGTGTCAAAAGCTTTATTTATACGGACTAGATTTTAAAGCTTAAATTATACAGCCCTCCAGTGCAACGTCCATATGTTATATACAATTTATTTACATGAATATTCTCTAAAGCCTCATAGCAGTGAGTAAGTTGTTGTTGTCTTTTATAATAAATGCTATATAAAACACTTTGCTCGTCCCTATATCCAATGCAAGTTTGCTGTGTCAATAATTACGACGGTTAGACAAAGACCCCTTTCGCACTTAAGTGTAAACTTCATTTAGGGTATTCACGATTAGTTTGGTAATTCCTACTAGTTGCACTGTAGCAAGAACATGATTTGCTATGATATCTTGTAATCGCAACAACAAAATTCATATGCCTGCTCTTGCAAAAATTTTCTGCTCGAAATCGAATTAAATCCAAGTCTAAAACCAATAGCTGCTGATACTCGTATAAACCAAAAATAAACATTTAGTGTTAAAAATAGGTCAAGTTAGGTTAGGATTAATATACTAGGCCGTCAGCTATGCCGTCCTCGAAGTTGCGGGTGTATGTAATCGTGCTGCATGCCTATTTTCTCAGAGTTGTACAACCCGTTTCTCTGTTAAGGTCCAATTAGTCTTGACGGTTGACGGTAAGCGATCAGCTGTTTGAGTTGGGGTTGAATTTTGCATGTGTTAGAGGGAGACAACTAAAATTAACGGTTTACGACGGTAGACTTCTGCAGGTTACAGAATCAATCGTCAACCGTCAAGACCGATCAGCTGTTATTGTTATTGCTTTTTTTTTTGACATTTTGTGCGCGGCAATACACAATTACATGGCAACCACCATTTTTTTTATTCTTAATTTTTTTATTTGACACAATCACTTTTTAACACAAAACTAATGCATGCAAATTATATTTTGTACAAATGCTCTTCGATCAGTTTTTTTTGTTTTCTTTTGTCTTTCTACCTTCTAACCATCATAACTAACCGCGCAATATTAGGTAGAACGTCAACCGTCGAGACTAATTGGACCTTTATGCTTTTAACTGGTACTCCATCATCGGACAATTTTTGAAGTCTTCATCTCGGGACAGCGACAGAGAAGGTGTTCAATTGTCTTCGATGTCACCCTCACAAGCTCTGCCTTCGTTTGGGTCGGCACGTTTTATTTTATGTAGATGTACTTTCAGAGCGGAGTGTCCCGTAAGAATACCAAGAACACAGACTTGTCCAGCTCTATTAAACTTCGGATTTTCGCACCATCCGGCTCGATTCACAGGATCATCGCTTCTAATCCCCCCATATTCTCCTATGGGTGGTACAATGGCTAGTGTGTGCGCTCTTGTGCATGAGGTCGTGGGTTCGATCCCTGCTCTGACCACCTTCCATTTCTACAACGGCCACCTCGCTTAGTGATGGCGACACTATCGAGAACTTAGCCATGAAAAAAGCATCTATAATACCGTTCGGAACCGGTGTAAAACTGTAGGTCTCAATCAGTGAGTGAAAAATTACAAAGCGAACAGCTTACTGGTTGTGAGAAGCTCTCCCCAATACCGTCATGGGAAACGTTTTTTTGTTTTTATTCTCAAATGGGATATTGTTTCCCATTGTTGGTGTTCAGTGTTTATGTGTGGGAGAGGGTTTGCATCATAGAGTAAATATGGGTAGAGAAAATCTTTCACTCACCACATTTCTGACATTTGTCCTCGTGTGATGTATACGTTTGATGTTGAAAAGAATTGCTTTACTAATACCAGATAGAGACAATGGTTCAAAACAACGAACAAAATAACAACAACGGTATTTCGTTTTGTGTGATAAAATTATTGTGTTAAATACAACACAAATGTGTGCCAAGAATAACAGTCAATAAAAAAGTTTAAAACACATTTAAATTTCACAGTTTTTCACCAAAATGGCATGAAAAATTAAAGCAAGAAGTTATTGTAATTCCACCTGGTGTATATCACTTTTCGTCAAACATCTCTCTATCACACCGACCGAATCACGAAGAGTGTGAAAGGAAACGTCAGATGAGACAAATGGCGGCTCTACTATAAATTTACTCTATGGTTTGCATTGTCCAGAGTTTCTGTTTTCTAGTTGAATCCTAATATACCACTCATATCCTATATTACCAGTCAAATTTAAATTATTCATTTCCATAGAACAACCAGTGCATCATGCAAAACTGTGCGATCATCCACGTGATAAGAAACATCGTGAATTCCCTTATTTTTTAGTTTAGCATAATTCCCCTTTCAACAGGAAATAGTAAATTTAAAATGATACCTTTCCCCCCTCTAATAACGTAATGTATTTAAATTATATAATTAATATTGCAAACCCTGAAAAGTTTCAAACTGAAGTTTTCGTCGTTACAAATGTGCACATTTACAATTCAGTTCAACGTGTTGTGCGCTTGAACAAACACAGTTATCTTCCCCGTTTTGAGAACAGCGAATCTATCTCAACTCAGTCCACCTACTGCACCTAGGCAAGATGCAAGGATCCGATATACCCTTACAGCCAATTGGCTCTGGTGATCCCGAAGCCGGCCAAACCGAAAAAGATAAAGAGTTAGCAGCCAAAGAGTTGGCCGACAAACAGTTGCAGGTAAGTGTTGACGTTCTCAGTTGGGCCTGGTATTGTACATCGAATAGTTTTTGTAAAACCTGTCAAACTCCATACATTTTAATTGTTATTCTATGGAGTTGGACGTTTTTTCAAGAGAAAATCGAACACAGTACTAACCCTCAATGGGGCAACATTTTAAATCTTTAAAAGCAAGAAGTAGTATTTCAAATTCGGGTTTAAAAACGCAACTGCAAATGATGTCATTGTTACTTGAAATAAATGGTCAATACCTACCGTGGTTGCCTGCCATTTAAAATAAAAGGCTTTCATGGTTGCTAGGCCTACTGGGGATGCCAGCCATGTAAAATTAAATGGCAACGCACAGTGTGTAGTACCTCAGAGGTTGTGTGGAAACCTACACCCGTATCAGTTGTAATGAAGAAAAACTATTTCGTCATTCATGAGCATGAGCATGCTCAAACTTGATAATGTGTTCTGTAGCTCATTAAACCTAGAAAATATTGCCGGCAAGATAGTGATGTCATTGAAAATAGGGATGTCATTTTGAAAAGAAAGTGTGTATTAAAATAAAAACAGTTTATATAAATGCGTACATACATACATTCGTGAAAATTAATATGGTTTTCAGTCCAACCTCAATGTGCATAAAAATGGGAAGCGGATCCCTTTTTAATAAAAAAGCTAAATGTGAGTTCTTGAATCCGTTTCGAACCCACTACGAGTCTGTAAAACATAAAAAGCGAATCAGTGAAATTGCGATTTGGCGAATCCGATTCGAAACCTAGAAGCCCGTAAAGACGTAAATTTGAAATTGCAAACATTTCGTGAGGCTACATTTTTGCCAAAAATATTTAATGTCGCAGATTCATTTCTGAATTGCTAAAATATAAAAATTTTAGAAAATACTAAAACGATTTTAATGGGACGATTATTTTTTCATTTATTCGGCCTTCTTATTGGTACTTTTTGTTTCATTGTTCAAGCTCAAGACCATCTATATCTCTATAAATAGAGATATAGATTTTTAAAAAGAAGATATTTTTGAAAATGCATCCTCATGATTCCTGGCAACCCGTATAGCTATTTCAGATCTAGCCACAGATTTTCATCAGCGGTTTTTGGAATGTTGCTGTTGAAAAATCCATCAAACTAAATGCAAACAAAAACTCATCTGAATTGAGAATTTTCCAATATGCAAGTGTTCGAAAAAAATCGCAAGCAAAACACACAAGAAAACAACTTATTTCCATCTCCAGAGAATCATCGGTCCCCACTAGTTAGCTAGATCTGAAATAGCTATAGGGTGTGCCAGGAATCATGAGGATGTATTTGCAAAAATCTCTTCTTTTTAAAAAACTATATCTCTATTTATAGAGATATAGATGGTCTTAAGCTTGAACAATGAAATAAAAAATAAACCATTTTAGTTCTATTGTTTAAGCTTGAGGCCATTCTATATCTCTATTAATAGAGATATAGTTTTCAAAAGGGAGTTTTGCAAATGAATTCCTATGATTCCTGGCAAACCGTATAGCTAACAATAAAATTGAAAAGTACTGATAAAAAGGTGGAATAAACAAAAATCATCCCTGATGAATTTGAGTAGAGAAGAAAATTTAATTTAATATTTAAATTTTATAAAATAATTTAAATTTTCTCTGCTCGCTCTCTTACTCTCTTCGTTGAATATATCAATACACGAGCAGTTTTCTGATGATGTTACAGTATCTAACTATAGAAATTCCAACCATCTTCTTTATATATATAATTCTACTGCACGTGTGTTTGTGACTGAACTCCTCCTAAACTTCTGGACCGATTTGACTACATTTTTTTGTATGCGTTTTTTGTATGCAATTGGACAAAGAAGCGTGGTACCTCCCATACAAATCGCTTGAAATATTATGCAGGACAACGTCTGCCGGGTTAGCTAGTATTTAAATAAAATTACATAAAGTATGTAAAAGTATGAAATAGTCAAGATATGACGCGGGAAAGAAATGCGTTTGAGTGAATCGCGTCGACGTTTTTGGTTCTGTTGAAAGGAATTCTCTTTCGGAGTGGTTCCGGATAGAAAAATTCTTTTAGCATGCTCAGATAATGGTCTCCATTAACGGTAACGCTGTGTCCGTTTTATTCAAAGAAGTATGGCCCGACAATACAGCGGGAAGAAATTGCACGCCACACTGTGACGCGAATCGGATGCAATTCCCTGTCATACATTATTTGAGGGTTGGACAAAGACGATCTATAATTAGATGATCAGAAGATGTGCGCAATTTGGCAACCCTGGTAAAAGAGAACCAAAAAGTGCTTGAAATTCACTCAAAGTCATTTCTCTCACGCGTCATATCTTGATTATTTCATACTTTTTGCATAGTTTATGTAATTTTACTTCAACATGGTTGGAATTTTTGTAGTTATATACAATACCATTATCAAAAAGCTGCTCGTGTATTAAAATATTCAATGAAGAGGGCAAGAGAGAGAACAGAGAATGACTATGGTTTCACTCGTTGTGTTTGTTGGCATTTGAGTGAAGATACATTTTGACTGTCTACTTGTACATCGTTTTTGGGTTGGAACCACTCCATATGTGACAATTTTTTTTGTTTGCGTTGCCCTTAAGTTTCAAATAAGACTCATCAGATATGACAATTCAGCAAGTTCTCGTCCTCTCCACCTTTCCAAGCATCTTCCGGCAAAATTCCAAGCCATTCATTTAGCCATTTGCATTTTGTAGGGGAATAAGTTCAAATCCTTATGCATTATAATAATAATTATTGTCTGCAAAGTCTGCCTACTGACACCCATTTGCGAATATAATCTCCATGTTGAAATACTGCGGTTGCTTTGTATGGCAGCAGCTACGTCAGCAATAGTTGCCTCTGTTCGAACGGAAGGGTTTCGATTATAAAGCCTTCTAGCTACTGTCCCATCTTGCTCTACAAAATTATTCACTAGTCTCGTAGTTCTCTTTGAACTAAAACTACAGACTCCAATGCGTGATAGTGGCGGGCAATCCAGATTCGTTTTTTAGTGTCCCAGTTTTCCATTTTTATTCAATTCAATTCATAAATATTTATTAATTCAAAAATACAATTTGATCTTACAGAGATATGTTATTAAAACCAAGGATCAATCTACAGAAACAAAAAACATTCCCGATTCCTTAGATGGAAAAAAAGTTAATCAAGTTTGCTCTTGGTCGGCCACCCTGTATTTCGCGAAATTGCTTTGAATTATATTTATTTTATATATTTGATAGTATTTTCATGTAAAATACAAACTAAAGCAAATTGAACATTAAATTGAAAAAATGGGAAGAAAACGTATCATGATTTCAAAATGATGCAGTGAAATAAAAATATTCTCCCAAAATTTTTAAAATATATTTATTTTCCTATTTAAAATAAAATATATTTTTTCCAAAAAGCACTAAATCGAAACTTCTACGGCCGGTATGGGATAAATAGATTCGTAACACCACTATATAAATTTCAGTAGGGTGAACCGACTTACACATACTTTCACCCTAACTCATCCATTTGTTTTGAGGTAAACGAAAAAAGATTTATATTCGCCGTTGTGTTACACGAATGGGCATGGAAAATGCGCCCATATTTAATTGCAAATTTACATTGCGCAAAATATTGGCTAATACTTAATTAGGATCCTAAGTAGTTTTAGGGTGGTCCGGTACCTCCCATACAAATCGACACATTTAGTGCAAACTCATATTTCTTCGAAAACTTTTTTCTGGTAGATGTGATTGGCTTCAACTCACACATTGGTTAATAATCCGTAAATGTCTACGTAACTGGAGAAAATGGGCGAGATTGCCACGCCCATTCTGGTACCTTCTGTACAAAATCTTGGTGGTCGTCCGGGTGATAAGTTGCGTGGGGGGACAAGGGGATTTTGGCACACCCATTTTGGTACCTCGCATACAAAACTTGTTTGGCGAACTGGTTGTTCGGCACGGTAAGTCCCTCAAAACCGAACCAATCTTTATAAAATTTTATACTAGACAATATTTATTCAAATGCCACTCTCTGGAAAGTGAGCGGTTTTGCTACACCCATTCTGGTACCTCCAGTACAAAAGTTGGGCGGATGACCAGTTGATCGACAAGATAACTCTTGTAAACCACAACCGATCTTAATGAAATTCGGTACTAGGTAATATTTTGCTAAAACCTACTATGTAATTAATAATTGGCTACTGTGTCACGCCAAGTCTCATACCTCCAATAAAAAATTTGGGCGAATTTCCGGTTGGCATATTCGATATCTCCAGTAAGCCACATTCGGTCTTTATAAAATTTGGTACTGATCAATATTTTGGCAAAGCTACTGAGTAAAAAAAGATAAGAACTTCACCATGCCCATTTTTGTACCTCCTATATAAACATTGGGCGGAAAATTGGTTGGTAGTCACAAAAATTCGCCAAAACCACTTAGTATCCTAACTACGCCCATTCGTTCAACATAAGGGTGAATAGAGGCGGATTTTGAGCAGAACTCGGACGCAATGGATGACTTAGGGTGAGGGTATGTTTAAGTCAGTTCACCCGACTGAAATTTATGTCCTGGTTTTGAACATTTTCACTCCACTACCGTCTGCGCATATTGTCACATTTTTTGAGTATTTTGAACAAAGTTGACAATGACATTTGAAATTCTTGTGCACAGTGTCTAACTGACGTGTCTGGGCTTTCGTCAACATTGCCTCCAGTAAAAATTTGCAAGAAATATGAATTTTTGTATGTAAACATCTGATTTGCAATGTAAATACCTACAGACCCAACAACCGCACTTTGAACAAAACATCATAAATCATTAGAACTGTCCTCGAATGTCTAAATAAATAGTTAAAACTTCATTAAAGAGCATTAAACATTATTTGTTGTCTAAAAACATAAAATTTCAATGATTAGTTGTTATTTTATGTTTTTTATATTTTCTAATTTTGTTTGTTTACATTCAACATATGTTTCAAACCATATGTTATTTCTAGCAAATTCTTACTGGCTCCAGTAAAAACTTGTAAATTTTCTATCATCGAGCTGTCAAATTAATCTCTCTCTCTTTCTCTCTCATTACTGGCTTCTTGGTGTAAACCAGTGTTGCCAGTTTCGCATAATTAATGTTTTTTTGGCATAATTTTTTGGCTTCAGCATAATATTTTTGAAACCTAATGCTAAATTCTTTTTAGCATAATTTTCACACAATTTTTCCAAAATTTGATATTTTTCGTCAAATTTGTAGCATACTTTTTTAGATATTGCATAATTTTCCATCGACAAATTTTTAATTACATATTTTTTGTTCGATGCTTTTTAATAACATGCAACATTCATATTTTTGAATAAATATCAAATTAATTTTGGTTCATATAACAATAATATATACAATGCGAGTATACTTTCCAACACACACCAACGAATAGAAACGAAACATATTTTCAATACATATTCTGGCATAATGTGTCAAAACTGTTTTGACTGATCCTGTGTGTTTCAGCCTTAGAGGATGATATCTCCCAAACCATTAACAAATCTTTAAAACTAAGATAAATTTATTTCTACACACTTTTTACATGACCCTTTATTTGGCCTCTTAGATGTAATGAGTCTAGGTCGGGAATCCTTTTGGAGACAAATTTAAATAATATATGACAAAATTTAAAGTATTCTAGTTTTGCGTAGATTAAGTTTATGTATGTTTTACAATAACTCGTAATTGAAACAATATAATCCGCAAATTACAAAAATAATATTGAAAATCAATGTAGATACTTCCCAAAAAATGTTCCGCTTGATTTTTTTGGTTTGATGTAGAATTTTTTTTTTTTGCAAATAATGAAAAGCATTCATATGGTTTTGCGCACTTAATATTGAAGGATATGCAATACAAAAGTGTGAAAGGGTAATGTTTGTACTAAATTTCGTACAGTTAATACTTAAAAAAATATATATAGGTACGTTTGTACTAAATTTCGTACAGTTAATACTTAAAAAAATATATATATAGGTACGTTTTTTTTTTTTTATCAAATGTTCACTCCATTTTGACTACAATTTCTGAACAAAAAAAATTAAATTTTGGGGTTATTCTGGATTAGTTCGTATTCGGATTTTACCGAATCGTGAATATTTTGGCCTGATTGACTAAACTTGTTTTTGAGTATTTAAGAAAAAACAATTTTTCTTACGGCTACATCTAGTTAACTGATTGGAACTTTGTTTCCCAGCCCTCGGAATAATTTTAGGTAGTGACCAGTGGGGAAATACTAGTTTGAAAAAATAGTATGTCGAGAAATTCTCAATTGCCCTCACACAAAGGGTGACAACGAAATTACGGTGTTGTATCAGAACGTTAAAGCTAGTACATTTAGAAATCCCTTTCAGAAAACTCTAACAAACAATATTTTTCAAGTAAGTCGAATTGAAAAATATGGAGTATTTATAAGTGTTCATTAATCCTCTTTTTGTCATTCAACAAGTGCTTACGAAAGTAAAATCGATTCGGATTGCAAAAGTCATACAAAACGTAAAATATCTATTTATTTTAATGATCCACGACTTGTTTTATGCATTAGATACATAATGTTATGCTACAGGAATACAATTCAAACACTTTGTCCCTTTTCGATTGTTCATGATTTTTTAAAGAAAGTAAAAATTATATTTTAGCGAAAAAAATATTTGTTTGTCACATTTTTTTTGATAACTCGGAAACTATTGATCAAATTAAAATGTGGTATAGGCATAAGATGAAGATAATGTAAACCTACATTGCTTCAAATTTGGTTCAACAAAATCAGAGAAGTCGTTTTCGAGTTATGATAAATTATATGGAGAAATTTCTCAAAAAATTTACAATTTTGGGATTTTGAAGCTGCGGGTTTTTCCAACCAGTTTGTTTCATATTTCTTTTCTACTACTTGCAATTACAGAGGGCATTTGAATTTGGGCAAATCCAGAAAAAACACCAAATGTAAATTTGTTAGTTTCGACAGTACTTTCAGAAACTTAAGTCAAATCGGAGAGCACATATTATGTGTTGCATTGTGTAATCAAAGAAACCTGTAGCTTAGGGTGCCACTGCATAAAAAAATGTAAGATATGGAATTTTGATTTTCATTAACTTTAATATTATTCTTTTTGAGTACCTAATATGAATGGCACATCCCGTAGGTATGTTTAGCAATTATTCTCGAAAAGTTATGGGCTCCCAGATTATATATTCAGGACATACTACTAACAAGTGTAGCTACAATATCTTAAAAATCATACCCAAGAAAATTCTGATAAATCATCGAAACTTTTTGAAACTACTAATTTTTTTATGTTAATACTAGCTGACCTGGCAGACTTCGCCCTGCCGACAAAAAGTATTCAATGATGTCATGGCCACAAATGAATTCACACATTTTATATAGGAAAACACTTCATCACAAAAGTGTGCGTAAAACGGAAATGCGTAGATATTTTTCGATGTTTTTTTGGAACGAAGTTATGGGCTAAATGAAAAAAATTAAACAACTTTTTTTATCAACTTTATTACATCCCAGTATTATCAACTATATTGGGTATTGGGTACTTTTGCTTTGGTTTGTGTCTAGACTAACATATGGAGGGAAAATTCTTGTTTAAATGAATATATCTGCTGGCGTTCCGACACGGGATAATGCCACGTTTAGTTGACAATGGGCAAATAAACCTGTAGAATGTAAAATAACTATTTGTTAGAAGTATTTGTTTATATTTCTATCAAGTGCTGATTTGTCTAAAAAGATTCTCATTATACTATAATAGCTGTACCCGTCGCGTTGTACCGTCGGCTACCCCTGAATTGTAATTTTAATGAATCACAATTTTGTTATTTTATTTTCTATTTATTCAAGTGCTCTAGGATATACAATACTCGTATGTCTAGTTTTGCCATCTGGTGCAAATGTATATATATATGTCGGAAGGTTTACATACACGTGAACATGCAACATATATTGTCCGTGGGAAAACACGGATTTGTCAAATTTAAGCGACTGCCCTTGCGCTGTATCATCGCAAATGGCAAGAGAATCGGAAACTGGAATCTTTTGAAATCGATGGGCATGTCTGTATGTATCATGAGAATGCGTGGAATCAGTAAATCAGTTCGTTTATAATTTCCAGTGATTATAGTAGCCTCTATAAGATTATTCTGAATTTTTTTTTTTAAATGCATTATTGGGATTACGATATTTAGGATGCTCCCGAAACTGACCTCAATGATATTCATATTCATTCGTACCTGTGGTCACTTTCTTAGCGTCATAGTCTGACCTTTTTAATAGCCGTATTTTTTATTGGTTTTCCCCAAAAATTAATTTGCATCATATCAGTAGTATATGTACCGAACCTCACATTCCTACAATGTATCAAACAATTGTCCGTACACCTGGCAGTTGTGAACATATGCCAATGTATCTCAAAAGATATATGACCGATATAATTCAATTTTTTTTAAAGTTAGAAGCATTGAACTTTAAAAAAATGATTTAAATCGAATCGGCCATATATTTTTTGAGATACATTGAAATATGTTGTCAAGTGCCTGGTTAACGGACAATTTTTGCCAACTTGCTTCCAAATTGCCTATTCGTATATGTTGGCCAACTGTAACATATTGTGAAATTTTCAGGACGATCAAACTATTATTATGACTGCTATAACGGTTTATTTTAAAAGGGGCCTGGTACATCCCACTACCACTCTGGCTGTAATTCATAATGTATATATTCTATATATACCAAATCTCATCTTCATACCTCTGATAGTTCATGAGATATAGCCATTTTAAATTTCAAATGGTATGGGCGGTGCCACGCTGCTTTATCCAATCACTACCAAGTATAACCAAGGACTATCAGTAAATCATCAGTACCACTTGTGAAATTTTCATAACAATCGGTACCTTAGAAAAGCCGTCAGTGCGATTTTTGAAAAGGGGCGAGGCACCGCCTACTTACAGACTGGCTGTAATTCATACTGTACCAACAACATATATACAAAATCTGATCTTCTTACCTCTGATATTTCATGAGATACAACCATTTTACATTTCAAGTTGTTGTATGGGCGGTGCCACGCCCCTTTATCCAAACATTTCCAAATATAGCCAACGATTATCAGCAGGTCATCAGTACCGTATTGTGAAATTTTCATAACAATCGGTATATTAGAAAAGCCTTCAGAGCGATTTTTTAAAACGTGGCGTGGCACGGCCTGGGTTACCCTTATCATTAAGGGGTATGAAAAATAGATGTTGGCCGATTCTCAAACCTAGCCGATATGCACACAAAATTTCATCCAGCCGTTTCGGAGGAGTAAGGTAACTAACATTGTGACAAGAAAATTTTATATATCGGGTTTTTCAATAAGAGCGCTACAAAAGTTTTTTTTAAATAAAACAAAACCGGTTTTAGATACCAATGAAATTCTTTATTCCTGTGAAAGTACGTTCGATGCCATTATGTATGGAACTCGATTTCTTTTGCATGGCCACCACGAAGACGCTTGCAGAAGTCCAGACGCTGAACCCAATTTTCGACGGTTTTCAAGCATAAATCGGCCGATACTGCTGCAATTTCACGTTCGATATTCGTACGAAGTTCATCAATCATCGCTGGCTTGTTGGCATAGACCATAGACTTGACGTAGCCCCACAGGAGATAATCTAACGGCGTTAAATCGCACGACCGAGGCGGCCAATCGACTGGGCCATTTCGTGAGATAACACGTTCACCAAACTTCGTTCCCAATAAATTGATTGTGGCATTCGCTGTGTGGCTTGTGGCGCCGTCCTGTTGGAACTACATGTCCTCCAAGTCCATATTATCCAATTGGGGCCAAAAATATTCGGTTATCATTGAACGGTAGCGATTCGCATTCACAGTAATGTGCCGGTCTTGATCATCACGGAAGAAGTACGGCCCAATGACGCCGCCGGCCCATAAACCGCACCAAACCGTAATTTTTTCGGGATGCAATGATGACTCATGGATTACGTGTGGATTGCTGTCTGACCAATAACGCATATTTTGCTTATTGACGAAGCCATTCAGCCAGAAATGAGCCTCATCGCTGAAGATGAGTAGCGCTCTTAAAGTTGAGGTCACTGACTCCAAATTTCGGTAGTAAATTTTAATAATTTCGACTCGTTGTTGGCTCGTATATCTTTCCATGATGAAATGGCAAACCTTACTGAAGAGAAATGTCAAAAGAGCGGGGAAAAATATGGAGTCGTTTGCTGTCCCTATCGATTTACTTTTGTAGCGTCTCTGTTGAAAAACCCTTTATATACAGATTTTCATGACATTTTTTGAATCAAAAATACACATCTCTGATGTGTATTGAGACGATTTCAGTACGACAGCCGCATTGGTTGGGACTGTGCTTTATTCGTAGGATTGAATTAAAAATTTTATATAAAGAATTCCAACTTTATTCAAAATTATTGTTCTTTGTATAAAACTGTATTTGTATTTCATATGCGTAGGACTAATGTCGTTTTCCATCGACTGGTGTGATTAATATATTTTAATGAGTCATTATTAGTATAAAATTCGGGATTCCTAAACAAGTGTTTTCTCGTTTTACTGAAGTTTATTTATTTTATATCCTCCTAAATAGGATTGGGGTATCTTCAGTTTATCACTCCGTTTGTAACACCTTGAAATAATAACCGGAGAGGATATAAAGTATATATGTGTCCCGGAATGTAGAAAGGGACCTAGTGAGTCCAAAACACACTAGATCTTTTACTTCATCCCAGGTCACATATGTATATTCTTGATCGGCAAAACAGCTCTAAAAATTATCTGGCAATGTCCGTCTGTCTGATCTCGAATTGGTGCGGGTGGCTGCATTTTTTCCAGATATATGTTTTATAGTTGCAAACAGTTTTAGGATTATGTTATAGTACAAAGAGGATTTGAAGTAGTGGAATTCGATTCCTTTGCTGTGCATACGACTAAGTCAGTAAGTAGGTATTTTTTGAGCTCATTGCGTTCCAGGGAGATACCTAAAATTTTCTACAGGAAGTTCGGGTTGCGTACACTCCCAGAAAAATTTGGTTGAGACAGCCGAATTAGCCGTAACCGAATTTAGAGGTTGTCACAAACGCATTAGAGGTTGTCACAACCGCATTAGAGGTTGTCACAACCAAATTTAGATAGAGAATTTTGCAATTTTTGTATTATTAACTATAAGTAATGATTTATTTTCCAGAATCCTTATAAAAAACATTAGAAGGTCATTTATATAGGGTAATATAGGGTAAGTCCTGGCCATCATGGGTCACAGCACCAATTCAGGCGTGTTGTACCTGTTGATTTAGGTCCTAAACCGTTTCGTTCGCAGATAATTCCAGCATATCTCAAACGACCGATCTTGTAAAACTTCAAAACTCTTGATATCTACTTGGACATTCTGTGGAAAATAAGACGATTTAATACAAAAAAAAATAATTACAATATTGTTTCTTACCTTTCTTAATAACCACAAAAAAAATCTTGATATTACCGTGACGGGAACAATTATCTAGCGCCTTTTAATATAAAGAATTTTAAACATCACGTTTTAAATAACCGAATTGAAAATTAAATTCGGTCGTACCTACAGAATTCATGAGAAATTCAGTTACAACAACCGAATTGGCGCCGAATTCCGTCGTTGCAACCGAGTTAAGGGTTAATTCGGTTACTGCGATAGAATAGATACCAAATTTACTAGTGACAACCCAACTGATGCCAAATTTGGTTGTTGCACCTGAATTGATGCCGCATTCGGTTACATCAACCGAATTTTGTACCAATTTCGGTTATAGTTCAAAGAGGATTTGAATTAGTGCAATTCGATTCTTTTGCTGTGTATGCGACTAAGTCAGTAGGTAAGTGACTTATTTTTTATTCCAAATTTTAGAATATTTGGTTGACAGAACGAATATAATTCAAGATTCAGTTGTCACAACCGAATAAATTATGGACCTAGGTTGTTTCAACCGAATTTCAGTTGTGGCGACTAAAATCGGTCGTGACAACCTCAATTCGGTTGTGGCAACCGCAATTAGTTGGTATCAGGCGAATTTAAGGTTGCTAGAACCTCTTTTTAATCAATTAGTTCTCTGGGTGTAGAAATTCTTCAAACGTTCCCCTTAGATTTTCCAAACTAGGTGTTGTATCGGCGGAGAGGTGTTGGAGTCTTCAGTCAGATAAAGTGTTCTATCATTTCAATGACCTTCTCGCAAGCCCTACATTCATATGCATAGGATTTGAGCGGATTGGAATACCTAGGTAGAACACCCATAAGCCGCCTCAGTTCGAGTCTGCCCAGCTTCATCTGGTTCTCAGCCAATTCGCCCCACAGGATCTTTGTGTATGCTCTTTCATTTCCCAAAATTAAGTGATGATCCGGAGTCCATATTAAACCCAGGCTGTCAATGGTGGAAAATTTGCTTCTTTCTCCAAGCGCTTGTGTGCCAATAGTATGGAGTTTGGGATTCAAATTGGGCCAAATCGGGTCAGAGTAGTAATATTTTGCAGTCCATGTACTAAAACACGAAACAAATCAGGCAGCGCCAATAGAACGGAAGCATTTAAATAATCACACCTCAGGTCTGAAGATAATATTTGGTACATATTTTATATGGGCGGTGCCATGCCCCTTTTGTAGAAAAATTTAAATATACAGATCATGTGATTCTGCATGGCCCTCCGGTTCTTACAGCTGTAAGAAGAAACCTCCGTTGTGAAACAAGGATCTTTAAATTTTACGAAACTCTTGCAGAAAGCTTCAGGGACGGAGCGAGACTGGAATGTATACAAAATTAGACTTAAAGAATATAAGAAAGGGTTAAGATCTTCAAGGAGGAGGTTTTGAAAATATTTCTGTGACGATAGTGAAACCGCATCTGAGACTTCCGTACTCCGCAAAATCCTCCAGACAACTCCCGCATCTCTGGAATATCCGAAAGAACCCCCGGCTTAACACACACTTTCCAGGAAACTGGTCCGAAGACACAAGGTCAAACTCAACTACTTCATCTTGCATGTTACGGGAAATATCGTGACCAAGAAGCACAACGCTGGGCAATATGAAGTTCTATGCCAAACAAAACACATGCCCCTGACGGCATTGCACCGATGGAGTTACCAAGGGGAGTATACATTTTGGCTCCCTGGCTTTTGCAACTTTATTTATACGAGCTGCATCAAGCTATCCTATATTCCCGTAAGATGGAAACATTCCAGGGTGGTATTCAATCCAAGAGCGGGAAAATCATCGTAAAAAAGTTCAAGAGACTTTGGAGCAATCAGTATCTCATTATTTTTTCTGAAGGCATTGGCGAGGATGACTGACTCATATCTGCGAACGAACAAATATACGCCTCAGCTGTCTGAATGCCAGCACGCGTATATAAGGGAAACTATTCGGAAACCACTCTTCATCCTCTAGTGAGCTTCATAGAGAAATCTATTTATCTAAGGGAATACACACTTGCATAATTTATCGATATGGAGAGTGCCTATAACTATATCTTACCAGGGTCAATAAAATCGGCTCTATCGACACTTTGTGTTGACCAGGAAATCATTAATTTTAATTGACATAACCTCGTCCCTGGTTCACACGACTTTAACTTGAATAGAGGAAACCCTAAGGGGGAGTGTTGTCTCCACTTTTCAGAAATTTTGTACTGGCTAGTGTAAATGGGCCACGGAGAATAGGATGGGTGTAAACCCAGAGAAAACCGAGCTCGTACTCTTTACCACGAAGCAGTAGGTTCCGCATATTCAGGCTTTATCTCTAAGCACTGAAGAAGTTTGCCTAAAGGATAGTCCAATATATCTAGGTGTGATTATCGACAGAAAGTTTAGTGTCAAGTCAAACACTATGGATTGTATCAGTATAGAGCTACAGCGACCGTATATTCGTGTAAACGGGCCATTGGAGGACAATGGGCCCATACCCGAGAATAGTTTACTGGATATTTACAGCTGTTGTCCGCCCGATATTGCTCTACGGCATTGTCGTTTGGTGGCTGGTACTGTAAAATCAACTTACCTAAGCCTGTTGACAAAAGTCCAGAGAATACCAATGATGTGTATCACGGATGTCCTTCGCACAACCTTTACTGATGGTTTGGAGGTTATCCTTCCCCTGGTACCGCTACAATTGCTAGGAAGGCAAATGGCTGCAACGTCGGCTTCCCGCCGAAGACATTCATCGATATGGATCACCAACCCACATGGTAAAAGAACGATTTTAAGGCATCAGCATCCACAATAGAAGTGAAACTCATTGCAATCTTTGAGATAAACTCATATCTCAGCCAGGCAGGACTGAATAGGACGCATACCACGTTATAGACGGTATTCAGGCTTCTACACTGATGGCTCCAAACTAGATGGCAAAGTTGGATTTTGAGTCTATTCTCCAGAGCTGGGTTTAGACCTTGCGCAAAGGCTACCAGACCATTGAAGTTTCTTTCAGGCAGAAGACATGGCAATGGGAGAAGTTGCCCTTTGACTGGGACGAAATGTCACCACCGCCTGGGGTATCAACATCTACTCTGAGGGTCAGGATGCTATAAAATCTCTGCAATCTGTATTCCTGACTTCAAAAACTGCCCACAAGTGCCACGCATCTCTAAATGAGATGCAAAAATGAGATATCCATCGGTGCAGGGGCACATGAAAATCACATGGAATCATAGAGCGGATGAGCTAGCGAGACTAGGGGCTACTTCACCTGCTCCACTGGGTATGGAGTATGTGGTTGTGCCCGTTTCTGGATGCGAGCTTATGCCTAAAACCAAAGCTCTGTGACATGCGAATTATATACGATCTGGAGGCACAAAATTCAAGATCACCAGGCAAGTATGTTCCTGAATCGTGCGCTAAACTTGATATCCATTTCCATAAAAGACACCTCTATGCTAGTAGCTGCGATCACTGGACTTTGTTTAATATGCAGATATGAGTCTAGACTTGAATTCAAAACCCACGACGCCGTTGAGAAATATCGGCCCAGCAACATATTGCAGGAAACATTGTTTTCATGTATTTAAGATCTGCTGCCTTTTTGTTTCTTTGTTGTCTGTCTCGTTATTGGTATTAGCGGATTTCAAACCACAAAGCCACATTTATGCCTCAGAAATATATATTATAGCCTCTTAATCATTGTGTCTCAAACATGTTATATTGAATAGCAAACACAATGTGTTTGGGCACAAGTATAGTATATTTCCGACAAACTACAAACACGTTACATTGGATCCAAACATTATAAAACATTATTTTCAGCGTGTATGAGACAATATCTAGGATTTTATTTCATGTTAGATTTAACACACATTCGGGAAGTTATTCTGAATGACCTTATGACCTTTTTGCAGGGACTAAACTATGTTTAACCGTCGGTGGTGCTATGGCACATGAGATCCTGGGTTCAATCCCTGCTCTGACCACCTTTAATTTCTTTCGGCGGCGGTCACCTCGCATAGTGAAGGCGACACTGTCGAGTATTTAGCCATGAAAAAGCTTCTCAGAATACCGTTCGGAATCGGTGTAGGTCCCAATCAGTGAGTATAAAACTAGAATGCGCACCATTTATTTTAAACTATGTCTCTTCAGCTGCATCCTGGAATATCGGGATGAGGTATCATATGGCTTGAAAGCCCCTTAACCATGCCAGGTAAATTTAGAGGTTCAATGATGGGGACGGAATATGACATCACATAGTATCACAACGGCTTTTATTAGACTAAGTGCATCAATAGTGACAGCCACTTCTTTGGATTTATAAGGGTATGGGTTTTAACTATACAAGGTTGGGATTGGATAAAGGTGCATGCAATCGCCCATGGATCACTAAAGATTTTACGAGATGCGACTAATTATCAATAACTTTTTTAATGCACTCACAGAAAAAACAAATTAGAGGTTGGCACAACCTCGTTAGAGGTTGACACAACCTCAGTAGAGGTTCACAGAACCTCATTAGAGGTTGACACAACCTCATTAGAGGTTGACACAACCTCATTAGAGGTTGATACGACCTCATTAGAGGTTGAGGCAACCTCATTAGAGGTTGGCACAACCTCATTAGAATTTGACACAACCTCATTAGAGGTTGACACAACCTCGTTACATGTTGACACAAACTCGTTGGAGGTTGGCACAACCTCGTTGGAGGTTGACACAAACCCGTTAGAGGTTGACACAACCTCAACCGAATGTTACAACCGAATGTGGATAGTGTCACAAATGAATTATTAAATTTTTTTTTATTATTAAGTGATGATTTATTTTCCTGTATTCTTATAAAAAAAATAAAAAGAGAGAAAATAACGTCATATATGGGGTTTTTCAATAAGAGCTCTACAAAAGTTTTTTTAAATAAAACAAAACCGTTTCTTTTTCTTTTGCATGGCCACCACAGGCACGCTTGCAGAAGTCCAGACGCTGAGCCCAATTTTCGACGGCTTTCCAGCATAAATCGGCCGATACTGCCGTTTCGTGAGATAACAGGTTCACAAAACTTGGTTTCCAATAAATTGATTGTGGCATTCGCTGTGTGGCTTGTGGCGTCGTCCTGTTGGAACCACATGTACTCCAAGTCCATATTATCCAATTGAGGCCAAAAATATTCGGTTATCATTGAACGGTAGCGATTCGCATTCACAGTAATGTGCCGGTCTTGATCATCATGGAAGAAGTACGGCCCAATGACGCCGCCGGCCCATAAACCGCACCAAACCGTGATTTTTTCGGGATGCAATGATGACTCATGGATTATGTGTAGATTGTTGCCTGGCCAATAACGCATATTTTGCTTATTGATGGAGCCATTCAGCCAGAAATGAGCCGACCATAAATTGGACGTAGCGCTCTTAAAGTTGAGGCCACTGACTCCAAATTTCGGTAGTAAATTAAAATGGCAAACCAATGGAAAAAATGGCGTCGTTTGCTGTGCCTATCGATTTACTTTTGTAGCGTCTTTGTTGAAAAACCCTTTACATGGGGTAATCAATAGACGAATTCATTTATTTTACATGCCTCTTCCGGCCTTTTTTGAAGTCCCGGCCATCATGGGACACCGCACCAATTCTGGCGTATTGTATCAGTTGATTTGGCTCCTATAACATTTTGTATACAGACTCACATGACCATTTTGCATCATATATCACATCACCGACCTTGATAAACTTCAAAGCACAACAAAATCTTGACATTCTCTAATTCTTTTTAAAATGATACATATTTGAAATACATAGAATTTTGTTTTGATAACCGAATTGAAAATGAATTCGGTTGTACCTACAGAATTCATAACAAATTCGGTTACAGCAATCGAATTGACGCCAAATTTGGTCGGTTTTAATTATTATGACCGAATTGAGACCAAATTTCATAGTTACAACCGAATTGATTCCAAATTAGGTTACTACAACCGAATTGATGCCACATTCGGTTACTCCAACCGAATTTGGTATCAATTTCGGTTGTTGCATCCGAATTAATTTCAAGTTCAGTTGGTCCAAACGAAATTTTAGAAAATTTAGTTGACGGAACGATTATTATTGAAGATCCAGTTGTCATAACCGAATAAATTATGAAACGAGGTTGCTTCAACCGAATTTCGGTTGTGGGGACTAAATTCGGACGTAACAAACTCATTAGGTTGCTACAATTAGGATACGGTTGCTACAACCTCTTTCCAAACAATTAGTTCTCCGGGTGTAGGATCCATGTTGGAGGGCATATAATATTCGATAATAATTCAATGGACGAATTTTTTTTTAATCATCAACGCACACCAAATTGTTATCAGGCCTAACTCTATTTTTAGTCAAATAACAATATTGGGGCTGAAGTAAACAGACGCTAAGTTGGAAATAACTAATGCTATATTCGGCTTAACCTGACTATATAATTCCCTACTTTACATTGCGTTCATATCCTGCTGATAACACTATGCCGCAACATTAAGGTTTTTGTGGATAGCACCTTCACCAAATGAGAACACTATCCTGAATGTAGGATATGATCGATTCAACTACAAAATTCCAAAATTAAGACAATGTGAATGCAGAGATAAGATAAATTTCAATTAAATATAGACACGAATTCATTTTACTCGATAATTTAGGGAGGTGAATTGGTAAATTCCTCATTATCACCTGAGCAAATAAACCAATATTTTTACATTTCAATTCAACGAAATGCGATTATATTGGATTAATTTGGATATTCTAATTTCCTTATATAACTGAATTTGATTGTATTATATGTGATTAGAATTTTCAAATTTCTCTATATAAAGAAGAGTTGTTCACTCAAAATTTATTAGTTAACATTTGAGTTTATCCAAAGATTATCAATTACGAGAATGAAATCAGTGTGTGGAATTTTTCTAATGGCAACTGTAATTGTCATAGCCTGGGCTAAAACCGATTATTGTTCCAAAGAATTGTGTAGGAGTTCTAAACATATTGCCTGTGGCCACAATGGAGTAAGAATTTCAAACAAGGTGATCCTTAATTAATATTAAAGCTATTTAATATGTGTGGTTTTACCATTAGAAATTTGATCGATCATGTCCCAAAAACGCTGCTATGGTCAAGATTAATGTAGAGCTACAGAATGTTTTGTTGAAGACCTTTAATGCAAAGCGAAATTTCATTGCTGGCGGTAAGCATCCCTTGCATAAGCCAGCCTGTCGCATGGCCACCATGGAGTGGGACAAGGAGCTGGCAGAGCTGGCTGAATTGAATGTTAAGCAATGCCAATTTGAACATGATTGTCACAGCACTCCACGGTTCGAATATCCAGGTCAGAATTTGTATATGGACTACTTTACGCCCGGCAAACTCATTAATAGTACCAAAGAGTTTCCAAATGCAGTGAATAATTGGTATGATGAAATCAAAGAAAGTAATGCCCCGCGAATGAGACGTTTTACTTCTGGATTACTGTAAGTATTTGTATTTATTTTTCACCTGAATTCATTTGAAATACGGGGAGTAAAGTAGATCCCAAGGGGACACACACCCAAATCATGGTTCTTCCATAATTTATACACGCTGAAAATATTTTCTTTTTTTCTTGTTTGGATGCAAATATAACGTGTTTGTAGCTTGTCGCATATATAGTATACTTGTGGCTAAACACATTGTGTTTGCTATTCAATATAACATGTTTGGGACACAATGATAAATAGGCTGTAATATATGTATTTGTGGTCCAAATGTTACTTTGCTTGTTGAAAACTGATGAAAACATATACATGACAGAGAATAAAGAAACAAAAAGCAGAAGATCTTCAATTCACGAAACAATGATTGCAAACATGTACATGATTCTTGCAATATGTTGCTGGGGACGATATTTTTCAGCGAGTATGAACTTAAAAGTAATGAACCATTGTAACAAATGGCAGGTAGTCAGTCGGGTAATGTGTTATTAGGTTGGTCACAAAAAATAAATTTTCCAAATTGCAACCAAGGTTGCCCCTCGTTTGGCAATAAACTAGAAAATGTGATGCACATATATTCACCTCAACGTGATAATATTGGCCAGTGCCTGATTGAGATGAAAGTTTGATAAAAACAGCAAGTTTTGGCAAAAATTCGGAAATTTTCCATACAATTTACGATGAAATCAGTCAAGGACCTCGATTCTCGATGAATAGCTTCGGTTTAAATCATACATGGGTTTTTTTTTTAATTTGCATTGGATTTTAATTTGCATTAGTTTATCTAATGCAAATGCAAAAGAATTACCATTGTTGTCAATGACAATTAAAAAATGTTGAATTTGCATTTGCTCAGGAAATGCAAATGCAGGTTGTAGAATCGGATGCCAATTGTAATGAAATATGGGAATGCTTTTAATTGTTTTGAATTTGTTTGACTGCTGGCAATTTTGTTTTTAAAGTATTTTATATGTAGAAGTTTGAGGCTTTAATAGGTATTACCTCATAGTACTTTCAAATTCGAAAACCTGGACTGTATAAAATATTTGAAAACCAAAATTGCCAGATATGAAGGAAATGCTTTGAAAATAGGTACTGACATTTTTTTGAATTTGCATTTCGAAAGGTAATTCATATTAAACTGCAAATTATAATTGTCATATAATTAATTTGCCCCATGTATGGCTTAAATAACGAAAAATTAATTTTCTGGCCACCCTTTAGTGTGTTTAATTTTTGACGGACTGCAAAGTAAAACTTGAGTCACTATAATCTTTAGCGACGATAATTTGAAGACGTTTCGATTTCCGTTTACTTCCTTTACAGGTATAAGATTGGTCATTTTGCTGCTATGATGACGGATCGTAATAATCGTGTTGGCTGTGGTAGTGCAACATACCAGAAATCCGGCGATACAATTGTACGTTATGTGGTGACTTGCAATTTTGCAACCTCTTTTCTTACGAACTCTACAATTTATGTGGACTGCCGTACCCCGGCTAAGGAGTGTAAAACAGGCAAAAATTCAAATTATCCTAATTTGTGTTCGACTTCTGAGATATATGACGTTAATAGTTTTAATATGTTGGATGAAATAAAATAATTTCTTTTTCATATCAGAGTGCAGTTTGAAAAGATTCCGAGACATAATGTGTGCGTATGTTTCTTTTTTTAAATTCATTCCGAGAGTAGTTTTGTAATATTCCCTATAAAAGTTTTGAAAATATATCACAGCAACTTGTTCATTATATCATTTCCAATTTAAATTCAAAAAATACCAATTTTATTTTACAAATTTTCAACTGAAATTTGGAAATTCTTCTTAAAATTTAAAATACAACAAATAAAATTTTAAAAAGCATCAACTGAAATTTTGGGAATTATTAATTGAAATTTAGATGACATCAATTGAAAAATGAAAAATATCAAATGATTTTTAAAAGACATTAATTGCTATTTAAAAAAATGTCAATTGATATTTAAAAAACTTCAATTGAAAACTAAACGACATTAATTAAAATCAAATCATCAATTGGATTTTGAAGTAACTATATTGTAGGCATACTAACGGCGTGAGCGAATCGGCCAAAATTAAATCGTTAAGAACTCGATTCAGACAGGTCAAATGAGATTCTTGTTTAGGATAATTATTCTTCACGTGTTTCTTTAATAAATATTTAAAAGAATTGCCTCATTTGATTCATGAAATCCAATTTATTTACGTTTCAGTTTTGGTCGATTCTTTGGATCGTTCGAATTCGATTTATGAAACCACACCGTAAGATTCATTCCATAAGTAACATTTAAGATTTTCATGAATATCCCTTAAAGTACATATGTATTTATGTTCGAATTCTTTTTAAATTTCCAAGTCCTTCTACACCGTTATGATTTTAAATTCAAAAAAGTCAATTGAAATTTTATAATTACATTTGGAATTTAAATACCTCAATTTAAATTCAAAAATACCATTTGAAATTAAAATACAGCAACTACAATTTTAAAAAAAACAAATGAAATTTTGTAATACATTAATTGAAATTGAAATGACACCAATTGAAGTTTAAAACACATCAATTGAACTTTACGAGACGTCAATTGAATTTTAAAAGCAGTCAATTGAAATTTAATATTTATCAAGCTAAATTCAACGTCTCCTAAATTTGAACTGACATCTTTTAAACTATAATTGAAATCTTCTAAATTTTATTTGATGGCTTTGTAATTTCAATTAATGTATATAAAAATTGAAATGCCGTCTGTTAATTTTAAATTGAAGTCTTTTAAATTTCAATTGAAGTCATTTTAGTAGACATCCTCCTGCCTGCTAGTGCTGGATTCTCCCCATCATTACAGAAGTCATTAACCCTGACTTTTAGTCTGCCCCAGTGTCCTGACTGAAATAAAAATTTTACTGTCAATCCTAAGTCAAAACTGTAATAAGCATTGATATCGTGAGCCTGGCTAGAGACAGACTGGCTAGAATATCGCATCTGCGGCAGTCCTGATCAGATGTTGAATTCAAGAATCCTGATTTCAGGGGCTTGATAATATTGCAACAATGAATGTTGGACTATTATCCCTGAGCCACTAGTTTACAATAGGTGGGTTCTCAAGCACACGATAACGCAATAGAGCATTATCGGTCTCACCAACGCTGTATAGATCCAGTAAACTATACTCGGATAAAGTCCCAACATATAGTCCTCTTGCAGCTGTATAGGGCTATCCTCACCTTTGTTGGGTCTAAATTTCAATTTGCTGTCCCAAATAATACTCAGGTATTTGGTACACTCTACATGCTTAATTTCTGAACGATTCAACGTAATATGTTTTTTTGTTCCTTTGAGTAAAAGGACCAGCTCGGTCTTGGCTGGGTAAACACCTAGTTCATTTTCACCCTCCGATCTGCCCAAAGTCCCTAAACTACTCTAAGATCCATGTTAACCTTAAGGGCTGATAGCACCAATTGTATCAAATTAAGAGTGACATTATTGAACGCAACCTTAATGTCACGAAAGCTGTATACTCCTTATCAGACAATGATTTCTCTATGTATCCTACTATTTTAAGCAGTGCTGTCTTTGTAGGTCTGTCCTTGTATGTATTACAAATGCTGCGCATCAGATACCACTCTTATAGCTTATTCACATTTACTGCGTTTTAGCGAAATACTGTAATTTCGCTCTTTATGAGATGATTTCGAAATCATGGTGTTCACATTGAGCTTTTGTTAATTACTGTGATTTCAAGTAACTTCTCTCTCTTTGTTTGACATTTCTCTAATTTGTTTTGATTGTAAACAACAACGCGTTTTAAAATTGTCTAGTCCAGTAGATAATAAATTATAAATTGTTGAATAATAATAAATTGTAAGTATTATAAAGTTTATTTACTTGACTTTGTGTGATTATTTATTGACTCTGTGTGTGTGTCTATTCCAGCTGCAACAACAGGCACTTGGCACGGCATCCCGGCCAAGCTTCACCAACTTGGTACGACACACACTTGGCACGGCATACCGCCCAGCAACCAACCCGACAACTACCACCCAATCAGAAGATCCAACCAGAAGACCAAGCAATTCTCTGCTTATACTTGCGCTTCTTATCGTTTCTAATAAAAAATCACAATAATAATTAAAAAACCCAATATAAAAATCTTATTACTTACAATATATTCGGCATTGAATCCATTTTCCTGTATTGCAATTATTAAAAACGAAAAATTTTAATTTATATTAATAAATCACACTGCAATAAGTACTTACCACCACAAAGCAAACTAGAAATGTAAACAAACAGATGTTTTTTCCCCTCATTTTTCTGACATTTGCTTTGAACCAGCAATGGAATTTTTTTCATGTTACTGCATTTTTTAACTACTATTGCAATACAACACTATGGTCTCTCTTGGTTTTACTGTGATTTCAAACAAATTACAAAAAACTGAGCAACTTTTTTGCATTTTTTTGTATGGAAATATGTGTAATTTATAGTGTGATTTAGGCTCAAATCATCTCATATGGAGAAATCACAGTATTTCGCTAAAACGCAGTAAATGTGAATAAGCTATTACATTAATACTCGCTTGCAAGTGTACATCTAGCTGTTCCAAAGTCTTTAGTAGAAAGATGACAGATATATAGGCCTAAAGTCGTTAGGGACATTGTGAGAGGTCTTCCCTCTTTGGGGATAAACACCACGTTTGTATCCCTCCACCATCTATTTTTTTGTCTGAAGTTTTATATATACTCATATCTACTGGCTATAGCCTGAAATTTCGCTGGTGATGCCATGTGGAGCCCGGAAGACTTAAAGGGTTTGAAGCTGCCGACTGTCCATTTGAGCCTGGGTCTAGTAACAATTCCACTAGCAACATCTGATCTATGAGAAGTATGTTCACGTGCAGAGGTTTCTTCGTTCAGTGAGTTGCCAGCAAAATGGGTGCCCATAAAAAGATTGAGTGAATCACTACTGCAGATTGTTCACTGCTCAGAAGAGTCTTTCAGGTAACATATCGTCGTATTGCTCGACGCCAGTATTTTACTTAGCCTCAAAGCCTCGGATGTATATTTTATTGATTTAGAGACCCGTCTGCACGCATTCTTATATCCCCTTGGTTCCACTTTGTAATGATCCCAGCCCTGCTTATCTCTCTCAGAGAACGAATTATCATCCAGGACATTCCATTCCCTAGTCATTCCCTGCGTTGCAAAGGTGACATCTAGTACCTCTGTCACATATAGCAAGGCTAGTACCTACACGCTAAAAACTCTGTCTTTTTTTGTTGTTTGGATGCAAATATAAAGTGTGTTTGGGGCTTGTCGCAAATATAATATACTTCTGTCCAAACACATCGTGTTTAATATTGAATATTCCATGTTTGAGACACAATGATTAATATGATATGTTTGTGATACAAATACAGCTGTGTTTGTTGCACTGTCTATGCTCTGTCAAGAGTACGAGAAAAAAAGAGACAACCAGAGAGCCTATCTTACATTCGTAAGTGTATCTCTGTATTTTGGCATTATTCTCTCAGTCAGTGAGTCATAATTATTCCTGAATGTGCGTGTAAATTGGAGATGAAGTGTTTTTTATTTTACCTGATGTATTGCGTTTTAGATTCATGTATTCAGTCGTTAATGGTTCATCGGACACAGGATATCACAAGCGCTTGATCAGTGAAAAAAGAATAAATGATGGCTCGGACGTTTAAATGGTTTGTGATGTTGCTTTCGTTTTTGTGTATGTGTTTCGTATATATGCATGTGTGCAACCAAAGTGAGAAAGAAACTGGAAAGGGCAACAACGTGAAGCCCTTTGTTTGGCCGAGCCTTTACTGAGAAAATCGGAACGGCGGACCATTTGTGAAATAAGTGTAATAAAAAAACACAAGTAATTAATTCACGCTTGGCTTGCATGAACTTGATTAGTATATAAATATTTAGTATGTGTACCAACGCATAGTGATAACCAACGCATAGCTGAAACCTTCTGAAAACAAAAACGTGAATGACAACAAAGAAAGGAGAAGCAAAAGAGCAGCAGATTCTCATTTCATGAAAAAAAAACAAATAATGCATTCAATGCAACTAAATGTAAAAAGGGCCGTTTTAAATCAATTTAGTGTTTGTATTAATTATTTATAAATGTGGTTTTAAATTGTTAAAATTAATTATAATAAATAATACATATATATTGAAATCGAAGAATAAGTCGTTTCTAAATATTATTATATTTGGGAGGAAATTCGCATATGTTTCCACGTAAGTATATATAGGTTTGGGGGAAATACGCGAATGCTTCCACGTAGGTATATGGATGTTTGGGATGAAGAACGCATCTGATTCCACGTAAAAGCATACATGTTTGTCAGTAAACATGATACTGTTTGCATTTAAATACAAGTAAGTTTGGGACTTGCAAAAATATGAATGTTTGAAGTGTGTTCCAAACATATACTTGGTTCCTGCAGAGCATGTTTGGGAGAATATGTTACAGACGCAGTTATTTTTCAGTGTGTATCAATAATCAAATCCCTATTTATCTCCAAGTTAAGCTACGGAATATTTATCTATGATTAACAAACTAAAAAGCCTCTACAATTCAGCCATACTTCTAGTGCTTGGAGCACATAGAACAACGAGAATAAACAATATGCTATAGGAAGCCAACCCAATGACGATATAAGACTACAGAAATTTGTGCGCAGCAATATTTTTAAAACAGTTCTCTTCAACGGTGGATCACACCTAATGAAAACACTAAACAAATCTTTAAAGACGAATAAGTTTAGAAATACTAATTCTGATTTCAACAGGATAGTAACGTCTTGGGAAACCCTAAACCTACCATTCAACCAACCACTACGAAAAACGAATACACCATAATGGATTTTTGACTATAGCCTAATTGACACCTCACGTCGTATAGATAGAAAAGACCATACAATCCCCCCGAATATACTTTAGCGATCTGGAAATTATAAAGCGAAACTCATTTGGGCAGACCTTTTTATATTCGGACAGATCTAAGTCAAAAGACCGCACTGGCTACAGTACAGTGGAGGGCAGCACCATCTTGAAAATATCACTGCTACCAGAATATAGTTCTATATTCTCAGCGAAATTTATTGCTATATATAAGGCTACTAAATATGCCAGAAATATATATATATGCCAGCGTTATACTCAATTTCGAACCTGTTGAACAACGATTTTTACCCTTGCATAATTCGTAATCCCAGGACATAAAAGAAAATAAGAAAATTAATATATCAAAGAAATCTATATTTCATACTTTCAAACATGTCTTACTTTCGAGAAAAGACCACAATATTATCTAGGTATTATCCGTTTAAAACTTGGTCAATGTAAACTCTCACATGACCATATTTTTGACAACAATTTTAAAATAGCGAACCCTTTTTGCAAATCTAGTACCAGTAATATCGAACAATTTAAAATATCTTCTCCAGTAACTTAGATTTTTGCCAAACAAAAATATATTGGAACTTTTGAGAAACATCAATATAAATAATAATAAAACAGATTTCGTAAACTTTCTACACAAAAGTAAACTTTATAATTCCATTTAATACGAGGGCGGTACAAATACTAGCCGACCTGCAGTATAGATGGTACCAGTAGTTTGAAAAAAAAATATTTTGGTGAAGAGGCGCAACCTTACAAACCATATGTTTTATAGCCTTTTCACACTAGGCCACATCTTACATCTTCAATCAATTTGCCAAAGATATTAACATTTCCCCATACAAATTTGACAATTTGTAAGCTTAACATCTTTGAAAAATGTTCCTATCAAAATTCGGTAGTTAACTTGTCAAAATTCGGAATTGTCGTTAAAAGTGATTCTATAAATTATTTGTACCGAATTTTATCGTTCAAATAATCGGTAATTTACGAAAATTGTCGGTGAGCTAACTACAAAAAAAGCTGTAGTAAAGTCATACCGATATTCGATAAAACAAATAAACATTTGAATTTTGAATGAAATTGGGACTGGCGTTCAATATAAATTCAACTAAATATGGAATAAGGTAAAAATTGTTATCTAAAATGGCATTGGTATGCTATTACAAAATTGTGTGCATCAAACACAGACGCAGGAAAGAAGAATTCTAAGGCAAATTGAAGATCCATTTGACTTGAGTAATAGTGAATATGTGATGTTCTATAGGTTAAACAAGGACAAAATATACGACGTTTTCGGCGCAATGCAACACTGATTGATTTCCAATAGAATAACTGGAATAACTGCCGATAAGCAGGTATTTTTCTTCCTTTATTCAAGCCATACAAACCCTAACTATGTATAGGTTTTAGATGCAATTCGGTTTTACGCCACGAGCGGCCTGTGGGAGAACAAGGGGGATTTCTCTTAGACAAACTTCAATTAGTCGTGGTTTAAATAGAGTTTCGGATGCCATCAACAACTCTCTTCTGAGACAATGGGTAAAATTTCCAACGACAACATACGAAAGAAATTGTGCGAAGGACGAATTTCGAATAAGTCCAATTCCGTTTGAAGGATGTATAGAGGCAATTGATTGTTCCCACATTGCAATAATTGCACCCAAAAGCCACGAAGGTGCATACGTTAACCACCATTGTTACCACGCATTAAATGCACAAATGGTTTAAACGTTCCTTTGTCTGATGAAGTTCCCGGTACACCTAGGTTCCTGTGTAATGAAGTTCTATGCAAAAGTCGTAACTGTATAGAGAGGGCATTCGGAGTTATGAAGGCTACGTGGCGGTGTCTTTCTAGACATACAACATTACAATACAACTCTTCATTTTCTGGAGTAATTGTGAACGCTTGCATAGTCCTTCAGAATATAAAAATTGGATAGCGCTGCATGTTCTGCTGGAGTGGTATTGGATCTCGTACTTTTTTTCTAAGTATCTATAAAATATAAATTATCTTTTGGAACGAAGTTCCTTGTCGCACGTTGCGGGATGGGGGCTAAATGAAAAGATTTTAAACAACTTTTTTTTAACAACTTTATTACAACCCATTATTATCAAATATATTGGGCATTTTGGTTTGTTTTGGTGTAAAGGGAAGTTTTCTAGGTGGAGCCTGTGTATTACATATTGTAGTTTAGAACCCAATAAAAATAAATTTAGAAACGCCAAAGTGGAAGACTGGCAAATCCATGAAATAAAACGCTGAGCATGGAATTACATTTGGCAGCACACTTGGTTTGTGTCTAGACTAACATATTGGGGGATATTTTTTGTTTAATGTGAATTTTTCTAGGTGGAGCCTGTTTATTACATATTGTAGTTTGAACCGAATAAAAGTAAAAGCCAAAGTGAAAGAAGTTTAAAAAAATAAAATTTTCTTAAGTGCGTTTTCTTAAAAAAGTAAATTTTCTAAAAAAAATACCTATTGATATTCTTAAACAATCTACATTTCCTTAAAAAAATACCTTACCTTAAAGAAGTACCTTTGCTTAAAAATGTAAATTTTCTTACAAAAATTACCTTTTCTTAAAAAAAGTAACTTTTTTAAATAAGTACCTTTTCTTAAAACAATACATTATCTTACAACATATTGCCTTTTCCTAAAAAAACTACATTTTCTTTAAAGAGTATCTTTTTTGTAAAACAAAATAACTTTTCTTGAGATAAGTACCTACTCTTAAAATTGTACATGTTCTTTAATAAAAAAAGCTTTTCTTCAAAAAAATATACCTTCTCTTAAAAAAAAACCTTCTCTTACAAAAATTTCTTTTCTTAAAAGTACGTTTTCTTAAAATAAAATAATACCTTTTCTTTTATTTTCTTGAAATAAGTAGTCTTTCTGAAAATAAGCTAATTTTCTTAAAAAAATAACCTTTTCCTAAAAAGAGTACCACTTCTTTAAAAAGTAGCTGTTCTTGAAAAAATTACTTCTTTGTAAAAAAAATTCATACTCTAGGCGTTTTCTTACAGAAAGCACTTTAAAAATGGTAGCTTTTCTTAAAAAAAAAACATTATCATTTAATAAAAGAAGTTCCTCTCATTAAAGAAAGGACCTGTTATACTATACTTTTATATACTTTTTGTTTTAAAAATACATTCAATAAATAAAAAATTTCGTAAAAAAAGTTAATCATATTACAAAAAGCATATTTACTTAAAGATCCATTTAAATTAACTAACTAGTACATAATATATAGCGAAAAGAACTTCGTTCCAACGGGGTGTCATGTGATTTTTTATTTACATATAAATACTTACAACGATTTATTCATGTTTGTTTGAAAAAGTTATTTCTCTTTGACAAATGTTTACTACTAAATTTTTTTTAAGTCTTCATATTTCCACCGGAATCTGTCGTTAAATTCTAACGACACATCCAAACGAAAAAATTCGTTAACTAAAAAATAGAGAATACAAATACATATCGTTAAAACAACCGACATTTGTCGCTACTTAACGATATTGTCGTTATCGTTAAAAAAGTTACGGAATTTTCCTTTTTCAACATGCGTTCCTTTTTTCAACATGCGTTCCCCCAAAATGTACGCTGGTGTGAAAAGGCTATTAAGTTTCAAGGCGCCACGTTTTTTAATATTTTCAGTTGAGCCATCGAAAGTAAACGATTTCAGTGAATTTGTATGTAAACATGGAAAAAATTGGTCACCGTTATGTAATTCAATATTTCAATTGAAAAGGTTTCAGTCCAAGCAATATTAAAGTGATTTTGCATGATATTTCATAATTTTCAAAAAATCTATTGTACTTCCATATCCTAGTAATGGTTTATCAATGTTAAGACCAGTTGCTTCTTTAAAATCAATTTGTTTCCACGGTTGCTCTCATTTCAATGAGCTCCGTATTATTTCCAACATTTGCCAGTTTATTTCCAGGTTGATTTCTATACTTAAGATCGTATGCAAGATGAAGAATATATTCCATAAATCGTATACGGGCATGCAATGGGGATATACCAAACTCTAGAAACTCATTTTTAATAGCAGTATTAGTATTAACATCAAATGAAGTTTTCGAAAACTCTGATTTTTTCAATCCGCATAGTGTACATTTCCAGGCATTGTAAGGTGAAGTTCGAAATGTGTATTAATGTCGTAGCCAGATATTCCAATAATCACAGGATATAAATCACACAGCTTTACAAATTTTAACTTTGGAAAATTACCAAGAACGCCACATGCCTAGATAAGTTAATTGGGACCTCCTGAACACGAAAAACGCTGTAATTTGTTGTCCTAAGTACCTTTTTTAGATAAAGGTTTGATTTTTGATGTATGGTCCCACTCAAACCCTTGTGCAGCCCAACCGAAAAGTCTCAGCGAATAGTGGAGCTGAGTTATGGCAAAATATGCGAAAATCTGCGAATTGTGTGAAGCTTTTTTGTTATTGTAATTTTTTAAACTAAGCCAAATATTTTTCCTTTAGAATACGTAGTTTTTAAATAAAAAAAAAATTTGTTGGTGATTTTATAATGAACAAAATTTAATATCGTTCGTGACATACCGTACGTGACAGATTTTTCTCTTATGTGATTTTTAAGTAATAAAATATATGTTTTGTAAATATATGCATACAAAAACTTAAAAACAAACAAAAAATAGTTATTCACTGATAAAATCAATAAAAACAAAATAAAGGGTTAAATTCATTTCTTACTACATTCTATGTACTTGTACTAATTAATACTAATTAATTTTTTATTTTATCTCTTAATGAATACGCAGTTCGAGAAATATTAATATATTGACTATCGTAATATGCAAACGTATGAAGTTTTTTTAATTTTTGGAATTGGCTGTACATTTTGCCATTTTTCATTGAGAATAGAAGAAAGGGTTTCAATCTCTTCGGCAGCAACATACAACAAATTAACTCCTTCCACATATGTATAAGCACATTCATAAAATGAGAAATGATCTGGCAATATTAATTCATTTGCTTTCACAACTTGCCAGACCTTTTTTTAATAATTGCACCAATTCCATCAACTGCACCTTTACCATGCGATGTTACAAAGAAGTTCCATACTAAATATTTGCAGCTAAATGCGTTTACGAAAGAAGGAATACTTTTCAATATGAATTTGTTTTTGAACTGAGCGCTACTCCCATCGGAAAATATGTAAATAGATGATATGTCTTTATATTGTTCTCTTATTTGCAGCATAATTTTCGTGATGAAACAATAAACGTCAAACTTGTTATGCGTCAATTTGTCGCTAATAATAGCAAGATTTACTTTTTCCAAAGAGCCACGCAACGCACGTGAAAATAGTGACCTGTTGATAGCTGAAATGAATTACATTTTGATTAACCAATCGATAGTTTTCAGCGAAGTCTATTTGAAAAACCACTTCATCAGGCGTAACATTTATCTTTTTGTCGTTAAAATATCTTTGCTGGCATTGCTTTACAAAACTATGCAGTTTGAAAATCGGCAGTTGTGCTTCTATTTCACGAATTAGCTCCGACAATGTACCGATCGTATAGCTTAACGTTAAACGGTTATCAATTTTTCTCCAATACTTCCATTTCAAATTTTTTTCCATTTCTTTATGGAAACGAAGAGGGATCAAATCATGTTCTATATCTCGCACGCAATTCTGGCAATTTTCAGACATACAATTTTCATCCAGTACAATGCAACACACTAATTGTAAGAACCTTTCAAATGTATTTGGAATCGTTGGTATAACTTTTGCTCAGGACTTCAACAAAAACGCAAAATTTGCCTGGTATTTACAAACACACATATTATGGGGCATTTTGTCTATTAACTGTATATAGCTAGGTCGGTGCTGATAAAAGAAAGATTTTCCAACACTTTCTATGGTGAATTCGTTTTTGTATAGTTGGTAAGCTTCTCCAACAGTCAAAAGCATAAAGCGTTTTGGAACTATTTTCCCATCATAGATAACTGTGTCTTTTCGGCCAGGAGCTTGCACGCTTATTCCATCTCGCATGAAGAATTCTTTGATTATATTAATACTTTCAACTGGACCAAGGTGTTTTTCCTGTTCACGCTTTAAATGTTCCACATATTTCTTACATAAATTTTCCATTATTTCAACATTTTTTGCTTATGTCTATCGGCAAGGCCTCCTCTACCTTTTATAAAAAGATTCTGGGATAAAGTTACGTACACTTTTATTTATTTCTCCTCTCCGCCTTTGCCGTCGAATGCGATCTTTAGTTCTTTTTTCTTGATGAAGTTTTTCGTCTTTTTCGGCTGCATCTGCCATCTTTCTTCGATAGACACGCTGTCTTTCAGCCTCTTTTTTTCGGTACTTCTTAATTTTTTCCTCATTCTTTTTCAAATCCTCATTCGTCGTTCGTTTGGTCAAGTTACCTCAAATAATAATTTAATAATTAATTGGAAGTTAGTAAGTATCGTATAGGGGAACTTGTCACATTTTAGGTTCCTTTGTTTGTTATAACTCGAGAACCACTAGTCCGAATAAGCTGAAACAAATTTAAGAAAATTAAGAATTACAATTCCTTTAATCTGTTCATACAACGTTTCGCTGCATAAGCAACAGTTTCGAAGTTATAAATAAATGTAGTTATAAAGTTATATAAAAGTTATAATAAATACGTTGTCACAATGCATACTTTCAGGCGCATACTTTCAGCACTAATCGCCTGTTATTTACATACGTTGTAGAGTCATTAACAGCAAGCAAAAGCTTTTACTTATTTGTAACAATACATTCATTTTTAACTTCGAAAGTGTTGCACACATAGGAAAACGGTATAAGAAAATATTAGAGGAATTGTAATTCTTAATTTTTCTAAATTTGTTTCAGCTAAATCGGACTAGTGGTTCTGGAGTTATGACAAACAAAAGAGCCTAAAACGTGACAAATTCCCCTGTACGATACTTACTAACTTCAAATTAATTATTAAATTATTATTTGAGGTAACTTGATCAAACGAATGACGCAGAAGTTCTTTTTTTTGGGGGTACTTTCACAAACAATTATCAGAATTGAGTCCCGAAATCATGTGTTGTACTGTGTTAACCAAAGAGATGGTCAGTTTAAACTGTTATTTTTTGCTCTTTAATGATTGTTTTAAGCTCTAAATACACCTTCTTAATAAAATTTGAGTGTTTTTTTAAATATTTGCCCTGTTTGAAAAATGATTCAAAGGTTTTTATTTTTTCAGTCGCGGTTGACGTTTTCATGAAAATGCCCATATAGTTTATTTAATTACCGACATTTTAAGCATAATTTGAACAAAATCGGATGAAACACAAAGTTTTTTTTAAGGATTTTGTGGAACGACAATATTTTCATTTTCATTGCTCACACACTATATTCAGCGTTAATTCAAAAAATTTCAATTAAAATGACGAGCGACTTGAACTTTCGAAATAGGCCAATTTTGAACTTTGAGGTGCGATAACTCAGCCATTTCTTATCAGATAGAAATTTACAGCATATCGACGGAAGGGGCATTCAATTACCTTTCCAACGATTTCTCGATCTGTTGGGCTCCACAAGGGTTTGAGTGGGACCATACACCGAAAAACACAAAATTACCGTTATCTAAAATAAGGTACTTATAAAAAAAAATTAATGTGAGTCCGATCACAGGGGAGATGTGTAAACATCTAGTAATGAACATTTTTTTCGAAGTTGGAAGTACTTATGCTTTTAGTATATTTTTTTTAATTAATCAATTAAAAGTATCATAACTTTCAATATTGTAAATACATAGGAATTTGCTGGTTTTTGTTTGTTTTATTTAACTTATTTGGTTAGTAAATGGGCACACTGCAGTATATATGTACTGCATTAAAAATTACAGTAAGCAGTAAATTTACTGATTACTGAAAAAATTCAGTAAATTTTTACTGATAATGAAATTTAATTTGCATTACCAGTCAAATCATAGGGCCGTATTCATAATAATCAGTAATCGGGCATTACTGATTACTGAAAATTCAATGCACCTCATCATAATCATGTAGGCACTTTATAAAAATTGTTGAAAAAAATTTTAGTAATCAGTAAAAATTTACTAGTTAAAGAATTATTTTTACTGAAATTTTAGTAGTACTGCAAAGTGCCCATCTATGGTAAATGCCTTAAGTACAAATAGTTAATATTGGCTTATGGTAACTAAACTAAGATACATATTTAAATTTTTGACTCGATTGTATTTAAAAATCTATGGAAAACTGCATCTATAGTAGTGGAATTGTTAGTTGTGGGGGTTTGTGGAGAATTGCTCATATGCAAGTGGAAATCGTCAAATAAAAATTTTGATAATGCTTGCGACTGTGGGTTTGCAAAATTTGTATTAAAATCTCCACCCATAATAATTGGCATGAGATGGAGATTGTTACCCAATTGTCGTGCACCAGCTTCAGTGTAAGGCAACAGTACGTAATGAAGATATGTTATAATCTTAATTTATATTGGAATCTATTAGAAATTTTATTAGAATTAACATTACCTCCATTCAGCTTTGATACACTTTGTGTTGTTTTATGTTCTGAGTTATAATTATTTTGGTGTTTTGTAAAATATTTTATTATTTTGTATTTGTTGCGGTTGACAAGTTATTAATCAGCTGTTTACTTAAATGTAATGCATGTAGTTATTTTACAACAATGGTTTTCAAAAATTAGTAGCTACTATTGCACACTAGATGGTGGTTATATGCAGCTGTTAAGTATGAATGACAATCTCAAAGACGAAGAAGACTTATAGTTTGACAAGTTTAGTTTTTAGTTTTCCTTATTTTGCTTTGTTTTATTAAAATTCTTATTAAAAGTGCAAAAAATCTTATTAAAATTAAAAGTTTTTGTATTCATTTTATTTATTTGTTTTCATTTGCCTACGATAACATAATGTACGACAATTAGTGAAAATTAGTAGCTACTAAGGGCTAGCACAAGTGCATGTTTCGGTTCATTTAATTCATCGTGCAAAATGTTATGCTGTGTGTGTAAGGCCGACGCCAGCAGCGGTTCGAGCCATGCCATGTCTAAACGTAAACCCACTCATAGAAGTCATTGCGACGCAACCGTCGAGTCATACGATGCTATGACTACCCAATGATTGGGTTGAAGTGTGTTGTGATACGTGTTGTACCAGCAATCTATGTATGTACATATGTTTGTGACTGTTTTGCTTTTATTTTATTGATTTACTTTAGTAACATAAAAAAGGAGTTCATTACATATGCAAATGTAATTTCTGTAGGAAAAGGTAATTTTTTAAGAAAATTTACTGTTTTAAGAAAAAGCTGATTATTTAGGAATAGGAATGTTTTTTAAGAAAAGATAATTTTTAAGAAAAAGGAATTCTTTTTAAGAAAAGGTACTTTTGTTAACTAAAAATAATTTTTTAAAGAAAAGGTACATATTTTAAGAAAACAAGTGAAAAATAATTAATTGCGATAATTTAAACATCATTATTCTACATTTTCCCTTTTTTTAATTACAATCGTGGGCACACAAAGCAAACGTTACAATAACATAAATTCAGTGTGGGCGACAAAACGTCATCCTTACAGTCTTGGATGAGTGGTCGTATGTACCATGCAACACTCAAGTAAAACGATTCATGTTCGAACACGTTGGATTGATTTACTTGAGTCGAACGTAACATTGCCGTCTAATTCCTATGTATACCAATAGTAACAACATGCATTACATGACAATGTATTAGTGTCACACAAATCACAACTCAATCAATTCATCTCGCGCTAGCCTTTAGTAGCTACTACTGCACACTAGATGGTGTTGAGTATATTGTATGCAGCGTATGATTACACTAATTCCACTCATACATAGCTCACACCGATTTGATAACGCTTTACGATTGGTTAACGATTACATCGCACATCTTACTCTAAATTTGTGATTGTATTGTGAAAAAGACTTTTACCCCCAGCGTATAGATGTTTACACATCAAAAAATCAATGAGTGTTCGAACTCACGGATGATGTGTTAACACCTGTTTGCTACACGGTACCTGTTCGATTTCTATGAACACATTAGTAAATGTTACATTGGAAAATAAAAAATAATAGCTTTTTGTATACACCGGGCAATGCTGAACATGAAATGACTCGCTTTGTTTGGCCATAGCAACAACAACGAAACAACCAAACACACAACATCCCACATATGTACTTTGTCCGAAGTAGCTGACGTATACGTGTGTCACATAACCACATGTTTGCCATACCAACAGCAACGAAACAGCCAAACACACAACATCACACATACTTTGTACGAAGTAGCTGATGTATTAGTGTGTCACCATTACGTCAACTGCGCAAGCCCATTGGCTTGCAAATGAAATTTTGCGTGGCTATGTACATACATACATTATTATGTTAATACATACGCTATAGACACAATTTCGTTTGCCTCACCCCTGCCACACCACTCTTTCATTGCTCTCTTGCTCGCGCATTTTTGTTTAACACGTCATTATTCTCTTTCGCAGTCGCAGAAAATCTGGTTTTAGCAGTAGTATAAAATCTGGTTTTAGCAGCAGCATAAAATCTGGTTTTGGCAGCAGCATAAAATCTGACTTTGATAGATTTAGTCCCTATACGCCGCTATAGATGTTAACACATAAAAAAATTACAGCATGCAGAATGCAATTACAGAATGTTTAATGGTTCTGATCCAATTTTGAGTGTCTACTGTATTTTCTCTCCTGTATTGAAATTTGATCAGATCTGCAAAAGGCCTTTAATTCTGGGGTTGAATTTCTCCATACATATTTAGCGGTAGTTTCACAGTTAGATGTCGATGGAAGAGAGCCGTGTCTTAGCCGTAATGGAACCAGTGATGCAGTGAACTAGTACCGTACGCAGGATTGGATTTCGGGGTGGGCCCAACTTGATCTTTAGGTTGAAAAAACCAAACCGTAGAAAACATAGTTTTTGACTATAAATTCTTTATATATGACACGTGGTGTTTTTATTTTACACATTACTCTAGACATAAACTTTAAATGACAACCAATCCCGCCCATATTTGCAGCAGATCTTAGAATATGTACACCTAACCAACATACCCTATTTTGTTCAAATACCGTTAACAGGAGCAGAAATAATGGATTTTTAATTTGTGATTTGTATGGGAGGTACGACGCCCCTTGGACCAATCCCGCCAATATTTTGATACTTAATTTTTGTCGTCGCCATTAGTTCGCCTGCGAAGTTTCAGTCGATTGGATCACGGGAAAATGGTTAAAAATTAATTCAAATGATTGTTTGTATTCCGGCAATGCGGATAATCCATCGCACCTCCATTTGCAAATAAAGGTGAGGTCAGATTTGTTGAGTCCCATAGCTGCATTCCTAGAAACGTAGCAGGAAGTCTTAATGCCGTATTTTCAAGTAACTGTGACAATTCAACGGATGCTCCTTCCATGGTTATTTCAGTGGGTGATGGTATAATAGTTACTTTCTTTTTCCAAAGAGCATGGTCCAAAAATTGGGCAGATCGGTATAGATTTTGATATAGACTTCATATATGTATATGTATCTCACATGGTATACGGCGTTTTCACTGGGGGAGGTAAATCTTATTATAATTCTGAAGCAGAAGAATACATTTCTTATACAACAATTATACCATTTTGGAAAGGGTCGTACACGGGGATTAATAATATGGAAGATGCAGTAAATAGGGAACAAGGTTTTGTGCTTCATTTCACGTAAAATTTAAAATTTAATAAAAAATTAGTTTTCAGAGGAAAAACCAGTACATAAATTTCAGTTGGGTGAACCGACTTAAACATACCCTCACCCGAAGGCATCCATTGCGAGTTCCATTGAATATTGGCAAATGTGCCAATGCAAATGTGCCAATATTCAATAGCAGGGTGGCATTGCGCTAAATATTATTCAATACCCAACTTAATTACGATCCTAAGTGATTATGGGGAGTTATTGTGACTACCAGCCAATTGCCCGTCCAATAGTTATATGGGAGGTACAAAAGTGGGCACAGCGTAGTTGTTCGTCTGCTTTTTCACAGTGTTACACAAAATATTGATCAGTACCCAATTTTGGTAAGATCGATTGTGATATACGGCAGATATCGAGTCGGCCAGCCGGAAAGCCGCCCAACTAATGTATAGGAGGTACGAAAATGAGAATAGTTAATCTTTAATTTTATTAAGATCGCTTGTAGCCTACGAGAGTTATCGTGTCGATCAAGCGGTCATCTGCCCAACTTTTGTGTGCATTTGACTAAATTTTGTTTAGTAGCAAACTTCATAAAGATTGGTTCGGTTTTGCGGGAGTTATCTTGCCGATCAACCAGCCGGCCGCACAATTTATCTTGGTAGGACGTGGCAAAATCACCCTTGTCTTAATCGGTGACTGGCGTATGGAAGTGTTTCACGCGATTTATCTCATTGACAACCCGGAAAACAAATTTCGTCCAAAGATACTGAGGGTCTAATATGGCTCCTTCTATGCGTTACATTTTTTTCCGTGTTAAATGATTTACATGGTGGAGCGCGGTAATTTGCTTTTTTGCACTGCAGGCTGTGGCGGCACTGTTGGTCGAAGGGAGTGGAGAATGTGCGTGGCTTATAAAGGGTTTTTCAACAGAGACGCTACAAAAGTAAATCGATAGGGACAGCAAACGACGCCATATTTTTTCCCTCTCTTTTGACATTTCTCTTCAGTAAGGTTTGCCATTTCATCATGGAAAGATATACGAGCCAACAAGGAGTCGTAATTGTTAAATTTTACTACCGAAATTTGGAGTCAGTGGCCTCAACTTTAAGAGCGCTACGTCCAATTTATCATCTTCAGCGATGAGGCTCATTTCTGGCTGAATGGCTTCGTCAATAAGCAAAATATGCGTTATTGGTCAGACAGCAATCCACACGTAATCCATGAGTCATCATTGCATCCCGAAAAAATTACGGTTTGGTGCGGTTTATGGGCCGGCGGCGTCATTGGGCCGTACTTCTGCCGTGATGATCAAGACCGGCACATTACTGTGAATGCGAATCGCTACAGTTCAATGATAACCGAATATTTTTGGGCCCAATTGGATAATATGGTCTTGGAGGACATGTGGTTCCAACAGGACGGCGCCACAAGCCACACAGCGAATGCCACAATCAATTTATTGGAAACCAAGTTTGGTGAACGTGATATCTCACGAAATGGCCCAGTCGATTGGCCGCCTCGGTCGTGCGATTTGACGCCGTTAGATTATTTCCTGTGGGGCTACGACAAGTCTATGGTCTATGCCAACAAGCCAGCGACGATTGATGAACTTCGTACGAATATCGAACGTGAAATTGCAGCAGTATCGGCCGATTTATGCTTGAAAACCGTCGAAAATTGGGTTCAGCGTCTGGACTTCTGCAAGCGTGCCCGTGGTGGCCATGCAAAAGAAATCGAGTTCCATACATAATGGCATCAAACGTACTTTCACAGGAATAAAGAATTTCATTGGTATCTAAAACCGGTTTTCTTTTATTTAAAAAAAATTTTGTAGCGCTCTTATTGAAAACCCCGTTAGTGGCTGATGGGAGATTTGTATTCGTCTACCTTTCAGTTGCCATCATGCATTGGACACGTGAGGAGAGGTCATTTTGTGTTGAAGCGTATTTTTCAAATGCGCACTCGATCATTGCAGTGCAGCGTGTGTGTAAACAAACAAAATATGCGGTACTGGAGTGAAACAAGCCCCAGAGAACTCCACCAGAGACCTCTGCATTCGGACCGCGTCACTGTGTGGTGCGCCATATAACGAGTAGGCATCATTGGCCCTTACTTTTTCCAGGAAAAACCGTCTTGCCGTAACTGTGAACTTGTGAACTCGGAACGGTACTTGACTATGATACATGATTTTTTTCAGCCGGCTCTTGAGGCAGTGCAATTAGAGGATACATGGTTCCAACACTATGGTGCCACTGCACACACAGCGAAGATTACCATGAATTGTTTGAGGCAAATGTTTCCTGGACGGTTTATCTCTTTGAGTGGTGATGTGAACTGGCCGGTACGCTCACCAGACTTAGCCCCATGCGATTTTTTCCTTTGGGGTTACCTGAAGTCGAATGTGTATATCAACCGTCCCAACACCTTGGAAGACCTAATTAACAATATTGAGGCTGAAATTGGCAGAATACCAGTCGACATGCCGTGTTAGAGTTCATGAAAAATTCAGAAAACGTATGCAGCAGTGCGTGGATAGCGAAGGTCAGATACACCATTTAAAACCATGTAATTTAAAAATTCCCTTACTGTTCAATATAATTAAAATATAAAATAAATTTTTCTACGGTTCATAATTTTTTTATTCCATTCCCAAATAAGCAATTTCCATCCTATGGGTGGTTATTGTATTAAAATGTCTTAGTTTGCAGAGAATGTCCACGCAGCACAGTGGCCAATTTGGCTTCGCTAGCGGCATTTTATTCATAGCTTCCAAAGTAAAGAAGATCTCTTCAAAATTTTTTTTTTCAATTCAGAAAAAAATCAAACAATTTTTGGAAAAAAAAATTACATTTTTTTTTTAATTTTTAAGTTTTAATTTTTTTTTTAATTTTTAATTTTTTATTTTTAATTTTTTTTAATTTGTTATTTTGTATTTAATTCAATAAACATTTTCCACCATATATTCATATATAAAATAAGAAAAAAATTGTCAACTCAAAGTGAAACCATATTATAAAAGAAATATTAATCAGATTCTTCAGTATCAGATTCAGAGAAATCATCTTCAAAATGATGCATTATAAGCAAGCAAAAAGTACAATAAATTCAAGGCTCGCAGGTACTCGCAGTTCATTTTAGACATTTTGGACACACAATGGTTTACACATATAGGAAAATTTAAAATTACACTGAATGCAGGTGAATTTTGTAAGTTCTACTCCACGAAAGACAGGTGTACGTTACAATGGGCGAGTTGCTAATACACTTAAACACGATTACCACAATACAACCACAGTTTTTTTATATAATACATACCTTGGCGTTAGTATATAACAAAACTTTTAATGAAAATAATAAAATTTGCAAGTTTAACACGAATAGCAAAACGATGATCAAAAAGGCGGAAATATATTGCACAACACTTGCAGAAACATATGCTGACTTTAACAGGTCACAGCTGTTCATCAGCTGTAAGCTGAGCTTTTAAAAATCGATACAAATCAAGTGAATGTATTTGTTATCGATTGTTAAAATAAAATTAACGGTTTTCAAAATTTGAATTAAATGCCGCTAGCGAAGCCAAATTGGCCTCTGTGCGCAGGTATAAACAGTTATTACAGTTTTTCAAGGATGCTTTGTCTGCATATAAAATGGTTTAGGACCAAATTCAACAGATACAACACGTCAAAATTGGTGCGGGTAACATGTCAGAATTTGTTACCCTATATTAATGACTTTATTTTCTCGCTTCGTAATTTTGTTATAAGAATACAGGAAAATAAATCATCACTTAATAATAAAATAAAACTTTCCAAATTTATTTTTGACACTATCTAAATTCGGTTGCAACAACCTCTAATGAGGTTGTGTCAAACTCTAATGAAGTTGTGACAACCTTTAATGGGGTTGTGACAACCTCGAATTTAGTTTTAAAAGCCGAATGAAGTCTTTTCAATTTCAATAGATGTAATTTGAATTTCCATTTCAAATTTCAACTGATGTCTTTTAAAATTGACGTGGTGTCTTTAATTTTCAATTGACGTGTTTTAAATTTCAGTTGATGTGCTTTAAATCTAAAGTGACATTTTTGAATTTCACTTGAAATATTTTAAATTTCAAATGGAACTTTTTAAATTGAAATTGATTTTTTTTAAATTTCTATTGGAAATGGTGTATAAGTAGTTATGCCAACGAATGTGTTTACATGAATGAATTGTCTATTATTATTGAATTGTCTAAAATTAACCAAACAATTTTTCACATTTTCCATCTAGTGTGATACAAACTACTTATACATTAATATGGCGACAAATCTGCATGAGAATCAATCACTCTTTCTTGCGTATTGTATTCCGAGGATCTCAGGTTAGATATTTGATAATTCCGATAATAGAAGGAACTTGCAAAATAATGACTATTTAAAGTCTGTTTTCGTTTGAGATATATTTTTGGATATTAATACAATATAATTTAAATATTTGTGTTCGCAAAATTCTCAGAAATAAAAATAAATTAATCTTCCAATATTTGGGGATTTTTATTATTGTTTTTGTGATGCATTTGCTTATAAATATTAGGGTGTGCGGTCTTTTGTCCCGCTCGAAAACCATAAAATATTTCACTGCGGAAATTTGAGGCCGGCGCGAGTTTTCTGTGAAAAAATGGGTCCTACGAAGAGTGCTTAATATCTAGAACTGAGTTATGAGAATAAGCTACAATGCTTTGACCCCTCTTTCTTAACTGAACCTATCCGAAACCTGTTGATATGATATTGACTGCTTAATTGATCACGGTATGGCAAAGGTGAGTTTTGAAAAATGTTTGCGTTACTCAAATTTGTATGTGGATTTAATTTCTAGATGGCGCACGAATGATAATGAGGCTAAAAATAAGGTTATGACAACACAAAAGTGCTTGCAAACATTAGTTTTATTATGGGCTCGTTTTTCTTGCCAAACGTTGGCCACATAAACCACCGTGTATACGAGTGTTTGTTAAAATGCCTGCGTTTGTTTGAATTTATTTTATCCGTTCGTATTGAAACAACTACATAAACAAAAGCGATAAATTCTTGTTAACAATTATGTGGTTTGTTCTAATATAAATATAATATATTAATTATTTACCTAAGATCTAAGATATAATAAATAAACTATATGATAAGACCGCTTTAACCCAATTAGTATCACCATCGCATCTAAATTCATAATGTATTTTTTAAAGTCCACATTTCATACAACAATAGATGGATTCTGTTAGGGAACGTATAATAAATACTTTGTTGACTATCTATAACAGATTTTTATTAGCGGTCCTATGTAACAAATAAATAAAATCGTTGACAAATAAATGAAATAGAACTAAAAACCGCTAACAATAAATGGTATAACACTAAACGAAAAACATATCACCCTTCAGAGAAAAAAAAACGTTTGCATTACCTATTCCTTCCTTTCCCACATACACGTTATAGTAACTCTAACTTCCAGATAACCTTTACGAGAAATGGAAAAACTTTTGCGACCACCTACTTTTTCATTTAATGCAAACGAGTTATACGACACAGAAATCAACAAAATGTATTAGAAACTACACGCTGTATTCTGTATATCTGTATTCTGTTGTTGTTTGTATACAAATATAACGTGTTTTTGTAGCTTGATGCAAATATAGTATACTTGTGTCCAAACACATTGTGAAAATAACGGTCTCTCTAACATATTTTCCCAAACATATTGTGCAGGAAACATGTATATGTTTGGAATACACTTCAAACATTCATATGTTTGCAAGTCCCAAACTTACTTGTATTTAAATCCAAACAGTATCATGTTTACTGACAAACATGTATGTTCTTCATCCCAAACATCCATATACCTACGTGGAAGCATTCGAAGCATTCAAACCTTCATGTGCGTACGTGGTAACATATGCGAATTTCCTCCCAAATATAATAATATTTAGAAACGAATTATTCTTCGATTTCAATATATATGTATTATTTATTATAATTAATTTTAACAATTTAAAACCACATTTATAAATAATTAATACACAAAATTAATAGATTTAAAACGGCCCTTTTTACATATATTTTCGTTGATTGCATTATTTGTTTTTTTTTCATGAAATGAGAATCCGCTGCTCTTTTGCTGCTCCTTTCTTTGTTGTCTGTCACGTTTTTGTTTTCAGAAGGTTTCAGCTATGCGTTGGTTATCACTATGCGTTGGTACACAAACAACATATTTATATACAAGTCAAGTTTATGCAAGCCAAGCGTGGGTTAATTACTTGTATTTTTTTTATTACACTTATTTCACAAAAAAACAAAGACAAAGGGTTTCACGTTATTGCCCTTTCCAGTTTCTTTCCCCAAAATCATTTCTCATTTTGGTAGCACACATATATACATATATACAAAACACATACACAAAAACCATCCGTTTGATATCCTCTGTCCGACGAACCATTGACGACTGAATACATGAAACTAAAGCGCTACACATCAGCCAAAATAAGAATCACTGACTTAATTTGCAAATTACATGCACATTCAGGAATATTACTTATTTAGTAATATCTTGCATTGTCCCACTTTTATTCTCTTGCTCTCGAGAGAGCATAAGCAGTGCAACAAACACAGCTGTGTTTGTATCACAAACACTGATATATTTGGGCCGCAAACGTATGTGTCTTACCACACGTTTTTTGGTGATAAGGCTGCTTTCTATCATCAGATACGCAGAAATCTCTGTCTGCTGTGTCTGAGTTTGATATACGTTTAAAGCTGATACGCCACTGCAGAATGACACTAACGGACACAAAATCATCAGTGAAGGTTGGTAAAGTTCTTACCGAAATATTTGTTACCAGGAAAGACCTCAGACAAGACGACGTCCTATAGTGCGATCGCTTCAACATCTTAATGCAGATCATAATGAGAAATGCTGCAGGTAACATGGATAAAACCATCCGAAGCAAAAGACACAATCCGCTCGTATATGCTGATGGCGGACTGTGCGGTAAGCTACTGCCGTATTTTCGAGAAGGGATAAATATAAGTGGGGTTGCCAGTTAATGAGGACAAGATCTAGTTTATGGTTTCAACGAGCAGATCCTCCATTCATCTGGAGCAGACCGTGAACATTGATAATCGATATAACTTCCAGATATTGGGCGAATTTATTTTACTCGGATCTGCCGCAAGCAAATACAATAAAGTCAATCGGAGAATCCTGCTTCATAATAGGTGTTATGTCGCGCTAAGCAAGCACTTCAGAGATGAAGCCGTCTATCGTGAAGAACCAACTGTGTCATTTCGCAGGTCGACGAAACATCACTGGGAGTCTTTGAATGATAAATACTGCGGAAAATACGGATGACCTAAATACAATCACGCGATGTTGTTTTGATATAAATATTGGACTTTTATGTTTTTTCACATTACTTTATTGATGACCCATTGGACTCTTCTTACTGCATTTTCAATCGTTAAAGCGATAATTTCGGGTGAGAAGTTTTCAAAATTGTAGGTTAGGTTAGGTGTTGGTGGCAGTCGATGAACGATTCACTTAGACTTATTAGTCCAATGTGATACCACGGGCCAAGGAAATTAAGCGCTACACCTCACGAGAACAATTTAGTTTGCTCTAAGAAGCTCAAGACCTTGTCTACGACTATCTGAGATAATTTTTTCAGGTTCCTAAATTGGTTGGATCTCATAGTAGTGCCGGCTAGTGCTGGACACGTGCAGAGAAAATGTTCAGTGGATTCTTCCTCTTCCCCAAAGTTACAGCTTATACAGAAGTCGTGTACTTGGATCTTTAGTCTTTAGATCTTTAGTACCTTGGTCCTGGCTAGAGACACAAGGTTCATGAGACTCTTGCGCGTACACAATCTGTGGCACCTCTCCTGCATCATCATATATGAGATCATATATATATGGGCCTGCCAACACGGTGCAAATACTGTAGGTTCCAGAGAAAACCGAGGTCGTTAAGTTTACCAGGAAGCAGCAGGTTAGTACATTCAGTCAGAGTCTCCAAACGCTGAAAAATCTGTCGTTTTTTGTTGTTTGGATGCAAATATAAAGTGTGATTGGAGCTTGTCGCAACTACAATATACCTGTCCAAACACATTGTGTTTGCTATTCAATATTACATGTTTGAGACACAATGGTTAATGTGTTATAATATATGTGTTTGCGACCCACATATATTTATGTTTGTGATACAAATACAGCTGTGTTTTTTCCTCGAGAGCAAGAGAATAATAAAGGGACAACGAGAGAGTCTATCTTGTAAGTGTGGATCTATATTTTTGCATTATTCTCTCAGTCAGTGAGTCATAAATATTCCTGAATTTGCGTGTAAATTGCAGATGAAGTGCTTCTTATTTTGCATGATGTATTGCGTTTTAGTTTCATGTATTCAGTCATCAATGGTTCATAGGACAGGGGGTATCAAATGCGCTTGATCAGTGAAAAAAGAATAAACGACGGCTCGGACGGCTAAATGGTTTGTGATGTTACTTTGGTTTTTGTGTATGTGTTTCGTATAGATATATGTATGTGTGCTACCAAACTGATAAACGATTTTGAGGAAAGGGCAACGACTTGAAGCCCTTTCCCTGTCCGAACCTTTACAGAGAAAAGCGGAACGGCGGACAATTTGTGAAATAAGTGTAATAAAAAAAACACAAGTAATTACTCCACGCTTGGCTTGCATGAGCTTGATTTGTATATACATATCTTGTTTGTGTACCAACGCATAGTGATAATCAACGCATAGCTGAAACCTTCTGAAATCAAAAACGTGAGAGACAACAAAGCAAGGAGAAGCAAAAGAGCAGCAGATTCTCATTTCTTGACAAAAAAAAACAAGTAATGCATTCAATGAAAATATATGCAAAAAGGGCCGTTTTAAATCTATTAATTTTTTGTATTAACTATTTATAAATGTGGATTTACTATATTGGTAAAATCAATTATCATAAAAAATACATATATATTGAAATCGAATTCGTTTCTAAATATTATTTTATTTGGGAGGACATTCGCATATGTTTCCACGTAAGTATATGGATGTTTGGGATGAAGAACGCATATATTTCCACGTAAAAGCATACCTGTTTGTCAGTAAACCTGATGCTGTTTGCATTTAACTACAAGAAAGTTTGGGACTTGCAAACATATGAATGTTTGAAGCGTGTTCCAAACATATTCACGGTTCCTGCAGAATATGTTTGGGAAAATATGTTAGAGAGACCGTTATTTATCAGCGTGTATGTGGTAGAGTAAGTTGCCTAAACCAATGTGCACAAAGACGAATGCGGACCGCGAATTTCGGGATCTCGAACCCGTTAAAACATAAAAAGCGAAACAGTGAAATTGTGAGTTGGTGGATCCGTTTCGAAACCGTTACGAGTCGTAAAAATATGGCAAAGTGAATCAGTGAAATTGCAATTTATCGAATCCATTTCGAACCCGTTACGCGTGCGTTAAAGCATAAAAAGTGAATTAGTGAAATTCCGATTTGGCGAACCATTTCGAACCCGATACGAGTCCATAAAAACATAAAAATCGAATCAGTGAAATATTTAATGTCGCAGATTCATATCTAAATTGATAAAACACAAAATGTTGAATCCTTTTTATTAACAAGACTGAATCGAATATGAAGTCCGTTGCGAGTTCGAGACGAAGGCGAAAAAGTAGGAAAAACGATACGCATTTTCGAATGTCATACACAAACTGATTCGTTATGAGCTCGTAACGGATGTGCGTTTTAGGACAAAATGAAACGGATCCGTCTCGAATTGGTAACGGATTCATATGGCACACTGTGTGAAGGATAGTGCAAGATATCTAGGTGTGATTGATTCGAGATAGAAAACTTAGTTTTAGATCAAAAACTATGGATATGATCGGTAAAAATTTTAGTGTAGATCTGACATCTATCTAATCCCGAAAATAGTTTACTGGATATGTACAGCTTTTGTCCGCCCGATATTACTCTACGTCATTGTCGTTTGGTGGCCGGTACTGGAAAAATTGGCTTTGCCTATGTCTGTTGACAAAAGTCCGGAGAATGACTATGTTTTGTATTACGGGTGCCCTTTGCACAACCTCTACCGAGGCTTTGGGGGTTATTCCCCACCTTGTACTACTAGAAATAGCTGCAAGTCCGGGAATTTGCCTGAGACATAGGAAGTCTTCTGCAATCCATAATAAATAGAAGTCGACTACTTGACACACACTCCAACCTTTGAGATAAATGTTTCTACTGATATCGCGGATAATGATGGCAAAGTAGGGTTTGCCGTTTATTCTAAAAAGTTGGGTCTAGACTTTGATCAAAGGCAACCAAACCATTATAGTGTTTCTCTGGCAGAAGTCATGGCAATCGGAGAAGTTGCCCTTGTTTGGGACGAAATATCATCACCGCCTGGGGTATCAACATCTTTCCCTAACTTCAAAAATTGCCGACAACTATATTTACCATATATGATTGCAGGGCATAGGTATATTCCAGGGAACTCTAGACCGGGTGAGATGGCGAGATTAGGGACTACCTTAACTACATATTCTACTGGATGTGGGGCGTGTACAAACTTGTGCTTAAAACTGAAGCTCTCAGTCATCCGAATGATAGATGGTCTGGAGTCACAAAATGTAGGATCATAAGACATGGTTGGTGAAATTATGGCCCGAGTCGTAGGCTAAACTTGATATCCATTCCAAGAAAATATATTTCTATGCTAGTAGCTGTGATTACTGGACACTGTGTAATAGGCAGACACGCATCTAGACATGAAATCCTAGCTCATGATTACTGCAGAAGCTATGGGGACGAGAGCGTCGAACGTCTTATATGCTACTACCCCGCCTTTTATATGATTAGGAGACAATATATGATCTAGGATCTTACTTCATGTTGGATCTAACAGACATTCAGGAATGGTGTAGCTACTGTTGCTGGATGATCTTAGATCCTTTTTGCAAAAAGTCAAGTGAAGTAATGTGCATATAGCTAACAGTGGCTTCGTATCCTTCACGGTCAGCTGAGGTGATTTTAATAAAATTTTCGCTTTCTTACAATTTTTAAATGGGTTTTTAAGCGGAATATTTAGGCGGTGCATATTTGGACCAGACATGTGGATCAATTCGATGTAGCGACATGAATAACGGTGACTTTTAAATGTACAGCAATTGAATCAGCTACATTGGCTCACTTCCCATCCCAATTTTCTATCACAGCCAAGTGTCATGAGGTTAATGTGCACCTAACACCAAATTAAAACCAGTGCGCTATGCGCGTTCTAGTTTTACAGTCACTGATTCCGTTTTACCTGTCCGTGGAGGTGGAAAGTTTCTGATAGCCATTCACTTGGGAGTGGCCAGAAATGATTCCTTCGTTGGGCAGTCCAAGCAGCTCACAGCTCCAAGAAGAACCAAATTGATCACGTGGTAATTGATGGAAGGCACTCATCCAGTGTAATGGACGTACGAGTAATCAGAGGAGCTAACATTGATTCTGGTAGCAGCAAAGGTTCGCACAAGATTAAGTAGAGCGAAAATCGTACGAAACCAGACGCAGGGGAAGCTGGACATCGGAAAGCTGCAATTACCAGAGGTAGCCACAGCCTACTCAAGGAAGCTCTCGCAACTTTTGGCACAGGACCCACCCCCTCCCGATAATGATCCTGAAGCGCAGTGGAAGCGACTCTATAAAAACTGCCGCAACAACCGTACTTGGTTTTGAAAAACCACTTCGCAACAAACTTCGCATTGCAAATGATGAAAAAAACGCTGAACGCATGCCAATGCTTCAGTCAATTGCAACGCGAGCTGCGAGCGGTATAGGGTGAAAAGAAAGGAGGTAAACCGTCTCTTCAGGCGTAAGAAACGGCAGTGGAAAAGCGCGAGAGTGAGAAAATGGAGTCATACAGAAGGAAGAACGAAGCCCGAAAATTCTACCAAAAAGTGAAAAACGGAACTAATGGACATGGTTCAGGGCCCCCTTCTGTAAAGACAAGGACGGAAATCTCATCGCAGATGTGCAGAGTATGTTGGGAAAATGGAGAGATAATTCCTCTGCGCTATTGGTACCTGAGATATAAATTTGGACGACGACGTCAATTGCCCCCCTTCTAACCAAGACGAGGTCAGAACAGCTATTGCCCGGCTTAAGAACAATAAAGCCACAGGAGCCGATGGATTACCGGCGGAGCTGTTTAAAGCTAGCGGCGATGAGCTGATAAGGTGCATGTATCAGCTAATTGAGTCTCAGCCTCCAGCGATTGGAGTCTCAGTGTACTATGTCCCATATTTAAAAATGGTGACCCGAGTCTCTGTGCCAACTACCGTGGAAAAAGCCTTTCATCCATAGCATATAAGGTTCTATCAAGCATAATGTGCGAAAGACTAAAACTTATTATCGCTGACCTGATTGGACCATACCAGTGTGGTTTTAGGCCCGGAAAATCGACAACCGACCAGATTTTCACGCTACGCCAAATCCAGGAGAAGACCCACGAAAAACAAATCGACACCTATCATCTATTTGTCGATTATAAGGCGGCCTTCGATAGCCCGATACGGGGGAAACTCTACGAAGCAATGTCTGAGCTTGGTATTCCTGAAAACTCATACGCCTCTGCAGGATGACCCTGACGAACACCAAATCGGCAGTGAAAGTTGGTATGGATCTTACCAAATCTTTCGAAACTAAGCCAGGCCTCAGACAAGATGACACCCTATCGTGCGATCTCTGTAACATCTTAATAGAGATTATTCTGAGAAAAGCTGCTGTCAACATGAATAAAACCATCAGCAGCAAAAGTCACATGCTGCTCGCGTACGCTGATGATATAGATATCATTGGACGCACAGTTAGAGAAAAGTGGGTCTGACGGTAAATGAGGACAAGACAAAATTAATGGTTTCAACGAGCAGGGCCTCCACGCGATTAGACCAAAGCGTGAACGTTGATATCCGTTATAATTTCGAGGTGGTAGACGTATTTATATACCTCGGATCTGCCGTAAACAAAAACAACAACGTCAGCCTTGAAATCAAGCGGAGAATTGTGCATGCAAATATATGTTATTTTGGGCTAAGCCAGCACTTTAGAGATAAAGCCCTCTCTCGAGTAACAAATGTCCAACTATACCAGACTCTCATACAACCTGTCTTGCTTTATAGCGCAGAACCTGGGTCTTATCGCAAGCAGACGATACATCTGTAGAAGTCTTCGAGAGAAAGACACAACGGCGAGTATCGGCGACGCACAACGGCGAGTATCGGCGACGCATGAACCATTAGCTGTATGAGTAGAATGGATGAAGAGGAACCAGCACGAAGGGTTTTCGAAACCGAACTCGAAGGAAGACCAAGACTCCGCTCGAAGGATCAGGTTTACGAATCCCTGCGTACACTTGGTATTGCCAACTGGAGAGATAAGGCAAAAGATCGAACTGGTTGGCGAAATATGTTATGTTCGTTGTGTAAGGTCCGTGACCCCTCGGGGTTGTTCGTGACCGGATAAGTTAGTAAGTAAGTTAGATTCCGTTTATCACCGGTTCCGAAGGGTATTATTGAGAAACTTTTTCATAGCTGAATTCTCGATAGTGCTGCGAGGCGACCGCCGACGAAAGAACTGTTAGGTGGTCCGAGCAGGGATCGAACCCACCTACTCATGTACAAGAGCTGCGCCCACTACCGCTGCACCACCGACGGCCACAAAATTTAAGGCCAAATTTAAGGCGCCAAATTTAAGACCAAATTTAAGGCTCCGAAATTTTCCCCTTTTTTGGTGTAGGGTCAAACAGTATCTGTGCAATTCGCTAAATACTACTTCTATTATAATAGGTTGTTGTGGAAAACGTCTTCCTATTATTTGATCTACATCAAACAATGAGTGGAAAGTCCCTAAAACCACCTGAATTAACAGAATGCAATGACGACTGAACTAAATAAACTAAATAATTCTGCTGGCTGGCGGCTGCAATTTTGGCACTATAAAAGCCGAACTTCCGTCACCAAATACCCATCTTAAGCAAAATACTATTCGACAATATGAATTATTTCACAACCATCGCGCTATATTTAGCGGCGTTCATTGGTGCAGCTACTGTTGCTGAGGGTACTAACGACTACTGTGATGAAGACCTATGTACTCCCGAAAACCGTCCACATATAGCTTGCGGTCATAGCTATGTAAGTTTTAAACAAGGTAAATCTAGTTGGACTCTTGGATTAATTATATTATCTTTTTCTCGTAAACTTAAGCAATTTGATCGAACTTGCCCTCGAGATGCCATGCTGGTGGAAATTACCCCGAAGCTGAGGAATTTATTTCTTCAATTGCACAACGAGAAACGTAACTTAATTGCTGGCGGTGGGGCGCCCAAACATAGACCCGCCTGCCGCATGGCTACTATGCAATGGGATGACGAATTGGCCAAATTGGCTGAATTAAATGTTAAGCAATGTGAAATGAATCATGATAAATGCCACAACACCAAATCGTTCCCCATGTCTTCTCAAAATTTGGGATTTAAATCATATTATGGAGCTCCCAATCATTCGGAATTGATAGCAGATGCTGTACAAGGATGGTATGACGAAATAAAGGACAGCAATATGAAAATTATCAACAAATTCCCAGAGAGATATAGCGGACCGTAAGTTTGGATATTCGACATAAAAATATATATTTACTATAACAGTATAAATTACATACATATGTATTTGGTTGATTTCAGTATTATTACCCACTTTACTGGCATGGTCATAGAGAGTAACACCCATATTGGCTGTGCTGTATCCACTTATTCGAGTCAAGGCGAGGGATATAAAATACATTTGACTGCATGCAATATGGCCAAATTGACGATGTCAACATCGCCAGTCTACACCAGTTGTCGCAAACCAGGATCGAAGTGCACATCTGGTAGAAATTCGATGTATCCTAACTTGTGTAACACTTCTGAGAATTACAATTAGAAATACTATTCACAAAATGCACACATACAGTTTACTAAATCTGAGTTACAGCCAACCAAAATTTTAATTCTATTATGATATTCAAACTAAACGGTTAAAAGAGCTTCAAAGAGCTATTAAAAAAATCTAATTTCTATAAAGAACTTTAAACGTGTTTTCAAAAATAAATTAAAATAACTGTTATAAATTTAATAATTTATTTTCAAATTAATTTTTAACTAGCTGACCCGAAAACTTTGATCTGCCAAAAAATATTTATGGGGATAAATGAATACTTTAGCCACGCCCTATTTGCCCACAGACCAAATATCGGAATGTCAATGGGCCTACGATATTGTATCCATATGTATATTAGGATGTACTAAAAACTGCGGTTTTGGAATTTCACTTGTGGATGAGGGGGGGGGGGGTGTCTCATAAGATACTTATTGAAGAGCTGATTAAGGGAATGCCAAACTTTTTGATGTTTTAACATCTATAGGCACGGGTAGGGCAATCTATCAAAGTGAACACACGCAAGCAACACACAGCGTTAGCATCACATACGTTGTTGTAGTGGTTGTAGTCTCCGCCTGAAAACAAGTATGATGGTATTGATTTAGAGGCAGCGAACAAACAACCGAATTGAAATGAATTTAATTGTATAGAAAACTCATGGAATAAATTGTATGACTCGAAACCACTGGCGACATCTGGCGAAAGATTCAAAACGTATTAATACTGTCTTTTTGTCATGACTTGGTTCATTCATAATTTTAACGCGAAACATTGATGCATTTTGAAACATTTAAACGTTTTGTATTGTTTTATGTAATAAATAACATTGTCGAAATGGTGCATTTATATTGTAATATTCTATAAAGAGAATAAGACTCGTTTATGCTCTTTCACTCAGACTCTCTATATGAGAGCGGAAAAAGAGCGCAATAAGTTCTCTATACTATTCAATACTTTTTGTCGTTTATTTGAAAACAAGAAAGTGCAATAGCAAAAGAGCCTTCAGCCAAAAAAAAACATTTTTTTTTATTTTCCAATGTAATATTTACTAATGTACGATATTCGTAGAAATCGATCAGGTACCGTGTAATAAAAAGGTGTTAACACATTATCCGTCAGTCGATCACACATTGATTTCTTTTATACGAGGCAGTTCAAGTTTCCATTCCTAATGTATTAACATCGAAATGATCGTCTAGCGAATGTGTGTTCGAATCCCACCTACGACATTTAAATTTTTTTTTACTAACCGGAAAGAAACATGATCGGGTTAGACCTTTACGCCGCCACCGCCGCCGTTTTTTTAGTTCATTGCCGTGCCGCCATCTGATTACGTAGACATGGTTGGGTGGCGTATAACTTTTTCTTTAATCTTTCATATAATCGATCAGTTAATGGTATTGTCCTGATTTACAATATACGTTGCAACCACCACAATCAGAATATTTCCTCATAACAGTCAGCTTAATTTCCTTAGAATTAACTTATGGAGTTAACCGATTAAACGACACTTTGATTTTGGGTACCATCAGCCAGGGAAAATTCCACACGCTTCAACACCAACATCCGGCCCCATTCCCTAACAGGTTACAACACACATTACAGCTAGAACAACAGCAGGTCAAATTCCCTTAGAATTGAACTCTGCACAGCAGCAGCCGGGTCAATTTGAAATTGAATTGAAACACATTTTATCTATTTTTTCGAGTATTTCTCATTGCAGTCCTCGAATTAGTTTTTAGTTATATTTTTTGTATATTGTATTGTATATGATTGATAGAATTTTCATGTAAAAATTGAAATAAAAGTAAATTTAAAATTTAATTGAAAAATTGGGAAGAAAAAGTATGCTTGTTTAAGATTTCAAAATACTGACGTGAACAAAAATAGTCTGTCAAAATTTGAGAAATATATGTTCCTGTTTATGCCCCATATTGGGCCAAAAACATTTTGTTTTTGTACCCAAATACACTATAAATCGAAATTTCAATGGCCGGTAGGGGACTATCAGTACCCTCGTATAAAAAGAGTTTGACGTTCTCGTAATCAGTCCTTAAACACGCATCATGAGAACCCTGTCAAAAAAAAACGTACTTGAAAAAAAAATACTTCAAAAACTTTCCAAGTGACCTAGTAGAGTTAGTATAAATGGTCGAGTACATAACATACATACTCATTTAGGTGGTATTAAACAGCCCAGATGGGTCAAGAGCCTTATAAAATGAGGATAACATGGCTCGATCTTTAGATTTTCTTTTCCAGTTGGTAGCACCAAAGTCTAGCAGGCATTCCTACAGCTGGACTTTCCAGCGAAGAGTTGGTTGTCATGTTTAACGATGTACTTCCAGTACGTCTTCAACTACTTTTCGCGCTCGGTCATTCTCATCCATTCTACACTTTAAAAAATTGTATTTTTTTGGATACAAATACATACATATAACGAGTTTGTAGCTTGTCGCAAATATAGTATACTTGTGTCCAAACACAAGTACATATTCAATATAACATGTTTGGCACAATGATTAATCCCAATAAACATTTATTTTGGAAATTAAGTTAAATTCAACTTGAATTCCAGTCATATTTTCCAATTTCAAGTGTTGAATTATACTTCAATAACACTGTAAAACAATTGGAATCTCCAGGGAAATTAACCATTGAATTCAATTCGAATATTAAAGTGTAATTACAGTTGAATTCAAGCCTCGAATTACAGCTGAATTCAAGTCAAAATAAGTAAGTCAATGCACTGGAATGCAAGGAAGGAATTACATTTTAATTCCAGCTTTAAATTAGTATTAATATACTCTAATTCAAGCCGTGTTTTTTATTTGCAACCCCCTATTTAGAACGAGCACAGTTGCTTGGAATTGACCATAATTAGAAATACATATATTTAACTGGAATATAAATTGTTATGATTATACATAACGCTATAAATTAGGAAGAGCGAATGGATAATTTGTAAATAAAAATTAATTTAAGATATCAAATTTTATGAATTTTGAGTTATGAAACTCTGCATCTGATGGAGCTGCATCTGATGGAACTGCAAATTTGTCCTTTGATTATCTGCAATGATAGAATTAGTATTAACATAATCAGGTCCTCGATATCTAGATATCTACGTACGTATTTTATGGCTCGTCTAAAGACGAGTTTCGTTTGTAGCTCTTCCACTTCTTCGTCCTATAAATAAACGCTGCAAAATGTTATTTATTTGTTAATTGAAATCAAAACCAATGCTTACCATATGCCTTGAATTGACCTTAGATTCACCGTTTTTGATTTAGTCCATTTTGCGATATATTCGAATATTAAATTACATACTATGAAATATCCCCATAGCTGACAAATATTATTGATGGCAATTTCAAGTAAAATATTTTCAAAAAACTTCAAACTGGTTTGAAAACGAAGATTAAAATCAAGTTTCAATTTTCGGAATTTTGTTGTTTATATTATTTGATTTCAAGTGTAGATTCAAACAATATTCAAACATTTGAATTTTCGAAATATTTGTGCTTATTGGGATAGGTTAGAATATATAAGTATGTATTTGTTACGCAAATGTGGCTTTGTTTATTGAAAACTGCTGAATTCAAAAACGTTGCAGACAATAATGAAATAAAAGGTAGCAGATCTTCAATTCATGAAAACAATGCTTGCAAACATGTCCATGCAATATTCTTGCAACATGTTGCTGGGGCCTTTATTTTTCAGCCTGTACTGACATGACGTAGCTAGCGTCGTAGCCAGGAGTCGGTCTTTTAGAATCTTTATTTTGGCGGCACCCTGTTGCAACTTATAATGTAATATAGGGTGTCTAAGTATAAATATACCACTTTGGAGAGGATCAATGTTTCAAGGCCATAAACATCTCTGTCGATTTGAAAGACTTTTTATTCTAGGAGTCTACTGAACATAACAAATAAATGCTTAGGAATCTTTTGAATCTAAAACTTAAATTGCCAATTTACCTATTGAGTGTTTTAGTTTTTTGTTAATAACTTGGTTATTTTGAACAAAAATATACCTCTAAAAATAAAGTTGTATTGGTAACGCATTAAGAAAAATTACATTGAGAACATTTTTTTACATTAACATAAGCAAATAACAGGGTGATTAATGATGCGCCTGAGAGTATGCCATTATAACAAATGATGAAGGCGATGCACTTTCCTTAAGATTTCAAGACGGCAATACCACTGGTTCTGGAAACGAGTAGAAATCTCCATATACGACTTTAGCGACAACGTAATATCACGGATATTGTATGTGCTACTAGACTCTTCGAGAAATAGATGGCGGCACTTGAAGTCTCTGGTAATGGATGGAAATTGCCAGATAGCACTGTTCCAAGTAGAGATGGGCGCGTGCCTAATTTTCTAGGCACGACCCGACACAAGCACGAAGTTGATATTAACAAACACGCACATTCACGAAAGGCTAAATTTTGGCAAAGGCACGACTCGCATGAGCACGAACTTAGTAATTGGCAACACGCACGCGCACGCTCGAAAAAGCACGGTCTAACACGAAAATATAAAATGAGTGTATAAAGTACACTGAAAACATTAGGTAAAAGGGTATATACACTATGTTTATAGAAATGTATGTACCAAAAAAAGGATGCGTAACAGGGACAAACCCCTTTGGCATTTTTCGCATCATACATAACCCAGTATTGTCTCAGTGCACTCGTTTCTCTGCTCTCTATCTTACTCTCTTCGTTGAATATTTCTATACACGAGCAATTTTTTGACGATGTTATTTTATCTAACTATAGAAATTCCAACCATGCTTAAATACATAAGCGTGTAAAAATTATGAAATAAACCAGTTATGATGCGAGAGAGAAATGCGTTTGAATGATTCGCGTCTAGTTTTTGGTTCTTTTTTTACCAGGGTTGCTAAATTGCGCACTTTTATCCTTCTCTACCTCGGACGTAAAGATAACAACCATTTACACCTCTGGTTCACACATCTGGTCTCAAGGTTCAACCCCGTGAGTGAGTGAACGTATATCCACCATCCGCATAAAAGCGAAAATCTTTATCATATAGCTAATAGGTGTACATGCCCCCACAAAAGGAAAAGACGATGACACCAAGGACATGTTGAATGAGCGCCTAGAGGAAACATGCGACCGTTACCTGACCACGATGTTAAAATTGTTCTAGGTGATTTTAATGCTTATGTCGGCAGAGAAAATGTCTTTGAACCAACCATCTGTAAATTCAGTCTACACGCCATGACGGAATGAGACTGTACGAGATTCCAACATAAAGACATCCACAAGGCTATTTAAATATCCCCTGGTCAACATACGAAAACCCAGACTGATCACCTGGTAATTGATGTAATGGACGTACGTTTTGTTAGAGGAGCTATTTTCGATTCGGATCACTACCTGGTTGCAGCAAAGTTTCATACAACGTTAATTACTTTTATTGATCTCACCTCATGAGGCCAGATGTTTCACACATATTATTTGAACAAACAAATAAACAAATTAAACAAACTTTAACATATTTCTCAAACTGGTTCTATCCTTCGCCCTTTCTCGCCCAGTTGGTAACACCAAGGATATTGAGGGGTTCTTCGGCCTGGTCTTACCATCGGAGTCTTGGTCCATCGAGTACGTTATCGAAAACCTTTCACGCTGGCTCATCTTCATCCATTCTGATAACATGGCCTAGCCAACGCAATTGGCCTAATTTGATTCACCTAGCTATGTCCACGTCAGAATACAAATGATATAGCTCTTGGTTCCAACGAAGTCGGTACTCACCGTTAAGCAGAGCCAAATTCGTACCAAGCCAGGCGTATAGACGCTGGACATCGGAAAGCTGCAATTACTAGGGATAGCCCAGGGAAGCTCACTAAGGTACTGGCGCAGAACCTATCCCTGTCTCATGATCCTGAAGCGCAGTGTAAGTTCATTACCCACTCTATGAAAGCTGCTGCACGGACTGTACTTAGTTATGAAAATCTGTTTAAAGATAAACCATGGTACGATGAAGAGTGTGGCATGGCAAGTGATGAAAACACCGCTGCACGTATGGCAATGCCGCAGTCAGTTGCAACACGAGCCGGGTCGGAGCGCATTAAGGAGAAGAAGAGGGAAAACTCCGTTTGTTTAAGAAGAAAAAACGGTTGTGGAGAAAGCGCGAGAGTGAGAAAATTTAATCTTACACAAGGAATCTTACACATCTGGCTGGACGAATGCATGCCCGATGATTGGAGTCTTAGCATATTGTGTCCTGTTTTCAAAAAAGGCGACCCGAGTATATATACAAACTATCGTGGAAAAGGGTTTTATCCATAGCATACAAGGTTCTATCAAGCATAATGTGCGAAAGACTAAAACCGAATATCCTTGACCTGAGTGGACCATATCAGTGTGGCTTTAAGCCTGGAAAATCGACAACCGACCAAATTTTCACGCTACGCCAAATCCTGGAGAAGACCCACGGAAAACAAATCGACACCTATCATCTATTTGTCGATTATAAGGCGGCCTTCGATAGCCCGATACGGGGGAAAGTCTACGAAGCAATATCTGAGCTTGGTATTCCTGCAAAACTCATACGCCTCTGCAGGATGACCCTGACGAACACCAAATCCGCAGTGAAAGTTAGTATGGGTCTTACCGAACCTTTTGCAACTAAGCGGGGCCTCAGACAAGGTGACACCCTATCGTGCGATCTCTCTAACATCTTAATAGAGATTATTCTGAGAAAAGCTGCTGTCAACATGAATAAAACCATCAGCAGCAAAAGTCACATGCTGCTCGCGTATGCTGATGATATATATATGATTGGACACACAGTTAGAGAAGTTACTGCGGTGTTTTCGAGAATTGCGAAGGAGTCAGGAAAAGTGGGTCTGACGGTAAATGAGGACAAGACAAAATTAATGGTTTCAACGAACAGGGCCTCCACGCGATTAGACCGAAGCGTGAACGTTGATATCCGTTATAATTTCGAGGTGGTAGACGAATTTATATATCTCGGATCTGCCGTAAACAAAAACAAAAACGTCAGCCTTGAGTTCAAGCGGAGAATTGTGCTTGCAAATAGATGTTATTTTGGGCTAAGCCAGCACTTTAGAGATAAAGCCCTCTCTCGAGTAACAAAAGTCCAATTATACAAGACTCTCATACAACCTGTCTTGCTTTACGGCGCAGAATCCTGGGTCCTATCGCAAGCAGACGAAACATCGGTAGGAATATTCCATGGAAAAATACTCCGAAAAATTTATGGCCCTATAGTGCACAACGGCGAGTATCGGCGACGAATGAATCATGAGGTTTATCCTGACATTGACATAGTTAAGCGGATCAAGATAACGCGATTGCGCTAGCTGAGTCATGTCAGTAGAATGGATGAAGACGAACCAGCACGAAGGGTTTTCGAAACCGAACTCGAAGGAAGACGAAAAATAGGAAGACCAAGACTCCGCTGGAAGGATCAGGTTGACGAATCCCATCGTACACTTGGTATTGCCAACTAGAGAGATAAGGCAAAAGATCGAACTGGTTGGCGAAATATGTTATCTTCGTTTTGTAAGGTCCCTGACCCCTCGGGGTTGTTCGTGACCGGATAAGTAAGTAAGGAAGTAAGCTATTGACACTTACGGCTATCCAAAAAAATTAAGATCCACACTTAATACTACGAAATGTGGCAACATTTGCTGTAATGGGTGTATATGCGATACGGCAACACGTTTTTAGCCAGTGCCAACAAATATATGGTAACAGCAGATGTTGCTGTAGTTGTAAGCGGCAACAACACACATTTTAATTTTGTTCATTCGTTTCACTTGTCAAACTCTACACAAATATATACCAACAATATGAGAATACAAAAATGTATAAAAACAAAATACATATGATTTTGACAAATGAAACGAAAAATTAGAGGGTTAATTTGTTCCACAAAAATGTTTATCTGAATCTTTTCTATAAAACTTCTGAACACATTTTGTACGTCAGAAGTAAGGAACACACAATTTTGCATGCCGATATGTTGAAGGAAAGTTCCGAGGGGCGGACATTTTGACCCGCCCTAAAAAAATACTGATCAGATCTGGCAAAACGCCGATACACGTATATTTTTTTTTAGACTTTTCTACCAGAATCCGCTGACAGAACCTCACCATTTTGAAAAAAATCTAATTTTGTCTCACAGTGTAATTAAAGGATCAACAGAACCAGGAGATTTATTGCCAGTAATTTTTCCCAGGTTGTATATCAGAATACGAGAGCTTATGTGTGTGTATTAACATGTTGTGTTTTACTTTATTATCTGCTTTGTAGAAAGTGGAATATGCCCAAATCAATCAATTAATCTGATGATATTGTAGACCATTGATTGAAAACAGCTGTCAAACCCATCATTCCTTACCGAAATAAAACTCTAAAGAAAATGGGAAAATTATATAAAATAAATATTAAACAAATAGATACATACACTACACGAGGTCCGTCGTATCGTTGCATTTTTCATAACCAAAAATATATTTGTTTTAATAATCTGAATATATGATCGAATATGGGCCACTATCACAATGTCTGGTTAGAGGGAACTAACAGTTATAATTTTTAAATTCCATACAATCTAACAGGTAAAACTTTTGGTTACCATTAACTGCAGGATGACTTGAGCTCGTGCTAACGTGGTTAAATAAATTAACTTAAATACGACAGAGCTTGTGAGTTGCCTAACTATGCTTAAGTAATTGTCGTACATAATCTAAATGTCTGTTTTTTAAATTATGAAAACTTTGTAATGGATGATCTTAAACAATACAGTCTGATACACTTTCACATGCTCGCAAACAAATAAATATAATTGAGAACAAATACAAAGACTGTTATTGAATCGAGAGATCAATATTGATTCAGCCATAACTGTAGCTTCATGACATAGTATTTAGTTGCAAACTGCAACTATAAAACCTCCCTGGACTTCGATGATATCTCAGTCTAACATCACTTTCCAGTCATCGGGTAAAGAGCTGCCAGTGTTTAAAATGCAAAACTTATCCATTATATTGTTCTCCGTCGTGGCTTTTATAGCCTTGGTAGGGGCCACAGATTACTGTTCCAGTTCAATTTGTAATGCAGGTGTGACCCATATTGCTTGTGGCAACAGTGGCGTAAGTTGGAGCACGTGTGATTGACTTCAGCGTTAGGACATTCATATATGTATATAATTGCATTAATTTTAGAAATTCGCTTCTTCATGTCCTTCTGATGCGGCTTTGGTTAACATTGATGCCAGTTTGAAAGCCACTTTGGTCAATGCCCATAATGTCAAGCGTAATTTGATTGCTGGTGGTGGTGATGCTAATCATGATCCTGCCTGTCGCATGGCCACCATGGAATGGGATGATGAATTGGCCGCCCTTGCTGCCTTGAATGTCAGACAATGTGCCATGGCTCATGATAAATGCCGCAACACCGATGCTTTCAAATACTCGGGACAAAATCTTGCTTGGATGGGTTACTTTGGAACACCAAATAATGCCGCCATGATGGGTCAAGCCGTTGATTTGTGGTACAGTGAAGTAGCCAACAGCAAAATGGAATATATCAAGGCGTATCCAAATAACTATCAAGGACCGTAAGTAAGTAATAACATTATAACTTCCTTCAATCAAATTCCGTTTTTTAATTCACAGAACCATTGGCCATTACACAGTGATGGTAGCTGATCGTAACACTCGTGTTGGTTGTGCTGCTACAACTTATTCGGTGACTGGTGCTTCGTACAAAGCTTATTTGGTTGCGTGCAACTACGCCACCACCAATATGATCAACTTCCCCATCTATGCTAGCTGTGATGCTGCCGGAACTGCTTGCACCACCGGTGCCAATCCACTATATCCCAATTTGTGTTCCACCTCGGAGAAGTATGATGTTAACAAATGGTTCTAGACGATTTTGGCGAGGAATCTTATGAACTTTTATTTCCAAAATTTAGACAAATTTCAAATAAAACGCTAAAAATTATTAAGTTAAATATAGCAATTGAAAATAAAACATATTGGGATTTATTTAGCACGACCTATGTTCTCTTTGTAATTACTTGTTATTGAAATTACACTGAAAGAAAAAGCTTCATCAAATTTATGAATTCCCTCATCAATTTGATAAAACATTTCCTTATTAACCAACCTACGATACATTTCATTTAATTGATGAAGAACATTTCAACAACCTTTCATTCATATTTCATCAATAGTTTACGTTACATGATACGACAATGCTACATCAATTTGATGTAGGCTTGTCATCAAGTTGAAGTAAATTTATCACAATTTTAATGTAAATTCTTTAGTAATTTTTTGTACATTTTTCGTCAATTCGATGTAATGTTGTTATCAATTTGATCTAAGTTTATCATCAGGGGGATCATTAATTTGATCTATGGAGTATTAAGGCGTATATGCATAACTTTGTCCCTTTGCCACACTTTTACTTGAAATCTGAATAAAGGAACACACCAGGGGCGATAGTTATCCCCAGTTGTCTGGATTTTAGCACTGGATAGTGTTTTGCTAGACCTGGATGGATCAACTTGCACAGACTTAGTATATGTTGACGACGATTGCAGTTCAGGGAAAATACTCTTCCACTGGGAGTAAATATACTCAATAAAATAAATAAAATAAATGGTTTCTCATTACATCGCATGAAGGGACCGGGGAGAACTACTCACAATCACTGAGCTGTGCGCTTTCCAGTTTTCACTCACTGATTGGGACCTACAGTTTTACACCGATTCCGAACGGTATTTTGAGAAACTTTTTCATGGCTATATACTCGATAGTGTCGCCGTCACTATGCGAGGTGACCGCCGCCGAAAGATATTTTAAGGTGGTCAGAGCAGGGCTCGAACCCAGGATCTCATGTACAAGAGCCGCGCACACTAACCATTGCACCTACCGAGTCTGGTAGAGCTGGACCTTTTTTTCGATGAGTGAGTTCTTTGCTTTTAAACTACTTGCCGAGCATAAACTAGCATCTATTTGCAAGCAAATTTCTCCTATTTATCTCCAGGCTGGCGCTGTTGTTCTTATTCACGGCGGATCCAATGTAGATAAATTCATCTACCATGACATCAAATAGCTTTTCGCCGTTTAAGGCGAGAGGTTTGTTTGTCATTTACATCAACAGTCACCTTTGTCGATACCTTTTCGATTCTTGAAACTACTGCAGTAACCTCTCGTAGATTTCCCCCAATGATATCAATGTCGTGAGCATACGCCAGCAACATATGGCTCTTTATGTTAATGGTCTTGTTCGTATTTACTACAGCTTTTCTCAATATTATCTACACTAGGATGTTGCAGAGATTGCACGAAAGTGTGTCGCCTTGTCTCAGTCCTCGCTTGGGACCGAATGGTTCAGTGAGGTCTTACCCCACTTTCACTGCTGATTTGGCGTTGGTCAGCATCATTCTACAAAGGCGGATCAGTTTTGCCAGATTGCAAATTGATTCTGAACCACTGTGCGTCGTTCAAAAAAGGTTCATTTCCGAATTACAGAAAAAAAAATCATTCGCCGAAACTTTGGAATAGCCTAGGGTGAATGTTTGTGCTGCATAACTTTAGGTTGAATATAAAACATAAGTTATAATGAAACGGAAAGAACTCGTATTATATGTCTTGCTGATGTAGAACGAACACTTTTGCCACCATTTGATTGTTCGTTGAATCGAAAATAAAAGTTTTTTGTTCTGTTCAAATTCGCATATTGATATTTACAGGATCAGCACTACCAAGTGATTTATTGCCAGCAATTTTTACGAGGTTGCATATCAGAATGCGACTGCTTATGTGCATTAAGATGTTGTTTATTACTTTATTAGCTGCTTGTTGAAGATGCAATTTGTCCAAATCAATCAATTAATGAGAACAGTTGTCAAATCCATCATGACTTAACGTAATACAACGCTAAAGTAGATTTGAAAATTATATTAAATAAATATTATAAAGTTAGATACAATTCACAACTTCGATCGTATCTTAGTGTTAGTCATAAGTTAAAATATATTTTTTTAAATTATCTGGAAATATGATCCAATAAATAAATTAACTTAAATACGACAGAGCTTGTGAGTTACTTAACTATGCTTAAGTAATTGTCGTACGTAATTCAAATGTCTGTTTTTTTTTAAATTATAAAAAAAAACTTCACAATGGATGATCTAAAATAATATAGTCTAATATGTATAATGTAATATATATAATATAATTAAAAACGATTACAATAAAGGTTATTGAATCGAGAGATCAATATTGATTCAGCCATAACTGTAGCTTCATGACATAGTATTTAGTTGCAAACTGCAACTATAAAACCTCCCTAGACTTCGATGATCTCTATCAGTCTAACATCACTTTCCAGTCTTCAGGTAAAGAGCTGCCAGAGCTAAATATGCAAAAATTATCCATTGTGTTGTTCTCCGTCGTGGCTCTTATAGCCTTGGTGGGGGCCACAGATTACTGTTTCAGTTCAATTTGTAATGCAGGTGTGACCCATATTGCTTGTGGCAACAGTGGCGTAAGTTGCAGCACGTGTGATTGACTTCAGCGTTAGGACATACATATATGTATATAATTGCATTAATTTTAGAAATTCGCTTCTTCATGTCCTTCTGATGCGGCTTTGGTTAACATTGATGCCAGTTTGAAAGCCACTTTGGTCAATGCCCATAATGTCAAGCGTAATTTGATTGCTGGTGGTGGTGATGCTAATCATGATCCTGCCTGTCGCATGGCCACCATGGAATGGGATGATGAATTGGCCGCCCTTGCTGCCTTGAATGTCAGACAATGTGCCATGGCTCATGATAAATGTCGCAACACCGATGCTTTCAAATACTCGGGACAAAATCTTGCTTGGATGGGATACTTTGGAACACCAAATAATGCCGCCATGATGGGTCAAGCCGTTGATTTGTGGTACAGTGAAGTAGCCAACAGCAAAATGGAATATATCAAGGCTTATCCAAATAACTATCAAGGACCGTAAGTAAGGAATAACATTATAACTTCCTTCAATCAAATTCCGTTTTTTAATTCACAGAACCATTGGCCATTACACAGTGATGGTAGCTGATCGTAACACTCGTGTTGGTTGTGCTGCTACAACTTATTCGGTGACTGGTGCTCCGTACAAAGCTTATTTGGTTGCGTGCAACTACGCCACCACCAATATGATCAACTTCCCCATCTATGCTAGCTGTGATGCTGCCGGAACTGCTTGCACCACCGGTGCCAATCCACTATATCCCAATTTGTGTTCCACCTCGGAGAAGTATGATGTTAACAAATGGTTCTAGGCGATTTTGGCGAGGAATCCCCATTCAATGTTATGAACTTTTATTTCGAAAATTTAGACAAATTTCAAATAAAATGCTAAAAATTGTTTAGTTAAATATAGCAATTGAAAAAACACATATTGGGATTTATTTAGTACGACTTGCGCTCTCTTTGTAATTACCTGTTATTGAAACTACACTGAAAGAAGAAGCTCCATCAAATTTATGAATGAATTCTTTCATCAATTTGATAAAACATTTCCTCATTGTCCAACCTACGACATATTTCATTTAATTGATGAATAACATTTCAACAACCTTTCATTCATATTTCATCAATAGTTTACGTTGATTCAACGACTATGCTACATCAATTTGATGGAGGTTTGTCATCAAGTTGAAGTAAATTTATCACAAATAAATTCTTCATTAATTTGCCGTACATTTTTCGGCAATTGGATGTAATGTTGATATCAATTTGATGTAAGTTTATCATCAATTTAATGTAAAGTGGGCATAATTTTGATGTAAATTGTTTGTGACTGAGTATCCAAACTTTTTGGCCTATTTTCATCGTAAAAAATCCACAAGAACAGGGTATAAGACCACATGAATAATGCTCATAGCGTGTATAATGTTTTCTCTCCTTTTTTCTATTTTATATTATGTATATATATTCAATTTATTTGCCCATTAGGGCGGGTTGATTTTTGGTTGATGAATCGTATAGCAAAAACGTAAACTACATAAAATTCTAAGAAAATTCCCCGAAGCAACCATGTATCTAAAATAAAATCCTAAACCGAGCCTCTCGACTTGAAAATTTATATGCCCGCCTTTGCCAAAAATATAAATGTTTGAAAAACTAGCTTTTTCCGAAAAGAAATCGAATTTTCTGAATAAAATTGTTTAGTTACGTAGTTCTTTTGGACTTTATATTTTCGGCACTCAAATTTTTTTTGCATTAAAAAAATATTCACCCAAGAAGAAAACAAAAAAAATTATTTTTTCTTGATAAATTCATTTATTTCTTCGAAACTGGTATTAATATAGAGAACCAGTATAGGAATAGATTAAAGGAATGGTAATTTTTAATTTTTCGAAATTTATTTCAGCTAAGTCGGATCAGCCGTTCTTGAGTTATGACAAACAAAAGACCATAAGATAATAAATGGGGGAGGGGGAGCGCGCCCGGTCGTCCACCGAAAACGGGTACCTCAGGTAAAATAATCCTTTAGGCAATCGTCATCATTTTGGATACACTAACGAACCGTCATAGTGGTGATTGATTTGCAGAGATTAAACTGCAATTTGTGTCACAGTGATATTTTGAGTAGTCTCAAAACAAAACCTGTATTGCACAAACTATAATATAATAAAACATAATATATTTCAAAAAAAAAAGAAAATAATTTTAGCGAAAGAAGAGGAAAAATTGTTCAAGTCGAGAGGCTCGGATTAGAGTTTGATTTTAGACCCATGGTTTCTTCGGAGAATTTTATGTAGATTACGTTTTTGCTATACCATTTTTGGTGAAAAACCTTCAAATTGAAGAACTTTTTTATTGAATTGACCAACTTTGTCATCAATTCAATGAAAAACAATTGACAACAATTTGATGTAAAGATTTTCTTTCAGTGTAGGATCAACAGAAGAGCAAGAACAAGAAGAGGAAGAAAACAATGTAGTCCAAAATCTATACTTAAGATCTAAAATGAAGCATATGGTTCTTAAAGACAATTACAAATTGATAATTTAAGCCTTTGCCACAGCAAATTCTTTGAATCTGGTCAAAAAACTACACATCCCCCTATTTTTTTATTTTCGAAAGGAGTAACATTTATTTATCCGAAACAATTAAACATGCGGTGAATGACATCGCGTGTTGAATCACACTCTTCCCAGGCAGGTGGGCCAAATACATGTGGTCGGACTCACCGACCACCCACTTCGTCTCGAATGTTGTGGGAAATATCATAACCAATAAAACACTGATTTGTGCGATGTTATGTTAAACACCGTACAAATCATCTGGACTTGACGGCATAGTACCATTGGAGTTATAAAGTTACTCATGGCTCCTAGGCCCCTGAACCTTGATACGATCTCCAATATGCTCTCCCCTGTACCAGTTAGATGAAGGCAATCTTAGGTGGTATTCATTCCGAAAGCGGGGAAAACATGACATGTTAGTTCAAATCAGAAATTAAACCAATAAGTCTCTCATCTTTTCTTCAAAAGATGTTGGAGTGGATGATTCATTCATATCTGCGGAGAACCATAGCAAGCAGGGACAAATTTACGGAAACCGCACTAAACTCTCCTTTGGGCTTCACAGAGAAATGAACATATCTGAGGATTTACACTCTTATTGCATTTTTGTTCATATAAAGTAGAAGGTATCAAGACCAACGATGTATTGGGATCTATAAAATCTGCGCTATTTACACTATCTATTGAGCACGGGATCATTAATTTGATCGATTGACTACATACAGAAAAATCTAATCTTTTTTGTTGTTTGGATGCAAATATAAAGTGTTTGTTGTTTGTCGCAAATATACTATACTTGTGCTCAAACACATTGTGTTTGTTATACAATAAAACATGTTTGAGACGCAATGATTAATAGGGTATAATTTATTGTTTTAAGATTGAAATGTTTTTTTTGAAAACTGCTAAAAACAAAAATTAGGCAGATAACAAAGACACAACAAGGCAGCAGATCTTCAATTCCTGAAAACAATGCTTGCAAACATGTACATGTTTCCTGCAATATGTTGCTGGAGGCAGTATTTTTAGCGTGTACTTAGGCTTAGACGTATTATTTCGTCCCAAAGGACAGGTATCCTCAGTGTTCTGAAATTTAACACTGTATAGTGTTTTGCTAGAACTGGACGGATTAGGTTTCAAAGTCGTAGCATATGCTGACAACAATTGTAGTGTAGGGATATTACCCTTCCACATGCATAGCTGTGCTCCGGGACTTTATCTGGAGACTTTCTAAGTGGGCGACGGATAATGGGCTGGAAGTGGATGCGGAATAAATCGAGGTCGTACTCTTTATCAGGGAACAAAAAGTTTTGTATATTTAGTCATTGTCTCAATCTGGTAGAGAAATTTGCATATCGAATAGTGCAAGAAGATATCTAGATGTGACTCTCGATAGAAAAGTCAAACAATATGGATGCAATCAATTGCGCCCTATACATAGAGAAGAGATTCGTTGTCACAACTATATTTACAGCCAACAAAAAAGAGTACGGAATTGTCGGAAAACAGTCTACAATTTAGTAAAGAAAAAAGAAACCTACACACAGAGAAAAGATTTGTTGTCACAACTTTAATTACAGCCAACTAAAATTTGGCGGTTCCTTGGACTATCACATTATTCTGAAGTGACTACCCATAATTGTGTTCCGTATCACCAAATGTTTTGCATATCAATTGATTTGTATTTCAATTTTGGTTGCAAGAACTGAAATATTTAGTGGAAGCCGCAGTAATAAGACGTAAATGTGATCTGTCAATCAAGTTTTAGTTCTAGCAATCAACTTATCCTGCAGTGGTAAATATTCTATTAGTTGGATGAACGAAAAATTTGAAAACTAAATCGGTTGCACCAAATAAAATATTGGTATGCTCAACTAATTACTTTAATTTGATGGCCGCCACAACCATTTGGTGATGCTTTAACCCATTATGAATTTTATAGAAAAAATAAAAAAAAATATTTTTTATTAAAATTCTGTATTTTATATTTAAATATAAATAAAATTATTACTATAATTTATAACCAGGGTTCGAATTTCGTGACCATTTTTGATCGAAAATATGAAAACAATTCTATATCTCGAAAACGGTGAGTCCATTCGAAAAAATAACAAAAAATAGAGAAATGGCTATAACTCGAAAACAATAAATTGTTTACCTCTATTAGAGTCTGTAACTAAAGGATGTTTAGTAGGTGACTGATGTCAGTGAAGCTCGTCAAACAATCGGGCATATTCTTTTGTCCTTAGAAGGCGGATGAGCCAAACATACGGGCCAACGGCGGATAGAAACTAAAAGAAGAAAATCCTGGTTCAACATATCACATCCTGGTCAGCGTCTGATCCATAATGGGCGGCTGCAATCAAATATCCTGGCAGTAGGTTAAATGCAAAAACACGGTGGGCTGGGTTTGCCTCCCGCCACCGTTCATAATGGCAGTGAAAATACGTAAACGAACAAGAAAACATAAACAACCCCTATTTGTTGACGACCCTCGCAAACGTTATAAGGACCACGATTTACGGATATGCACCTGGAATGTGAGAACTCTATATAGATCCGGTGCAAGTATCCAATTGGCAGATGTCCTCGAAAGTTATAAGGCTGACATTACCGCAATCCAGGAAATGCGATGGACAGGACATGGCTACACACGAAAAAGAAATTGCGACATTTACTACAGTTGCCATGAAAAAAAAACATGATTTTGGTTGAGGATTTGTAGTTGGCAAAAGACTGCGACATCTAGTCTCTAGGTTCAATCCTGTGAGTGAACGAATATCCACAATCCGCATAAAAGCGATATATTTTTATATTTCCCTAATCTGTGTGCATGCCCAGACAGAAGAGAAAGATGATGATGTTAAAGACATATTCTGTGAGCTCCTAGAGGAAACGTATGACCGCTGCCCTGGCCATGACATTAAGATTGCACTAGGAGATTTTAATGCCAAAGTAGGAAGGGAGAATGTGTTTAATCCAACTATTGGCAATTTCAGTCTACATACTGACAGTTCCGAAAACGGTATGAGACTGATTGACTTTGCCGCGGCAAAAAACATGGTCATTAGTGGTACAAGATTCCAGCATAAAGACATCCACAACGCTACTTGGGTATCCCCTGATCAAAGAACTAAGAACCAAATTGATCACGTGGTAATTGATGGAAGGCACTCATCCAGTGTAATGGACGTACGAGTGATCAGAGGAGCTAACATCGATTCTGATCACTACCTGGTAGCAGCAAAGGTTCGCACAATATTAAGTAGAGCGAAAATCGTACGAAACCAGACGCAGAGGAAGGTGGACATCGGAAAGCTGCAATTATCAGAGGTAGCCACAGCCTACTCAAGGAAGCTCTCGCAACTTTTGGCACATAACCCACCCCCTCCCGATGACGATCCTGATGCGCAGTGGAAACCCATTTCCGACTCTATAAAAACTGCCGCAACAACCGTACTTGGTTTCGAAAAACCGCTTCGCAATAAACCGTGGTACGATGAAGGGTGTCGCATTGCAAATGACGAAAAGAACGCTGCACGTATGGTAATGCTTCAGTCAATTGCAACGTGAGCTGCAATTGAGCGGTATAGGGAAAAAAGAAAGGAGGTAAACCGTATCTTTAGGTGTAAGAAACTGCAGTGGAGAAAGCGCGAGAGTGAGAAAATTGAGACATCCAGAAGGAAGAACGAAGCCCGAAAATTCTACCAAAAAGTTAAAAACGGAACTCTGTAAAGACAAGGACGGAAATCTCATCGCAGATGTGCATAGCATGATGGGAATATGGAGAGAGCATTTCTCCGCGCTACCAGTACCTGAGATATCCAATGACGATGGGACAATCGATCACAATATGGACGACGACGTCGATTTGCCCGGCTTAAGAACAGCAAAGCCGCAGGTGCCGATGGATTACCGGCGGAGCTGTTTAAGGCTGGCGGCGATGAGCTGATAAGGTGCATGCATCAGCTCATTAGCAAAATTTGGTTAGATGAATGCATGCCCGGCGATTGGAGTCTCAGTGTACTATGCCCCATATGTAAAAAAGGTGACCCGAGTATCTGTGCCAACTACCGTGGAATAAGCCTTTTATCCATAGCATATAAGGTTCTATCAAGTATAATTTGCGAAAGACTAAAACCAATTATCGCTGACCTGATTGGACCATACCAGTGTGGCTTTAGGCCTGGAAAATCGACAACTGACCAGATTATCACGCTACGCCAAATCCTGGAGAAGACACACGAAAAACAATTCGACACCTATCATCTATTTATCGATTATAAAGCGGCCTTCGATAGTCCGATACGGGAGAAACTCTATGAAGCAATGTCTGAGCTTGGTATTCCTGCAAAACTCATACGCCTCTTCAGGTTGACCCTGACGAACACCAAATCCGCAGTGAAAGTTGGTAAGGATCTTACCGAACCTCTTGAAACTCACCGAGGCCTCAGACAAGGTGACACCCTATCGTGCGATCTCTTTAACATCTTAATAGAGATTATTCTGAGAAAAGCTGCTGTCAACATGAATAAAACCATCAGCAGCAAAAGTCACATGCTGCTCGCGAATGCTGATGATGTAGATATCATTGGACGCACAGTTAGAGAAGTTACTGCGGTTTTTTCGAGAATTGAGAAGGAGTCAGCAAAAGTGGGTCTGATGGTAAATGAGGACAAGACAAAATTAATGGTTTCAACGAACAGGGCCTCCACGCGATTCTGCCAAAGCGTGAACGTTGATAACCGTTATAACTTCGAGGTAGTGGACGATTTTATATATCTCGGATCTGCCGTGAACAAAAACAACAACATCAGCCTTGAAATCAAGCGGAGAATTGTGCTTGTGAATAGATGTTATTTTGGGCTAAGCAAGCACTTTAGAGATAAAGCCCTCTCTCGAGTAACAAAAGTCCAGCTGTACCAGACTCTCATGCAAACTGTCTTGCTTTATGGCGCAGAATTCTGGGTCCTAGCGCAAGCAGACGAAACATCTATAGGTGTCTTCGAGAGAAAAATACTCCGAAAAATGTATGGCCCTATAGTGCACAACGGCGAGTATCGGCGACGCATGAACCATGAGCTGTATGAGCTATGTATATCCCGACATTGACATAGTTAAGCGGATCAAAATAACACGATTGCGCTGGCTAGGATATGTCAGTAGAATGGATGAAGACGAACCAGCACGAAGGGTTTTCGAAACCGATCTCGAAGAAAGACGAAAAATAGGAAGACCAAGACTCCGCTGGAGGGATCAGGTTGACGAATCCCTGCGTACACTTGGTATTGCCAACTGGAGAATAAAGCAAAATGGTTGGCGAAATATGTTATCTTCGTTTTGTAAGGTCCCTGACCCCCCGGGGTTGTGCGAGACCGGATAAGTAAGTAAGTAAGTAAGAGTAAATCTCGGTGGTGCAATGGTAGTGTGCGCGGCTCTTGTGCATGAGAACGTGGGTTCGATCCCTGCTCTGACCTTAGTGACGGCGACATTATCGAGTACTTAGCCATGAAAAGCTTCTCAAATTTCCGTTCGGAACCGGTGTAAAATTGTAGGTCCCAATCAGTGAGTTTGAAACTAGAACGCGCACAGCTCAGTGGTTTGTGAGAAGCTCTCACTAATCCCTTCATGGGATGTAACGGGAACCATTTATTTATTTTTTTTAAGTGTAAATCTCAATTTCTTGGATCAGTGGACTATTCTATAGGCAACCCTGACATTACTTATTCCGGAAGATGAAGAATTAGTGTCCTGCCCTAATCAAACAAATTGAGGATGGAACTAAAGATGTCATGTGCCCCAATCAAATGGAAGATGTTGTTAGAGTTACCACATATATATAATATATATATATGTATACTTGACATGAAAGTTGTCCTGTTGTCCAATGGGAATAAGTTTCCATAATTCCTGACTGTATATTCTATGGGTATAAAGAAGGCGTACGAAAATATCAACCTAATCCTTGATAAAGTTAATTACAAATAAAATCATGATTATAATTAACTATGAATGCGACGTAAGAAACCATCAGCCGATTCTTTGATGAAATCAGTTCTCATGGAAACTTTGCGCTGACTTAAAAGTTGTTTCTATACTCACGGGCCTCCAATCTGGCTTCACTAAATATGATGAAATATGACTACATATGTGAAGTGGCCATCGGTGGTGCAATGGTAGTGTGCGCGGCTTTTGTCCATGAGAACGTGGGTTCGATCACCTTAAATTTCTATCGACGGCGGTCACCTCGCTTAGTGACTACGACACTATCGGGTATTTAGCCATGAGAAAGCTTCTCAAAATTTCGGAACCGGTGTAAAACTGAAGGTTCCAATCAGTGAGTGTAGAACTAGAACACGCACAACTCACTGGCTGTGAGAAGCTCTCCCTAATCCCTTCATGGGATGTAACGGGAAACCATTTGTTGTATGTGAATGGTTGACGGTTTGTGAAAACAATGGATAAGATTGTTGTTGGATTTACATTTTTAGAAAACTACATTCCCTCGACTTGATGATGCGGAAATCAAAGAAGGAGTTTTCGTGGGCCTCCAGATTAGATAACTTTTCCAATATTTGATGCTTATTCAAATCCTGAATCAAATAGAAAAACGACCTTTACTTGCATTCCAAAACGTGTGTGAGAACTGTTTGGGTAACAACAAAAGTTGCTACGATTTGCTGTTAGCCTACCAGAGTATGGCGTGCAACATGTGTCTTAAAATCCATTTACTGAACTCACACCCGGACTTTTTTTTCCTGAAAATTTAAGACCAGTTTTGAATGAACACGGTGAACGATGCCATCAACACATCTCTAAGTTCAAGAGGAGATTTTCAGGAAGTTGGAAACCTAACATGTTTGGTACAAGAAACATCCACTTCGGGGTACAAAACTGAATAAGCAGCACATAAATGTATTACATGATCCCTTAATTAGGTATTGTACTTATTTTTTAATATTTCCTAACGTAAACAAATCCTATCCCCTAAAACGGTGGATGATGGGTGGACTGGGCGGAAACGCATTCGGGAAGTAATTTTATATAAGGATCAGCAGAAATATTGTTAGGGCTCGTCGATATGTTTCACGTATATTTATTAATTCAGTCAATATTTCTCAGAAGTGTTACACAAGTTACTATATACCGAATTTTTACCAGTTATACACTTGGAGCCGGGAGTACGACAGCTTTTATAAACGTGTGAGTCTGACATGACCAAGTTTCCCATATTGCATGCTACTAAATATATTTTATACGCTTCGCCTTCGACGGAATATGTAGACGCTGCACATCCAACACGATCATTGTGTTCCAATACCAAACCAGTAAAGTGGGTAATAACTCTGAAACCAACAAAATGTTATATTGAGTACCAATGAACGAATAATCAAACTTACGGTCCTCTATAGTTCTCAGGGAATTTGTTGATAATTCCCATGTTGCAGTCCTTGATTTCGTCGTACCACCCTTGAACGGCCCCTCTTAGCAAATCCTTATCATTTGGAGTTCCCACGAATGATTCAAATGCCAAATTTTGACTGGCCATGCTGAACGATTTGGTGTTGTGACATGAATCATGTTTCATTTTACACTGCATAACATTTAATTCAGCCAATTTGGCCAATTCGTCATCCCATTGCATGGTAGTCATGCGGCAGGCGGGTCTATGTTTGGGACCACCGCCGCCAGCAACTAAGTTACGTTTCTCATTGTGCAATTGTAGAATAAATTCCTTCAGATTGGTAGTAATTTTCACCAAACTGGCATCACGTGGGCAACTTCTATCAAATTGCTAAAGTCAAAAATAACTACTTCACAATGTGATTACCCATATGTATTCAAGACTTACAATATTATGACCACACGCTATGTGGGTACCCCAGGGGCAAAGGTCTTTGTCACAGTAGTCGGTTGTAGCAACGCCAGTAGTGTCTGCCCCAATGACAGCCGCTAAGCATAACACGATGGTATTGCAAGTATTCATATTGTCGAATGGTAGTTGGTTTAACACTGATTGTTGGTGACGGAAATACGTCTTTTATATTGCCAAAAATCAATGCCACGAGTCAACAGAACTGCTGGAATTTGCTCTTTGTTAATTCAGGTGTTTTAAGGAGCCCTCAATAAATTGCTTAATATCAAGCGAATAATAGCAAGAAGTGAAAAATTTAAAAATTGGAAATTGAACAAGTTGACAAGGCCAAAGCTGAACATGCGCTAAGTTAGAAACAAATATTGTTATATACGGCCAAAATCGACTACATAATACCTTACATGACTTTGAATCCGTCACCATGGTATATCTAGATAGCCAATGTTGAATAATGTAACCCATGTTGAAGACCTATCATCCTTGGCTTGAACCCATGTACGAAATTTCGTTGAAATCTGTTATACGTTGCAATCTGTGGAACCGATAATACCCTAAGTTTGTTTGGTAGATACCTGGGCTGCTATATATCATTTTGGGAAGCAATCATCCCTGGCCTAAGTAAAGTTCATTCTCGCTGAAAAATCTGTCTTTTTTTGTTGTTTGGATGCAAATATAAATAAAGTGTGTTTGGAGCTTCTCGCAAATATAATATAGTTGTGTCCAAACACATTGTGTTTACTATTCAATATTACATGTTTGAAACACAATGTTTAATATGTTATAATATATGTGCTTGCGACCCACATATATTTATGTTTGCGATACAAATACAGCTGTGTTTGTTGCACTGTCTATGCTCTCTCAAGAGCAAGAGAATTAAAGAGGGACAACGAGAGTGTCTATCTTGTAAGTGTGTATCTGTATTTTTGCAATATTCTCTCAGTCAGTGAGATGCAATAAAATGCAAATAAATGGAAACAGGGCCGTTTTAAATCTATTAATTTTTTATATTAAATATTTTTAAATGTGGATTTATATTGTTAAAATTAATTATAATAAATAATACATATAGATATAGTGAAATCGAAGAATAATTCGTTTTTAAATACTATTATATTTGTGAGGAAATTCGCATATGTTTCCACGTAAGTATATGCAGGTTTGGAGGAAACACGCGAGTGCTTCTACGTAAGTATATGGATGTTTGGGATGAAGAACGCATACATGTTTGCCACTAAACATGATACTGTTTGCAAGCTAGTTTGGGACTTGCAAACATATGAATGTTTGAAGTGTGTTCCAAACATATACCTGGTTTCTGCAGAATATGTTTTGGAAATTATGTTAGAGAGGCCGTTATTTTTCAGCGTGTTGGAATCGAAAATAATATATTTAACTTCTGCATTCCTCGCTATGGATCGGGCTGGTGACATGGCCACGTTAGATGCGGATTACATGTCACCATGACCATTTTTAAGATAACCTTCTCTACTCGTACTGTACAGACAGGACTGAAAGAGATGCATAAAAGGTAATAGTAAATATTTATGGCTCTAACGAAGTGCTCCAAACTATAATGCAAAATATGTTTTGGAATATATTCTGAAGATGTGAATCTATATCTTGCACAAAGGTTATCACACCATTGTAATATGTTTTCAGGCATAAGCTATGAAAAACGGTGAAGTTTCCCTCTGGCTTTGTTTAAATGTCATCACCGCCTGAGGTATCAATATCTACTCTGACAGTCAGGCTGCTATAGAATCTCGTCAAACTGTATTCCTTCCTGCTATAATTTGCAATCTGTGTAGCCAAAAATATCCTAAGTTTGGTTGGTAGAAAAATGGGATGCTATGGGTAATTTTGGAAAGCAAACATCCCTGGCCTAAAATAAATAAATAAATGGTTTCCCGTTACATCCCATGAAGGGATTAGGGAGAGCTTCTCACAACCTGTGAGCTGTGCGCTTTCTAGTTTTACACTCACTGATTGGGACCTACAGTTTTACACCGATTCCGAACGGTATTTTGAGAAGCTTTTTCATGGCTAAATACTCGATAGTGTTGCCATCACTAAGCGGGGTGACCGTCGTCGAAAGAAATTTAAGGTGGTCAGAGCAGGGATCGAACCAACGTCCTCATGCACAAGAGCCGCGCACACTACCATTGCACCACCGACGGCCACACATCCCTGGCCTACATGCTGAAAAATTAGTCTTCTTCTATTGTTTGGGTGCAAATATAACGTGTTTGCAGCTTCTCGCAAATATAGTATACTTGTGTCCAAACACATTGTACTTGCTATTCAATACAACAAGTTTGGGACGCAATAATTAATAGGTTATAATACATTTCTGACCCAAATGTGGCTTTGTTTGTTGAAAACTGATGAAAATAAATACGTGACACACAAGACTGAAACAAAAAGCAGAAGATCTTCTATTCACGGAAACAATGTTTGCAAACATATACTTGGTTCCTGCAACATGTTGCTGGGCCGTTGTTGTTCAGAGTATAAGTAAAGCTCCTGGAATCGATTTATATCTTAAACCTCTGCAGTCGATAGTACCAATCACGGTTGAAAATAATCGAATTAGTATAAGTTGAATTTAGAAATTGTCGCAATCCCACTAAATATCATCACAACTGAATTAGAGGTTGTAACAACCGCATAAGAAGTTGTCACAAGCGAATTAAAGGGTTTAACAAAGTATGATAAATATGGAAATTAAAAAACGACAATGGTTTCGCATTACATCCCATGAAGGCATTGCGAAGAGCTTTTCACAATCAGTGAGTTGTGCGCTTTCTAGTTTTACACACACTGATTGGGAGCTAGAGTTTTACGTCGGTTCCGAAAGGTAGTTTGAGAAGTTTTTATTCTTGGCTAGGCGTTCGATAGTGTCGCCAGCACTAAGTGAGGTGACCGTGGTCGGAAGTAATGTAAGGTGGTCAAAGCAGGGATCGCTCCTATGTTCTAATGAACAAGAGCCATTCACACTAACCATTGCACCACTGCCAGCCTATGGACATTATCTTCAATATTTTTACTTAAGATTCTTAATAAACACAAAGTCGTTCTTATTATAAAAGCCATAGCAACAATTCCACGTTATTCTTACCTTTTAATATAAAAATTACTTGTAGAATTTCAAAAGTCTGGTTTGAAATATATCGAATTATGTTGTGGTAACCGAAAAGTAATTAAATTCGGTTGTACCAAGAAAATTTATGAGAAATGCTGTTGCAGCAAACTTTTTTTCATAAATACGCTTGCATAGATGCAACTGACTTAAAGGCAAATTCGGTTGTTGCAACCGAATTCATACCAAATTTGTTTATTGCAACCGAAATTATAGAAGATATAGATGATAGAACAAATATAATTGAAAATTCAGTCATCAGAACCGAATCAGATATGAAACGAAGTTGTTTCAAGCGAATTTCAGTTATGGGGACAAAATTCAGTCGTAACAACCTCAACTCGGTTGTGATGACCGCAATTCGGTGGCAACAGACGAAATTACAGTTGTCTCAAACGAATTTTGTCCCCATAACTGAAATTCGTTTGAAACATCTTCGTTTCATAATTGGTTCGTTTGTGACAACTGAGTTTACAATTACATTTGTTCTATCAACTATATATATAAGTATATAAATTATCGGAAATATAGTTGATAGAACAAATGTAATAAAAATGTCAGTTGTCACAACCGAATCAATTATAAAACAGAATTTTTTCACCATAACTGAACTTCGTTTGAAACAACTTCGTTTCATAATTGATTCGGTGGTGACAAGTGATTTTTCAATTACATTTGTTCTTTCAACTATATTTTCAACCTCTGACAACATCAACTCGGTTGTGATAACCGCAGTTTTGTGGCACCAGCCCAAAATTACGGTTGTAGCAACCTAATTTGGAATCGATTCAGTTGCAACAACCGAATTTGGAATCTTATTCAACAACCGAATCAATTTGGCTGCAACAACCGCTACTTATAAAACACAGTGTTGCGTTTTGTAATTATTTATGAAAATATAGCATATTAAATTATTAGCAAAATATTTAAAAAAAATTCCAAAATGAGGTTTTAATACATCTAATTCAATTGTAGTAACCTCAAATTCGGACGTGGTGAACTCTAATTCGGCTGTTACAACCACTAATTCCGTTGTAACAACCTCTAGCGCATTTGTGATAACCTCTGACTCGGTTGTGATGATCGATAGTGTGATTGTGACAATCATTAAATTTGTTTGTCTGAACAGATTTTTTCTGTGGGTATAATATATCCCAAATATTGGGATGCGTCTCTAAAAATCGCTAGGAAAATACGCCGAGGCTGACGCTACAGTATAATATTTTTCATATTCTTGGCTATAATCTCACGTAAAGAATGTAATTACAAATTACTGAGCAGTTCATAGAGGCAATGAAAATATTAAATTCGATATTACAATACAAATGAAACTTTTAAAATATTCTAAAAAAATATCATTTCATTTCGATTACATGCTAGAAACAGTTTTCGTCGATATCGGTAGCGTATGTGCTTTAAAGCTATTACAAACAGGAAAAAATACTAAGTTGTTGAATATGTTTGGAGATAATAATATTGTATTTAAAAACTACCAACTATATGTTTGGAATATATTTCTTATTATATTATTATTAGTAAAGGGGTTTTCAATAAGAGCGCTACAAAAATTTTTTTAAATATAACAAAACCGGTTTTAGATACCAATGAAATTCTTTATTTCTGTGAAAGTTCGTTCGATGCCATTATGTATGGAACTTGATTTCTTTTGCATGGCCACCACGGGTACGCATGCAGAAATCCAGACGCTGAACCCAATTTTCGACGGTTTTCAAGCATAAATTGGCCGATAGTGCTGCAATTTCACGTTCGATATTCGTACGAAGTTCATCAATCGTCGCTGGCTTGTTAGCATAGACCATACATTTGACGTAGCCCCACAAGAAATAATCTAACGGCGTCAAATCGCACGACCGAGGCGGCCAATCGACTGGGCCATTTCGTGAGATAACACGTTTACCAAACTTGGTTTCCAATAAATTGATTGTGGCATTCGCTGTGTGGCTTGTGGCGCCGTCCCGTTGGAACCACATGTCCTCCAAGTCCATATTATCCAATTGGGGCCAAAAATATTCGGTTATCATTGAACGGTAGCGATTCGCATTCACAGTAATGTGCCGGTCTTGATCATCACGGAAGAAGTACGGCCCAATGACGCCATAAACCGCACCAAACCGTAATTTTTTCGGGATGCAATGATGACTCATGGATTACGTGTGGATTGGTGTCTGACCAATATCGCATATTTTGCTTATTGACGAATCCATTCAACCAGAAATGAGCCTAATCGCTGAGGATGATTTTCAAGTTGTTGCTCAGCCCAATTCACGAACATGCGACGCATATGGTGGTCAAGCGGCTTCAGTTCTTGCGTCAATTTGATCTTGTAAGGATGTAGGCCAAGATCTTTTCGCAAAATTCGCCACAACGACGTCACAGAGATGCCCAACGCTTGAGAACGACGTGTGAGAGACACATTTGGGCTTTCTTGAACTGAAGCCTCAACGGCAGCAATATTCTCGACACTACGGGTAGTTCTTTGTCCCACTGGCACGGGAACATTTTGTACTGTGCCTGTGGATTCAAATTTTTCCACTAGACGCTTAATTGTTGATCTGGTAGGACCATTATGACGACCATAAATTGGACGTAGCGCTCTTATAGTTGAGGCCACTGACTCCAAATTTCGGTAGTAAATTTTAATAATTTCGACTCGTTGTTGGCTCGTATATCTTTACATGATGAAATGGCAAACCATACTGAAGAGAAATGTCAAAAGAGCGGGAAAAAATATGGCGTCGTTTGCTGTCCCTATCGATTTACTTTTGTGGCGTCTCTGTTGAAAACCCCGTTTTAATTACTAAACATGTATTTCGTGCAAAATATTGTAATTTTTGATGACATTTTATTGATATCGGTCTAAAATTTGATCAAAACTACAAATGGGGTCTACAATTGTATCATAATTATAATAGAGAACTACAATTATATTATAATTATAACACGGGTCTCCAATTAATCACTTACTTGTGTATTGGCAGCCCACAACGTCAACCTTGTTATCTCCTTCACTCTTACGTAAAGTAGATAATTACACTATTGTCGTTTTTGGCATGCAATTTTTGTATCAACCTTCTAGTAAATTGTATCGGTTGGAGGCCAGCCTACTGAGTTGATTGGCACCCTTTAAATGTCTGTATCACATCAAATTTTTGAAAAAAATCAATTTTTACCAATTCTCAGATTTTCCTGCACTTTTTTTGAAACCTATATTTTTTCAGTATAACTCCAAAGGACTTCAAATTTTTCACTCACAATATTTGGCAAAATTGTGGCCATGGTAAAGCTGTATAAGTGAACGTATAACTATAATCCGAACGTGTCTAGTCACCCTAAATAGCTCATTGTTTGGGTTGCATATGATGAGAAATACGATTATTGACAAAGTGCGATACCTTCACTAAATTGTGAATAAGAGCGAAACGCGTCCATCGATTTTTATCATCCATGGCTTATTTTGTTCATATATGTAGGTCATGTGAGTGCAATTCCATATTACATGTTTAAGACACAATGATTAATATATTATAATATATGGGTTTGTGATCCAAATACAGTTTTGGTTATGACACAAATCCAGCTGTGTTTGATGTACTGTTTACTTAATTTGTTTGCGTTTATGCTCTGTCAACAGCAAACTAATAATGAAGGGACAAAGAGAGATTGTTCTCAGCCTATGTTAATGTTATTGCAAGAGTATAACAGAACGTTTAGCCCATACACATCGACGTGTGAAATGGTTAATGAACGTTTACCCATAACCCACAAGGTGTGGGGAAAATAATGGGTAGCTACCCTCGACAATGGGGAAATACCCATCACGATTACCCATTACGCACAGGGTAATGGGGAAAATAATTGGTAGTTACCCACGATTATTGGGAACTACCCATCACTATTACCCGTTAGGAATATGTAAGCGGCCTTTACCAATTACCAACGGTAAATGGGTAACCCATCCCCACTTTTCATCGAAAATATAAAAAATGTCTATATCTCGGAGCGTCTAATCAAAAAAAAAAAAAAAATGCAAATACCCAGGGTAAAATCCATCCCCATTTCTGATCGAAAATATGAAAAAAATTCTAAATCTCTGAAACGGAGCGTTCAATCGAAAAATAACCATTTTTTTGATGGTTTCTAATGGTTTTTCATAAAGTGGGACAATTCGTACGGAACAAGTTTTTTTTCCCAAAAAATCGACAAAATAAGAAAATCGATCAAATAAAAAATGTCTATAACTCGGAAATAGTGCGTCCAATCGAAAAAATATTAAAATTTGTACAGGAGGCTTTAACCAATGGATGTCTTCAATATGGCATCACTTTTTTTTTTAAATCGCTAAAACAAAAATTTTTCAAATAACAAAAAAACCAATGAGTATTCGAACTCACGGGCGATGTGTTAACACCTTTTTGTTACACGGTACCTGATCGATTTCTATGAACACATTAGTAAATGTTACATTGGGAAATAAAAAATACCGTTCAATCATATGATGACGTTACATTTAAATAATATTAATACTTACAATTATTTAAAGACCAGTGCAAGCACATGAGCCATTATTTACTTGCTTAATACTTTTTATTATATTCCCACAAAAAACAAAGAGAATGCAAAACAACATACACATGTACATACATAAATCCTTGTGTTCGCATATACGCTACACAAGTTCGCACAATTTTCGTTGTTCTCTTGCTATCACATTTTAATACATGTATAACCTCGTCATTATTCTCTTTGCTCTGAGAGTGCTCCGCACCCACAGAAGACAACTATTCGCTGCCGCTACATCAGTGTGTGTTTTTTTCGCAGTCTGACATCTGTGTTTCGCAGTCGGACAAATTTGTGTTCTATATAGAGGTGGGTCACCCTTATCATCAATGGGTGGGTCACCCTTATCATTAGGGGTATGAAAAATAGATGTTGGCCGGTTCTGAGATCTACCCGATATGCACACAAAATTTCATACAAATCGGTCTAGTCGTTTCGGAGGAGTTTACCGCCAAACAATCTGTGTGGTCGCAGTCGGCCAAACTGTGTTTGGATGTGTTCACTTTGAGAGTTTAGTCCCTATCCGTGCCTATAGATGTTAAGACATCAAAACTAGCTCAAACACCCTCATGTCTATATCTCGGAAGCGGAGCACCCAGTGGAAAAATATCCAATTTTTCCCGGTTTCTAAGGGTTTTTCATAAACTGGTCCAATTCGTATGGAAGAATTTTTTTTTTAAAAAAAAATAATAAGAAAATCGCTAAAATAAAAAAGTGGAACGGAACGGTGGTGTCAATCACAAAAATAATAAATTTGTTACCGTCGTGGTAGGCGTTAACCAATGGATGTAGTTAATACGGCATCACTTAGGGTAACCCATTATCAACGAAATACGAACCCTGGAGGATAGTGCGGAGGTTAGGACGCACATGGCTTTGTAAACATACGCAGACACATAGAATATAGTGTAAAAAAAATGAATGAATATGTATTTTTTTTGTAGATAGTGAAAGGAAATTCGTTCCAACCGGGTGTCTCACTGACACCTCTCTACATTTATTTTATAATTCGCCTCAAACACAGTATGTTTATGACATACAAATTATTTTACAATTTGCGACAAATATTGTGCATTCTCAATTTTCTTCCTTTTCTGTTCCACCAAATTTGTCTGTAATACCACCAAAAATTTGTTGGGGATAGATATTTTTTCCAGCATGTATAGATATTGTTAGATTTATCAAGACTGGTATTACCCGGGTGCGAATCCCATAGTGTAAACATAGGAGAAGGATTTGCAACTTTGGCAGATCTTTTGGAATATGGTTGGATGTTTTTTAAAGAAATCATACTACCAGGGAAGTTTTTTGTAATGTAACGAGCAGCACCAGTGGAAATGAAGCAAAATCCTTATCATTTCGATTACAATTTTAATTATGTCGATTGGTTTTTAATATTTTATTATTCTTTACAATTTTTTCTTTTCACTAATCTGTATGTATTTATTTTTTAACAGCTTTATTTAGTTTGTCACTTCACAAATAGATGTTTTTGAATTCTTCGCATCTGAAAGTTTGTAGTAAATGTAGAATGGGGATTTGATATCTTATACACGCTGAAAAAACTTCATCTGTAACATATTTTCCCAAGCATATTTTGCAGGAACCATGCATATGTTTGGAACACACTCCAAACATTCATATGTTTGAAAGTCCCAAACTCACTTTTATTCAAATGCAAACTAGCATGTTAACTTGCAAACATGTATTATTTTACGTGGAAACATATGCGTGTTACATTCAAAACTTTGTAGACATACGTGGAAACATTTGCATGTTTCCTCCCAAGCCTCCATATACTTACGCGGATATATGTGCATATTTGCTCCCAAACATAATAATATTTAGAAACGAATTATTTTTGGATTTCAATTACTATATATTATTTATTATAATTAATTTTACTAATATGAATCTACATTTATAAACAATTAAAAAAAAAAATTAAAAGATTTGAACAGACCTTTTCACATTTACTTACGTTGAATGCAGTATTTGTTGTTTTATCATGTAATGAGAATCTGCGGCTCGTTTGTTTCTTCTTTCTTTGTTGTCTCTCATGCTTTTGTTTACAGAAGGTTTCAACTTCGTCAAATGCTACATCACTGTAAAACACGATTATCATAAAACACGATTATCACTGTTCGTTTTTACACAAACAGTATACTTATATACGAAGCTAGCCAAGCCCACCGCTCTAATTTTATCAGTAAAGGCTCGCCCAGACAAAGGGCTCCACGTTGTTGCTCTTTCAGTTTCTTTCCTCAAAATCGTTCTCAGTTAGGTAGCACACATACATATATCCGAAACACATACACAAAAACCAAAGCAACATCACAAACCATTTAACCGTCGGAGACTCTGCTTATTCTATTTTTCACTGATCACAAATATTTTCTACTTATAATACCATACTATGTTATCCGATATTTTCTGTCCGATGAACCATTGACGACTGAATGCATGAATCTAAAACGCAATACATTAACCAAAATAAGAAACACAGTGTATCTGCAATCTACACACACACATTCAGGAATATTTATGAGTCACAAGAATAATGCAAAAATACAGTTACACACTTACAAGATATACTGTGAATAATCTCCCGTTGTACCTCCTTTATTCTCTTGCTGTCGAGGTAGCATAAACAGTGCAATAAACACAGATGTGTTTGTATCACAAACACAGATATATTTGAATCACAAACACATATATTATAAAATTGTAATTATTATGTCTCCAACATGTATTATTGAAAGGCAAACATAACGTTTTTGGACACAAGTATAGAATGTTTGCGACAAGCTGCAAACACGCGCTATAATTGTATCTAAACAACAGCAAAAGACAGATTTTTCAGGGTGTACATTTAAACGAGTTTTCACTGGCCGGAGAAAACATGATCTCTTAAAAATATGAACTTTAAACATAACTCTGATCTAGGCCAACTAAAATTGAATCATATGGAAGGGCTACACCAAAAGAGAACAAAAACAGTTAGAATAGTGCATTCTATAAACATAACTTTCAAAATTTCGGCATCAGTGCGTGTAAGTAGGAAAGCAACGTGTAACTAGTGCAAAATAAGCACTCGACACGCTGAAAGACTTCTGTTAGTGACAAGGTTTAATGAGCTAGAAGCTGCTGAAAATAATGCTTCACAAACATCGAAACGACCGTCCAGCGAATGTGGGTTAGAATCCCACCCGAGGCATTTACATTATTTTCACTAACCGGAGTAAACATGACTTTATTACGACTTTATTCCATTTTTCTTTTCACGAATCTTTTGATATAATCTGATAGTATAACTTTCGCTTAATCGGTGACAATAGCTTTAAGCCGTCTTCGAAGCGTAATGCTTTAAGAAGCTTTTACAAAATTTTTTACTTGAACGTTTCGACGACACTAATCTTGAAGACTGACAAACGAATTGTGTGCCCAACTTTAACACATTCCTTTATAAATATTAGAGTACTCAGTTATTGTAACCATATGATCAAGTAATGGAAGTAGTTGGAAACATATGTTATCTTTTATATGTAATGCCACTTTATGGTGGTTGTATTATATATTTTGGAGTCATATATGATGTTGATACGATTATACCGGCACTGTTTTTGTCGCATTAGACACGCATTTCTGTTTTGTTAATATTTAATTTAAAACATGAACTGCAAATATTTATTTAGAAAACACACGACTATTCAGACGAATGAATGAAATGTTTGTTTAGAAAACACACGACTATTCAGATGATTGATTCAAATAAATCTACGAAAATTAAGTATTTGGTATGAAAGGGTTAATTGTTGGTTGCATTTTCATCGCACCCTGTATTATTTAAACATGAGTTCAGAATTTATTAGACTACTGAGCGGAGGCTTTCAATTCTGAAGAATTTTCGTAAACCACTTAAAGTATAAATGTTTTTAGCAAATTGATTTTTTGGTTGTGTAAAATAAAGGACAAATTTCTCATATACTGTGCAACTCCGGTCGCACCTGGGTTTTCAGGGAAGAAACTGAAACTATATTCTGACCATACGTAGGAGTAACTGTTTTTCCTCAAGCCCTGTATTCAGGTTTTATGAAATTCTCATTCCCGAAAGAAGTAATGTGTGTGAAGTTAAATACGCCATAACTAGCGAAGACACAAACCAAACATGATTATTTTGAATGGTTACGCGAATTTAATTTTGGAGCCTTATTAGAATAAATTTATTTTCCTGGGAACTAGTGAATCAATTTTAGCAAAATTTTCACAGAACATCAAGAATATCATAACCTACGCATGTATTTATTATACAAGTTTTTGAATAAATTATCCCTTGGCACTACCACAAGGGTGAGAATAGAATATAACAGTATACGAAATGTCATATCTTAAAAACTCGAGAGGTGGCGTCAATGTTGGGGATACCATAAGTAGTACTAAACACTGGACTGGGCGTATGCGTCATCTGAAAAGTGGCTCTTTATTACGGGTTTTTCAACAGAGACGCTACAAAAGTAAATCGATAGGGACAGCAAACGACGCCATATTTATACCCTCACCAGTGAATGGGGGTATATATCATTTAATACGTAAAAAAATGTAGCACATAGAAGGAACCAAATTAGACCCTTAGTATCTTTGCACGAAATTCGTTTTAGGACTTTTTAAGACGTTTGAGCCATGTCCGTCCGTTTGTCTCTCTGGCTGGCTGGCTGGCTGGTCAACACAATAACTGCCGTAAATCTTTACAGACGACAATGAAACTTTGTCAGTGACTATTATTTGCCAATATTGAGTTTGGGACTGAAAATGGGCGTTTTGACCACGCCCCTTCTGGTACCTCCCATACAAATCGACACATTTAGCACAAAATCATATTTCTTTGAAATCTTTCTTCTGGTAGATGCGATTAGCTTCAACTGTCACACTGGTTAATAATCTGTAAATGCCTACTTAATTGGAGAAAATGGGCGAGATTGTCACGCCCATTCTGGTACCTCCCATACAAAACAGGGGTTTCGACCGGGTTGTCAATCCGATAAATCGCTTCAAACACTTCCGCCCTTAATGAAATTAGGTATAAGGCTTCACGTTATCGAAAGCTAATCACCGATTAAAACAAGGGTGATTTTGCCACGCCCATTGTGGTACCTTCCATACAAAAGTTGTTTGGCCGTCTGGTTGTTCGGCAAGAGAAGTCCGCCAAAACCGAACCAATATTTATGAAAGTTTGTACTAGTCAGTATTTAGCCAAATAAAACTCTCCTCTAGAAAATGAGCTGTTTTGCCACACCCACTGTGGTACCTCCCACACCCATTGTGGTACCTCCCATATATTTGGATACCAATGAAATTCTTTATTCCTGTGAAAGTAAGTTCGATGCCATTATGTATGGAACTCGATTTCTTTTGCATGGCCACCACGGGCACGCTTGCAGAAGTCCAGACGCTGAACCCAATTTTCGACGGGTTTCAAGCATAAATCGGCCGATACTGCTGCAATTTCGATATTCGTACGAAGTTCATCAATAGTCGCTGGCTTGTTGGCATAGACCATAGATTTGACGTAGCCCCACGGGAAATAATCTAACGGCGTCGAGTCGCACGACTGAGGCGGCCAATCGACTGGGTCATTTCGTGAGATAACACGTTCACCAAACTTGGTTTCCAATAAATTGATTGTGGCATTCGCTGTGCGGCTTGTGGCGCGGTCCTGTTGGAACCACATGTCCTCCAAGTCCATATTATCCAATTGGAGCCAAAAATATTCGGTTATCATTGAACGGTAGCGATTCGTATTCACAGTAATGTGCCGGTCTTGATCAACACGGAAGAAGTACGGCCCAATGACGCCGCCGGCCCATAAATCGCACCAAACCGTAATTTTTTCGGGATGCAATGATGACTCATGGATTACGTGTGGATTGCTGTCTGACCAATAACGCATATTTTGCTTATTGACGAAGCCATTCAGCCAGAAATGAGCCTCATCGCTGAAGATGATTTTCCGATGAATTCCGCTCTTAAAGTTGAGGCCACTGACTCCAAATGACGGTAGTAAATTTAAATAATTTCGACTCGTTGTTGGCTCGTATGGCTCCGTGATGAAATGGCAAACCTTACTGAAGAGAAATGTTAAAAGAGCGGGAAAATATATGGCGTCGTTTGCTGTCCCTATAGATTTACTTTTGTAGCGTCTCTGTTGAAAAACCCTTTACATGTAAATGGAAACGGAAAATCCCAATCGAAACAGAACAATCTGGCAACACAGGACATCCCGTATATTCCCAATCTCATCAACAGTAGACAGCTGAGGGCGATGATGGCACAGTACAACGCAGTCTTCGCTCATAAATCTAACGGAACACTGAGCAAGATGTTCACCAAAACAAATGACACAACGGGAGGGGAACGACAACATAATGTGGTGTACGAGATTAGATCTAAGGTGAGTGACAGTGGACAAGGCGAACAAATAGAAGCGAGATCACTTGGAGTGAGAATAGCAGAACATCAAGTTGACATCCAGAATGTGGAAATGATGACAGCTTTGATGCACTATATATTGGACAGAGGATATGCAGCAGAGTTGGAAACTACTGGAATGTTGAATAGAGAAAGGAGAACGAATACGCGTTACACATTGGAAAATTTAAGAGTAAAACAAAAACTGACGAAGACTAAGAACACCAAGGAGGACAAATATAACAATAACTCTGCTTACACAATGGTTATTTGAAGTTATAGTTTAGTTACAACACGAACATTTGAAATTTGTTTAAAGTTTGTTGTTAATTGTTAGTTTGTTAAAGTTATTTTATTTTAATGTGATTAAATTAATAGTGAGTATTAAATGTGATTATAATTGTTGCAAAGTAATATGTAATTTTAAATTTCCCAAAAAGCTTCCATGTCAACTGTCCTTGGAGGTCGAAAGTTTCTGATAGCCATTCACTTGGCAGTGGCCAGAAATGATTCCTTCATTGGGCAGTCCAAGCAGCTCACTACTTCCACGCAATATGTCCTGGGCAATGGCTTATCGGAAACCTCCGTTAGCTAGCTACAGTGAGAAGGCGAAACGAATGAGCAACTTCGGTGGTAATGCGATCACTGATACGTCTCTGGATTACTAGGTGACCCTGTCACTTAAGCTCTTCGAAGTATTGGATATATTCTGCTGTCCTTTGAAGGCGGATCAGCCAACACCCCTGACCAACGGCGGATCAAAAATGAAGAAATCCAGATTCGACACACTGCATCCTGGTCAGCGTCTGATCCATAATGGGCGGCGGAAACATAATCATCCTGGCAGTAGGTAAAATGCAAACCACGGTGGGCGGGGTTTGCCTCCCGCCACTCCCGACCATGACATTAAGATTATTCTAGGCGATTTTAATGCCAAATTGGGAAAGGAAAGTTTCTTTCGACCAACCATCGGTAATTACAGTCTACATGATACCACCTCCGATAATGAAATAAAACTGATAGACTTCGCCGCTGCAAAGAACATGGTCGTTAGTAGCACACGATTCCAGCATAAGGACATTCATAAGGCGACCTGGATATCTCATGATCAGCGGACGAAGAACCAGATTGATCACATGGTAATAGATGGCAGGCACTCTCCTACTCTAATGGATGTACGTGTGATTCGAGGTGCCAGTATCCATTCGGATCATTACCTGGTGACTGCGGAAATACGCACAAGACTGAGCAAGATGAAAACGTACGAAGCCGACCACGGGCAAAGCTATATATTGACAAGCTACAAATACCTGAGATATCAATGTCCTATCAACAGAATATCTCCCTCCTGCTAGGACAGAATACCAACCTCCCGAAGACCTTGATGCCCAGTGGAAGCCCATCTCCCATTTTTTGGAAACCGCTGCAAGGTCTGAACTTGGCTATCAAAAACCAAAAAGCAACTGATGAAGAAGACGCTGCACGTATGGCAACGAAACAGTCAGTTCTAACGCGTACTGCGAGTGAGCGGTACAAGACGCTGAGAAGGGAGGAAAACCAACTATTTAGGCGGAAAAAATGGCAGTGGGAGCAGAGAGATAGTGAAAAAACCGAAATGTGCAGGATGAATGGTGAATCCCGAAAGTTTTTCCAGAGGGTAAGAAGATTGAATAACGGCCTAATAAAGGGCTGCCCTCCTGCAAGGACGAGAATGGGAATCTGGTGATTGAGAAGCAGTGTGTGCTCAAAAGTGGAGAGACCACTTTTCAGTATTACTCTACTCGGACTCTTCCACTGAAGATCAGGAGGTAATGATAGTGGAAGATAGTGTAGATTGTATTGATGGTGTCAACGACTAGAGAAACCTCTCAACTTGATCCGCACTTGAACGTTGACGACCGATTTAATTTTGAAGTGGTAGATGAATTTGTCTACCTTGGATTCGCCGTGAACAAGGACAACAACGGCAGCCTAGATATAGATAGGAGAATTGTGCAAGCAGCAAGCACTTTAGGATCAAAGCCCTCTCTCGACGGACAAAAGTCCAGCTATATCAGACTCTCATTTTACCTGTCTTGACATATGGCTCCAAACCTTGGGTCATATCGCAAGCGGATGAAAAACACCTGGGAGTATTTGAGAAAAAAATTGTCCGTAAAATATATGGTAACAGTACGGTGAGTACCGACGTCGCTGGAACCAAGAGCTATATAATCTATATTCTAACGTGGACCTAGCTAGGCGAATCAAGTTATTTCAATTGCGTTGACTAGCAGGAAAAGAGGACGACCAAGACTTCGCTGGAAAGACCAGGCAGAAGAATCCCTCCGTATCCTTGGTGTTACCAACTGGCGAGAAAAGGCGAAGGATAGAGCCAGTTGAAGGAATATGTTGAAATTTGTTTGCTTAATTAATATGTGTAAGACGTCTGACCTCATGAGGTTGTAAAATAGTCAATAAAAGTAAGTAAATTCCACGCTCAATGATGAGCACAGGAACAGTCGCCCAAAATGAGGTTGATGAGTAATAAATCAACGAATCGGAGAATCTGAATTGGCCTTTGTCAAAGAGGTCAATATTTGCGTTCCGCATGAGCTAAAGGAAACCCACTTAACACAGCGGGTAAGCAGTTGCGATTTATTGCTTAAACGTAATCAATATTATTCCTTCTTGCGGCGCATTGTCACCGGGCCTAAGAAATTGATTATTTACAACAATGTCAACCGAAAGAGATCCTAGTCCAAGCAAGATAAATGCGCTCAAACTTCATCAATGGTTGAATTGCATCAAAAAAGGTAATGTTCTCCATTTGGTTTGATTTTCAAGGAGTGATTTACTCTGAACTGCTTCCAAGAAACAAAACTATAAGCTCTCACATCTATTGTAAACAATTTATGAACCTTGATGGAGCTGATTTGGCAAATCACAAAGGTGTGATTTTCCATCACGACATCACTGGGGTCCTCTATTCATGGATAAAACGATTAAAATATCCGATAAGGTTAAATATTTAGGGTTAATCTTAGATTGGAAATTGAATTGAAAGCACCGCATAGATGACAGAGCAAATAAGGCCTAAAAATGATGGTCTCTGTTCAGAAGGGCTATAGGATACAAAGGGGCCTCATTACCCCTGACACTACCCTGTATTTGTACCATGGACAAGCTGAAATAGGTGGACAGTGCTACCACACTACAGAAAACGACAACTGAAATTTCATTATCAAACACGTATTATGTTAAAATTTACAAGTTTCTTTTAGTTTTATCACCTATAATTGCATGTAATTGTGTGAGGTCACTTTACTTTTCAATATTATTTAATTTAAACATCAATCGACCTAGAATCAGCAATCAATCGAATCTAGAATCAGCAATTTGCCATCTCGTAACATCTTGGTATATACAAGGAGAATGTACAAGTAGAGAAGAAAAAACCGACGCAATTTGGCAACTCTCATGGAAGACAATAAAACGAGTGAAACACATCGTTTCTCTGTTCTCTCTTTTACTCTCTTCGCTGAATATTTCAATACACGAACAGTTTGCTGATGATGTTACATTGTCTAACTATAAAAATTCCAACCATGTTTAAATAAAATTACATAAATTACGTAAAAAGTATGAAATAATCAAGTTATGATGCGTGAGAGAAATGTGTTTCAGTGAATCGCGACGACTTTTTGGTTCTCTTCTACGAGGGTTGCCAAATTGCGTCGGCTTTTTTCTGCTCTACTTGTACATTCTCTTTGGTATATATGGCTTTGTGGATATTTTAAAGTCAATACAAAGACAAAGAGTATGGATTTTTAAGTAGAGAAGAAAAGTTACTTTTGGGGTGGAATGACAACAAAGAAAACGAGTGTAGCGCCTCGTTTCTTTGCTCTCTGTTACTCTCTTCGCTGAATATTGCAATACACGAGGAGTTTTTTATGATGTTATAGCATCTATCTATAGAAATTCTAACCATATTTAAATAAAATGACATAAAGTATGAAATAACCTAGTTAGGACGCGAGAGGGAAATGCGTTTGAGTAATCGCGTCGCCTCTTTGGTTTTCTTCTACGAGTGTTGCTAATTTGCGCACTTTTTTCCTTCTCTACCTGTACATCCTCTTTGACAAAGACGATCACGAAGAAGACGACCTGAAGATGTGCGCCATTTGGGAACCCTCGTAAAAGAGAACCAAAAAGGGGTAACAATTCACTCAAACGCTTTTCTCTCTCGCGTCAGATCTTTTATGAGTTCCTACTTTTTGCATAGAATATGTAATTTTACTTCAACATGGTTGGAATTTGTATAGATATATATTTTATAATGTGTATAGTTATGGCCGTTGTTGGTGCAATGGTAGTGTGCGCGGCTATTGTACATGAGAACGTGGGTTCGATCCCGGCTCTGACCACCTTAAATTTCTTTCGACGGCGGTCACCTCGCTTAGTGGTGGCGACACTGTCGATTACTTGAAATGAAAAAGCGTCTGGAATCGGTGTAAAACTGTAGGTCCCAATCGGTGAGTGTAAAACTAGAACGCACACAGCTCACTGGTCTGTGAGCTCTCCCCAATCCCTTCACGGGATTTATTTATGGCATCTAACTATAGAAATTCCAACCACGTGTAAGTAAATTACATAAAGTATGTAAAAAGTATGAAATATTCAAGATAGGACGCGACAAAAACGATGTACAAGTAGACAGTCAAAATTCCTCTTCACTCAAATGCCAACAATCGAAACGAGTGAAAACCTAGACATTCTCTGTTCTCTCTCTTACTCTCTTCATTGAATATTTCAATACACGAGCAGGTTTTTGATAGCGTTATTGTAAATAACTATACAAATTCCAACCATGTTGAAGTAAAGTAACATTAACTATGCAAAAAGTATCAAGTGTAAGAGAAATACCTTTGAGTGTATTTCTAGCACTTTTTGGTTCTCTTTTACCAGGGTTACCAAATGGCGCACATCTTCTGGTAGTCTAATTCTAGACACCGAGTAATATTTAAAGAGTGTGAACTAGTTCGTCTTTGTACTAACAAGTTCCGTGGAATACTTGGGAAACATATAGAGTATAGCGTAGTAAAAGAAAATGTGTTATGTTCACTTTTGTTTTGCGCTATGCTTCGCTTTTTTTTAAGATTGATTTTCAGGATTTGTGTCGTGTTTCATTTACTTCCACCGAATATCCGTATTGCATCTAATTTGTTATTATATTTTTTGTTAATTTGATCACTTTCTATCACTTTTTTAATACAATATTTCACAAAACTACCCGAAATTAAGAACGCGCCACGAACGAAAAAATCAAAACAAAAGTGAAAACATTTTTGCTGAATTCCAGTCAACTATCAGTCAACTATGAAAGCATATTCTCTATCTGTTCTCCAAGTACTAAATTGAACAGCTGACTCATCGGTACCCCCTGATTCTAGGTCGACTTTGGACGCGAGAGAGAAATGCGTTTGAGTGAATTGCGTCGACTTTTTGGTTATCTCCTACGAGGGTTGCAAAATTGCGCACTTTTTTCTTCTCTACCCGTACATCCTCTTTGACAAAGGCGATCAAGAAGAAGACGACCAGAGGATGTGCGCAATTTGGCAACCCTCGTAGAAGAGAACCAAAAAGTGGTAATAATTCAGTCAAACGCATTTCTCCTTATCGTTTTCAAGTACTGCCACTAGGTGGTGTCCTATCGTTTTGTAACTCTCACTGAAGATTCTCATAACATTCATTGACGTTTATCCAACACTGGGAATTTTTTACATACAAAAACAGTATAATTTTCCTGGTTGTGTGTTATTCGAACGACTAATTTCAGTCGTTTTGTTTACTACTTTCAAACTCAAATTTATTTTGATTATGTACGTTTTTGCTTTCTTTTATTGTTGGTATTCGTTTGTGCTGAACTTGAGAGCATAGGTCCACCAAACAATAACAAGATGCATGTTGATGTTGCCTACAACACCTACCGCTATCACCCGATTTAAATTCATCTTGTAAGGTTTTTTTCGGATCAAACATTGTAATTATTGTTTTCTGCCCCATCTAGAAAATAATCCAGTGAACAAGAAATCCCCCAATACTTGTGCGGTATCTTATTATTATTTCCTTTATCTATGGATGACGCCAAAAGATTGAGATGGTAAAATATGACCTCTAACTTGTACTAATTAAAGAATATACTTTAGTAAAATGTCTGTGAAGATTTTACGAGATGTCTCTATACTTACAACAATACAGTGAAAAGCCTATATTCAAAGTTAGTGTGGCTCAAAAATTGCCAACTAATGGCTCTTAGAAATTTCAATTTAACAGACTTAATTAAAATTAATATAGGGGGCGGATCAATAAAACCGTGACTTTTTGAATGAAACACAGTTTTTTTTTGTCGCCAAAAAAATTTATTTTTCAACATAATCTCTCAGTACACATTTCTCCAATTTTTGTATCCCTTCCAAAAAAATAGGATTTTTCGAGGTCCATAAAATAGGCATTTGTTTGATCAATATTTCATCGTTGGAGATAAATCTCTTTCCACCGATCCATTTGTTTAGGTTTGGAAATAGGAAATAGTCACTGGGGGCTAAATACGGAAAATATGCTAAATTCGTAGCTGCATTATATTGATGAAGAATAACTTTTTTCTTGGCCATTGGCGGTCGTTTTTTTTTTAAATCCTCGTTAAATCCGTCCAATAAGTTGGCATAATATTCGCCGTTTATTGTTTTTCCCTTTTGAAGGTAAGCAATGTGGATTATCCCGCGTGCATCCCAAAAAAACTGTTGCCAACACCTTATTGGCTGACAAACTTTCCTTGGCCTTCTTTGGAGCCGGTTCACCCGTAGAAACCCATTGTTTAGATTCACGTTTCATCCACAGTAACAAAAACCCCACTCCCTCGACTTGCAATTAAAAAAAAATGGTGTCCCATAACATCCCATGAAGGGATTGAGGAGATTTTCTTACAATCAGTGAGATTTGCTCTTTCTAGTTTCACACTCATTCATTGGGACCTACAGTTTTACACCGGTTCCGAACGGTATTTTTGAGAAGCTTTTTCATGGCTAAGTACTCGATAGTGTCGCCATCACTATGCGAGGTGACCGTCGTCGAAACAAATGTAAGGTGGTCTGAGCAGGGATCGAACCCACGTTGTCATGTACAAGAGCCGCGCGCACTGACCAGCGCACCACCGACGGCAATTAAACAACTCCAAACAATCCTTTGAAGTTGTCACACGATTACGTTTATTGTCAATTGAGAGCAACGCGGCACCCATCTTGCAGACAGCTTTCATAAACCCAACTGATCATTTAAAATCGAAACCACACTGCCATATTAAATGCCTATGGCATCAACAATCTCACGCACTGTTACTCTTCGATCGGCCAACACCATATCGTCGATTTCTCGACATTTTCGGGTATATTGGTCTCAATTGGACGTCCAGAACGTTCAGCGTCATTTGTACTTGTGCGACCACAACGAAAGTCAGTAAACCACTTTTTTACTATTGAAATCGATGGTGCAGAGTCCCCATAGTATTTATCAAGGGTTTCCTTGGTTTGATTGACGGTTTTCTTTTCGCAAAAAATAATGTTTTCACTTCTAATGAAATTCACTTTTTTCCATTTTTAAAAAAATGCACGAGGTTGTATGTTTTGAACAGCTGTTAAACGCAAAGTAAATGACGGAACTTGCTCAAAATTTGGCAGTAGTCTATTAACAGGCGGTACTTGATGGGAGCAGTGTTGCATTTCATATAACTATGAGGGAAGTTCGAAAAGTAGTTGACTTATTGATCCGCCTTGTATCCGAATAGTGACGACTAGAAAACTAAAGTCAACCGAGATTTTAAATGTGCGGGTTTATGGTTTGGTAAGTAGTATGAGGTAACACCAATCAAAGCCACAAACCTTTGGGGTGTACTGACAAACATTTTTTGAATGTGGTGGGGGCCAGAACTCAAAAAATGGGTATTGAAGAGCTGACTGTGGGAACGTCAAACTCTATTTTATACGTGGGTACTTATATCCCCTACAGGCCGTTGAAATCTCAATTTCAATTTTGGCAACAAACAATATTTTTTGGGTCAATACGTGACTCCAAGTTTGATGTTCCAGTAATCAACTCCTCAATAAGCATCTTTTGCGACCCATACGCGTGAAATTCCTAAAACGCGATTTTCAGTATAACCTAGTGTACATATAAAGGGTTGGAAACAAAATTGTCAGCAGTCAAAACATACCAACAATCAAAGCATTCCCATACATCATTACAATTGGCATCCGATTTCAAAACCAATCAGCTGAATTAGCTACAAGTGGAATATTTTTTTAAATTTTGATTGCGAATAATGCATTTATTTTTGCATTTGCATTAGATGCAAATTAAAATGGGCTTTCGACTCCCTGTCTACTACTTTCGAGGACTAGAACCAATAATTGCTACTTTCCACAAATTTCTCTAGCTAACGACTCCGACAATCACAACCCTGAATGATGCCGTGCCATCTCTGCTTGCATATGTAAATAAGAACAGTAGGGTTTTAGAGACACAATGATAAGATAATTAATTTTATTTTATTAATAAACAATAATATTTTCAAGATCTTTGTTTATAGTTACTAGATAATTATATGATATTACTAGATAAACTATTTAGTACCATTTGTTGACGTCATAAACTTCCGAAGTCGAACACAAGTTTGGATAATGCGGATTACTACCGGTAGTACATGAAGTTCCGGCCTTAGTACAACTGTGATAAATGGGGAAATTAATCATGTTGGTGGTGGCATAGTTGCATGCAACCAAAAAGAACTTGTAGGAAACATTCGACTTGGAATATTTGGATACAGCACAGCCTGTACGAATGTTACGATCAGCCATCATTACCGTGAAGTGGCCAATGGTTCTAAACAAAAATGAAAGGAACATTTAATTTCTACTTGAGCAGCTCCAAAAATTCAAACCCCTTCAACTTACGGTCCTCTGTAGTTACTAGGATATGAACGAATATAGGTCATGTTACTGTATTGCACTTCATTGTACCACATGTTGAGAGCCTTTTCCAACAATTGCTGTGCATTTGGTTCTCCATAGTAACCAATCCAGGCTAAATTTTGACCAGAAAATCTAAAGGTATCTGTGTTGCGACATTTATCATGAGCCATGGCACATTGTTTGACATTAAGAGCTGCCAGTGAAGCCAACTCATTGTCCCACTGCATGGTGGACATACGACAAGCAGGGTAATGTTTGGCATCACCTCCACCAGCAATCAGATTACGTTTGGCATTATAGTTATCAATTATAAAGGACTTTAGTTTTTCATCGATTTCGACCATAGCGGCATCTAAGGAGCAGGTGGTGGAGAAATTCTAGAATTGGAAAATCATTAAATATATCTGTAGAATTCATTAAAAATCTTGGTCTTACCCCACTGTGGCCACATGCAATGTGTTGTACACTCGAGCTGCACAATGATTTCGAGCAGTAATCGGTGGCTATGGCGCAGCTGAAAAGAGCAGCAAGGACTGATAACACAATGAAAATCTTCATTATTTTTTTCTTACAACACGGCGAATGTTGTTTTAATTCAACCTCTTAATGATCAACTGATATGAGTCTTGTTAACTTCTTGCGGTTTTATATATAATGATAAATGGCGAATTGAAGAATTTCCCAAATGCCTGAATTCTTCGTAAATTGCAATGGTTTTATTATTGTTGTTTGTGCAATTAATTATTTCTTACTGCTTAATGTTTCTCGAAATTATTCTTATCTCTATTTTATTTTATTGTATCGTAGGTACGAGTTTTAATTAAATTGAAAAGAAGTCAGTTGTTGTCCCTTATTGGTAGAAAATAAAAGTTACATCTAAAGCAAATAATGAGATCAAAAAGAATAGGGTTGTGTAGATTAGGAACTTGCAATTTGATTCCCAAAATGAACTAGAAAATTATTTTCATTGATTCCTAGTTCTTATATTTATACTACTGCTTGAAGCTACGTATTCAGTTCTTGAGAAATTTTCGTAAGAAATTTTGTCATTTATTTATCTCTAAACGAAAATTTTGTTGCGGAGAGTTACCACCTATCTGTGATTTGTCTTGCAAATATTTCATTAATAATTCCATTTCGCACTCCCTTTTTAATTTTATCTCATGTGATATTTCCTTAGTTTGTTAAAATAATCGAAATGCCAGAATTCCGGTCCCAAACAATTATAAAACAATTGTTTTCGTACGGATTTGAAAAAATTTTTACAGACAGCGTGTTTTTTTTAGAGAATACTGTTGTATGTAAAATATACACAGATGGGGTTTTTTTAAATTGCATTACTTTATCTAATGCAAATGCAAACGAATTACCATTGTTCGCAATGGCAATTATAAAATTTTGAATTTGCATTTGTTCAGGCAATGCAAGTGAAGGTTGTGGAATCGGATGCCAATTTAATGAAATATGGGAATGCTTTTAATTAATTTCAATTTGTTTGAGTGCTGGCAATTCTGTTTTTATATGTAGAGATTTGTCTTGTCAATAAGTATTGCCTCGTAGTACTTTCAAATTCATAAACCTGTACTGTATAAAATATTTGAAAACCACAATTGCCAGACATGAAGGAAATGATTTGAAAATAGGTACAATTGCCAATGGTATTGAAAGTTTTTTGAATTTGCATTTGGACAGTAAATTCAAATTAAACAACAAACTATAATTGTCATATAATTATTTTGCCCCATGTATGAAAAAATACCACATGTTTCATTCATTTTACATATCTTTTTTGAAAACTAACCCAAAAACTTATGTAATGTGACTGAACAATCAAATGTTTAACAGCACTTTTTTAGAAAATGCATTACAGAATGTAATTACAAAAACCAAGTAGAAAAAAATCACATGAGGTGTCAGGGGATACCCGGTTGGAACGAAGTGCATTTCGCTGTGTATTATGTACTAGTTTGCTCCAACATGCCTAAAGCGCCCGTAGAAAAATACGATAATTTACATGTATTGTATTTTTTTTTAACATGAATGTATTTTTTTAATATAAAAGTATATGTTTAAGTCCGTTTTGTAAGAATATGTATTATTTTTTTCCCGAAAGGTACTTCTAATATTAAGAGCCAATTTTTTTTAAGAAAAGGTACTTTTTTTAAGAAGAAGTATTTCCTGTATGAAAAAGCCATAAAGCGAACCACAGACTTGTCATTAAAAATTTAAATACAATGCAAATTAAAATCCAATGTAAGTAAATTAAAAAACCCATGTATGATACGAGCTAACGTATCGCCCAGTCGAATTGTATAAATTTTCAAATTTGAAAACTGAAAAACTCTACCATTTCCAATTGAAATTGGAAAAAAAATCAATTGAAATTTAAAAATTCGATTTGAAATATGAAACGCATCAATTCAAATTTAAAAATTCGATTTGGAATTTAAAATACATCAATTGAAATTTAACAAACATCAATTGAAATTTAAAAGACATCAATTGAAATTTAATATACATCAATTGAATTTTAAAAAACGTCTATTGAAATTTATAATACGTCAATTGAAATTTGAAACACATCAATTGAAATTTAAAATACACCAATTGAAATTTAAAAGACATCAATTGAAATTTAAAATACACCAATTTAAGTGACGACTTTTAAATTCCTATTGAAATTTCATTGATGTATTTCAAATTTCAATTGATGTGTTTTAATTTCCATTGATGTATTTTAAATTTCAATTGATGTTTTTTGGAATTCAATTGATGGACTATTTTAAATTTCAATTGATGTCCTTTAAATTTCAATTGATGTATTTCAAATTTCAAATAGAATTTTTAAATTTCAATTAATGTATTTAAAATTTCAAAGAAAAATTTTAAAATTTCAATTAATATTTTTCAAAATTAAATTGAAAAATTTTAAATTTTAATTGGAAATGGCGTAGAAAATAAGTGAAACAAATGAAATATAATTTCTGTTAATTTACTTGTTCTCCGAAGTTGAAATTATTGCACAAAACCCCATTATTTGAAACAAAAAAAGAGTAAAAAAAATCAAAGTAGCTGCAAATGTATAGTCTCGTAGGTATGGGCCACCAAAGTTCGGATATAATGAGGGTATTTTTGTGTTATAAAGGTTAAGGATTCTCTTTCCTTTGGTAGGTCCAACACCGGCTTCGCGACTTCTGCAGTATTTTTGCTTTATAAAGCGTTGTGCGCGGCCGGTTTATTCTTTATTCGAAATTTGGAATTTTTAAATTATCCGATCGAATAATGGTAAAAAATTTACCGGTTAACCGGTTAACTATTATTCGATTGAATACCATAGTGGTAACTCTCCATAACAACATTTTCCGTTTAGAGATAAATGACAAAATTTCTTACGAAAATTTCGTAAGAACAGAATACGGGGCTTGATAGTCTAACACGGCCTTTAGTCGAAAATCGATTTACAGAGCCATTAATTCTAATGTAATGCTCGGTATTGAGTTTTTATGAAATTTTCGTTGCCCTAAGAAGTAAATGTATAAAAATAACGACATTTTCGTGAACCGAAAATTCTACTCACTTTTCATTTGCTTGGTACTCAGCTCTTTGTGAAAATTTCGTAGCCAAAATCAATCACAGGGTTGTTACGCCAAAGTTATTTCGTACGAAAACATTTGTTTGATAATTGTTTGGGACCGGAATTGTGACATTTCGATTATTTTAGTAAACAAAATAATACCACATGCGTTAAAAATAAAATGGAATGCAATAATGAATTATTAATGAAATATTTGCAAGGTAAATCAGAGATATGTGGTAACTCTCTGTAACAAAATTTTCCATTTAGAGACAAATGAAAATTTCGCAAGAACTGAATACGGAGCGGGGCGTAAAGCGTAGTACGCAACTGAACCTGAATTTCAGGTTGAGAAATTTTCATTTATCTCTTTACGGAAAAGTAAATGTGAAAAACTGTGTCAGCTTGTTGCATGTAATTATTTCGCAAAACTTTATTTATGACAAAAATTTTCAGTTTACAGTAAGCAATTAATATTTATAATATATTTTTCTTTTCGAATGTCACAAAATCGCTGACCCAACTATTGACAGAACATTAATTTTTGTTTGTGGTAGGGGACAAAATGCTCCAATGCCTGTTGCAAACAACCCTGTAATAGACAGAAAATGTCAAAACTTCCGTTTTTATTAAATTTTAGCTGCGTACTACCAAACGGAAAGTTGCCTGAACATTTCCGAACCTGAAATTCGGGTTGGTTTTTTTACATGGAGTTTATATGGCAACCTGAAATTCAGTTTCAGCTGCGTATTACGCAAAAGACGTTAGATATTGTATCACGATCTATTCAAATTTATAATTTTTTAATGGAATATGACATTTTTTTTAACAGTTCCTCTAAAGAGATTAATAATTTAGTATAATACGGCATTTCCAGCGACCAAGATTAGCGCATTTAGAAGGTTAACTCCGTTAACCCACGCTGACCCAGAAGATTACTCATGCAATTTTCTGTAAAAATCTGTAAAAATCTAAAGTTTAATTTTTAACCTCACTTTAAACTGGTTCACAATTTGATGCAACTCTGCTAATTACAAAAAAATGCAACCACAGTAAAAACATACACAGAAAACCAATTGTTTGACAGATGGAAGCCGAATGAAAATTTGACGACGCGTCGTCGCCACAAAAATATGTTTGAAGCTCACGCCGCCGCCGACATAATTGGCTCTCAGCGGATTAAAATGTGTGCCGTGTGACTGGCGTGATTTGACCTCCTGATCCAATTTTAAAAGTTCATTTATTTCAAAAACATCCCCAATTTGTGCAAAAAATGCCACAACAAAGAGCCTCCAATTTAATTTTTCTGTTGTGCCGCGGTTTTCGATAATTGGTCTAAGTTGGTCCAAGCACAAAGTTGGCACCTGAAATGTCAATTTAATTTTAAATTGGACGCTGTAAACGGCAAAGATTAGAGATCAAGGTTATCGCTAACCTGGCCGCGATAAACTGCGGTCTAATTGCCACATAACCATCCATTCTGAAGTTGTACTATTCTAGATAACAGAGTAATGGATCACGAATTCCAACTCATTGTTGACGTTTTCAGAAATTAATGAATACTCTAAGGCACAATTTTTGACTTGTCAATCATCTTTGATCATCAATCATAACTTAACTCGGAATTCATTTTTTAGGTTAATAAAGGGGTTTTCAACAGAGACGCTACAAAAGTAAATCGATAGGGACAGCAAACGACGCCATATTTTTTACCGCTCTTTTGACATTTTTCTTCAGCATGGTTTGCCATTTCATCATGCAAAGATATACAAACCAACAACGAGTCGAAATTATTAAAATTTACTACCGACATTTGGAGTCAGTGGCCTCAACTTTAAGAGCGCTACGTCCAATTTATAGTCGTCATAATTTCTGGCTGAATGGCTTCATCAATAAGCAAAAAATGCGTTATTGGTCAGACAGCAAACCACACGTAATCCATGAGTAATCATTGCATCCCGAAAAAAATTACGGTTTGGGGCGGTTTATGGGCCGGCGGCGTCATTGGGCCGTACCGTACTTCTTCCGTGATGATCAAGACCGTCATATTACTGTGAATGCAAATCGCTACCGTTCAATGATAACCAAATATTTTTAGCCTCAATTGCATAATATGGACTTGAAGAACATGTGGTTCCAACAGGACGGCGCCACAAGCCACACAGCGAGTGCCACAATCAATTTATTGGAAACCAAGTTTGGTGAACGTGTTATCTCACGAAATGGCCCAGTCGATTGGCCGCCTTGGTCGTGCGATTTGACGCCGTTAGATTATTTCCTGTGGGGCTACGTCAAATCTATGGTCTATGCCAACAAGCCAGCGATGATTGATGAACTTGGAACGAATGTCGAACGTGAAATTGCAGCAGTATCGGCCGATTTATGCTTGAAAACCGTCGAAAATTGGGTTCAGCGTCTGGACTTCTGCAAGCGTGCCCGTGGTGGCCATGCAAAAGAAATCGAGTTCCATACATAATGGCATCGAGCGTACTTTCACAGGAATAAAGAATTTCATTGGTATCTAAAACCGGTTTTGTTTTATTTAAAAAACTTTTTTAGCGCTCTTATTGAACAACCCGTTAGTTGATTGCTGTTTAAACAGCCAAAGTTGGGCATTTAAACTATGATCAAGTGATCATATGATTTTGACAGAATACAACAAGAAGAACAAACACAAAGCTTCGTTAGTTGTTAATGTGAACAATTGTAATCACCATCCTAGTTGAAATAACAATAAAAGCGTATGATTTAACTTGTAATATAGTTAGAACTTTGTTTCTGCTCAAATAATTGCCAATTTCATTAAATGTTTTGTATTTTATTACTTCACTTTTCTTTTCCAAATAGCGTCAGTTTGATGCATTGTAACGACTGGGCGATAAATGTATGAATACCGGTTATTTTTCGTAGTATTTGCCGCTGTTGCCACAAGGTAGTAAGATTAATTGACAAAGCACTGAACAAATCTTTTCGTATTTAAAGTCATATCAAACATAAATCAAAATCAACTGATTACCAATTTAAATAACCGGTCAAAAATTGGGCCTAACTGAGCTGTAATTAAACACTTTAAAATCAAGATAATTTATTAGTTACTCAGAACAATAGATAACAGATATTTCCTCAGTCCATATAGTCCAAAAAACAAAAAATTATTTTAAGTATAAAGAAGTTCTTGGGAACTCCCAAATAAAATCATAACCCCAGAGTCATAAACCTCTTTGCACAAAAAACAATAACATTCTATAGAAATTGTATACGAAATAAAAAAAAAAAAAATAACCTACGGTTTTACGAAATTTAGAACAATCATATTTTGCAACTACGGACGGAAAAATCTCTCTGAGGGCTTTGTTATTATTATTATCTCGGAAGTATGGCAAGACGTCGCTTTTGTGTTATTAGGGAGTGGGAACACATTTTTTTTTAGATAAGATTAATATTCGTCATTGGACAAGCAGTTAAAGGTAACCCTCCTATACCACTGTAGATAGGTTCCTATGAAGTAACATGTGGTTTGAAATCATGTTTTCACTAGACCAGAAGCCCTTAACTAGAGTCGGGTTTAATATCACATTTGACACATAGAAAGTTTCATAATAACACACGTAAAGCGTTATTCATAGAAACTTGTCATAGGTTTGTCAAAAGTTTAAGAAGGCAACGCCCAAAAATGGTATTTATAACCGAAAAAATCCTTTGTTAATCGTTCTCTAAGATTATAATTTTTGTTAGGCGTTTAATCCTTCTTTAAGACTATTTTAGCCGTAAGAATATCCAAGCAATTAATTTGTTTACATATTACGCATGTCATACACAAATGTTGGACATGGTTCACACAAAAAGAGTGGAATCTCTTACAATCTCTCTCCTATAAACTCAAGCCTTGCGTAAGAAAATTGCCCGGTGTGAACTAGGTTTTTTTTTTCAATCGAGCGAACCCATCGCCGCCACTCTTACCCGCCCCTACCGACCGATAGGGCCACATCCCCATAACGTGAGGACAGCGTACACATTATATACCGGTATATGGGAGAGCAAGGATCATAAGTTCACACGTTGCAACCAACTAGAGAAATTCTTCACCAGTTGGTATAACATAAATATTAATAGAAGTACATCACGAGATATTAATATAACAAAGACTTCGTAATCACCCCTACCCTGAAAGTCGTCGTCGACAGCTAACGTCGACGTCTTGCGTCGCCTTGTTAATTTTGGCACCTCTGAAGTCGTGTCGACAGCAGACGACGAGTATTTGGTACCCGCAATGGCGTTTTTACACTCATGTTGAGTCGACTCGACTTGTTTTTGGTCGTTACGCTTTTTCTAACGACTTGCAACGCCTTGATGCAAACAGTTGTGTTTTGATTGAATTTTTCTTCATTTTCGGCTCAATAGTATCAAGCAAGTATTTAAATGCTGCTTTATAATCCGAAAATGGTTTTGAAACCTGTAGATAAATGACATATTTAATGAATGGCATGTATCATGGCCCAAAATATAAAAATCATAAAACTTACTTGATATCTGGTAGGTTAAATATATCTGACCTTTGCCTTATAGTTTTTCTTTGTATGCAAAGACCTTTTTTTCTGTTCTTCATCACTAGAACTTGAACTCAGATCAAGAAAAAAAATACATTCTGGCAAACAAATTGATTACACTTTTTGGTAGTAAATTATAGATAAGCAGGCGTGACTGGCCGTGACGTCTTACCAAGTACCGATTTTGCATTGATGTGGCAACGCCGTCGTTAACAGGTGACCACGACTTTGAGACGTCGACGTCTTTGGCGACGACTTACAGGGTAGGGGTGAATGTAAAATAATTACGACCAAAACCAAATTATAAATCCGACAAGATAGTAAGGATAAAGTAAATTTACATATGTAAACGAATATATAGCACTAATGCAATCGGTTCAAATGACCAATTATCCTATACTTTGTAGTTTCCCAACTACCAGTGAAATCAATAAACTGATATAGCTCATTAAAGTCACGACACATTCTCCTAACTGGATCAAAGGACTTATAATTCGAACGATGAAACTCGATGAGAATGAGTTTATAGTACCTCGTGGGTCTCAATGGGACAATTATGAAAATCTTAGATAACAGAAATTCAGAACATATACACCCATCATTTATCTTCAAAACTGTAATAGAGTTTATCATGGTACGTCTACTACTAAGAGTCGGCAATCTGATCAATGCTAGTCTACTGCTATTCGGGTACCATTGAAGGTTTCTCAGACAAAAAATGAGAAACTGTTTCTGCACCGATTCAATCATATTAACATACAAATTGTACTGAGGGTCCCATACAAAAGATCCATATTCGAGAATAGGGCGGACTAGTGAAGTAAAAAGTTTTTTCGTAACGTAGGGATAATGAAAATTCCTTTGCCCAACGTTCAATAAAGTTCAGAACGCCATAAGCCTTGTTCACCATCCTAATTATGTGGGAGTTGACATTCAATTTTCTGTCCAAGAGAACACCAAGATCAACAAATGAATCCACCGATAGAAGAACATTGCCACCTAAAATGTATTTTGCCGAAAAGAATGATGACCTAGAGAACAGCATATACTTACATTTCGCATAATTAAGCTTCATCAAATTGTCTTCGCACCACGTCTGGAAAGTAGACAAATCCCTCTGAAGTAAAGAATATTGACAAGGATCCTTGTAAGAAGAATAGATCTTCACGTCATCAGCATACATTAACAATTTAGAGTGCATTATGGAGGCAGGTAAGTCGTTAATGAATAACAAGAATAGAACCGGGCCAAGGCACCCCAGATGACACAAAAATAGATCTTGAGAATGATCGGCCAAATGATACCATCTGTTCTCGGTTCATTAAGTAAGAACTAATCCGTCGGTGGTGCAATGGTTAGCTCTTGTACATGAGATCCTGGGTTCGAACCCTGCTCTGACCACCTTAAAATTTCTTTCGGCGGCGGCCACCTCGCATAGTGACGGCGACACTATCGAGTATATAGCCATGAAAAAGCTTATCAAAATACTGTTCGGAATCGGTGTAAAACTGTAGGTCCCAATCAGTGAGTGAAAACTGGAAAGCGCACAGCTCAGCGATTGTGAGAAGTTCTCCCCTGTCCCTTCATGAGATGTAATGGGAAACCATTTATTTATTTTAATCCAATTCAGTATGTTACAATTAAAACCCATTGCCCCGAGTTTTTATAATAACAAATTGTGGTTAACTTTATCAAAGGCCTTACTAAAATCGGTAAAAATCGCATCAGTTTGATCTCCATTAATAAACCCGTCAATAATAGAAGAGAAAAACTGAAACAAATTAGTCACGGTGGAACGACCCTTCCGAAAGCCTTATTGACATGCATCTAAAATGGAGGAAACATGATGGGAAATTACGCCTGTGACTAACTTCTCAAAAAGTTTAGGAATGGCACTCAATTTTACAATTCCCCTATAATTTGCAACATTTACTACAAGGCTGATCTACTTCAGGTTATAGCAAGCGCACAGCTGATTCATATTCTGAACAGCTGATGCCAAGGCGAATTGAGCTCGAATTGTCAAACTTATTAGTTTTGTTTACGTTCTTATTGGCAAAGTGAAGTTAATTTAGAAACTTGTGTTTTTTGAAAGTTTCCCCTTAAAAGTGAAAAAAAAAGTATTTAAAGATGGTAAAATGTGCTATTTGCAATAAAAAGTTTGAAAGCGGTACGGGACCGATGTTTCATGTTCCACGCGACGACAACAAACGCTTGTTGAGGGGCAGTCATTGCCGGATGTGTTTGTGCTGTTTCACAACAGAAACAGCCCAAGCAAATGAAAAATATGTATGTATATACGTATACGCATGCAATACAAATGTCATATTTTGACATTACCACAAAAGGCGAATTCAAGGCGAATTGCTATTTTTGACAGAACCAGCGCAAAAAGTAAGGCGAATTCTAGTGCTTCCACCTTGTATAAATTCGCCTTGATTTACTAAACTACCAGATTTGTGGAGAGGGATTATATAAGAGCTCTTCCACTGTGCAGGAAAATGACCGAACTTCAACGAAGCCGTAAATAAGGGAGTCAACGGTAAGCTGAGAGAATTCGAGCAGTATTTCAACATAGAGTCCGGGATACCATCTGGACCAGCTTTATTTGAGGCTTTCAATCTGATCCAGTTATTTAGCAACCACGAAGAATTTACGAAAGGTGCATCAAAGGGAATGGTATAGCGGACAGCGTACGGGTATGAAAATGAATCATTGGAAACATCATAGGATCGGGTGGAATAAATAGATGCGAAAAAATCGGCGCAACAATTAGCAATAGACTCCTCATCTGAATAATCAATACCATTCATTTTAATCCTACAAATTACTCTTCAAGTTTATGTGATATAAACATGTGGAATTATTTTGTGTATATTTGCGGCGACTCTCAGGCTGCAATTATCACGCTATTCTCTTTTGAAAAGCCTACGTACGTAAATCACAATTACAATACATTGTGCGTTTTAGCTTGCAATTGCCCCCTTTCCGTTTTTGACGTTTAATCTTGTAAATCTTGTAAAAGTGGTGTATTCTCAGTTAATTTATTAAAACATGAAATATTTGTACCGATCGATTACACCTTTTAACGTCGACCTAAGAATTAATATGAAACAAAATGTCAGAATTACGAAAGTGAAGAAAGAGAAACATCAAAACTCCCCACAAATTTGTTATTATTATTTTTATTATTAACGTGCGTGAAAGTCTACCCTGCCAACAACACCATACTTCTCCCACACAAAACACGTTAGGCACGCGTCAAACACGCGCGTGAAATCCATAGTGTAATGATGCACAAAGTCATATTAAACAGTGCACCACGAAAAAATATAACCATATACGAACACCACTACGTGATAAAAGTCCAGAAAAAAAGAGCCTCCCAGTTTTGCCCAAAGTCATGAACTTTTTTTTATGCTCCCAAAGATTTGGGGGCTCGGTGTCATTCTTGCAAAAAAGTGATCATTTTTTCAGGCTCATATCTTGCAAATAGTTCGGAATTTGGATTTACACTCTGAGGGAAAGTTGTAGCTCTTGTCATAAAGAACAAACCTTGTGAACATATAATGTCAAAAAAACTTCATCTCCAACGCCAAAAAAATCCAAGGTCTATTAAAAAATTTGATTGTTTTTTACATATTTTCACCTGTTCAGGTCCATAGGTAGCAAACTATTCAAGATTCAAGGAAACAATCGACTACAAAAATGTACCTAAGATCTCAATAAACAACTTTCTAGAACATATAAACCTCCTAGTGAAACAACACATGAACCACCTAGTGTGATTATCTAAGTGCATATGCTCTGTAGCGCTCGCCGTTGACTGAAATGGTGTTTCCAGCAGCATTTTCGAAAACAAAACTGGGCCAGCGATGGCACCGCTCCAAAATCCACACAAAACTGTCACTCTCTGTGGATGCATTGGGATCACGATAATGACGTGTGGGTTTACTGATCCCCAAATGTGGCAATTTTGTGTGTGGAGATAGCCGCCGAGATAAAAATGCGCTTCGTCAGAATAGTTTATTTTCAGCCAAAATTCGATGTCCGCTCAGAGTTTTTGTAAGGCACATAATTCCCAAGTTGTTCAAGCGTGAAACCAGTTATTTTGGTCCGCGGAGGTCTGATACTGATTGATAGTCAATATTTCGAACAGAACAAAATCGATCAGTGTCAAAATAATAATAAAAGATAATAGCCACCCGTTATAAAATCAAAATCTTATCCAGTTTTATATTCGACTAACCAAAAATAAAATCCAATTGGATATGATTTTTTAAAACCTCTTCCAAATTTATATAGAAAAGAAATATTAATTGTCCCGTTTCTTGAAAATTTTTTTCCCATAATGTATAAAATTTCGCAAAAATGCATTGGTTTTTAATTCAGTTTATCGGTTATTCTTGTTTTTACAGCACTGTGAAAATATATAAAACAGGATTGTCCTCTATTATCTGTTACCAAGTTAAAATACTCATTACACTGTGCGACAAATGGTAGGGGTCTGTGATCGGCGGGGGTTCTGACTACCGGGAAATGTTATATCGGTCAAATACAAGTTATACGTGTCCCGGCGTTTCGCTGGATCACGTCTAGGAATCGAGATATATCGATTTGAAATTAGTAAGTATCATATAGGATAATTTGTCTCGTTTGGGGCCCTTTTGTTTGACATAACTCGAGAACGACTAGTCCGATTTTGCTGCAACAAACCTTGAAAAATTCCTTTAATTTACTGATATACTGTTTCTGCACATAATCAACAGTTTTGTAATTATAAATAAATTTATGAAGAAAAAGAATAATTTTTTGCTCAAAATATTAAAAAATTTTATTTTTAAAAATTCAAAAATTAAATTGTCCGAGCGTTTGGTCGTGTTTATTAATTAATTATATTTTTCGATATTCCGCTACCCTTTGGATAGCATCGTCAGGAAGATATATTATTAATTAGAAATGAAAAACAATTGATAAACAAAAATTTTTTCATGGCATTTGAAAAAACAACAATAACAAAAAATTATAAAATTGAAGAAATTTTCTTGTCATATGAAAAATGTTGTAAGTTACAGCCAGAACCATTTTTGTGTAGAAATAGTTTCTCTAATTTACAGACAGTAAAGTAATTGGGTTGATAAAAATATGTACATAATTGTAAATTCAATCAGCTACCTCCGGATATATTAAAAATGTTACCTAGTGACAAATTCATTCATACATCAAACAATTTTCGGTGAAACATTCTACATTTTACTAATTAAATGTCTATAATTCTGTGCTACATTATCCGTATTTGCTTTAAAGTTTATTCTCTTCGCTATTGGAGTCCTTATTATCTGTAACATTTCTAACATAAAACGACGTTGATAATTATTTTCCCTATTCAAAACTGACGTATCTTGAAAGTTTGGAAAATGATTTAAGATTGCACAGTGTGATTATAATGCTGTTTTTTGTGTTGAGATGTGTCTATATTTTTGATCTGATTTGTGTCCTGCAATTCCAGTCTTAAGTTTATTTTTAGTTGTACCTACATATACCATATTGCAAAGTTCACTATCATTTACTCTACAAGGTATTTTGTATACTATATTAGATCTATCAAATTTGTCTATTCTATCTTTGGTTTTACTAAATAATCTACCTAGTGTGTGTATTGTTTTATGGGCCATTTTGTAATTATTATTATCAAATATTTTTGATTTTTCTAATCTCTCAGAAAATCCTGGCACATAAGATAATGATTTGAACTTTTTCGGTTCCACCGTTGGGTTTTGGTTATCTTGCCCCTTATTTTCATATTGCCTTATCAATCTCTATTGGGAAAGATTTCTTTTTAGGATATGTACATGTTGGGTTGCAGTGAAGATCGCCTCCTCACGGTGCAACCTGGGTAACTCTAAATGATCTTCTTTCTCTTTGGCACAGACTCTGCTACGACCCTGGTTCACGATTTTCGTAACTATTTGATTTTCTGCTCTCGAGCTGTCGTCCTGTGCTCTGCGACCTGAGTGGGCAGAGGTGACACTCTGTCTCGTGGCTAAGGTACCGTTCGTCTCCGCCTTCTTAAAACCTGGCAAGTCTTGTAGTACGTTCGAAATCCGTCACCGTTAAGTTGGTGGTAATGGTGAGGTTGAGATAATTCCCTCTTTGGTTCGGCCTGGCTCTGAACACTCTGTCCCATAAGGCGCAGTGTCAACCATCGCGTGGAAGTCCCAGCTTTATAGACAACCACTGGGCCTTTCTTTTTGAAAACATTGCATCTTTACGGACGTAGATAGCGGCAACAAGTTGAGGCCCAATCAACATGAACAATAATATTGGAAAGTCTTCGACCACAGGAAAACCCGGGACTTCCCCCGAGCCTACTGGCTCTTCCTCGAGCACTAGTGCTGGTAAGTCTTCTGCGGTCACACGCAAGGGGGCCTCTGCAACTGCGAATAACGCGGACGGTGGTCAACCCTCACCAACTACGGGGAAAACTAAAAATCTCTGCCCCTCCCGGAAGTGGAGAGCTGATCTTCGACTGGCCACTAAATTGGTTAGTCAACTCTCTGCACGACCAGTCGCCGCACTCACTCCTGCACAGGTAAATACCTTAGAGTGGGCTAAAGGCGTCTGTGAGTGCTCCAAGTCTCTGTAGATGCTGCATGGAAGAGGACAAGGAAACGACGAAACACCTTCTCTTGGATTGCCCTGCTCTGGCAGGACTGAGAAGTAGGATATTCAGAACACATCTAGTTAGCACCGTAGCCCTACAGGATATTCCTGTAGATCTTATAGACACATTTATTGAAAGGGCATATTGGCTAGACGACTAGTCAATAGTTGCTATGGAGGAAACTGCAGGTATCACAATGGGCTTCTTTAGCCTAAGTGTGCTAGACAGCGTGCTGTCTTGCAGCCTTTTCAACCAATTAACCAACCAACATATCTACATATGTCTGTACTTACCATGAACATAAGCTCTACTCCCCTATAGGTTTCATCACATCAACTGATCTACATATGTTCAAAACGTCCTTTAACATAAGTCCACATCATTGTTTTCTTAAATTATGCAATTGCTGTTGTGTTGAGGGGTTTGTCATTCAATTGTAGAGCCACATCTCCCCGTCATTAACCCAGTGATCGGTTTAAGCATGTTCTGCAACAGCTCTTTTATTTATTTTAACCAAATTTTTTAAAACTGTGATTGGATTCATTTCATTGTACGTTAAATTGATATTTTAAATGTTCGTGTTACTTTCGAAAGTTTATATCTTTGACTTCTTCGTTTTCATTGACTTCAAATCCAAGTACCAATCAACGAAATATGGGCGACCGAATTATAGTTAAAACACGAACATTTTGTTGCGATTTGTACCGTCACGCGCTTACTCACACAGAAATGTTCAAGTACATACTTCGGGGTAGTTATTGTGCTATCGATGTGTCACTTCTTTGCTGTCATGTTGCTCCTTGCATTCCGTTTATTTACCTATTTGAGTTTAAGAAACTCAATTTACCCAACGATTACAGGAAACACATAAATTCACACTATTTTTTACAATAAAAGATTGTTACTAAGTAGTATAACTAATTAGTCTGTTTTAACAAAATTATTTAAATTATTCCGGCAGAGAAATATGTCTACCACTTTGGGTTGTTGCACAGGAACTGATTTACGATGTGTACGTGACCCACCACTCACGCTCACCAATTCCTCTTACTGGACTCTTTTTTACGCTCGCTCATTTAATCGACTGTTTTTCTCTCTTTATCTTCATAAAAATTAGTTACGTTGCAATAACGAAATTGTTTCGTCAACTGTACCTCCATTAAAAAAAATAATAAAAATAAACTATAAGTTTATTTGCATTTGAATTTTTATGACCGATTTTTATTAGATTTTGGTTAATGTATGAGAAAAATTGCAGAATTGAGTTTGTATATACACGATTGATGATCCACCGATGGTGTCCAATTCAGGCACAGTAGTTAGGCATCTGATGATGAACTTGTCACGGAGTTAGAAACTAGTCATGCCAGTGAGTATGTGTTGAACTGAATTGTGTATTATTTCCAACAAAAACCAACCATTTTTCATTTAGAAAAATGTTCATGACTTTTAAGGTTGTAGTATGAATTTTCTCATACATTAACCAACAACTAATAAACTATTAATTTTAAAAACTAAGAGATAAACCAAATATCAACAGTTTAAATCTCATGCACTTACTTTTTTTTTAATTTTTAACCCATTTTTCTACAAAATTGAAATTAAATAAAATTGTTGCAGGAACGAAAATTAAGTTGTTGCGTCAACAAAATGAAAAATTTTCAAAGAAATCATGTATGAAATTTTTCGTTGCAGCAACTACCAAATTGTTGGATATACGAGACTTTTCTTTGTAGCAACGTAAAAACACTAAAGAAAATTAATACACGGTGGAACATAAAAATGCAGTGTGCGCGTAAAACTCAAATCAAACACATTTGATTTTTATAGTTTTAATTTTGATATTCATTCCATTTTATTGGTAAATAACTTAAATTCATGAATATTTGTATATATATTATATAGTTTTTGTTGTTTTTGCATTATTCGGTATATATATATATAAGTATTACTATGTATGAGTGTACGATTTAATAATCTACATAATACATACACACATTTTTTTTTATATAGTTTATATCATTTTTGACATCTTGTAATTGTAAAAATTAAGACAAAAAATATCAATAAAAAATTATAAAAATTTGTGTAAAAAAAAGAATAAGAACAACATGTTAATATGTATCTTGTTAACTATTAATATTTACAAAAAAATTTAAAATAAAATAAACTATGATCATTTAACTTAAAGATTGTGCACAATGAGTGTGTGTATGCGGATATACAGAAGAGTTGCCAGTTGTGAAAAGATTTTGAAAATTTGGTATAAAATTCGAAAATTTTTATTGGAAGCTTTTATTTTTTGTTTGATTCAGCAAATAATTATAAAAGATTAAAGCATGCATTATGGTTGTCTACTAAACGAGTAGACCAAACTTATTGATATAATTTTGTTAAAACTATTATATGAAAAAACGCTTAGCGCCTTTTTGTTTTAACGATTTTTTTTAGGAAATAAAAAACTAAGCATTATACTTAAGAAAATTTTAATTGTTTTACGATTTTCATACGACTGTGAAACGAAATAAAGGCTCCTTGGGATGTTCTGGTGTTGGAACTTTCGAACAGCCGAGTAACAATATATCCCTAAGATTTTAAACTTCGATTTAAAAGTCTTAACGTATTTTGATTAGTGCCACATTTTGAGCGATAACGCTGGTAGTTAATACCAAGGAATTGATCAAATGTTTATGAGATACGGACATTCCATTTTAGGTATTGGTTTATTAAATAGGGATCACATCTTTAAATTTCTAATTAGGGAATTTACATGGGACTAATAATATGTTTGAGTATTTGTTGGGAGCATAAACAGAAAACATTAACGTTTAATTTTTCAAAATTGTTAAAAACTGAATTACGTCGCATTCTAGTTGCTTTTAGTTGAATCGCAGAACTTTTTTCGAATGAGTAATTTTGACCCAAAATGTGGCCCTAAGAACTATAAATTTATTAAGTAATTCAATTTCGATATTACCTATGTATATCAAATTAAGTAATAAAGTATAAAAAACAAATACAAATACTTAAGCTTAATTTTTGTAATTAAACAAACCCAAAAACGTTTGTCATGATAAAGCGCCATAGGATTTAATGTTTTTTTAAACTTTATCTTAGTTTTTTTTTTACTTTTGAAAAGAAAGTAGTTCTGTTTTAGGTTTTGATATTCAAAACTTTTTTTTTTTTGTAAGTTTTGATTTCGAAAACTACGTTTTTTTTTTAAGTAAATTTGAATTTTTGTGTTAAAGCATTGATTTTTATTTTTTAAATTACAGCAATATAGTTTTATGTGTATATTACTTAAGATTAACTTTTAACTTTTTTCTGTATTATTTTGCTTTTGGGTTCCACTCTAGTCGCACTGTTTTCAATCTTAATGGATACTAAAATTAAACTTAATTAAGGTTTTCATAGTTTAATGTGAATTCATTTGTTTTTGTTTTTGCATTTGACTGTTGACTGTTTATTTTTGTGTTACAACTTAAAAAAATACCTTTTTCTCTCAAATCATTTGTCAAATGTTGAAGTTATGTATAGTATATAATTATTAATATATAGTATAGTATATAATATACTCGTAGTTTATATACTGCTATCAAAAAATACTTTAGTTTTACTTTTCATCTTTAAACACGTACACATAAAGAAGTTTTGAAATTCAATTTTTGTTTTGTTTTTCTCTGTTAATAGACACCTTTTTTTCTATAAATATTTGAATTTTTTTTAAATATGTTTTAGCACACTTATATAAAGAAAAAAATATTCAATTTAGATTTTGGAGTTGTTAGTTACTTTATAATGCTAGTATGTTGTCATATTGATACTCCTAATATCCCGAAAAATCATCATCTAGGTAGGTTGAATATTTGTAAGGTCCATTTTGCAGTTTTTTTTTGCATCTAATGATTGATTTAATTAACTTTGTTGTTGTTGCTGATGTGTATGTGTATGTTGTTGTTGTTGCTGTTGTTGTTGTTGCGGCCCAAATTTACTGGTTATCTTATTAGATACATTGACAATGGCCATTTCATGTTTCGAGTCCATATCACAATCATATAGACCACTAAGCGAATCTAAACTTAATAGTCTGGAACTAGCACGACTTGATACCGATGTATCATCAACATCGGGAGCATTATATAAAGAATTGACATCGGATAAAGCACCTTCGGCATCGGTTAGACCGGCCTCGTTTAATAATGAGATATTTTCCAAGCCTGGTTCATCTGTTATGTAGCCGGTGGATTCGGCACCACCTGAAAAATATAGAGAGGAAAAATTTAATTAAACAAATAAAGGCTAGATAAGATAAAAGTGTATGTCACTACTGACACACTTAGTCCAGTGAGAAGTTTTCTGATATCACGTGACGTTATATTCCATTAAGGTGCGTTAGGTCATATACTACCCATTCCGATATTCCAGGAAGTGGCTAAAGAAGAGACGTACATTAGTTCCTCGCAAATCAATTAGTGCCAATTAGAGTAAAAAGGTGGGAAGATCCCTCTGCTTAACACACTAAATGTTTGTTTTATTCACCACGAAGTAAGATCATAGACATTAAGTGTGTTTTTTTTTACCCCGCTAAAGTTAATTATAGCTTAATTTGTATGGGACAGCTAAGTGATATTAAGTAGCATTTCAAATTCCCACTTAAATTCCGACTTGAGCAATGACAGTGTTGCCACATGTTAAATTTCAAGAAATGTCAACAAAAAGTTATCTTAGATAAATTTTGTTATCATTTCTTGCGAATGAAAATGTTATCAAGGAGAGACTCAAAAGCAGAAATTTCCAAAATGGCTTACACATTTTAAGTTCATTAAAATTATTTTGCTTAATCGAAGACTACGTATACTTAAGTTTGAAGAATAGTCTTTTATTTCCGATAGAAAACCAAATTTGAAATAAATTGTTCACAACAACGCTCAGTAAATGTTATACATATTGATCATTGTAGAATTATCTACCAGGTATAGTAGTTTAAACAGGTGATGACATTTTTTATGTCTTTCTTGTATTGTGTAGAATTTGACAACTGAAACGAATGAATGAAAGTAAAATGTCTGTTGTTGCTGCTTACAATTACAACAACATCTGCTGCTACCATGTGTTTGTTGCCACTGGCTACAAACATCACCTGATCAACAGACGAATTAATATCGATTCGGATCACTACCTGTTTGCAGCAAAGGTTAGCACAAGGTTAAGCAGAGCGAAAGACGTACGAAACCAGACATATACAAGGTGTTTCAAAAGAAGTCATCCGATGTTGTTTGGCTCTCATTTTTTTTTCTAAATGAAAAACTTCGATTCTGTTTTTTGATTATGTTTATTTGAACCTTTGGAATTTTATTGGTTAAGTTGAGAAGATGATATCGGTTAAATGGGCGCCGTCACAATAGATTACCATACGGGCTCGTTTTATGTCATTTTTCATCACTTCGGCGAGAACTTCGGGTGACAGATTCTCGCACTCGTGTCGAATGTTGACCTTGAGGGCTTCCAGCGTCTCGCGCTTGTTCACGTAAGCACGGGTCTTCAAAAACCCCACAAAAAAAGTCTGGAACGGTTAAATCGGGCCATCTTGCGGGCCAGTGCAAATCGCCAAAACGAGAGATGAGGCGAAACGGGAACGCCGCCTTCAGAATACCGGTTGTGGCTCACGGAGTGTGTGCCGTTGCTCCGTCCTGGTGGAACCACATGTCCTCCAGTCCTAATTCGTCGAATTGTGTCAGAAAAACTCGGTTAACATGGCCCTATAGCGCGCAACGTTCACTGCTGTCGTTTGACCAGCGGCGTTCTCGAAAAAAATGGCCCGATGACTCCTCCACCGTGAACAGCGCACCATGCAGTCACTTTGAGCGGGTGTAATGTAATGGCTCCTCGTGCATAACTCGTGGATTTTCAGTGCCCCAGAAGCGATAGTTTTGCTTGTTCACGTACCCTCTGAGGTGGAAATGAGCCTCATCGCTCATTATGATTTTGGTGGAAAAATCGTCCACGAGATTGAGGATGGCTTGGGCGTAGGTCGCACACATTTGGCGGTCGACAGGCAGCAGCTGATGCTACGGTACGGTATTCGCGCTGCGCCAACACCGAAGACTAATTGTTACGCAAAAAAATAGACACGATTATTCCGCGTTCTTGGGGAGTGTATCGCTCCATGGCTTGTTTACTAGTATTCAACATCTGTCTAGTCCACAAATGTCACAACCGATTTGCCATTGGCGGCCATTTGCAAAAATAAGAGCATCTTCCAATAGGGTGGTCACTTTTGAAACACCCTGTAGAAGACTGGCCATCGGAATGCTGCAATTACCAGAGATAGCCACGTACAAGAAGTTCGTACTATACATTGTTTTAATACATTTGATTGGTTAATAATAGACAATTCAGATAAACACACTCACTGCCATGACTAGTTTCGAACTCCTTGACAAGTTCATCACCAGATGCCTACTTACTGTGCCTGAATTGGTACCATTGGATAGACCACCAATCGTATATATAGAAGAATTTTTATATGCAATTTGCATGTGTGAATTGGTATCGATCGAAAATCCCTCAGTACCAACTCAACCTGAAAGTCTCCGGGTCCGGATGGAATTCCGGCACTAGTTTTGAGCAAGTGTTCTTCGACGCTTGCTCGTCCACTGGGCAACCTTTTCAGCCTGTCATACCGTACAGGTATTTTCCCTACTCGCTGGAAGGTTGGAAATGTCCAGCCGATCCCCAAAAAAGGAGAGGCTACTAATACCGATAACTACCGGCCAATTGCGATATGTTCTGCGTTCTCACAGGTGATGGAGACCATGGTAAATTACCATTTGGTTAGTTACCTGGAAGTTAACAGTCTAATCAGTGATCGTCAGTATGGGTTACGCAGAAGCCGTTCAACCGGCGACCTGATGGCGTTCCTCACGGAACAGGGGTATCGGTCCGTGCATAGACTGGGTGAGAGCAAAATAGTGGCCTTAGATATTTCTAAAGCATTTGATAGAGTTTGGCACCAGGCACTCATATCAAAAGTTAATGCTTTTGGTTTAGGTAGAAACTTCTCTCGATTTATTTCGAGTTTTCTCAGAGACCGTTCCATCTTCCGATGAGTATACAATTAATGCGGGAGTACCTCAGGGCTCTGTGCTTTCTCCCTCTCTTTTTCTAATTTTCATCAACGACCTTCTGGATCGGACCAAAAATCCCATCTACTCCTTCGCTGATGATAGTAATTTATGTCACTCATATTCGTTCGATCCAATCTTTCCGTAGTGCAAGGAAAGAGGCGAACAATGAATGACACGCTTAATCATGACTTGCATCTGATTAGTGCGTGGGGCAGGGAAAACCGAGTCGAATTTAATGTACGCAAAACACAGTGTTGCAGAATATCGCACAAGCACACTGGTGACACGTGGCCGTCGGCCGTCGGTGGTGCAATGGCTAGTGTGCGCGGCTCTTGTACATGAGATCCTGGGTTCGAACACGGCTCTGACCACCTTCAAATTTTCTTTCGGCGGCGGTCACCTCGCATAGTGACGGGGACACTATCGAGTATCTAGCCATGAAAAAGCTTCTCAAATTACGGTTCGGAATCGGTGTAAAACTGTAGGTCCCAATCAGTGAGTGAAAACTGGAAAGCGCACAGCTCAGTGATTGTGAGAAGTTCTCCCCAGTCCCTTCATGGGATGTAATGGGAAACCATTTATTTTTTTTTACACTGGTGACACGACCCTGCCAATGATTTCAATGGGTGGTTTAGATGTTGGTGAATCGAAAGCTCTTGATGTTCTGGGCATGGAGATACGATGTGACATTCGTTGGAATAAGCACAGATTCAACGTATCGAAAGAAGCATTCAAGTGCCTGGGCTTGTAAAGCGGTGTAAAAGACTTTTCTCCCCACCCGATCTCCTCAATATCTACACCACGTATGTATATTCGGCCAAAAATGGAATTCAACTCTCATATTTGGGCTGGGACTCCAGCATCCACATTGGAGCTTCTAGACCGCGTGCAAAAGAGAGAGTTGAAGCTGATAGGCGACAGCAGTGTATCCAGCACTGTTGCCTCCTTGGAGCATCGACGAAATGTTAGCTGTGCCTCGGTATTTTATAGGTATTGTCACGGAAAGTGTTCCGCCGAGTTACATGGCCTCATTCCAGAAGTTAGGATATTTGACCGCTGACCGTACGACGCGGGTTGCAAGTGAAACTCATCCCTTTTCTGTTTCCTGACCGTTGGATCGAACTGCACATTACAGAAAAAAATCGTTCTTCAGCCGAACAGTCCGTATGTGGAAAAAGCTTCCGGCAAGTGTATTCCCCACTTCTTACAACATCATCAAGTCTTAGTCAAACATTAACAAGTACTTCTCTCTCTTCCCCCCTACTCCTATCCGCTTTTCTTAAGTCCAATGCAATGCACTGCATTTATAGGGGACATCCCCTGAGTGTTGGTCTTCGCGAAAAAAAAAAAATATTAATAGAAGATCGGTAAGGATATGATCTAAGCAAATAAAAATTTCAAAATTCGAATCCAAATTTCGAATTTATTCACAAAGCAGTTTGTGGCAGACCTAGTAAGTAAGTAAGTATTCTGGAATGGGTGTCTTCCTGGTGTAAATAGATACATAGTTTTCTACAATAATGTTTCGAAACAGAAGATCGGGAAGGCAAATCCAAAGCAAAATCCAAATTTCAAAATTCGAATCCAAATTTCGAGTTTATTCAAAAATATTACAAGCTGAAAAAAGCGGCCACAGTATCATATTGTAGGAACCATTTATATATTTGCAGGCATTGTTTTCATGATTTGAAGATATTCTGCTTTTTTGGTTCTTTGTTGTCTTTCACGTTTTTTGTTTTCAGCAGTTTTCAACAAACAAAGCCAGATTTGGTTTACAGAAACATGTATTATAACCTAGAAATCATTGTGTCTTCAATAAGAAATATTGAGAAGCAACCACAATGTGTTTGGATTCAAGTATACTATATTTGCGACAAGCTACAAACCCGATATATTTGCATCCGCACAACAAAAAATCATATTTTTCAGCGTGTAGGCAAAAAAACTCCTTTGCATTTTAGTAAATAGGTGACAATAATAATTGACAGAGCATGAGAACAACGGCAAGTTATTGGAACACGTTTGATCTCGGAGTTTCGGATACACTCGTTATGAACATTCGACAACGAAATACTGTCTCCGTAAGAGCAGAAATCCATTACAGATTGGTTTTGTTCGGGCTATGTGGGATGTTTTTATGTCTACATTTAGGCGATAAGCGAATTGCGACAATTTTGAGACAAAATGTGTTAAACCGGGTTTCGCGATTTTGTGGGCTGGAACTGATGATCGCATCAGTTTCGTATTGCAATCGGTATTTTGAAAGTCTGATAAAATGTATTATTGAACTAAAACTTAAGAAATTGTACTATGAATCAAGTGAAAAGAGGAATAAGCTTTTATAAATACTAGCTTCTTTGAAGTTACCATCAGATCGATCCTTTAAAATCACTTTCGTAATTGAGATTACGATACGAAAGGGATGTGTGGTAATTAGGTTCCTAATGAATGAATTGTAATCCCAAAATATGTATAAAAATCTTGAATGGCACCTGGTGTGCCATATAAAAATTCTAATTTTGTATAACAGTGTAATTAAGGGCGGATCAATAAGTCCGTGACTTTTTGAATGAAACACAGTTTTTTTTTGCAAAAAAAAATTATTTTTCAACATAATCTCCTTTTAGCTTCTTCTCCTCTTAGTCCAACGTTTCTCCAATTTTTGTATCCCTTCCAAAAAATCGGATTTTTCGAGGTCCATAAAATATAAATTTGTTTGATTAATAATTTCATCCTTGGAGCTAAATCTCTTTCAACCTAACCATTGCTATCGGTGTGGAAATAGGAAATAGTCACTGGGGGCTAAATCCGGAGAATAAGGCGGATGAGGTACCAATTCGTAGCCCAACTAAACAACTCCAAACAATCCTTTGCAGTTGTCACACGATTACGTTTATGGTCAATTGAGAGCAAACGCGGCACCCATCTGGCAGACAGCTTTCATAAACCCAAACTGATCATTTAAAATCGAAAAGACACTGTCATATGAAATGCATATGGCTTCAAAAATCTCACGCACTTTAACTCTTCGATCGGCCAACACTATATCCTGGATTTTTTCAAAATTTTCGGGTGTATTGACCTCAATTGGCCGTCCAGAACGTTCAGCGTCATTTGTACTTGTGCGGCCACAACGAAAGTCAGTAAACCACTTTTTACAATTAAAATCGATGGTGCAGAGTCCCCATAGTGTTTATAAAGTTTTTCCTTAGGTTGTTTGACGGTTTTTTTTTGCAAAAAATAATGTTTAATGAGCACTCGAAATTCACTTTTTTCCATTTTTAAAAAAATGCACGAGGTTGTATGTTTTGAACAGCTGTTAAACGCAAAGTAAATGACGGAAATTGCTCAAAATTTGACAGTAGTCTATTAACAGGCGGTACTTGATGGGAGCTCTGTTGCATTTCATATAACTACGAAGGAAGTTCGATAGGCCACGGACTTATTGATCCGCCCTCTAGCTTGAATGAAACTGATTTGCCATTTTTCAGTCAGATACAAAATGGATTTTACAATGACTCTTTCCATCTGAATGCGTGAGATTCCAATGCGGTTAAGCATTTTGAACAGTCTGTAACAATCCGTAACTTATCATTTACATGAGTGTCAGGCTTATCAGGAAACAAAACAAAAATCTCTAGAGTTTACGGAGCTGAGGCATTGAGACCGTTCCGCTCTATATTGTAGACATTTGAAATTGAACTTGAAATTTTAAAACTTAAATAAAATCGTAAATTCTTCTTACCTGTTGCCTCCTCACGACAATCATCATCGGACCATTCCGATTGACTTTCCAAATGATTCGAGTCCATTGACTGATGATTATGATGACCGGCACCATATTTGAGCTCATCATTTATCACATTCGCTTCCATTGAGTCCAGACGATGATCGCGACTGCCGCCGCATCCATTCGACAGACCACTGACTCCACTACCCACTAAAGCATCTCCAGGACCACATTCAAGTTCCTCGTCGTCATCATCCTCGTCGTCATCATCCTCCTTGTGATAGGGGCCACCATGAGGCTGCTGTTGATTTCCGGCACCATCTGATGCCACCAATCGTTTTTTGCGTACATCACGACCAACTTCATCATCTTCGAACTCCTCATCGGCCAAATTATCCTCTGTATCATCGCGTTCTTCCTGCTCATGATTGTTATGAAGATGATGATGATTGCCCCGTTGCGGACGCTGATGATGGTTATGATTATGGTGATGATGATGATGGTGGTGGTGATGGTGACGATTGTATCGACCATTCACTTTGTTCTCAGTGCCATCGTTTAGTTGATCGAGACTCTCGTGACTTTGATCGAAATCTTTGGATCGCGGCCTAAGGCGATGACGATGATTGTGTTCTTTGGTTGTAGGCGGCTGTTGGCCTTGTTGTTGTGTTGCTGCTTGTGGGTGCTGTTGCAGCAGCTGCTGCTGCTGCTGTGATTGCAGCTGTTGAGGGTAGTTGTTGTAATTTGTACCATTGGTTGAGGTTGATGATTTATTGGTCATGCTGTGATGATCCATCATGGCCAGATTTAATTGATTACGAGTTTCATGAAGAATTTCACACGATTCCGTATCGGAAGTTTGCCTGTATGAAGGATTGTAGAGAATCAAATTGAATACTAAACAATTTCAAATTTATTAGAAATTTATAGAAAATTCCTTGTAAGAAAACAAACAGTCGTGAAACGAATTGAATTCAATTTCAGCGGATGATGGTTTCAGTGTTTGTGAAACATCATTATCGCCAGAGTTAAGTTCAATAACGACAGCATGTTAAAATTTATCCCTAACCGAAGTTTTATTTGAATTTGGCTTTTTTTCAAACGGTTTTCAAATCATTCTCGTTGCATCAAAAACCTTTTTATTATTGCGGTTCCTAAAGCCGAATTTGGCACTAAAACGGTTGCAACAAGAGTATTAATGAAAAGAGATGTAGCTGCAACCGAAATTCTCATGAACTATGGTTATGGCAACCGAAATTTTTATTATAACAACCACAATCATTTCCGGTCCGGTTGCTACAAACGAACTAGTTTTTAATTCGGTTGCCATAATTAAATTTATATGTTATTATGGACGCCTGGATTTTCTGTTTGAGTTTATAAACGATTTTATATTCTAAACGGAAGTTTAAATTTAAAAATAGCATAATAACAACAAATGTATACAAATTAAAACCTATTCTTCTTCTAAACTTCTAACCCTTCTAAAATATCGCGGGCTAAACCAGCATTGCTAGCAATAAGGGCAATAGGTAAATATATTTTGAAAATATGTTACGACGTTGTGCCAATATGTGGGAAAACTCATAAATGCGATCCTCGTCATCGTAGAAACATTCATTTTCATTTCATTACCTGGGAAAACTCCCTCTCATGGGTATCTTTTTAATTCTGGCTTGCATTGACTTTCTTGACTTAAGACACGATTAATTGAATAGTAAATTTTAGATTTAAGAATTTTCTATTTATGAGTTTTGTTACAAATTTGTTACTTTAGAAAACATGAGAAAAAGCAATAAAAGAGAAAATTACTAATAGTGTTTTCAGTCAATATTTAGAGTACCGAATAATTCTGTTCATTTGAAATATTTGTCGGTTGGGGCAACCAACAAATGTAGTTGCCACCATAGAATCATAAAAAACTGCCTTCAATTTTTTATTTGTTGGGGCCACCGAATTTACAGTTGTTTCAATCGAATTATTTAGGTTGCGACAATTTCTAAACTCGATTATGGTCACTCCGATTATTTCAACCGCTTTTTTCTGTCAGTGTACTTACATTTTTGCGGATTTTTGGACACTTGGTGTGGACCCACTGAACTTATTAAGGCAGGTGGGGAAGGACTGCTTGCCCACATGCATCGACTTACATGCAGTGAATGGTTGGGGGAATCTATGCCGGACGATTGGAGTCTCAGCGTCTTATGTCCTGTATTCAAAAAGGGTGATCCGTTTACCTGTTCCAACTATCGCGGTATCAGTCTTTTATCCATCGCGTATAAGGTGTTGTCGAGCGTATTATATGAAAGACTAAAGCCAATTATTGAAAACCTGATTGGACCTTATCAGTGTGGTTTTAGACCAGGCAAGTCCACGACTGCCCAAATATTCACGCTACGCCAAATCCTGGAAAAGGCCCACGAAAATCAAATCGATACATACCACCCTTTTGTTGATTACAAAGCTGCTTTCGATAGCCCCATACGGGGAAATCTATACGAAGCTATGTCTGAAATTGGTATTCCGGCAAAACTGATCCGCCTCTGTGGGGAAAGGCCTCACTGAACCACTCTGTACCAAGCGAGGATTGAGACAAGGGATCACACTTTCGTTCAATCTCTTCAACATCTTAATGGAGATATCATTGGGCGAAATTTGCGGGAGATTACTGCAGTATTTTCAAGAATCGAAAAGGAATCAGCGAAGGTGGGTCTTGCTGTTAATGAGGGCAAGACAAAATTGATGGTGTCAACGATTAGAGAAACCTCTCGACTTGGTCCGTTGGCATCCGATGTAATTTTGAAGTGGTAGATGAATTTGTCTGCCTTGGATCCACCCTGAACAAAGACAACAACGTCAGCCTGGAGATAAGTAGGAGAATTGTGCTTGAAAATAGATGCTATTTTGGGCTCAGCAAGCAGTTTCGGAAGAAAGCCCTCTCGCGACAGACAAAAGTCCAGCTATATTAGACACTCATTTTACCTGTCTTGACAAACCTCTGGGGGTATTCGAGAGAAAAATTCTCCGTAAAATATATGGTCCTGTTAGGGAAAATGGCGAGTACCGATGTAGCCGGAACCAAGAGCTATATAATCTATATTCTGACGTGGACATAGCTAGGCGAATCAAAATAGGCCAATTGCGTTAGCTAGGCCATGTTTTCGGAATGGTTTAAGATGAGCCAGCGCGAAACGTTTTCGATAGCGTACCCGATGGAAGCAGGAAAAGAGGACGACCAAGACTCCGCTGGAAAGACCAGGCAGAAGAATCCCTCCGTATCCTTGGTATTACCAACTGGCGAGAAAAGGCGAAGGATAGAGCCAGTTGGAAGAATATGTTGAAATTTGTTTGTTTAATTAATATGTGTAAGACGTCTGACGTCATGAGGTTGAGTATTATTCAATAAAAGTAAAGTAAAGTACTTACATTTGACTGGATTCTGAAGGATTCTTATTACGTGTTATCTCCTTTATAGCCTCTAGTCCCACTGGATGTTTGGCAATCATAAAGCTTGTACTCACTGGAATCCTTGAGCCCAATTTTTGGCCACCGGTTGGGGAATTCAGATCATCCAGTATTGTGGCCGCCATGGCGGTGGTAACATTCTTCAAATTATTGTTGCCACTCAATGGTGTACTGCCGCTTAAGTTGCCATTGCTGCCCAAACTACCACTGCCTCCAATGCCAGCGGCCACATTCAAACCATTAGAACTTAACTTACTATTGCTGCCCGAATAGCTAATGTCAATGTTGTTGCGACTACTGCTGTTGCTGGTGGTGGTGCCACCCTCGGCATTGCCAAGCGAACCGGAAGTGACATTGCCACCGGTCGACGACGAGGCTGTGGCTGCTGCAGAATTATGGGCTACACCCACAAGACCTCTAGCTCTCGACGATTCATTTAAAAGTCTTTGCAATTCCCTCTCAAATGGCGATTTTGTGGCATTCTGATTGCCACTGCTTCCGGATGTCTGATTGGACTGATTACCAGGCTTGTGGTTCAATCCCAAACGATCTTGGTACTCGAAACTATTGCAAGAATCTCCTTTGTTTTGGGTGGTCGTAGTGTACTGGCCTTGACTCTCAGTTGTGGAACTGACCTCAAAGTCCCTCAGATTCGTCATATCGATTACAGGTGACGTGGGATCCACTTGTATGTCGCATGGATACAACCATTGCAATGGATTGGTGCCGTTGCGCATTAGATGATTATTCGCTGCCGTTAGTCGGGGTGAGTCTTCTTCGCCTTCGCCCTCTGTTGTCTTCGAGTAACTTTCGTCCGAAGAACTCATGGAGGGTGAATGTGGCCGGGAGCTTAGGTCGTCGGTGGAAGACATTTCACGACTCTCTTCCAGTTCGTTTGGGAGTTTCGGTAGTGGCTTCATGTAGGAGCGTAGAAGAGGTGTACTCTGTTTTAGACTCGATGTTAATGTGGCAGGTTTGGGTGGTAGGGCTGGTAGAGGAGGCTGGGGTTGCTGGGAGTACAGGGGATACTGTTGTAGTTGTGTCGTTTGTATTGGAGGTGGAGGTGGTGGTGGAGTCTGCGGTTGCGGTTGTGATTGCCGCTGCTGTTGCTGGTAATGTTGATAATTCGGGTGTTGTTGGTGTTGGATCTGTGGCTGTTGTGGTGGTACAAATACATTACTGGGGCACATATAACGAGGCGGTTCATATCTATTGGGTGTAGGATGCATTTGCTGATGAAGTTGCATAGACATTATCTATTTGTTAAGATATGGTTAGCACAAGGGTTTGTTGGTTGTGACATCGCAGTTACACAAATATAGATGGAGGGATGAACATTTAGTTGGTAATCACAGTTGGGTTGTAGATGATAAATGGAAGTATTTTTTGGTTTAGTATTTGAAGTCATCACCATACCATGCAAAGCCACAAATACACATAAATGGTTGGGTGGTATTCAGACAGAGATAGAGAGCGAACGAGCGTGATAGAGAGATCATAGAAAAAATACATATAAATTATATACAAAAATTATTATTAAAAACCAATTCACCGTTAGTATAAATAAATATAATGTAATGTAGTATATGAGATCATTAATCACATTAAGATACCAAAATGAAACACATATGTAGTAGGTTATCAAGAGGGTAACATGGACGGGTTAATACAACTGACTGACACCGGGAAATTTATGGTTATCCCTAACAATCGAGTTTTAGAGGATGATGTCGTTTTTGTCGCTCGATCAACACTAAAGTTGCATTAATTTGATATTTTTGATTGTTTTGAATTTACGGGTTAAAGTGGGGATTACAAGGGTCTACTTTTGTATTTTGAGGTTGTAGGTGCAGTCTTCTATGCCTTCTAAATTGGTGTGGGATGTGATGAAGTCCGTGTTGTTCCCTCAGATACTTTGATCTTTACAGATGATATACAAACGATACTTTGATTCAATAGTGCAACAGCCAGTTGAGGGTGGGCCTCAACCACTTCAATCTAAAACCAGTACAGAAATTTTAGTCGGGTGAACCGACTTAAACATACCCTTACCCGAAGTCATCCATTGCGACCGAGTTCTACTGAATGTTGGCAAATCTGCCAATATCGAGTCCAGTCGCAGATATCAATCGGTGGTACGAAAATGGGCGTGGACAATTGTTAATGTTTAATTTGAAGCAAAAAATTTCCGACTACCGAATTTCATTAAGATCGCTTGTACTTTACGAGAGTTATCGTGTCGATCAACCAGTCATCCGTCCAATTTTTGTGTGCATTTGACTAAATTGTGTCTAGTACCAAATTTCATAAAGATTGGTTAAGTGTTGCGGGAGTTATCTTTCCGAACAACCAGCAACTCATCTCATTGACAACCCGGACGACGACCAAGCTTTTGTATGGGAGGTAACAGAAGTGACTCATTTTCCGTAGAAGAGTGGCATTTGATTAAATTTTATCTAGAACCAAATTTCGTAAAGATTGGTTCGGTTTTGTGGGAGTTGTGTTGCCGAACCGGTTTTCCCAAGTTATGTATGGGAGGCACGAACGTGGGCGTGGCAAAATCACCCTTGTCTAACTTTATGACTCTCGTTTGAGGACTTGAAGCCTATAACCTAATTACATTAAGATTGGAGGTGTTTCACGCGACTTATCGCATTGACAACCGGGACGACCACCAAGCTTTTGTATAGGAGGTACCGGAATGGGCGTGGCAACCTCGCCAATTTTCTACAGCAAAGTAGGCATTTCCAGATTATTAACCAGTGTTTGAGTTGAAGCTAATCACATCTACCAGAAAAAAAGTTTTAGAAGAAACATGATTTTGTACTAAATGTGTCGATTTGTATGTGAGGTACTAGAAGGGGCGTGGCCGAAACGCCCATTTTCCGTCCAAACCTTACTTCGGGCAAGTAATGGCCACTAAGAAAATATCTTTGTGATCGGCAAAGATTTAAGTCAGTTATCTGGCCGAAAAGCCAGTCGGACGAACAACTTTTGTATGGGATGTACCAAAATGGGCGTGGCAAAATCACCTTTGTCATAATCGTTGACTGGAGTTTATTGACATGAAGCTTAGTACCCAATTTTAATAAGATCGGAAGTGTTTCATGCGAGTTATCGCATTGACAACACGGACGACCACAAAGCTTTTGCATGGGAGGTACCAGAATGGGCGTGGCGACTTCGCTCATTTTCTCCAATTAAGTAGATATTTACAGAATATTAACCAACGTTTGAGTTGAAGTTAATCACATCTACCAGAAAATGGTTTTACAATAAACATGATTTCGTACTAAATGTGACGATTTGTATGGGAGACACCAGAAGGGGCGTGGCCAAAACGACTTACTCATGGTAATATTTGTAAACCAACAGTTGTCATTTTACAACTAATTTTCTCAAATGTGAACGATTTCAATTTCGTTCGACAATTTCAATCCGAAATTGTAATTTTCAATCCGAAATTGTCAATTTCTTGTCAGCGTGAACAAGGCATAATGGTTTTACCGCCAGTGGGAGCAGTGAGTTTTTGCCCAACGCACGCTCCCGGGTACAGGCGGGAATATATATTACAGACACGAATGTGGAATCAGAGTTCGTATTTACCCCCCCTTGTGTAAACCATACACATCATCGTGGGGAATGTGTAACGAACGTTTACCCCCCTCAGGGCAATGGGTAAAATAATGGGTAGCTACCCATGACAATGAGGAATTACTCACCACGATTACAATTTTTGCGGTTTTCTAAGGGGTTTTCATAAAGTGTTCCAATTCATACGGAAGAATTTTTTTTTCGAAAAATCGCCAAAATAAGAAAATCGCTAAAATAAAAAAGAAAAAAAGTCTTTCATACGAATTGGACCACTTCATGAAAACCGCGAAATTTGGTTATTTTTTCGATTGGACGCTCCGTTTCCGTGAAATAGAGATTTTTCCTAATTTCCGGCAATTTTCGATCAAAAATGGGGATGGTTTACCCTGGGTAACCCATTACCCATCATCGTGGGTAGCTACCCATTATTTTCCCCATTTCCCTGAGGGTAAGGGGTAATCGTGTTGAGTAATTCCCCATTTCGTGGGTAGCTACCCATTATTTTCACCACTGCCCTGGGTAATGGGTAATTCCTCATTTTCGGGGGTATTTCCCCATACCCTGTGGGTAATGGGTAAACGATCGCTACCCATTCCCACGGTAATAAGGGGTAAGGCTAACTCATTACCCACGAAATACGAACCCTGTGTGGAATGAGCGTTGCTCATGTGTTGAGCCTACTCAAGAGCGCGTGAGTTTTAAATTTAAATTTTGTGCGGTGCCTACAATTCGCGAGCTAAATTTTGAGAAGTGAGACGGAATTTTCTATGCTCGCTAGCGTGCGTTTGTGTTGCCATCAAAAACTGGTGGTAAAAAAATGAATGAAAATTCTCATATTCCTACAGGATTTTTTGACCAAAGGAAAGAAAAATGATAACAGATTTGTACAGTGGATAGAAATAGTCCTTGGTTATCACATTGAAGCAAGAAATGAAAATTTGAAAATTTTTGAGTTGCAACACTTTTATAGTTAGGTTGCGATGTGTTATGGACCGAGTTGTCAACGCCCATAAGACCAACAATATTGCTATAGATAATAAATAAATGGTTTCCCATTACATCCCATGAAGTGACCGGGGAGAACTTCTCACAACCACTGAGCTGTGCGCTTTCCAGTTTTCACTCACTGATTGGGACCTACAGTTTTACACCGATTCCGAACGGTATTTTGAGAAGCTTTTTCATGGCTATATACTCGATAGTGTCGCCGTCACTATGCGAGGTGACCGCCGCCGAAAGAAATTTGAAGGTGGTCAGAGCAGGGTTTGAAACCAGGATCTCATGTACAAGAGCCGCGCACACTAACCATTGCACCACCGACGGCCACGGCTATAGTTATTAATACATAATTTCAAAAGCTTTAAAAATATAGCTTTAAATTTGCTACAGATTCATAGCTGGGATGTACTTATAGTAGTTGGTAGCGATGACAAAGAGCTTGGGCGAGGTCTTTACATCACATATATACATTAGGTTGTCCCACAAATAAATATTTTTTTTTTTGCTCAAGCTTTATTTGAAAACTTATAGGGTAAAGTATTTTTGAACATTTTTTCAGATTTTTCGGAAAGTCGAATTTCCCCCAAAAATCGGGTATTCCGGCCGTTTTTCGAATTTTACTTAAAACTCGGGCAATAACCACGATTTTCTTAATTTTTGAAGCTAAACGTCCAAACTTTTATTGTATATGCACAAACCACCAGTTTTGGCAATAATTTTCCTCAATAATGTACCACGTTTTAAATTTTTTAGTAAATTTTGGGTAAATTTTGTAAATAATGTCTTAAATCTTTGAAAATTCCTATGAAAATTTAAAAAACTAATGATGCACTTTCAAAGACGTATAAAAAGCAATTTTGTAAAAAAACCATTTTGAATTTGCGGTTACTGTTCCAGAGTTATACCATTTTAAAGCCTTTTACCTATTGCAAGAAACTAATAATATCATAATCTGTTTACTATTTTTGCATCGGATTTGTTTTAAATTTCTATAAAAATTTAAAATACTAATAATAAGACGGGTAAATTCCAAGCAATTTTGTAAAAAAAATTTTGAATTTGCTGTTACTGTTCCAGAGTTATGCCACTTTAAAACTCTTTACCCATTGTATGAACCTAATAATATTATAAACTGTTTGTCTTTTTCATCGGATTTGCTTTAAACTTTATATTATTGAAAAAATCTACATGCGCTAAGTAACGACAAAGAATTACACGTAGCAAAAAATGGCCCCGGCGACATATTGCAGGGACCATATATATGATTGCTTGCAAACATATATACATATGTGTATATATATGCAAACATATATATGTAAGTTTTTCTGTGTGTATCTCTTTGTCGTTACTTAGCGCATGTAGATTATTTCATGAATACAGTGTTTAAAGCAAATCCGACGAAAAATTGGCCAATAGTTTATAATATTTTTAGGTTCATACAATGGGTAAAGAGCTATAAAATGGCATAACTTTGGAACAGTAACTGCAAATTAAAAATTTTATCCTACAAATTTGTTTGCAATTTATCCGTCTTTTAGAGATGCATCATTAGTTTTTTTAATTTGTGCAGAAATTTTAAAAGTAATAAAGCGTCACTAACAAAATGTATCCAAAATTTACGAAAAACGTTGTACCTTATTGAGGAAAGTCATTGCCAAAACTGGTGGTTTATGCATACACAATAAAAGTTTGAACGTTTTGCTTTAAAAATGTTGACTTACAAACTAAGAAAATCGTGGTTATTGACCGAGTTTTAAGTAAAATTCAGAAAATGTCCGAAATACCTGATTTTTGGGGGAAATTCGACTTGTTCTGAAAAATCTGAAACCCTATAAGCTTTCCAATCAAGCTTGAAAAGAAATTTTTTTTGGGACACTCTAATGTACATGTACTGTCATACGTGATTTGTTTGGTTGAGGCTTTAAACAATTTCCCTTAAATTGTTGACTAGTGTTTTTGATTAATGGAGTTTTTATATCTGAACTTTCCCACACAACAAATATGTTTTTGGTGTAAACGATGAGACTACAACTTGGAAATACACAGAAATGGGACTATATCATGTATTGGGCGAATAGATTTTTACTGGGGAAACAACAAATTAAATTTGAGGATTTCGATTTTTCAATTGTAAATATTTTTTTTTTTTTTTACCAAGTCCAACACCATTGCACTGGGGGGAGAAAAGGAAGAAATTGGGGTTGGCCACTACTACATTTCTACCACTAAGTACAACACTACTCATCATCTACTTTTGGGTGAGGGCGGCGGAATCATAAGAGATATTCTTCATTGCCCACATATTCATCGTTATGATTCTCGGCATCGTCATCATCACTACTACAATGTTCATCAATGTAACTCACCTTGGCCACTTGGGTGGCATGCAACAACGGTTCACTTTCGCGACAATTATTGTAATTGTTGTAATGACTATTGGAGTTGTTGTGAGCGAGTAACGGCGACGACGACAACGACGACGACGTTGGATGAAAATGTTTGTTATTATGATGATTATTATAATTGTTATGATGTTGCGAATTGTTACTGTGAAGATGACCATTGTTATGGTTGTTGCTGATGTGTTGCTGATGCTGTTGCTGATACAAATAATGTTGGTAGTTGGATGCGGATGCTGATGCTATGGCCGATGTGGCAGCAATGGATGTGGTTGCATGCAATTGTTCGCGTTTACCATTACCAGCTGCACCATACATAAGGTTATTGAAATTCTCCAACGGAGCGTAGGGATCATGCTGCTGTTGTAGATGCTGATGATGATGGAGAGTAGGAGGAGTATTATTATAAGTATTTTGGAGGCGTATATTGCTAGGGTTTTCAATAATATTAAATTGTTCACGGAACATTACCGATGAGGCTGTTAGGGGCGATGAGGATGATGCGACTGCCGTTTGTTGTGGTTGTGCCGGTGGTATTTCCAGCTGATGGGCGGGTACGGCAGAGGCTGCCAATGATGATGCTGAAGTTGGTGCAGGTGGTGGTGGTGGCGTTGGATGCTGAGGTAAAGGTGGTTGCACTATGGAATTTGAATTTAAACCCATACTGCTCATAGAACTAGACGAATGATTACGCTGATGCTGCGGCTGCTGCTGCTGCTGTTGATATCCATTATTGCTACCGCCATTGTTATAGCCATTATAAGCATTATTGTGCTCATTTCCATTATGCTCCCCACTATGAGCATTCTCGTGAATATTTGGAAGGCCACCATTGACCAAAAATGGCTGCTTTTGCAATTTACTATTTAACCGTTGTTGCTGTTGCTGCTGCAAATGGTGCTGATGATGCTGCGGCTGCATATTTTGCAACAACAATTGTTGTTCCTCATTGGAATGTTTCACCATCAAGTTCGCCTCATTATTATGTTCCATATAGACATAGCCATCCTTTTTCACATTATATGTTTCGGTATTCATATTCAAATGATAGTTGTTGTCCTGGTTGAATTGTGATTGCTTTTGATAGTAATCAGCTGTTTGCAATAGGGTGGGTATTTGCGTTTGAGGCGGTTGACCAAAGCCCGTATTGGTAATGGCTCTTTGGCCAATCATGGCATTGCGTACTTCACCGTTCAAAGCATTGTTGACGCTATCGTTAAGGAAATAAGTGATCATATCACCTTTGCCTTTGACTTTAATGGTGCCGCGGCATCTGTTGAGAGGAGAGAGGAGTTTTAAAATATTTAGTTCGAGTTGTTATTGGTAAATATGATAGTTACTTACTTGAATTCAAAATGGGATCCTTGCAAGCTGTCGACAACTTCTTGAGTTACTTGTGTATAACCCGGTATACCCGTGGAATCCATGCGACTGGCCACATTAACAGTATTACCCCAAATATCATATTGAGGTTTTCGGGCTCCAATGACACCGGCCACAACAGGACCAATGTTAATTCCTAAAACATAAATAAACGAAATGTATATTGTCAAACTTACGACCGGTTTTAAAAATACTCGGGGCAAGAAAGTTCTTCGTCGCTGGAATGTCCGGAAATCTAGGTTTTTCAACAACTTTTAAGAAAAACTGTAATTCTAGCTTGCAAGATTTGTTCCTAAACTAAGGGTTTGTTGCTACACGCTGAAACAAACCGACTGCAGCAACATATTGCGGGAACCATGTATATGTTTGCAAGTAATGAATTGAAGATCTGCTCCTTTTTTGTTACTTTGTTGTAAGTCATGTTTTTGTTTCAGCATATGTCAACAAACAAATCCACTTTATGTCACAAAATCATATTTTAATTATTGTGTCTCCAACATGTAATATTGACTTGCAAACACAATGTGTTTAGACACAAGTATACGATATTTGCTATAAGCAAAAAAAGAGACAGATTTTTCACCGTGTAGTACTGTAAACTGTTAAGCTCATGCACATTTTTATCAGGAAGCAGGTACTAACTGTTGTTTACAGGTTCAGAGATTATATATTTAAATTCGCAATACTACATATTTCGCTCTTCGCTCAAACTTGAAAGTTTTGGAATTTTAATGGAAATAAGGCTGGGTCGTGCAAAATTTGGAATTTAATTCCACTTTAACAAAATACTAAAACATTTTTCAAAATTTAAATTTTATTGGGAAGACCCATCATTGACATTTAGGAACGAAACACAACATCGTTCAAATGGCTTCCACGACTTGGTGTACAGTGCCCCATTCGATATACCCAAGTTATCCAAACATTTTCTATTGTTTGGGCCTCTATCTCATGAACGACACAGTCGATTTCGTATTTTAAAGCCTCAATGGACCCGAGGTTGATCTTTCACAGCGCCCAGAGATAATAGTCTAACGGCGTCAAATCGTAGCTGCGAAGCGGCCGAATGTTTTCCTGTTGATGCGGTTTTCGAACACAGTGCGCGAAAGATGGATTGTAATGATCGTTGGCTGTGTGACACGTAACGCCGTCATGTAGAAGCCATACGTTGCCCATGTCATCCCCTTCAACTAACTTTTGGGAACAAAAAATCGCTTAACATGGCACGACCATGGTCGCTATTGACAGTAACAGCGGCTCTTTGGTAATTTTCAAAGAAAAATGGGCCTACGATGCCGACATGCCAAAAACCGCGGTAAAAGCGCATCTACAGCCAAGCGATCTTCAGCCCATTCAGCGAAGCGAAATGGAAAAGATGATCGATGGTCACGAGGCTTCGGTTTTTGTACTAATTGGACTTTATAAGCTTTCATAGTGCTAACTTCTGGGCGAGAAATTGCGAAAAATGGGCAATGAGCAATTGCTGCGAACGGTGGCGAGTTGATGTTGATGCCTGGCACTTTCAGCTACAAAGGCTATATTTTCCACTAGACGAGGTTATACACGAGTTTTTTGTTCATTAGGGAAACTGATTGATCAACTCGCTTCACTAATTGATGCAAAAACTGGGTGATGGTAGATAGGGTCGAAAAAAAAGTTTGGCGTGTCGCACCCTAGAATTAAAGATTAAGCCATAACAAATATGGGACCACAAAAAATTTTTTTTTCGCGCACCCTAAATACGGCCGAATTGGTTTTTTTTTGTGCTGCGTCGTCATTTGAAGTCCGATTCGAACGAAATAAAAACCATTGTTTTTGTTTTCACAATAGCTACAGTTTCTTCATACACAACTTTTTACTTTGACGTCCCGGATTTGTTATGGCTTAATCTTTAATTCTAGGGTGCGACTCTCCCAACTTTTTTTTTTGTATGGAGGCCGACCCTATCTAGTGTGATGGCACTCTATAAGTATCGAATTTAATCTATAGATTTCTAATAGATTCAGTTGACGACTCAGAACTTTGGAAGAAATTTCTTAATATTTCCCAATTTTCTTTATACGTAAAGCAATCCATTTCGAAAATTTCTGACCTCCTAACTGTCAAATCGAAATAACTGTGGGTTAAAATTCCAAATTTTCCAAGGCCCACCCTTTATATAAAATATATTGATAGAAGAGTTGGCGTCGTCGGTGGTGCTAAGGTTACTTTGAGCGGCTCTTTTGCATGAAAACGTGGGTTCGATCCCTGCTCTAACCATCATCGCTTAGTGATGGCGACACTATGGGGTACTTAGCTATGCAAATCAGTGATTGTAAAAACTAGAAAGCGCACAGCTCACTGGTTGTAAGAAGCTCTCCTCAATTCCATTCTTGGGTTGTTATGCACACAAAGAAAAAATTCGATCCTCCCAAACAAAATCTCAGGTAACTGAAGTTCGTTTGAGGACTGTTGTTAGGAGAAACGAACTTCCGTTAAGCCAAACATGTCATTTCTTGTGGAAAATCGAAAAATTTTCGCAGCAAACGAGTTATGAAAAATATAGACTGAAATAACGTTTGCGAGCAGCGAAAAATGGTTCCCCCAACTGTTGTTTCGGTTACAACAACCGAGTTCTAGTTACTCCAAAATAAAAACACGTCTGCGAGAACTGAAAACGTTTGCAGTAAACGAGTTATGAAAAATTAGAGTTGAAAAAATGTTTGCGAGAAACGAAATACGGTTTCACCAACTGTTCTTTCGGTTACAGCAATCGAGTTGTAGTTACTCCAAATTAAGAAAACGTTTGCAATAAATGAGTTAAAAACTTTTATTTATGGCTTTCATAAGCTCTCTTTTGTTTAAATTTCCAACGATTATGATTTTGATTTTATCCATGAAATTTGTTTTAAACAAAAAGTTGGAATTTTTGTGTACACGCCTGTCTCGCCTTGCATTCGAATAGCAACTAAAAGCGCAGCAAACTACAACGCGTCAATTGTCCATCCAAGATATATTAACAAGGTAGAAGCATTAGAGTGTGTGCTCCATAGACGAATACAGCATAAACACATTTATTCCCTCATCTGACGTTTTATTTCACACTCTTCGTCGTAGGTTTGTGCAAATGAGAAAAATTAAATTTAAAATTAACTTACACCAGGTGGAGTTACAAAATATGTTCATGTCGTTTTGGTGTAGAACTGAACAATTTAAATGTATTTTGCACTTTTTTGTTGACTTTTATCGTTGGTATACATTTGTATTGTATTTAACACAACTAGTTTGCCACAAAAACACGAAATGCGGTTGTTGTTCCTTTGTTGCACGTTGTTTGCTATTGCCTCTATCTGGTATAATTGAACCCATGTTTTCCATCATGCAATGTTGACTTGCAACCATACCTATGACATTTAATTTATTGAGAGAATTAATGTGTCTATACTGTATTCGTCTATGGTGTGATCACTTTGTGTATGCGTGAGTGTGTATGCCAAACGTGTGGATAAGACTGTGTATACAGTCGACAAAATGAGAATGAGAGAAATTTACGTTCTTCGTAATCTGTGCTCTCATTAGAATAACGATTAATTTCAGTTATCGCAAACATTTTTTCATTTACGGCAAATGTAATTTTGTACGCGTTTGATGCAAATGAGAACTCGTTTGCAACAACATCATACACATTTGCGATGTATGAGTTTATTTGGGAGAACTACATGAACGGTTGCGATTAATAAAATAATACAAATCAATCAAACTATTGTTGCAGAAACCGAGCAATAAACGTTTTTTCCTTTACGTGTGGACCTTTTTTTTTAATTTTTAGAAGAGTTTCTAATTATTTCTTCTAAATCGTTAGTTCACTCAATTTCTAATTTTAAAAATCTAATTTAAAAATCTTCAAACTTACCCACTCTTAACATGAAATTATTATAGGAATGACTGTTAATCTCTTGTAAAGATAAACGCATTGCCTTTACGTATTCCACCAATGCGGTCATGTGACGTCTTACAGAAGTCTGTTCACTGGCATTAATTTTATACTCTGCAAGAGAAGAAGTTCAGTTTAGACGAAGTAATAAAACAAATATTTCCCTTATTATATTTGTACCTACCTGGTATTAAACCCACTACAGCCATGTAAGTACTGCCCACAGTTTTGATTTTATCGATACCAAGAAATCGTTCCTCTTTTAGCAGCTGTGGCAAAATTAAAATATAATTTGTTTGGTTTTATGGAAAAATGAATTATCCACTAACATGTTAACTTACCTCATCGAAATCGGCTATTATTTCATTGAGTAATCGCAAACATTCTAATCCTTGGTCGGATCCATCCATTTCTGTATAGAATTCATGAAAGTTGGGGACACTGGCAAAGATGACACCCACTTTGGCATAGCTTTGATGATAAAGTTCCTGCACATGAACGAGAAATATCAAAACTATTAGAACTGCAAGGGTATTTTAAAATATGTGACCTGGATTGAAGAGAGAGACCTAGTGTGTCAAAAAATGGATTTTGGGCTTGTGGCCGATTTCGACGTTGAAGAGTAGCATGCCAATTCGGCTGGTTATATTATCTCGAAAACCTATTTTTTGCACACTACACCATTTCCAATTGAAATGTGAAAAAAATCAATTCGAATTTAAAAATTCTATTTGAAATTTGAAATACATCAATTGAAATTTGAAAATTCTATTTGAAATTTGAAATACATCAATTGAAATTTGAAAGACATCAATTGAAATGTAAAACACATCAATTGAAATTTGAAAGACATCAATTGAAATTTGAAAAACATCAATTGAAATTTAAAGCACATCAATTGAAATTTAAAAATCTCATACATAAAATCGGTTAATAATTTTTAAATTTCAAGTGACGAGAGATTACATTTATTTTCTCAAAAATTAAAGGCAAATGGTCGTCAGGTGTTGATAATATTCCTAACATAATTTTGAAAAATTTACCGACCTTATTAATTTTTGAATATCTAATTCTGTTCAACAATATGCTAAATAATGCTTTCTACCCAACAAGGTGGAAAACAGCAAAGATTGTTATGCTTCCAAAACAAGATAAAGATATAACCAAACCCAAAAAATCTCAGAGCCATAAGTTTGTTACCTAATATTAGCAAAATATTTGAAATTTGTACTAACAATATCATCACAAATTTCTGTCAAGAGAAAAACTTAATTTGCGATAGACAATTTGGCTTCAAACATAGACATTCAACAATCCATGCGGTGAATTTATTAGTGTCCAATGTTTACTGGAATTGGAATAAAAAATGGAGCACAGGAGCATGTCTAATTGATTTTGAGAAAGCTTTCGATAGCATATGGATAGAGGCATTAGTGCACAAACTGCTTAAATATGGATTTCAATCTCATTTTGTAATTCTACTTTATAACATGATTGCGAATAAAGAATTTGTTGTGTGCAGTAAAAAAAGTATGAGCTCTCAAATATTCAACATGCCAAATGGTCTTCAACAGGGAACAGTTAATGCTCCAATTCTCTTTAACATATTTATCCATGAGCTTCTATCTAAATTGGAATACAGTGTAATTTATCCAACGGCCGAAAGCGTAGAGCAAATCCACAAAAAATTACAAGAATCGTTCAATATAGTTGAAAAGTATTCTACTGATTGGAATATGAAGATAAATATAGAAAAATGTGAAACTATTCTTTTCCGACAGCCGGTAGATAAATGTAGTTGGAATGTTAGAAAAAATTGGAAGACTTTTGGCATAAAGTCAATAATCAATGGCAGTGAATTACCAGTAAAAGATACTGTAAAATATTTAGGCATTTTCTTAGACAGATTTCTTTATTTTAACACTCATATAAAAACTCAAATTTTAAAAGCCCAAAAAGCGTTCATGGCGTACAAATCATTATTTTTTTCAAAATATGTTAACAAAAATGTAAAAATTATGTTATACACGTCGTTAATTCGTCCTATTTTGTGTTGTGGTGGACCCATTTGGTTCAACATATCACCTTCTGTTATGGAAAGAATGAGAAAATTTGAGCGAAAATGTTTACGTTCCTGTACCTCTCTCTATAGATCACCCAGCAGCAACTATGTATATTAAATACGTTTCAAATCATGTATTATATGATTCAGTTGATATAAATAGAATCGATAATTTTATTATAAAACTTATTAGAAATCATATTCTTAAGTGCATTCAATGTAATGAAAATAATTTGATTATGGCACCGTACAACGTCGATTTTTCTTACATTTGTGAAACTTTACATACTGGTTATGTTCCTCCTGAAGCCTTCTTATATCTAGATAAAATGGGGCAGATACAGAATACGTCGGCAGTGCCAACATTTTATCATATATTTAGAAGAGCCAATGTTAAGGCATTTAATAATAATATTGTAAATGTTGATGAAAGAAGATTCGACGAATGTGTTACTCGAAAAGATCTCCACGATCGTCAGATTATTCACATATTTTGGTGGCTAAATCCATAATTTTCTTTTTTCTTTTGTTTTCTTTTTTAATGACTTGACTTCTTAAACTTAAAAATATTTATAAAAACAATGTTTTTTCAAAAAATTTTTCATTACAAAGTATTATAAAAATTAAATACATAACTTTAAATTATTTACAACAATATTTAATTTGTAAAATCAAATATTAGAATAGCTATAAGCCAACTTCAAAAATATGTTTGAGTTCCGATTCCGATTCCGGAACAGTACATATTACATGAAATTTATAATTAAGTTAAGTTATTATTAAGCATATTTACTTGAATTAAATAAACAGATTTAAAAAAAAAAAAAAAAAAGAGATGCCCAACGCTTGAGAACGACGTGTGAGAGACACATTTGGGCTTTCTTGAACTGAAGCCTCAGCGGCAGCAATATTCTCGACACGACGGGCACTTCTTTGCCTCACTGGCACGATAACTTTTTGTACTGTGCCTGTGGATTCAAAATTTTCCACTAGACGCTCAATTGTTGATCTGGTAAGACGATTGTGACGACCATAAATTGGACGTAGCGCTCTTAAAGTTGAGGCCACTGACTCCAAATTTCGGTAGTAAATTTTAATAATTTCGACTCGTTGTTGGCTCGTATATCTTTCCATGATGGAATGGCAAACCTTACTGAAGAGAAATGTCAAAAGAGCGGGAAAAAATATGACGTCGTTTGCTGTCCCTATCGATATACTTTTGTAGCGTCTCTGTTGAAAAACCCTTTACTAACGTGGCTGGCAGAATTTGTAATTCCATGTCACACTTAGCTTCATTATGTAGTAGAAGGTGTAAAGCGGTGACAAGTCGTAACTCCCACGGACAAAATCCTACATCGATTTTGACGGTTGTGTTTTCTACTGCACAATTTCCAACTGAAATTTGAAAAAAATCAATTGAAATTTAAAAATTCTATTTGAAGTTTGACACAAACACATCAATTGGAATTTGAAAATTCTATTTGAAATTTGAAATACAACAATTGAAATTTGAAAAACATCAATTAAAAATTAAAATACATCAATTGAAATTGCAAACCCATCAATTGAAATTTAAAATACACCAACTGAAATTTAAAAATCTAATACATAAAATCGGTTAATCATTTTTAAATTTCAAGTGACGACTTTTAAATTTCAATTGATGTCTTTCAAATTTCAATTGATTTGTTTTAAATTTCAATTGACGTATTTTAAATTTCAATTGATGCTTTTTAAATTTCAATTGATGTATTTTAAATTTCAAATAGAATTTTTAAATTAAATTTCAATTGATGAAATTTCCAATACAATTTTCAAATTTCAATTAATATTTTTCAAAATTAAATTGATATTTTTCAAATTTCAATTGGAAATGGTGTAGATTTATAACTCTAAAGCGGACCACAGACTTGCCATTCATGACCATGAGCATCAGCTATCATGGATGTTTATTGTCGGTTTACCACAGTTCTTAATACCAAATAAGAATGGAATCGAAGATGTTTGCATCACTATCATGTTTATAAAACTTTTAGGTAATATTTTTTCAAATTCAAGTTCAAAAGTGATCAACCAAGCTCACGCTCATGTATGCCAAGTCCGTGGTTCGCTTTAGAGTTATAAACCTAGTAGAAGACATAACCTCCAAAATCGATTTGGGGGTTATTTATGTCCGTGCGATTTATATCTGGGCACCGCTTTAAACCTTTTACTACATAATAAAGCTAAGTGTGACATGGAATTAAGACTTCAGCCAGCCTCATTCGTACATCAGTTCTTTCGTTTCAAATGTCATTAATACTTCAGTCCTAATTTTTTTCCGCAATTAAGAATTGACCAAATTAGTTAAACTATTGATTTTGCCACTTTTTCGAGATATCTTAGTTTCTTTTGCATTCATTACGCACATCCTTGCTTAACAAGTATAATTAAATACATAAGTGTTTTTTTAATTCCATTAGTCGTGGCACAACTCACCATATTACTACGAAATTGATTATCCAGAAAATGCGCCGCAACATGGGCTGGCAGCAAATTATGCAATATCCTTTTATTCGATTCCTGCAATACATCCATTTCCTTCTTCTCCTGGGATGCCTGCAGCTGCCATAGAAAATCCAATCTGGCCGTCCACTCAACCAAACGGCCATGTACAAGGATAGCAATCATAAAAATTATTATACGGGCCAATGAGATTAAGTGAAGTGGAATCGAAGCGCTACAAAACAACAACAACAAAAAACTATTATGAAAATGTCAATATGATAAACAATGATTATTGCGGTGTGAAAAAGGCTCAAAAGGGTTACAGTAAAAACAAAATCAGAACTGCAACCCCTTTGTTTAAGTGTTGGTCCTTTCAAAAGGATCCTTCGGCATCAATGCGATACATCGTCACTTACTTAACACGGCTGTCATAGCAATCGAAGATATTTGTGTGCGATAGTTCGATGAACAAACTATAGATAACGCCCATCATCACCACCAGCATTGATTTGAATATTATGGGTAATCTATATATATATATATGTATATACATTTACATAATGGAGAAAAGGATAATGAAAAGAAATGTTAGTGAAAGTATTCCTTCAGTCAATCGATTATGTTTACTCTAGTGGTTAACAATGTCATAGAAAAAATTGCGAAAAGGTTACACAGAGTCGAGGGTGTTTTAGTATAGTTTACCTTAGAAACACAGATACGGAAAGAAAAGCAAAAGTGGCCGAGAGTGAGACATATTGAGGCAGCGAACATTTGCGATGCACCTCACTTTGGTGGGCTAACATTAGTAGATCTTCCTCCAAGGTGGGAGCTGACGTAGTCACATTACTCGAGCACGGATGATCAGACACGCAGGTAAACTGAAATATAGGGTAACATTTTAAATCGTTATTCTTAGGTGATATACAAATGAGCTAGGTAAATGATAACATATGATTAATTAAATAATCAGGTAAACGGTTTTGAAATTTGCATTTCCTTTATACTCACCACATTCACCTGCCCCACCGAATAGATCAATATCACCGTGAATATCGTTATCGCCATGCGTAGCGTAAAACTCTGTGACAGATCCCAAACTATCCATTTCAAACGCACGGCCATCAACAACATCAGTATAGCACTGACCCACACAAAGGCGGTGAGGAAAAGCAACAACAATATCAGAGTCCTTGGCAAAGCGGTCACCTGCAACGCTGCGCCCAGAATCAACAGCAGCAGCGAACAACCCATGGCTGTGGTAAAGCCCAAATCGAAATCTTTGCGATATTCACGCTCTTTGTCGCTTTCGCGAAATTTCAGCGTGATGCGATCGACATGTTCCGATTTGTCGCAATCCACTGAACGGGCGTTGATCGCTTGCGATAGGAACCGATTGACACGATTGGTGGGCTGATGATGGACTGATGAGTGACGCTTGCGGAAGGGTCGTTTGAATTTGTCGGTAACTTTTGACTGTAAGACGCGTATATAGAAATGAAGAGTTTGAGAGAGAAAGAGGGAGAGAAATCGAAAAATAAACAACAATTATGATTAATTAAAGGCAGGCAAGAAATTACGATAAATAGGAAGTACAAAAAAAAAGAATTTTAATTTTAAATAACCAACTCAAATCATACACCCACACAAAAAATGTTAGTACAAACAAATACAACATGCAGCTAAGTAAAAAAAACCACAACAACGCAGACTACTAAGTACGTTAACTAAGTATATATGTTGTACTTATATATACCAAACTAACCTAAAGAACATGCTAATTTTTTACACAATTTTACAAGCATGGTATTGATTCTTTGGCTGAAGATAATCTCTGCCAAAATATTGCAACTGTTTGTTAATTAAATATGGATTATGTTTCCATTTAAAGCTTCGAACAAAATATGTAACTGCATGCGATTTGGGGTTTCAGTGAAACCTTGAGAACAGCAAAACAATTCGGAGGGAAGTAAAGAACGTCACTTTCCAAAATGGCAATGGTTGAAAACTGTATTGCGTTTAAAATGTTTGGAATGCGAGGGTATCGAAGGCATTTCAGTCTTCGCAATTTATAGGTAATTATAAATTCCTGGTATCTTAAAGGATTCATTGGAGTAGTATAAGTATGTTAACCTAATGGTCTAATACTGAGTAAATTTCCAGTTGAAAATTTACTAAAGACATAAGTAGCATGTCAGAGTTCCCGAAACACTTTTTTATACAAAAATATTCCCCGGCATTTTCTTACATTTGGTTAAAATTCAACTGGCATCGTCTGCAATTTGTCAATGGTGGTGATCCCCTTATGACATGCAACAAGTTGTCCTTAAGAAAATATTGCGAATTGCCCATCAAAAGTTTGTAAAACATTCAGCAAATTTACATAATTGATGAAACATTAAAAAACAAATATGGTTTCCAATTACATCTCATGAAGGGATTTGGGAGAGCTACTCACAACCAGTATTAAACCCACTGATTGGGACCTACACTTTTACACCGGTTCTTAACGGTATTTTGAGAAGCTTTTTCATAACTATTTACAAGGTGTTTCAAAAGAATTTTGATTATGTTTATTTGAACCTTTAGAATTTTATTGGTTAAGTTGAGAAGATGATATCTGTTAAATGGGCGCCGTCACAATTGATTACCATACGGTCTCGTTTTATGGCATTTTTCATCACTTCGGCGAGAACTTCGGGCCACAGATTCTCGCACTCGTGTCGAATGTTGACCTTGAGGGCTTCCAGTATCTCGGGCTTGTTCACGTAACCACGGGACTTCAAAAAACCCCACAAAAAAAGTCTGGAATGGTTAAATCGGGCGATCTTGCGGGCCAGTGCAAATCGCCAAAACGAGAGATGAGGCAACCCGAGAACGCCGCCATCAGATTATCGGTTGTGGCTCGCGCAGTGTGTGCCGTTGCTCCGTCCTGTTGCAACCACATGTCCTCCAGTCCTAATTCGTCGAATTGCGGCAGAAAAAACTCGGTTAACATGGCCCTATAGCGCGCACCGTCCACTGTTGTCGTTTGACCAGCGGCATTCTCGAAAAAAAATGGCCCGATGACTCCTCCAGCATGAACAGCGCACCATGCAGTCACTTTGGGCGGGTGTAATGGCTCCTCGTGCATCACTCGTGGATTTTCGGAAGCAATAGTTTTGCTTGTTCACGTACCCGCTGAGGTGGAAATGAGCCTCTCGCTTATTATGATTTTGGTGGAAAAATCGTTCACTTCGTTTACGAGATTGAGGATGGCTTGTGCGTAGGTTACACGCGGTTGGCGGTCGACAGGCAGCAGCTGATGCACGGACTGGACTTTGTGTGGGAACATACGCAGGACGACCGGCTGATGGCTAATTGCGAGGCACGGCGTCTGGTCGATGTTTCCGGACAGCTCGACATCCTAAGCAACAGCGGCGATATTCTCGGCAGAACGGGCGCTTCGGGGCCGGCCACTCCGGGCACCATCTCGTGTGGTCCCATACTCTTCAAGGTTAGTGGCCAAACGACGCAGTATTTGAGCAGTCGGTGTCGGACGGCCGGGGAATCGGCGACGGTATTCGCGCTGCGCCAACACCACAGACGAATTGTTACGCCAAAAAATTGACACGATTATTCCGCGTTCTTGGGGCATGTATCGCTCCATGGCTTGTTTACTTATATTCTACATATGTCTAGTCCACGAATGTCAAAACAGATTTGAAATTGGCGGCCATTTGCAAAAATAAGAGTATCTTCCAATAGGGTGGTCACTTTTGAAACACCCAGTACGTAGCCGATAGTGTCGCCATCACTAAACGAGGTGACCGTCGTCGAAGGATATGTAAGGAATTCAGGGCAGGGAACGAACCCACGTTCTCATGCGAAAGAGCCGCGTATACTATAGCTCCACCGACGCACAGTGGTTCAGAATCAATTTCCATCGGTCAAGAGTCTGTATCTTTTGATCTAGAAAATATTTTTGAGTGCTGTAAAAAATTGATTGCAGACAAGGGGTTTACAATGACACTACTTACTACTTTCCCTAAGAGAGTAAATCAAAATTCCGAACGGTTTGCAAGATATGAGCCTGACAAAATGATCACTTTTTTGCAAAAATTACACCGAGGCTCCAAATCTTTGGGGGCCCATAACAAAAGTGCATGACTTTGGGCAAAACTGGGAGACACGGGTTTTTTTGGTCTTTTATCACGTCGTAGTGTCCGTATATGGTTATATTGCCATGACTTTAAAAAATTATACACAGTGTAATCTATAAATATTGACTTTAGCCCATTCTGGTACCTCCCATACAAAGGCTTGGTGGCCGTTCGGGATTTCAACCCGATAAATCGCGTGAAACACTTCTGACCGTAATGAAATTAGGTATAAGGCTTGACGTCATAAAACGCCAATCACCGTTTAAGTCAAGGGTGATTTACAGCTCATACAAAAATTTGTCTTATGATCGGTTGATCGACACGATAGCTCTTGTAAATCACAAACGATAGTAATGAAATTCGGAACTAGGCAATATTTTGCTAAAAGCTACTGTGTTACTTATAATTGATTACCGTGCCATACAAAATTTGGACGTATTTCCGTTTGGCCAACCCGACATCTCCAGTAAACCACAAACGATCCTAATAAAATTTGGTACTGATCAATATTTTGGCAAAAGCTACGTCATTCAAAAAGGAGCAAGTCTACTTTACTGACAACTTGCCAAAAATTAATCGCCCCTCTATTGATTTAATTAGGAGGAGTAAAAAATAGGGTGTCGCAGTCCACGGTTCCCGAGATATGGGCCTCCAAAGGTAAAACGTATATCCGGGTTTATATCTCTCATCAGTAATCCGATCAGGTCAATATATATATTGATGGAAAGCTCTCGGAAATGCCCTCCAAGTGTTTTAAAAAAAATATAATTTATTAACACATTGAGGACCAATCTCAACATTTTGGTTTTCGACCTCGCTTTTTTTTTTGTCAAAAATTACATTATGTCGAAATATCACCTACATTAAGGTATGTATAAATGTATATAATATTATGGACAGGACTTTCGTATTTAATACAAAATATAACGTGCGCAAATAACCCTTCAAAGACCAGAGATATTCAAGTTTAAACTTTATTAATTTTCTTTTTAAATTTCACTATATATTGAAATATAGAGTAAGAACACAATATATTTAAACTGAAGGTTTTATATGCTTTTTTAATAGAGATTTAGGACATAAACCACTAACAATATTATAAAAAGTTTGAGCAAAATATTACCACCTTGGGAACACGCGCTGGAAAAAAACCAAAAAATGGAATCCTCTTTGGAATTGTTCACAGAATAAAGTACAAGTGGTCTGAAAGGGGGAACGGGCCCTGAACTTACAGGTAAGTGTTGGTACTCAATTAAAGGAAATCGTCTTACGATTTCATTGGTGCCATTACTTTTCATATCCGATGCCTGTGAGTCGAGATATGCCTGTTTTTCAATACCCACAAAAGTATTAAGTGTTTTTCTTTTGAAAACTTTTAAAATTTTTCTATAGAAGAGTTTTAAAATTTTTCTATAGAAAAGTTGTCAAATTTTTCTATAGAAATGTTTTAAACTTTTTCTATAGAAATGTTTTAAAATTTTTCTATAGAAAAATTGTAAAATTTTATAGAAATCTTTTAAAATTTTTCTATAGAATTGTTTTAAAATTTTTCTATAGAAATTTTTTGAAATTTTTCAATAGAAATGTTCTCAAATTTTTCTATAGAAGAGTTTTAAAATTTTTCTATGGAAATGTTTTAAAATTTTTCTTTAGAAAAGTTTTAAAATTGTTCTATAAAAATGTTTTCAAATTTTTCTATAGAAATCTTCTCAAATTTTTCTATAGAAATATTCTCAAATTTTTCTATAGAAATTTTTTGAAATTTTTCTATAGAAATGTTCTCAAATTTTTCTATAGAAAAGTTTTAAAATTTTTCTATAGAAATATTTTAAAGTTTTTCTATAGAAATATTTTAAAATTTTTCTTTAGAAATGTTTTCAAATTTTTCTATAGAAATGTTTAGAAACTTATGTTCCATAATATGTCATGGCCTTGGACGGTTTTGATAAACCTGAAAATGTCAGCTTTTTTTAAACTTTTTTCTTTTGTTTATTAATAAAATTGTCGCGAACTACAAACAACTACACATTTCACATTTGCATCAGCTGATTTGTTCGAAAGCCAGCGACAGTGTTGTATTCTTGGTTATAAAAAAATATAAACATATTTGAAATTATTGTTATTAGCAGATTCTACAGATAATATTATTTATTATAATGTTTGTTTTGAGACAAAATGTTTACATTTTCATTCATACTTTCAAGTTTTAATACACAATTCGAAGTAGAGCGTCCCTAGCGGTCAGTAGAATAAACTGATTCGAACAAATTCCAATTTGAAGTAGAAGTAGAACCTACTTCTATGACAAATTTGAATTCCAATTTCACGAAAAACATGAGAGGGCATTATATGCAATACTGTGAGTGGGAACGAGAAGCCTTGGATTACAAATTCGTTGCTGCCATTAAGTCGAATTTGGCGCAATTGTTTGGCGACTCACAGCCATCGTATGTGAAAAGTAATGGCATCAATGAAATCTTAAGACGTTATTTATGTTTATTCTGACACCTTCCTTTCAAAATGTTATTTTTTCGAAATAATTTTTATATTTTTTTCAACTTCAATATCTCTGGTCTTTTGACAGTTATTCACGCATATTATATTTCGAATTAAATGTTAAAGCCTGGTCTATAAGACTATATTCATTTCACATGCCTTAATATAGGTCATATTTGGACAAAACTACATTTTTGACAAAAAAGGCGTGGTCAAAAATCGAAATTTTTAAATTGGTCCTCAATGGGTTAATAAAATCAATTTTTTTAAAGCCATTAGGAGGGCATATCCGACAGCTTTCCACCGATACATATATTGACCTAATCGGATTACTGATGCGAGAGATAAGCCCAGCTATACGTTGGACTTTTGGGGGCCCATATCTCGGGACCCGTCGACCGGGACGTAGAACAGAATATATTGTTAGTCTCAGCGTAAGTAGTTTCAGCGGTTAATTAGATTTTTGTACCGATCACAGAGTTGTCGCTAAGTCAGTTCACCCGAATGAATTTTATGTACTGAATTAAATTTCAATTGATGCATTTTAAATAGAATTTTAAAATTTCAACTGTTTTTTTTTAAATTTCAATTGAAAATGGTGTAGAGTGTCCAACACCGTAACGAAAAAACTGGTAGAACCGGTTACCCGGGTTTTTTATTATTAACCGGGAGCCGGTTTTTTAAAAAACGTAATTTTCAAACACACCGGTTAACCGGTTTTTACCCAATTTGTTTTATATAAAAAATGTAATAGTAAATAACATGATTTTCGAAATTTAATGAAATTTTGGAATTAAGAAACATGATTTTGTTTATCCGCTATGATTATACGCTTCAATAAGTTCTAAATGACATTTGACAAATTTCAAATGATTTTATGACTTGAATACGAATTAATTAAGTTTTTAAATATGTTTATATTATTTGATCTTTCAGATATTATGTTTTTTAATTATGGTTCGGTTCAAGATCAATAACTATTAAAAAGCACTTTTTTTATGAAAAAGTACATTTTAATAGAAATATTACAAAAGAAATTTGTGAAATTGATTATTATGGTGGTTGGTTGGGAATATAGCTATTTCAATGCCCACCAAGGCATATCATCAGCTCCCTTCTCCACAACTATTTAGGTATATCATCACAAATTATAGGGATAATCAAATCTCAAGTAAGCGAGAATTGCCTAAACTCCTACTTGTGCGAAAACGCTCACAACAATACTTTTCCATAACCATCAATATTCACAACATTTCTTTCGTATGCAGGCTTTTGTCGAAAGCCATTGCATAGATGTTGTTGCTTCAAAAAGAAACAACGATTGCCATGAGATGTTTATATTATTTGATCTTTCAGTTATTATGTTTTTTAATTATCAATAACTATTAAAAAGTACTTTTCTATTTTTTAAATTTCAAAATTTAGATTGTTTTATAAACAAATGTTTTAAGCCGTAATCACAATGCAAGCAACATTTTCAATAGGCGTTCGCAATGTAAGCAACAGTTTACTTCGAATCGAAATGTTTGTTCTAAGAGGTGATACTAGTATTACGGCCAATATATCAAGGCGACAATAAAATATATTTTGTTTTCGTGTCAGAGTTAACACAAATGTATGTCAAGAATAAATCTAAACCAGAAATTACAAAAACCAAATACATATGAATTTGATTCTCCATGTAATGAACACAGGGAAAAGAATATCATTTAAGTTGTTCTTATAACACAACCTGTATTAGTTGCATCATGATTCAGATGTCACAAATGTCACATCCAGGTTTGTATTTTGAATATTAAAAAATGTTAATGTATTTAAACATATTTTCTATTAAAAGATTCTATGGTTAAAATTACGTTTTCTAATGCATCTTTTAACACAAATGGGTTCAATTTTCATTGATGTTTTTAAGTTTGAAAATGAAATTCGAAGTACAACGCCACCTACCGCTTAATAGTATATTATTTATTCGAACAAATATGTTGCTGGAGTAGAAATAGATCAACTTCAGCGACAAATTTGAGTTACATTTTTGTAAAAAAAACGAGAAAACGTTATGTGAAATTCTGTGTGTGAGAACGAGTTGGCATGAGAAACGAAACTGTCGCTTGAATTGTGAATGCGCCTTTAAACTTAAAGCCGGAATCACAATGCAAGCAACATTTTCAATACGCGTACGCAATGTAAGCAACAGTTTACTTCGAATCGAGATGTTTGTTCTAAGAGGTGATACCAGTATTACGGCCAATATATCAAGGCAACAGTAAAATATATTTTGTTTTCGTGCCACCGTTAACACAAATTTATGTCAAGAATAGATCTAAGCCAGAAATTACAAATACCAAATACATTTGAATTTGATTTTTCATGTAATGAACAGAGGGAAAAGAAAATCATTTAAGTTGTTCTTATAACACAACCTGTATCAGTTGCATCATGCTCCAAATGTCACATCCAGGTATTTATTTTGAATATTAAAAAATGTTAATGTATTTAAACGTATTTGCTATTAAAAGATTCTACAGATAAAATTACGTTTTCTAGTGCATTTTTTAACACAAATGGGTTCAATATTTATTGATTTTTTAAGTTCGAAAATGAAATTCGAAGTACAGCGCCATCTATCGCTTAATAGTATAGTATTTATTTGAACAAATATGTTGCTGGAGTAGAAATAGACCAACTTCGGCGTTACATTTTTGAGTTACATTTTTGTAAAAAAAAACGAAAAGACATTATGTGAAATTCTGTTTGTGAAAACGAGTTGGCATGAGAAACGAAACTGTCGCTTGCATTGTGAATGCGGCTTTAAACTTAATAGGATTTTCATACACGAAAATCTCTTTCAAATTTGAATATGAATTTCGAATTTGAATAGGTTTAATGTGAAATTTAATAGAGTTTTTTAAATTTTATATTAAACACACATTCCAAATTGGAGAATGATTTAAATTTGAATTTAAAATTAAAGCCCGATTATCACATTTAAATAGAGTTGAAAAATTTTGAGATTTAAATACGAATAGGTAGATGAAACAGTCGGTAAACAAATGTGTTGTAAGTGCTACGTGTGTAATTTAGTAAATAAATAAAAAAATTTTAAAAGGTGGTTTTGAATGAAATAAAAAAAAATAAATTGATGTACGATATTGAAGACGTTAGTTTTATCTTTGATTTTCTCCATTTTGTACAAAATTTATTAAAACATATTTTTATAAATTCTAAATTAGACAAATTGAGTGTAGATCCATCCTCATCTCCAAACATTTTTACGCCGTTGAATACAGTTTTCAACAGTTTTCGATGCGAGGGAAAAATGATAGTAAAACCAAACAAGAAATTAAACTTCATAAACTCAACTTGGATGTTATGAATTTTATATTAGAGCAGAACAAACAAACCGACAAACGCATTTCTTTTGTGATTCAACCCAAAAAAAAAAAACTTCAACCAAAAACGCAAACGCAAAAATTTGAACTGAAACCACAAAACAGGATAAGAAGGAAACAACATGTCAATGGACGGGAACAGCAAATGAAATTGTAACAATTCCAAAACAGAAAATGTTTGTATAACAAAATAACAAAACACATTTCTTTTTATTAAATCGTAAATTTGGTTTGTGGTTTTTGGTTAAGTATAGAAAAATGAGTAACGTATAATTTTTTTTTTTGTAAATTTAATTTAATTTTTATTTTTGTTTTTGGTTTAAGGTTTTGGTTTCTTTGAATAAATCTCACTTTAGTTTTGTGATTACTATCATTATCGTTATTATTGTTAAGTCTATGAATGCGACTAATCGTATTCGCAGTGGAATTGGAAGTCGTTCCTACTTGTATGGTCACACCGCCGCCAGGCGGTGTCGGAGCATGTAAGATTTTCTGTAGTCGTATCACCTATAGAAAAGAAAACAATCAAACAAACAAACAGATTGGAAATGAGAAAGAAAGAAACCAACAAAATATACAATAAGAAATAAGAAGTAGAAGAAGAAGAATAAGAAGGTAGACGAAAAATAATATATACAGTAAAAAAAATTGCAGACCAGAGTCCAGAGAACAGAGGCGCACCAAACGATAGAAATTAGTAGAAGTAGGAGAGTTTAATAGGAGAAAATATATATATATATATATGTATGTATATACAAAAGTAGGGGAATTAACAGGGGAAAGAAAAAAAATGGTTCAAAAGATTCAAAATAGGTTGAGAAGAATATCAGAAATTGATTTAGGTTGAAGAAATTTAGCGAATTGTAACTTTTAGACGAGAAATCTTTTTAAAAATCTATTTTGGATGCCAATTATACTCGTACCAGTAACTTATGTAAAGTTCTGAAATTTCCATTGATTTAAATGATTTGCTTTCGAAATGTGATCTATATAACACGTCGGAGTTATCCTGACTTTAAGTATCGTGCTTGGATCGAATCATCATCTAAACTGGCTACAACTTTCTAGGGGAGGTGCTGTTTTGATTCCTTGCAAATCTCCTTGGAATGAGTTCCTAGATAATAGCAAAGGCCTTAAAGATATATATTTTCTGATTTCAAACTAACCTGTATAAATAATCATGGACTATAGCTCGGTATCAAAAATAGTAGCAATTTGGTTTTATGTGATCATTTCTGAGCTACAGCTCCTTGTGAGTATTTAGAAAAAAATTTCCCATCCATTTTGATGAGGTTGTTCCTTATACTATCTTTATTTTTTTTCTTCTGAAAAACTCCAAAGTTTCGCAGATTAGATACGTTTCAGAAGAAAGAGGAGTGGACTTATTGCTAACCCCCCATTCCTGATAAAGCCCCTTACGTACCTAATAGCATAGAAAGTTTGTTACGCTTAAAAACATCCTCATTGTTCTGTTAGCCATATAAAGCAAGGTATTGGACCACTGAAATTTGGACGGTATCGTAATTCAGAAAAACCACGATTATCTCCTCCCCACATGCTTCGCATTCGTTTGTGCGGGATCAGGACCTGAAATTCTGTTATATCTACTGACCTGTTGCCCCAGGAAGAATATTTTTTTTCTTAATTTACATTGATGCACATTCCATTTGTTTGGGATCTATAGTCTAAACCTGATTCCGAATTCTTATGTTCGTTTCTTTGAGCTCAAGACCTCAACTTCTATAATTTCACCGTATGTAATTGTTTTCTAGAATGTCAAATAACTTGTTTCCGCGGGAAGAGCTAGTGAGCTTTAATTTGTTCCTTAAATTATTTTGATTTAAGGAAAAACTCATTCCCAGTGACTGCGATCTGAAGTTTAAACCCAATTCCGAATTGTTATATTCATTTGTCTAAGCACAAGATCCATATTCTATTATATTTAATATGTTTTTGCCCCTGGAAGAGCTTTAATGCTTTCGTTAGTTTTGTTTGATTTAAGGCAGAAAACTCATTCCCATTTACTGAGATCACCAGTTTAATCCCAATTCGGAAGGGTTATTTATATTCGTTTGTGTGACCTCATTTAATTTTCTGAAGATGTGCCCTCAAATTGTCTCAGCTTCATTAACACTCTGGGATTTGTTCCCATCCAGGCCTATCCACAGGATCTTCTCTATTTTACACCGTTTGCTTTAAGTCCAATTTCTGTTGCGGATTGTTATTTTTTCACTACTGAAAATCGGTCTTTAATTTCTGGAATTTCATCGTTAATGAGACATAACGTACGCTAGTTTATATGCATCCTAAGCAGCTCATCTGTCCTTTCGCTTCATGATGACCACCAGTCGTGGTTCATATAAGCCCCACGCTGCTAATGGTCGAAACCCTATTCCTCTTTTGGTACTGGAGAAACCGTGTTACCTAAGTGTGTTGACAAAAGTCCAAAGAATGTCGAGGGTGTGTATCACGGGTACCCTTCGCAGAACACCTACCCGGGGTTGGGGGGTATCCTACACCTGTTACCACTATATTTGCTGGGTAGGCAAATGGCTGCAAATTCGGCAATCCGCCTAGGACATTCTTCGCAATGGATCACCAGCTCATATGGTCATGGGTGGATTTTAAGGAATCTGCGGTAAGCCGCAATAAAAGCCGACTATTTGACGGTCACCAAGCATAGTGACGGCGACACTATCGAGTTTTTTGCCATATGACACCCAGATATAATTTTGAGATAAACTTCTCCACTCTTATCCCGGACAGGCAGAAGTGCATAGAAACGCATTCCTTCTAGATTTAGGCTTTTACACTGATGGGGTCTAAACTACACCATTTCCAATTGAAATTTAAAGAATTTCAATTTAATTTTGAATAATATAAATCGAAATTTAAAAATTATATTTGAAATGTAAAACATATCAATTGGAATTTAAAATTTCTAAATGAAAGACATCAATTGAAATTTAAAAAAAACTTCAATTGAACTTTGAAAGACATCGTGACGAAAAGACAATCCTATGCATTGTTTTATTTTTCACATATGACCTCAAGCCGAAGCAAATCTGAACCCATATAATTTGAAAGCTCAACTATACATAGAACTGAAATCAATTGAAACTTAAAACACATCAATTGAAATTTGAAATACATCAATTGCAATTCAAAAGACTTCAATTGAAATTTGAAATACATCAATAGAAATTCAAAAGACATCAATTGAAATTTAAAAACCATCAATTGAAATTTAAAATTCATCAGTTGATATTTACAAATTATTTAACGATTTTATGTATTAGAATTTTAAATTTCAATTACTGCCTTTTAAAATTCAAGTGATGTCTATTTAATTTCAATTAATGTATTTCAAATTTCAATTGGTGTGTTTGAAATTGTAACTGATGTGTTTTAAATTTCAATTTATATCTTTTAAATATTTTATTTATCCAACTTCGTGAGGCAACTAAAGCAGTAAAATTTTCCAACTTCTCGCTAGCGTCGCCTTTGAGAAGTCAACAAATCCATCATTCACTGGTAGGAAAGTTGGTTAATATCAATGATTGTGATTCCTTTCATGGCAACTATTTGACTTTTGTGTTCTTCTACAACGTTTATTTCTCTACGAACATCAATCTAGTAAGTAATTATATGGAATAATAAATGATATACAAAAAGACGATCACAGATATATGTACTATGCTATGCTGTAAATTCAATACGATTTGTTATTAATTAAAACAAAAAATCATTCAGTATACTCTAGAGTTCATTATGATGAACATGTTTAAACAACAAGTATACTAGTCGTATAATTAATAATAATATTATTTTCGAGCAGACGTATGATGAATAGGAAAATGATTGGAGTGGTCTAATACGCATACGCCAAAGTGTCTACGAATGAGATGAACTCAAATCATCTGCTGTATTGTAAAAGTCTAGTTGTCATTTTGTACAACAGACGAGTGATTAACAATAATGTGTGTTATAAATACTCATACGTAATAGAGCCTAGGAATGGGCATGAAAGCAAATCATCTAATTCATTGCAAAAAGTTCAAGTTTTGATTTGTTAATTTTGTTTCTATGTATACCATACAAACTACTGTTATTAATACGATTCAAACTTATTTACAAACATTTAATACCAAAATTGTCTACTCTTTGTATATAAAGAATGATATTTAATATATATTAGATTAAAATGAAATTTACAATTATGATATTTTTTTATTAAATTATTTTTTCGCTGCCTTCAATTATTCAATCTGTATTGATTTTTACGCTCACACCGGATACGGTTAGTTACGTTAAGTTACATACAATACGTTACGTTACACGATGTATTTTCACAAGGTCATTTTAGTAGTGACCTTATGGGTTTTAATATAATTTAAAACTATTTGATTTTATGTTCATGGAGTAGATTAAATAATTTTATTTGAAGGAAGTAGATGGTGGCTTTTAGTATTTTTTTTTGTTGTGTTCATATAAACTAAAATTGTTAATAATTAAAGAAAACGCAAAAAGGTCACCAAAACTTACCGCATCCTGGAATAAAAATTACAACAATGACAACACAAAAACCCAAGGGATAAAGAAACACAGGGTAATAGAAGGAGAAAAGAAATAGATATAAATCAATTATAAATCGAAATCAAAAGCAAATAGGAAATAGGAAAAGGAAAAACAAATTATTAGTCAAAAAACATAAACCATCGTGAGTTAAAGCGAAATTTTGGTGAATCGAGTAAAACCCGATACCGAAATCAACAGAATCAGGAAGAAGCGATGCCAATTTGTTGTAAAAATGCAGGCGTACAAATAAAGAAAATGGAAAAAAATTAAAAGAAAAACTCAATTAATGAAAGCTAAGATTTTGGTTTTTTATTCGTGACATTTTTAAGTTTTTTGATTTAAGAGTGGTTAGTAATCATTGTATATGATTTTAAAATTTCAAGTGCATGCAAATAAAATTGATGAGAAAACTTTGCTAATTATTCAAAGACTTCATTTGCTCTAAATATAAATTACAAACTTATGATATTTTATTTATTTATTTTTTTTTTAATTTGTGTTAGCAAAATTTAACGTTTATGTTTTAGGATTATTAATTACTATTCATATATAAATATATGTATATAAAGTTAAAATATTTTCACATTACTTTTAATTTGGCATAAATATTTAGTTTGGGATGTGAAACAAATTCAAATCAGACCTACCTTTCTGGTTCCTTTTTCCAATTGGCCATCACCGCCACTGGTACTACCACGGCCACCGGCGCCACCGCCCGATGACGGAAATGATCCCGTGGCTATATTCGAAAATGGTACTGGTTCGGAGAACTTAATGGTATGCAGCAATTGCATGACCACATTCGAAACATTGCGGAACGATAGTTTTCGCCGTGACCCAATAGCTGAGCGTACACCCAAAGTATTTAACATTAGAGGCTGAATTGATAGAAATTTAATTAGTCTGCCCCGTGATCAAGCATATTTTTGGCTGCATATCTTACCTTACGCCTATGTGGTGGTGGTACTATGAAATATGTATCCACTCCATGATCACGTAGATACGATGATCTTTGATCACCATGTCCTGCTTCTACCTCATATTCACCCGACAGCGAATCTAATGTTGCTCGGGTAACATGTACTCGTCCCGGCTCACCGCCTGATTCCATGTGATTGGCCATTGTCACATCATTAGACCAGACATCAAACTGCCATTTACGTAAACCTAAAACGCCACAAAGGACGCGACCGGTATGAATGCCGACACGCATGTTTAACATCACATCGGTGGCCTCAACCACGGAGCTAGAATATGGAAATATATAACGTTATTTCGTGGAAATCTAAGGGCATTAAAACGTTTTTAATAATATATAACATCATTCACAAAATAGAAAGTCTAACGAATTGGATCCTTCCATCACCAATAGTTATTTCATTACTCGAAAGGAACTCTTATACATATTTTCCAAATTGAAAGGCAAATTATCATCAGGCAATGATAAAATACCAAACATTGTATTGAAGAAAATACCACCGATTTTAATTTCTGAATACTTAACGTTGTTTAATAATATGCTCAATAACGCATACTTTCCGGAATCGTGGAAAATTGCTAAGATTGTAATATTGCCCAAAAAGGGAAAGGATAACACTGACCCAAAAAATTATAGAGCAATCTGTTTACTTCCGAATATTAGCAAAATTTTTGAAATTTGTACAAATAAAGCCATAATTGAAATTTGCAAAGGGGAAAAACTTATATGTGACAAACAATTTGGCTTCAAGTTTAATCACTCCACTGTACATGCAACAAATTTACTTGTTTCAACCGTGAATTGGAATCTGAATAAAAATTATTGTACTGGTGCATGTCTTATAGATTTTGAAAAGGCGTTTGATAATATATGGTTGCCTGCTTTGATTTATAATTTATTGAAATACAATTTTCCTATCCATTTTGTTATTCTTTTGTATAAAATGGTCAGTAATAGAGAATTCGTTGTATGTAACAGAAATAAAACAAGTTCGAAAAAATTTAAAATGATTAACGGGCTTCAGCAGGGAACTGTTAACGCTCCGATACTATTCAGTATTTTCATTCATGATCTACTTGAAAATGTTGAAAATATAATAGGATTTGCTGACGACATCATAATTTATCACTCTAATAATAATATAGAAAAAATTAACAAACATTTGCAAAATACGTACAATGTTGTTGAGAGCTATGCGATTAATTGGAATATGAAAATAAATATAGACAAATGCGAATTGATTCTTTTCCGTCCACCGGTGGGTAAATGTAATTACAATGTGAAAACTAATTGGAAAAAATTTAGTATAAAATCTTTCGCAACTAATCAAACAATTCCAACTAAAGAAGTTGTAAGATATTTAGGTATATATCTGGATAAATTTTTATATTTTAATATCCATATTAATTCTCAGCTGGAAAAAACAAGGAAAGCGTTTGTTATGTATAGAAGTATGTTCTATTCCAAATATGTTGACAAAGATGTTAAAATTCTTATGTACAAGTTATTTATTCGTCCAATTGTAACTTATGGTTGCTCTATATGGTTTAACATTTCACCTGCATATATGGAGAAAATTCGGAAATTTGAGAGAAAATGTTTGAGATCCTGTACCTCCCTATATAGATCCCCTCATAGTAACTACACTAAATACATTTCAAATAAAAAATTATATAATTCCGCAAATGTAATTCGAATAGACAACTTTATAATTAAGCTTATAAGAAACCATATATTGAAAAGTACAGAATGTAATATAAATAATTTGATAAAAGCACCGTACTACGTAGATGATCAGTATATAATAAATACACTAAAATCTGGTTATGTTCCTCCTGAGGCCTTTCTGTATATGGATAAAAATGGGTATATTCAGAATGATCTTGGTATACCGATTTTTTACCATTTATATAGAAGGGCTAATAATAAATCATTTAGTGAGACCCTAATGTCCGACAATGTGATAAGATTTGATACAAGCATACCTGACATAGACTGCAATGAATCACATAAATGCAAATTTTGGTGGTTTTCTAACTAACCTTTCTTTTAATCTCCTTAACAATTCTTTTATATAAATTTAAAAAAACCATAATTAAGTGATGTTTTTCTGTGTACTTTTTCATCACACATTATACATATAATTTTGTATATATGTACATACGTACACTTTTGTAAATAAATGATTTCTAAAAAAAAAAAACTTTATTGTAATCAAAAATATGCTAGAGTGTTCTACTATGGACCAGTGTGTAAATTATATACTATATTTCCTTATCTATTTGTTTATTTGTAGCGATAATATACCATTAAACTTTATAAATAAATAAACTTAAAAAAAAAAAAAAAAAAAAAATAACATCATTCACTTGATTTATATAAATTGCACATTTTTAAAATTATTAAAAACAAAATTTATTTTAGTAAGTGCTGATACGCTGACCAATTGTCTAATGTTTGTTATCCAAATTCTCTTCTAATTCAACAGTCTGTTTCTCTATCTCGAACAAAAGTTTTCGTTCGCATTCTAGATGAAAGAAAGTTGCTTTGTGTTCCACAATATTGTCGTTTCAAGTCAAATGAAAACATAAAATTTTTCACATCTTTTCAGTACAATTATTGTTTTATCTATTTCGAATCTGCTGTCAGTTGGAAACAAAACCGTTCGGAACCGGTGTAAAACTGTAGGTCCCAATCTGTGAGTGTGAAATAAGAAACCGCACAGGTCGCTGATCCCTTCATGGGATGAAATGTGAAACCATTTTATAAATATATCTCTAGAGCAAAAATTATAGTGTATAAATTAAGAATTTTGAATTCCCCTAATACGATCTGTTGAAGTTTACTATTGAAATCATAATTAAATAAATAAAAATCATAATAAAAATTCAGAATCATAAAAATTATTCATTTTCATGAAAAAATTTACTTGCCGTATAAGTAATAATAATTTTTTTTATCTTGCAGAGCTAACTCGCCAATCACACCGGGCAATTTTACTTGCGAAAGTCTTTAGTTTATAGGAGAGAGAGGTGATGAGCTTCCAGTCTCTATAAACTCAAGCTTTGCACAAGTAAAATTGTCATGTTGATCCCCGAGTTAGTTCTATCAGACGAATAAAATATTATTACTTATACGACAAGTAGTCACTTTCATGATAATAAATAATGTTTATGATATTGCATTTTTAGGGTTTACTGAATTATGATTTCTATAATGAACTATTTTTCATCACCCTCGGCAATTTTACTTGCGCAAGGCTTGGAGCCTAAAGTTCAACAGTGATTCCGAACGGTTGTGGTTTAACAAGAATTTGTTTCGACTTCGTGAAGTGATGATAATTTGATGGTGGTCATAGCGGGGCTAGAATCCTAGATATATTAAACAAGCGACATGCCTGTGAGTTGTACCACTCGCAGTCAGAAATAATGACTCTAGGATTACAAAATTGCATTGCCCCTTCCGAAAAAAGTGATCCTGTTACAAAATTACATAGATTTGATCTTTCCATGTGTGGCCGTCGGTGGTGCAATGCTTAGTGTGCACGCCTCTTGTACATGAGATCCTGGGTTCGAACCCTGCTCTGACCACCTTAAAATTTCTTTCGTCGGCGGTCCCCTCGTATAGTGACGGCGACACTATCGAGTATTCAGCCATGAAAGGACCGTTAGAACCGATTGATAGAAATTTGAGGTGGTCAGAGCAGGGATCGAACCAGGATCTCATGTGTAAGAGTCGCGCACACTAACCATTGCACCACCGACGGCCAATAGACTTAGGTAAGTGGGTTTTACAGCAACGCACACCAAACGGCAATGCTATAGAGCAATTTGGGGCGGACAACGGTTATGTATATCCACTAAACTATTTTCGAGGATAGGCCCATTGTCGTCCGATGACCTTTTACACGACAAAAGTTCTACAAAGTTTGACTTGAAACTACTTGAAACTACTACTTCTTGTCGAGAAGCACAGCTAGATATCTTACATTATCCTTCAGGCAAATTATATGAATATACGGAATCGTATGCTTGCTTGTAAATAGTATGAGCTCAGGGTTCCCAACTCATTTTTCGTGACCCACATAGAGAGACTACTGATTAAGTCACTGAGCTTTTCTCTGCATGGGGAAAGGTATTTTCAATGCACAGCCATTGCCAAGTCAACAGCATATGATATGATTGTGCAATCTGATCCCTTCAGCGCGAACAAAACATTATCTGGTGCTAAATTTCAGAGAAGTGATGGTAAGACTCCCAGTGGAATATATCTCTATTCATTTTTCGAGTTAAAGTCATGTGACCGAGGGAAGAGGTTATGCGCCATTCCATTGCTTGATCAAATTAATGATGCTAAGGACAACACTAAGTGCCGATAGACCCGATTTTATTGATCCCGGTAAGAGGTTTATATCGACAAAAAGTGACAAGAGTGTCTTCCGTTAGAAAAATAGATTTCTCTATGAAGCTCACTAGAGCGTGCATACCGTTCTCCATAGATTCACCTTTATTGTAAGCGTGCTGGCATGTGAACAGCTGAGAAGTACATATGGTAGTCCGCAGATATGAGTCAAACTTCCTCTAAAATGCCTTCAGAGGGAAAGATGAAAGTTTGATTGGTCTAAAGTTTTGTTAAATAAAATGCGATGATTTTCCCGAATTCGGAATGAATACCATATTGGATTACTTCCATCTAACGATAACATTCGATAGCTGGATACAGCTCGTATACAAATTCAGAAGCCGGGGAACCAAAATGTGTAGGTCACTTTGTATCTGCACCTGTGCTATCCGTTAGTTCCAGGTGATGTTTAGGGATTAAAGCTCTCTATTGGTGAGATAAATAATTTCATTTAAAAAGTTATAAATTCACTAAATTCTTTTCATTTTGGAAAAATGAATTGTGGAACTTTGAAAATTTAATTCCGTAACTTCCACATAAATAATTATTTATTATTTATTATATTATAATTAGTTTTTTTAGTAAACCTAAAGACAACAGTTTTAACTGGCGAAAGCAATTTTTTACCTCATAGTTGGGGAACATTGTCTAAAACTTCAGACATCAAACGTTTGTGGGTCAAATGCCCAAATAAATTTAAATTTTACTATATATTTTAGATTTTAAAACAGAAGACTATCACTTTTGTTATGATCAAAAAATTTAAATGTTCTGAAAATCTGTTGAGACTTCCCAAAAATTTAGTGCAGGTTGCATTTTCCTTCATAAGTAGTATAATACAAAACATCTGCCAGTTTGAAATAGCTTGTCTTCTACATGAATTATGATTTTGATTGCAGACCTATGCGATTTATTTCTATACTTACGCTATAGCATCTATCATATCCAGGCCCATTTCCACTGTACATTTGGCATGATCTTTTCTGGGTTCCGGCAAACCCGATACACAATAATAACAATCACCCAAGATTTTAATGCGCAAACAATGGTTGTCCTGTAAAGAAAATCAAAATGTAGAATTAGTAAAACCAAAACAATTTTATGAATTAATTCAGGTTTTGTGATGAAAATCGATTTCAAACTACAATTTCAAATTTTTTTTGAGCTATACTCGTAATTAGAAATCAACAGGATTCTTAAGAATTATTGCCTATGTCATTTATATTGTTTGTAAAGAAATTATCCCTGTAGACAAAGCCAATTGAAATGTTGCAATAAAATAATTAGAACAAGATTATTTATTTTTATTTTAACATTCATGACCTTACAAATCACCGATTGAAAAGAGAATTATCAAGCATTTCAATCGATTTCCATCATCATTAAACTGAAATGTCTACTCACATGCGCCAATTGATCAAATCTTCCAAATAGTTCATTCAACAGTCTTACCAATTCCTGTGCACTACATTGTGAGGACAAAACCGTAAACCCAACAATATCGGCAAATAAAATGCTGCAATAAAAAGAGATCGAAAATGTTTCAAACATATTTTTATTTTATAAGATATAAAAAGTACGAATGTTTAGATAAATTAATTAAAGTAATCACATAAGGCTCAAGGACCCTTTTTCCAACTTCCCCTCTACCTTTTCATTGGAATTTGCATCAAAATAACACAATTTACTAGAAGATTTTTAGTTGTCCTACGAGCTAACAGATCAATGTTTTTATACACAAAAAATTGTTTTATATGAGTTTGTCCCATCTCAAATTAACTGTTGTTAAAGTTTCCAGGAAAAACGTATTTAACAGACATTTTTCTATATTTTTGATTAATTAATATTTGTGTGTAAAGGGTGTTTTTTAAGGCCAACAGAAATTGAAATTGTAAAACTCAAAACAAAAAATTAAATTGTAATCAAAACAATTTATTTATTTGAAAGAATGGCAATAACATTTTAAATTGATTTTGGATTTGGTTGTTCATGACGAAGCGTATTCTGGTGGTCCAATTTTGGGTCACTTTCCGAGCATTGCTGTCCGTATGTCCCAATAACACGAGCAATTGTGGTCTCCAAGGCGTCAATTTGTTACAACCGAATTGAGGTCGTCACGACCGAATTTGATCCCTACAACTGAAATTCGGTTGGAGCAACCCCGTTTCATAATTGGTTCGGTTGTTACAACTGAATCTTCAATTATATTTGTTCTCTCAACAAAATGTTTTAAAATTTCGGTTGGAACAATCGAATTTGGAATTAAATTGGTACCAAATTCAGGTGGAGTGACCGACTGTGGCATCTATTCAGTTGGTGTAATCGAAATTGACATCAATTCGGTTGAAACTATCGAATTTGGTTTCAATTCGGTCGCAATAACGGAATTTTGTCTCAAGTCGATTGCAACGAGCGAATTTGGCATCAATTCGGTTGTTCTAACCGAATTTCTCATGAATTCTGTAGGTACAACCGAATTCATTTCATTCATTCCATGAGAAAATGCCACAAATCAGACCGAAGGTCTTCCGATTTTCTTCAAATTTTGCACGGAGAGACTCTATGGATGGATCTATGGATCGCGATTTTATTAGCGTTTTTCATTTTTCAAAAAGTTAAAAAAATGGAAAAAGTATTGAACTTTGAAGAGCCACATTTCCATAAGTGGACCGAATTTTTCAAAGATTTAAAAAGTTTCTGAAAGCTGTTTTTGTCTATTTTATGATTCGCAGATTAAAAGTTACCACTATATAAAAAATTGTATGCAAATGCAGTTTCAAAGTGCATTGTGCAGTGCGTTTTACCCCTTCGATTATCAAAAAAAAAAAATTTTGTAAAATTTAGAATAGTATTTATTAAATAAATGTTCTCCTTTTCTGGGACAAAGAATTTTTCTATATTTAATGATTTTTCATCTCGCTCCAACTAATAGTTTGATTCGATCTTTGCTACTTTTGCTTGTCACAGAATTGTACACACATATGTACAAATGTGTACATAGGTGTGTATACACGCTGAACACAATACATGATGAAATAGGGAAGAAGTATTTCATCATCCAATTCTAGTAGCATGTAGTTTCCTAGGAATAAGTATTTGGCATCAAAAAGTAAGCCTACTTACAAAAAAATCAAAAGAAAAACAATTTTTTTTCTGTACATTAGAATTTTTTGCAAAGTGCATCCAAAAATAGCATTTATATTACAAGTAATTGCATTCGCATTATTCTCAATCAGCATTATTTTGTAGAAAAACACACTTTAAATGACAACAATACCTTACAGTAACTTTTTAAATAATAGTAATGCGACAAATCTGTTTAAAATATAGCAATTCAAAGTTACATACCAAATAAATTTCTTTCATATTTTGTACAAACATTTTCAAAATCCTAAAAATTAAATTTTATTTTTTTTTATATGAAAAATCAAGTAAGTCTTTTTTTAAAAATCATAGTAAGCTGCCTTGTCCCAAAAAAAGATTACTTGTATTTTTTATAAAAAATTCTGAATTTTGCAATGATGTTAAATTTTTTAAAATCATAGGGGGAAAAAGAAGTGGAAAATGCATTCTAAAAGTGCAGTTGCTATAAAAATGCATTTCTGAAATCAAGCCCTCATTTTTAGAGTACGGATTCTACAAATAGACAACCGTATCATTCAGAAACTTTTTAAATTTTTGAAATAGTCCATCTACTTAAAAAAATATGGCTCTCCAAACTTCACAACTTTTTTCAAATTTTTCCGTTTTTCAAAAATGAAAAACGCGAATAAAATCGCGAGTTTTTTAAATTTCAAATATCTGATAATGGGATTCTCTTAATGCTCCATAGAGTCTCTCTGTTGTCAATATAAACAAAATCGGAGGATGTGAATTCAGAAAATCACTTATTTTCAACTTTCTTTCCTGGAACGAATGATTTACAATTCGGGCACCACAACATAAATCTATGTTTTTCCAACCTGACGTTTAAAATTCTAAAATCAAATATTATATTAAAAAAAGTTAAGAAAGGAAAGTAAAAGTATTGTATTTATGGTTTTTGAATTTAAACGTCTTATTTTACAGAAAATGTCCAACCAGATACCAAAAATGTTAATGTTTTTCAAGATTGCTTGTTTGTGATATGCTGCAATTGGCTGTACATAAAACTATTTAGGACCTACATCAACAGATACAACACGCCAGAATTGGTGTGGTGACCCATGATGACCGGGAGTTCAAGATGAGAAAGATTTAAATTACTTTATTTTCTCGTTTTGTAATAGTTTTATAAGAATTCAGGGAAATAAATCAACACTTACTTAATAATAAGGCACTAATAACTAAACACTAGTACTAAAACTAACAACTAAAAACTAATTCGGCTGTGACAACCTCTAATGAAGTTGTGACAACTTCTAATGATGTTGTGTCAACCTCTAATGAGGTTGCATCAGCCTCTAATGAGCTTGCATCAACCTCTAATGAGGTTGTGGTAGTTGAGACAACCTCTAAATTCGGTCGCGGCTGATTCGGCTGCCTCAACCGCATTTTTCTGTGAGTGTGTATGGAAGAAATAAGAAACTACAAAAAACGGTGCGTCCGATTGAAAAAATAACTTGATTTTTGGCAGATCCTAAGCGTTTTTGTACAAAGCGGTATCTGTAGCATGGCGGTACCTCTCGCAAGCTCCGAGCGCTCAGGTTGGATTGTTGCTCGCGGTCAATGTGAACCCTGGTGAGGACCGACTACACTGTTCCGTGAAGAATACCATAAGAATACCGACTACACTGTTCCGTGAAGAATACCAGACTTTCGATCACTAAGTAGACCTTGAATTCGTGATAATTTATTCTCTCCATCATCTCTGAAAGAATGGGTTATATTTCAATTGGACGTAAGTATTCGGGGTTATTAACTTCAATTATTTTAGGGAACGGCTGGACATTGCCAATCTTCTAACGCGACATTGGATGAAACGGGAAATATGATTGTATTTAATTTCGAAATTTCGATTCTCTTTAATTTCTCAAATGATTAATTGTCTGTCTGTGTAGGTTAGTAATTGCTAAGAGTGGCCCCACTGAGTCACCTTGACGTATGAGCATTCTGTTTCCCAATCAATCACACATTGTAGAATAATTATACGCAATGGGAGACTAAGCACATGATCAAAATTTAATGCCATAAATTCAATATATATTTCTTTTCAAAAAAGCTATTAATTTTTTACAATTTTCAACAATTTAGGTCACAACCAAATCGTAACGATGGAACGCACACTGGTTCCGAAGCGAGATTACTTTTGGCATAAATTAATTTAAATTTATAATTTTAAAAAAAGATTTTACATATTCTTAAAGTCAACAAAGTAAGGGATTTAGAAATCATAACAAAGAGGTTTGATGCCAACCCTGTGTTTATACCTGGTAATGAATTCAAGGTTTTCAATCCAGTATTTTGGAGTTTTTGGTTTACTGGAAAATTAAAAAATTAAAGTAACATTGTATGATGTGAGTGGGTAGCATCGAAAAAAGCAACATTATATCTTTGACGTTTGGGAATAAGGTCTTAAGTCAAAAAAATTAATTTTGAGTTTTTGATTGGGTTTAACTCAATTTTTTTTTCTCTTTCGTTTGGTATTAATAACTTAAATCTAGCACAACTGCATCCAATCGTAATCATTTGATCTTTAGGCAATAAGTCAGAAAAATTCATATATAAATAATTTTCAATTTAACATTACGAAAAACTACAGTTTCTGACTTAAGACCTTATTCCCAAACGTCAAAGATATAGCAAATTATTTTTTGGTCTATTGGGGTTATATGGAAGGTGGCTGTGGCTGGCTCTTGATCTGTCGAAAAGCTTTTTTATTTGTTTTTACAACGCTTTTTCGAATTTATGCCAAAACAAATTTGATTTGGTACCAGTGTGGAATGGATGATACGATTGATCGACAAGAAGATGAAAGGGAAAGACAGTAGGATAATTTTGCATTAAATTAAAATGAAATCAACTTTTTTCTCTTACAGGCCAAACATTCCAAGTCAAGCTATTTGGCCAGCAACCAACCTACCCAAAAATAATAAAATCCTCAATTTCCCAAATGATCTGCACTATGTGATGACGTCAATGGGAGGAAATGAAAGCAACGACGCAACGACACCAATAAGAAACATCCAAGTGCACAAAATGACTGCAATTAAGGTTTATCTCTCAATATGTTGTTGTAGTATGTTATGGTGTAGTATGTGTGTGTTTTTTCTTACATTTTAAAAATTGCCACAAAATGTGGCACAGATGCAACAGAAACTGTTTGATCATTGGATAAATCGTCTGTTTTTGTTTTTATTTTTATTTTTAAATTGCATTTGAGTTACAAGCGAATAATTTATAAAGCACACACACACACACACACACAAGCAAAATAATATATATCATTTGCCTCAACCAGACTCATCAATCAAATGCAAATTTTTGCGAAATGTCTTCTGTGTTCCAATAACTGTGGGGGCTGTTACTCGCTGCTCACACCTATGAATGTCTTTTGTATGCACTGACATACATGTCATGGGAAAGTAAAACATCTGTCATTTGTAATTTTTAGCATGAAGGAAAAAAGTTGTTAAACATTTTTGAAAGCAAATTTATTAGGGGTTCATAATTGTAATTGCCAGATTTTACTTAACAGAAATTGTAGATACGTTTCCACAGAAAGAACCAACAGGACTAGTAAAGACGGCAGAGAACGGGATAATATGTTCTATAAATCTTTCTCTAAAATTGAGTTCTTGATTAAGCGCAGAAGCAAAATTGACATTTGATGTTAGTGTGTATCCGTAGTTTAAATTTTGTTAGGCGTTAGTGGAAATTGATATACGACTCAATTAGACTTATTTGTCCATTACGATACCACTGCCTAACCAGATTAAGTGCTAGCCTAACCGGAGAACCATTTAGTTTGACCTAAATAATTCGAGACCTTCGGTACGCCTAACTCAGATCCCTAAATCAGTAGAGTCCCCTAGTAGCCATCATCTTGCTCATTAGTACAGGGTGGCTGATGAAAGCCGCTACAAAAAAAATTTAATAACTTTTTTCTACAAGGTGTTTCAAAAGAAGTCATCCGATGTTGGTTGGCTCTCATTTTTTTTCTAAATGAAAAACTTCGATTCTGTGTTTTGATTATGTTTATTTGAAACTTTGGAATTTTATTGGTTAAGTTGAGAAGATGATATCGGTTAAATGGCGAGAACTTCGGGCGACAGATTCTCGCACTCGTGTCTCGGGCTTGTTCACGTAAAATCGGCACTTCAAAAAAACCCCCAAAACAGTCTGGAACGGTTAAATCGGGCGATTTTGCGGGCCAGTGCAAATCGCCAAAACGGAAGATGAGGCGACCCGGAAACGCCGCCTTCAGAATATCGGTTGTGGCTCGCGCAGTGTGTGCCGTTGCTCCGTCCTGTTGGAACCACTAATGTTGGAACCACAGTCCTAATTCGTCGATTTGCGGCAGAAAACACTCGGTTACCATGGACCTATAGCGCGCACCGTCCACTGTTGTCGCTTGACCAGCGGCGTTCTCGAAAAAAAATGGCCCAATAACTCCTCCAGCGTGAACAGCACACCATGCAGTCACTTTGAGCGGGTGTAACGGCTCCTTGTGCATCACTCGTGGATTTTCGGTGCCCCAGAAGCGATAGTTTTGCTTGTTCACGTACCCGCTGAGGTGGAAATGAGCCTCATCGCTCATTGTGATTTTCAAATCATTATGAACAAAAATGCCATAAAACGAGCCCGTGTGGTAATCAATTGTGACGGCGCCCATTTAACCGATATCATCTTCTCAACTTAACCAATAAAATTCTAAAGGTTCAATCAAATAAATATAATCAAACAAGAATCGAAGTTTTTCATTTAGAAAAAAAAATAAGAGCCAAACAACATCGGATGACTTCTTTTGAAAAACTTTGTATTTAATGAATCTGGTCAATTTTTTTTTATGTTGTAGATTGATTTTTAGATTTAACAAAAATGGATAACTGGGATGCTGAAACAAGAATTTGGAGTCCGTAGTTTAGGTCCAAAGGTCCGAGTAGATGGACCATATACTGAGACATGTTAATAATTTTGCCGAGCATGGGACAGTCAACAGAAGACCTTACCATCGAAACACTTCAGTTCGGACCGAGGAAACAATCGCTGCTGTAGCTGCTGCCATACAAAACAATTCAAGAGTTTTGACAAGAAGCTTATCTGCTCAAATGGGTATAATCACACAGTCATTGCAGTCAATTATGCACAAAGATTTGGGCTTATTCCTATATAAAATTCAAATGGCCAACAAACCGAACGCAGCAGACTTCACGATTCGCTTGGAATTTTGCCAGAAGGTGCTTCAAATGGTGGAAGAGGATGGAAACATGTCGAACTCTCTTTTCGTGTCTGACGAGCCTCATTTCGATTTAAACGGCAACGTAAACAAACAAAATTGTCGAATATGGAATGCTTCCAACCCACACATACTCCATGAGACGGAATTGCATCCACTTCGTGTCACAGTGTGGTGTGCAATCGCATGACCGTACTGCACCTGACTTTTTCTTGTGGGGTTATTGCAAACAGGAAGTCTACAAAGCAAAGCCAACAAATTTGAATGAACTGAAGCAATCCATTCGAGAAACAATTGCGTCTATTCCTGCCTCAACTCTACAAGCAGTAATAAACAACTTTTTGATAAGATGCCGCATATGCATCAACGAGCAGGAGGGGCATTTAAATTCCATTAATTTTAAACTAATTAAGCTATATTTAATAAAATTGAATGAGCTTTAACATGAATAAAAGAAAAATGAGTTCCATACACTGAAAAAAAAAAGTTATTTGTGTTTTCAATATTATTATTCAAGCTCGAGGCCATTCTATATCTCTATGAATAGAGACATAGTTTTTTTTAAAAAAGGAGTTTTGCAAATGTTTCCCTATGATTCCTTGCAAATCGTATAGCTATTTCAGATCTAGCCACAGATCTTCATCAGCGGTTGTTTGGAATGATGGTATTGAAATATTCATCAAACTAAATGCAAACGAAATCTCATTTGAATTGATACTTCACTATAATGCAAGTGTTCGAAAAATATCGCAAGCAAAACACACAAGAAAACATTTGCAGAAACTTCTTTCCATCTCCAGACAACCATCGGCCCTCATTAGACATGTTCTTTGTTGTTGCCTAAAAGACAACACAACTTTCTTACATACATATTATTTCAGTTTCTCAATGTAGCTATATTCATCAGCCACCCTGTACTAGACAAATTCATAGAAGATATTCAAAGGATTTTAACCCTTCCGTACAGTTTTTATACAATTCAATTGCCCTGAACTTTAGTCTCGCCGATCTCTACCAATCAGAGGGTGTCAAGTCTAAACTGAACCAGCATTAATACTTTGGGCCGTGGTATAGATAGTAGATGGAGGATTCATCTCTTGCTATTTTGGTCTGCTTTGTCTTGCCCGTACACAATCTGTGCCATTAGTCTTCCTCTCCTGCAACATCTCACAGAAGTGTTCTTGCAGGATAGGCTTACAACTCGGTAGGAGCATACCAAAAATGTCCAATTCCTTTGGAACCTGTATGATAGTCCCTTATCGCATTCACTTTGCAATTCCCCGGAATGCCTCTGTGACCACGCAACCTTTTGAGGTTTGAGGTGATCTGCGGCAGTCACGAATATTGATACCAGGGACTTTATGACCGCCTAACTGTCAGAGAATACATTGACGTCAATGACTGCTGGACTATTATCCCTCAGCCATCCGCTCACATCCCAAATAGCCAAACTGTCGGCCTGATACACGCTACAATAATCAGATAGTCTACTAGAAAAATAAAACCTTAGTTCCCTATATTACAGCTCATATCCTAACTGGTTATTCATTTTCTACTCATCCGTATAGAAATACACATGTCCTTTTATACCAGGAACTCTTTGGTTCTAGAAATTGCTTTGCGGTATGTTAATGTTGTTTACCCGATCGAATAAACGTAATCATAAATTTGGAGGCAAGACCCCTAGAGGTGTGCCTCCGCTGACATACCTGCTTGAGATCGAGCTGCCGTATTTTCAGTAATACGTCTCCTAATGAGCATTTAATATAAAAGCCCCATAAGATCCATGTTAACCTAAAGGGTAGATAGCACTAATTCTATTGTGCTAGGCGTGGTATTGTTGAATGCACCCTCAATGTTAAGAAAGGCTACCAACGCATTGTTATTCGTAGCTAACGATTCCTGTATGTATCATACCAGTTCATGAAGTGCTGTCTCTGTAGATGTGCCCTTACAAAGACATACTTCGCACCAGATGACTAGTTTACATCAATACTCGCCCGACAGTGTCCATCTATCAGCCGTTCAGCTTAAAGTAAAGCATTGTAAATTGTTACCATTCTTGAATCCTTCTACCCATTAGGTATGCATCTGATGAATATAGACGGGATGTATAACATTATCATTTAGGAAATTAGTATATCGGTTATAGCGTGAAGTTTCCCTTTTGATACAATATCATACTTCTGCAAAATTAAGCTTAAACAGATTCTTTTCTTCAAGGTGTTCTTCACGTTGTTGTATTTGTAATATAATAGATGTTATTTTGGGCTACGCAAGCACTTTAGAGAGAAAGCCCTCTCTCGAGTTACAAAAGTCCAACTATACCAGACTCTCATACAACATGTCTTGATTTATGGCGCAGAATCATGGGTCTTATCGCAAGCAGACGAAACATATCTAGGAGTATTCAAGAGAAAAATACTCCGAAAATTGTATGGCCCTATAGTGCACAACGACGAGTATCAGCAACGCATGAACCGTGAGCTGTATGAGCTATATCCCGACATGGACATAGTTAAGCGGATCAAAATAGCGCGATTGCGCTGGCTGTCAGTAGAATGGATGAAGACGAACCAGCAAGAAATATTTTCGAAACCGAACTCGAAGGAAGAAGAAAAATAGGAAGACCAATACTTCTCTGGAGGGATCAGGTTGACGAATTCCTGCATACACTTGGTATTGTCAACTGGAGAGATAAAGCAAAAGATTGAACTGGATGCCGAAATAAGTTATCTTCGTTTTGTAAGGCAAGACCCTGGTTTGGCAAAAGTAGAAATTGTCTAGTTTATGATACGCCTGATGCTGTCAAACCATAGGCGACGAAAAAGGCAAAACAAGTGAACAATTGAATTGAACTTTGAATTTATTTAATGTTGCACAGCAATGTTCATTAACAAATTCTGGTTCGGACCCACGGCTGGTATTATAATAGCGATTGAATAGTTGGTTGTACACTTCCATCACACTGATGTTAGGCAACATTTGTTGCAACGGGTGAACAAATATGCTACGAGTATATGGCAACACATATGACCAGTACCAACAAACCCATGGTAGTAGCAACAAGTATTGTTGAAGTAAACTGCTAAAGTGGATAATGACAGTGAATATACAAAAACGAAAACATAAACAACCCCTATTTATTCACGTCCCCCGTAAGAATGTAATAACTCTATATACATCCGGTGCAAGTATCCAATTAGCAGATGTCCTCGAAAGTTATAAGGCTTACATTACCGCTATCAAGGAAATGCGATGGACAAAACATGGGTGGACAAAAAGAAACTGCGACATTTACTACAGTTGCCATGAGAAAAAACATGAATTTGGTTGCGAATTTGAAGTTGGCAAAAGACAGCGATATCTAGTCTCTAGGTTCAATCCTGTGAGTGAATGTATAACCACAATCCTCATAAAAGCGAAATATTTTTATATTTCCCTAATTTGTGTGCATGCCCCGACAGAAGAGAAAGATGATGATGCCAAAAACGTATTGTATGAGCGCCTAGAGGAAACGTATGACCGCTGCCCTGGCCATGACATTAAAATTGTACAAGAAGATTTTAATGCTCAAGTAGGCAGGTAGAATGTGTTTCATCCAACTATTGGCAACTTGAGTCGACATGCTGACAGTTCCGATAATGGTATGAGACTGAATGACGTTGCCGCGGCAAATCCATGGTCGTTAGTGGCACAAGATTCAGAAGGCTACTTGGGTATCCCCTGAGCAAAGAGCGAAGAACCAAATTGATCACGTGGTAATGGATGGAATGCACTCATCCAGTGTAATGGACGTACCAGTGCTCAGAGGAGCTACCATTGATTCTGATCACTATTTGGTAGCAGCAAAGGTTCGCACAAGATTAAGTAAATCGTACGAAACCAGACGCAGAGACAGCCAGACATCGGAAAGCTGCAATTACCAGGGGTGGCTACAGCCTACGAAGCTCTCGGAGGAAGCTCTCGGAACCCACCCCCTCCCGATGACGATTATGAAGTGCAGTGGAAACTCATTTCCGACTCTATAAAAACTTAGTGTTGAAAAACAGCTTCGCAACAACCCATGCTACGATGAAGAGTGTCGCACTGCAAATGATGAAAAGAACGTTGCATGTATGGCAGTGCTTTAGTCAATTGCAACGCGATCTGCGAGTGAGTGGTACAGAGAAAAAAAGTTAACCCGTCTCTTTAGGCGTAAGTAACGGCAGTAGAGAAAGCATGAGATTGAGAAAATTGCGACATACAGAAGGAAAAACGAAGCCCGAAAGTTCTACTAAAAAGGCGAAAAACGGAACTAATGGACATGGTTCAGGGCCCCGTTCTGTAAAGACAAGGACGGAAATCTTATCGCAAATGTGCAGAGCATGTTGGGAATATGGAGAGAGCATTTCTCCGCGCTACTAGTACCTGACCAAGTCGAGGCCAGAACAGCTATGTCCCGGCTTAAAAACAACAAATCCGCGGGAGCTGATGGATTGCTGGCGGAGCTGTTTAAGGCTGGCGGCGATGAGCTGATAAGGTGCATGCATCAGCTCTTTAGCAAAATTTGGATAGATGAATGCATGCCCGGCGATTGGAGTCTCAGTGTACTATGCCCCATATTTAAAAAAGGTGACCCGAGTCTCTGTGCCAACTACCGTGGAATAAGCCTTATATTCAGAGCACATGAGATCCTATCAAGGATATTGTCCGAAAGGCTAAAACCAACTATGGCTGGCCTGATTTGGACCATACCAGTGGGGCTTTAGGTTTGGAAATTCGACAACTGAACACATTTTCACGCTACGCCGAATCCCACGAAACAAAACCTTTGATTGTGTAGATTAAATAATCGCGCTTAATTTCTGTCTCATTAGCATCTATGGCATTCGCTTTCTTCATTTCTTCAGCATATGCAGTTTATGAAACATGGGATAACATCTTTGACCAACGTAATAAAATATTAATCTTGTATAGTTCATTTGATATGATATGAAATAAATATGAAATAAATCAACAAATTAAATGAAAAATGAATATTTTGTACAAGAGGCAAATTCAATAAATTTTACTAATAAATTTTTAACCGCAACATCAGTTCCCCCCACTGTTTACTAATTCCTACACCTAATATATTTGAACGAAGGCCAATAAACATTTGTGGTTTGTAAAGAAAGAAAAACAAAAACAAAAAATTTATTTTGAAAATGTAAAAATATTATTGTTTGGAAGACATTTGTTATGCAAACCAGCATTTAATAGCAATAAATATATCACAAAATTTACAAAATTGCCAAGATAATAAACACAAAGATTTACAAAAATTTCATAACAATTTGTTATTTGGCTAATCGTTGAAACATTCTAAATTTGAGAGAAGACTATGCATACACTAGTTTTGGAACTGATTTGGAATTTTGAAAATAAAAACGGGAATAGAAATTCAGTCAATGTTGTCACATAAATTTAAAGAAGAAGTTCGAAATATATCGTATCAATTTGTAATTGGGGTTTACAGTTCTGTATTTAAAATTTCATGTGAAAGCTGCCCTTCGTACCGGTATAACTGGTCTTCGAGATTTTCACTAATTTCATTTTTTAAGGTTACGTTTTGTCAATTAGTAAGATCCCAGCAAAAATTTATTAGAGTAGTTCAACGAAGTACTATGTACGGATTTTCAGCATACTGGAATCCGATATTGTATTAAAGATATTATTACGAATTTCCTTATTCGCCCGTTTTGTGATGTTTTATTCCCAATAATAAAACAAAGTTCGTTTTATATTACAATAATTACAACAGTTTAACTTCCTTTTGTTTTACTTATATAGTACAACAGTTTACTATATTTACACCACTTCACAATAAGTCGTATGTTATACTATCAAATCGCGATGCTTACTTTGAGGCGGTTAATCACAAAATTGCCCCACAATGCCGAAAACGTTCTCTATTTATACGAGTTATACTGCTCGTCACCCTGTTTCTAGATTGTTCTACTCTGTAGTTGAATAGTTTTTAAAAATAAAGTACTGCACCGGAATTCTGTTACATTTTAACGACAAAAATCGGTAGTGAAGTTGACAAAATCCGGAAATTTTGTATTGAAGTTTTACGAATTTTGACAATTTAACTACCAATTTTTTCTCTAAAAAGTTGAAGAATTTCAGTACTGGTAGCCTACTCGTCAACTGGTTTGTTGTAAGAGTATACTTTTAGGCGCAGCATTTATCGCACTGTTATTTACACAATGTTGTCTGGTCATTAAGAGTAAGTAAACGATTTTACTTAATCGTAACAATAAGCCTGTTTTTTTATTTCCTGCTAAACTAATTTTCGACGACTTTCTATAGGGATATTAAGCGATTTTAAGCGAAACTCCATACAAATTCGTCGAAAAATTAGTTTAGCAGGGAATAAAAGAACAAGCTTAATATTATGGTGTTTGCCAGAAGAAAAATATTTCTTGCCACTACTGGTGTTATTGTTCGTCCACGCTCAATGCCTTCTATAGCTCGGTGGGGAGATAAGCGGCTCTCAATCAAAACGCTTGAGTTCGAAACCCGGGTCGGGGAAAAATTGTTAACGAAAAATCGATATTTTCTATGGTATACCTTTTATGGTATACTTTCAGGCGAATACAATTTAATTTTGCAAATAGTGGCAACTAAATGTTCGTTCATTGTACTTGCGACATTTGCCATATTTTTTAAAAATGGCTACAAATTGAAACGTAACATTGCTAGACGCCCCAAAAATAAAAATTTTATGAGGTGTCAGGGGACATCCGGTTGGAACGAAGTTCCTTTCGGTAGATATTATACACTAGTTACTTCCAAAACGCCTAAGGCGCCCGTTGAAAATTACAATAATTTAAATAAATCTTTAAGAAAAGATAGTTTTTGTAAAATGATAAACTTTTTTTAAGAAATTTTAAAGTATAAAAAAGTATATTTGTAAGTCCTTTTTGTAGCAATATGTATTATATTTTCCCGAATAGGTCCTTTTTTTAAAGAGAGGTACTTCCTTTATTAACACGCTAATGTTTTTTTAAGAAAAGGTACTATTTTTAAGAAGAAGTACTTTCTGGAAGAAAAAGCCTAAGAGTATTATTTTTTTTTACAAAGAAGTACTTTTTTAAGAACAGGTACTTTTTAAAGAAGAGGTACTCTCTTTAGGGAAAGGTTACTTTTTTAAGAAAATGTAATTATTTTCAGAAGGCTACATATCTCAAGAAAAGAAAAGAAAGTGTATTATTTTATTTTTAAGAAAAGGTACTTTTAAGAAAAGGAGTTTTTGTAATAAAATATATATTTTTTTAAAAGAAGTAACTTTTTGAAGAAAAGGGTTTATTAAGAAATGGGAATTTTGTTAGAATTGGTTTTGTTTCAAGAATAGTTAAATTTTTAAGAGTAGGTACTTATCTCAAGAAATGTTATTTTATTTCACAAAAAAGGTACTCTTTAAAGAAATGGTAGTTTGTTAAAAAAAGGCAATTTGTTGTAAGAAAATGTACGTTTTTAAGAAAAACTACTTATTAACATTTTTTTTAAGAAAAGGTACTTTTTGTAAGAAAATTTATTTTTTTTTTAAAAGTTACTTTTTTAAGAAAAGGCACTTATTTAAGAAAATTTTCTTTTTTTAAGGTCTTTCACTTTGGCTTTTCTAAATTTATTTTTTATTGGGTTGAAAACTACAATATATACTAAATATTGGTTACAGGCTCCACCTAGAAAACTTCCCATTAAACTAAAAATTTCTCAACATACCTTAGTCTAGACTCAAATCAAAGCAAAAGTACCCAATATAGTTGATAATTCTGGGTTGTAGCATATAATAGTGTTAAAAAAGAGCAGTTTAATTTTTTTCATTTAGACCCCATTCCCCAACGTTCCAAAAATAAAAAAATCTTTCCTTTGGTGGGATTCGAACCCTGGACCTACACCATCTGCCGTTTTCTGGTCGGACATACTATCATCGTGGCATGTAACACAATGTAAAAAGAGACGATGCAGCAACCAAATTTTTACTGTCTCTTGACGGGTAGTTCTGGTGGAAATTCTGGTGATTGGTATACACTTTATTTGCTGGGATATTTAGGGGGTGATACCTTACTTACCTTACATTCTCATGCTTTTGTATGTAAATTCTATGAAATTGTCCGGCAACCGGCGAGAGTATATCATTTTTCATTTGCATAGCAACATGCTGAGGTAGTACCGACAACAAAAGTCTTTCGAGTTTCTCATTCTCATCCTGGATCTCTAAGCGAGCCGCAATACAATTGCGCGTGTCCAAAAAGGCACGACGCTGGGCGCGCTCCATCATAATGTTCACAACTAAACCGGCAACATTAACACCAATAAACATAACAATGTTGGCAATAAGCTGGAACAAGAGAAGAAATAGAAGAAATAGGAGAAAACGGTTAGAATACAAGAATATTAATGGGAATACTGGCGTCTCTGGAATAGGTTCGGATCTAGGCTTATTGCCACAAGTTTTGCGATAAATAACTTAATACAGGGAAAACCAAAAAGGGTGTGCGCAGCTTCTAAAGTCGGTATAGTGTATCTTGTAATGAATAAAAAGAATTGTGTTAGTTATTTATACACATTGGATTTAAAACATCCATTTGTTTTACATGAAATATTCTGAAATTAAATACCCATTTACAGTCTTTATTGTACCAAACTATTTTGTTAAAATAAAATGAGAAACAAAAAAAATTGAGAAACAAAAAAAATTGTTCGTTCTTCTTAAATCAAATAATAAATAATACAAAAACATATTTATCAAATAATAAAAAAAACATATTGAAATCGACATCATACGATAAAAAGACAAATGCAACACATTAAATATTCACCATCTATGTCTTAATTAGAATGATAATCAACCCATACGAAAGGAGAAGAAACCCACTTTATAAATAAATGAAACTTTAATTTCCGGATAACCACAATATCGTATTTGCAAACCAATGAGCTCCCACTGCGTATGAGTGATGTGTAATACAAATGTGTGTGTATATTATATATGAATAAAATATCACTCATACGTACGGGTATACTGTCAACAATCAAAACGCTTGACATTCAAGTCAGTTGACCTTTAAGTAAATACTATTCAAATGACAAATGACAACTTCTCATGGTCATTTTATGTAAATCATTGCATTATAAATAAACCAAAAAGGAAACTATTTTTGGAATATAAAGTATACAAAGTCTATTTATGAATTAAAATGATAATTTCCGTCTTTGACATATAGGGTCAAAACTTGTTGCCACCAGACATTAATTTCCTTTCATATTCAATTCAGTAAAATGGTCCTTTCAAGCCGATAACATTTCACTTACCTGATTATATTCCAAATAACGAAATGCATCCGTAAATATTTTATAGACAGTCAAACTGATGTGCACCAGGGGTAGGATGATGCCAAAACAAACAGCTTCCCAGATTTGTAATGGCATCATGGCGTAAGCCAAAAAGACCACAAATACAATTTGCCAGACACCTTCGGCCATGACCTGCGGAATATATAGAAGTTGGGAAAATGAAAATTTATTATAAAATAAAACTGTTGCAATAATATGTAAATGACGTTGAAAGTAAGAATAACCAATGGTTGCTTAAATGTTTTGAAATGATAGAACACAAGCGACAGTTTCCATAAAATGTAACCCGGATGATGTGATGGAATATATTTAAATTGGACATAAATTTAGGTATAAGTGGAATGACGGCGGTTGTATTAATATCTAGCAAATGAACCCTGGATTTTCCTTCTCTACTTTTCTGCATGCTGATTCACCGTAGAATAATCTACGTATAGGGACATGTGGCGAAACATTTGTAGAAACTGTAGCGAAGAGGATGTGGAAGAATTTACTAAACATCTTCTGTGCACGCTAGTCCGTGATATTAGGAAGGTCTACTACGTCTAAGTTAGCTGGTGATGCAATGTTTGGCGTGCGTTACTATTGTAAATATACGTGGATTCGGTCCCCGCTCTAACCATATTTCAGTTCATTCGACGACAGTCACCTATCCCTGAATGGGACGTAATACAAAACTAATATGAATATAACTGAATGGGAGGTAATACAAAACCAACTAACCACACAATCGTTTCGATATAATTAGACTTGATCGATTCAATTCGGGGGACAAAACATCTTACTGTATATATCTGCGCCTCACTATAGGTACTTCTAAGCTGTCCATACGCCGGCAAGCTTGTAACAAGGACAAAGCCTTTAACAACGTCTAACCGGCAGTATAGACACTTTATGTTGACAAGAAGATAAAGTGGTTACCTACAAGAAGGAGCATAACCTCGTCCATGGGTCACATGGTTTAAATGCGAAGTAAGGAGCCCCCGAGAGGGAAATTTATCTTCACTTTTCTGGAATTTAGCACTGTAGACTATAATGCTGCTTTCGATAGCCCGAAACGGGGAAAACTCTACCAAGCTATATCGGAGCTTGCCATATTTACCAAGCTGACTCGTCTTTGTAGAATGACACTGAACGGCACGAAATCCTCAGTAAAGATTGGTAAAGATATCACCGAACCATTTAGCATGAGGCGAAGGCTCAGAGAGGGTTACAACCTATCATGCGATCTCTTCAACATATTAAATGAAATCAATTAAAAGGAAGCTGCAGTCGACACGAATAAAACTGTCAGTAGCAAAAGTCACACACTGCTCGAGTATGCTGATGATTTAGACACCATTGAGCGAAATCAGCGAGAAGTTACTGAACTATTTCGAGAATTGAGAATGAATCAGCAAAAGTGAGTTTGACAGAAAACGAGGACAAGATAAAATTAATGGTTTCGACAAGCAGAATATCCATCTGATTGGATGAAAAGGTGAACGTTGATAACCTTGTAATTTCGAAGCAGTGGATGAATTTATTTACCTCGGATCTGCCGTAAACCGAAGCAACAATGCCAGCCTGAAAATCAAACGCAGAATTGTGCTTACAAGCAAGTGTTATTTCGGGCTAAGCAACCACTTCAGAGATAATACCCTCTCCCGAGAACCGAAGATCCAACTATATTAGATTTTCACACAACGTGTTTTGCTTTATGGTGCAGAATCCTGGGGCATGCTGATGAAACATCACTGGGAGTCTTCCAGAGAAAATGCTCCGAAATATATATGGTCCTATAATTGAGCATGGCGAGTATCGACGACGGATGAACCGCGAGCTGTATAATCTGTATTCCGACAGGGACGTAGATATGCGTATCAAAATAGCGCATTTATACTAGGTCGGATTTGTCAGTAGAATGCATCAGAACGAACCACAGGGGAAGGTGTTCGAAAACGTACTCGAAAAAGATTGAAAACTAGGACCACCAAGACTTCGCTGGAAAGACCAGGTGCAACGTTGACTAAGAGAGCTTGGTGTTATCAACTGGAGGAGAAAAGTTGTAGACCGACCAGGTTGGAGAAACATGTTATCCTTATTTTGTTAGGTCCTTGACTCTTCTGGGTTATGTAAGGCCACCTAAGTAAATAAGTATGTATAGTATTGTGCTGGGGCAAGAGACATCAGGTTGCATAGACGTAGCATATGCTGATGACATGACAACTGTCGTGACGTTCCACATGCAGATATATGGTTCAGTGTTTAATCAGGAGATTATCAGATTGGTCACGGAGCTTAATCAGGAGACTCTTTAAGTGAACCACCGAGTTGGTACTCTTTATCAAGAAGCAGACAGTGCCACATATTCAGTCATAATTTGTATCTTGTAGCGAAACTTACCTAAATTTGTCTAATGCAAGATATTTTAGGGATGACTTAGTAGAATTCTTGACAGATCGTTTAGCTTCAAGCCAAACACTATGGATAGGGTCAGTAGAGCTACAGTGACCTTATATTCGTGTAAAAGGGTCATCGTAGGACTATGGGTCCCATCTCCGAAAATAGTTTACTGCCTGATATTACATAGTTGTTTGGTGGCGGGTACTGGAAAAATCCACTTACCTAAGTCTGTTGACAAAAGTCAAGAGAATAGAGTAGTGTCTGTCACAGGTGTCCTTCGCACAACCCCTACCGAGGGTTTGGGATTATACTTTCGCTGCTACCACAAGATTTGCTGGGGGCAACATCTGCAATCTGCTTAAGACATTCCGTGCGATCGACCATCGGCATATATGGTCAATTTGGACAATTTCATTGTCCACAATAGAAGTGGATTACGTGATACCCCCTTCTATATATGAGTGAAATGTCTCTGCTTATACTCCGGTCAGGCAGGTTTGGAAGGGACGCATACCAGGTAATTGAAGATATTTAGGCCTACACACTGATGGCTCCAAACTTGATGGCTGAAGCCTCTATAAATAAGAGCTGAGTATTGAAGTTGCGCAGAGGCAAATAGACCGTTGTAGTGTCTTTCAGACAGAAGTTATGAAAATCGGAGAATTTGCCTTTTGGCTGGTACGAAACATCATCACCGCCTGGGGTATCAAAATCTACTCCGACAGTCCGGTGAAACAGGCAAAGTAGACCCTAATCTCGAAGATCATTCGCTCCACGATTGCCTGGAATGTGCCTATGCTTCGATATCGCTTATGATATAGAAGTACTTAGTCATCTCGTTTAGAGATATGCGGCAGTTGTGGGCAGTTCTTGAAGTCAGAAATACACATTGCGGTATCTCCCCAGAAAATTGGCAGAATTCTCTGCAATCTATATTCCTGACTTCAAGGTCCGCCAGACGTATCGCGTGTGTTTAAATGAGATGGTCAGGCAGTTCGATATCCACCTTATATGGATGCTGGAGTATAGACACATCCCAGAGATCCAGAGAGAGTAGGGATTACTTTGCATGTTCCACTCAATGTGGAGCAAGTGGGTATGGTCATTTCTGCATGCAAGTTCATGATGTTCTGCGAAAGCTGTGAAGATGAAGAGGAGAACGAGAGCGTCGAACATCTCCTATGCTACTGTCCGGCCTATTGAGTGAGTAATATACAATATCAAGGATCCTAGTTCATGTTCAATGTATCTTAGTTCATGTTATGTGTATCTTAACTTAGGGAGTTAAGCTTACTTATCATGGACTTTATAATGTATGTCTCCTCTTCAGCCACATATTGATGCGTGTAAAATTCATGAAATTTCAATACAAAATTTCCGAATTTTGACACGAAATCTATCGATATTTGTTGTCAAAAAGTTACAGAATTCCGGTGCAAGTAATTTTAAAGGTTCAATGATGGGGACGGAATATGACCTGCCGTGGTATCATAATTTTGTTTAAATTTTTTTCAGCACAACTTCAAGGGAGTCCAAATTTTTCACTCATAATATTTAGCAAAATTGTAGCCATGGTTAAGCTGAATAACTGTTGTGAACATATTAACACAATCTGAACGCGTCTAGTCATCCTAATGAGCTCATAAAAACCAGTGTGTATCTCAAAAATGGTCATATCGTCACCTAAAATTCAAAAAGACGTAACAACATTTTCATCACTTTACAGGAGAGGCAAAAAATAGTTAGATATAGAATCGGAATTTTGTGAATGAAATTACCATTTTGGGTAGTAGATGTCTAAAAGTTTGTGGGAATATGTAGTGTAGTCAATTGTAAGTATAGGGGCATCGAAATTTTATATAAAATTATAATTCAAAGAAAAAACGTGGATTTCTCAAAAAATTCATCTATTTTATCTTTTTCATAAAATCGTTGATTTTGAACTTAGGTGTTTACAACTTTTTCAAATCGTGTATTTTAGTCAAACATATCGTAATCAATCAGAAACAAAATTTTGCAATTTTGTTGTTACGTCATTTTGCATTTTAGGTGACGATATGTATATAAAGGGTTTTTCAATTTGAGTGATATGACTTCTTTAAAAGAAAAACACACTAATTGTTAAGGAAACACAAAAGTTTATTATTTAATGTGAAGTACAATCGATAGAATTAAGTTCTGAATAAAACGTCTTTCAAATGGCTCCACGTCATCTTTGGCAGGAACGATGTCATGAATATCGTAGCACGTTCAATATTCACTTGTAAAGCTTGAACAGAGTCTAGTTTATTGCTAAAGACCAATGACTTCAAATAACCCCACAAGAAATAGTCTCATGGTTTTAAATCACAACTTCTTCGAGGTCATCCAATGTCAACATTTCTTGAAATAATCGAATTTCCAAACTTTTCTCCCAATAATTCGGTTGTTGCACATGCAGGATGACACGTAGCCCCATCTTGTTGGAACCAGATGTTGTTAAGATAAACTTCTTCCAATTTCGGCCATAAAAGGTTGGTTACCATAGATTTATACCGCTCTCCATTGACAGTAACGGTGTTATCAGCTTCATTACGACAGAAGTACGGACCGATGATTCCACCAGACAAAAAACCATACCAAACTTTCACTTTAGGTGAATGTAATGGTTGCTCGTGAATAATTTGTGGATTTTCTTCGCACCAGAATCGACAGTTTCGGAGAAGATGATTTTGTTATCGTTATCGTTTTCAAGTTGCTCCATGATAAAATCAGCAAATTCATGACGTTTACGATAGTCCAATGGATTCAGTTCTTGAGTGAAGTTTCGGAGCCATATGTCAAGACATGAGAGTCTGATATAGCTGGACTTTTGTCCGTCGAGAGAGGGCTTTGTTCCTAAACTGCTTGCTGATCGTAAAATAGCATCTATTTGCAAGCACAATTCTCCTATCTATCTCCAGGCTGACGTTGTTGTCCTTGTTCACGGCGGATCCTAGGTAGACAAATTCATCTACCACTTTAAAATTAAATCGGTTGTCAACATTCAAGTGCGTACCAAGTAGAGAGGTTTGTCTAGTCGTTGAAACTATCAATTGTGTCTTGCCCTCGGTAACAGCAAGACCCACATTCGCTGATTCCTTTTCGATTCTTGAAAATACTGCAATAACCTCTCGCAAATTTCGCCCAATGATGTCTATGTCGTCAGCATACGCCAGCAAAATATGACTTTTCATGTTAATATTCTTGTTCGTATTTACTGCAGCTTTTCTCATAATTATCTCCATTAAGATGTTGAAGAGATTGCACGAAAGTGTGTCGCCTTGTCTAAGTCCTCGCTTCGTACAGAATGGTTCAGTGAGGTCTTTCCCCACTTTCACTGCTGATTTGGTGTTGGTCAGCGTCATTCTACAGAGGTGAATCAGTTTTGCCGGAATACCAAGTTCAGACATAGCTTTGTACAGTTTTCCCTGTATGGGGCTATCGAAAGCAGCTTTGTAATCGACAAAAAGGTGGTATGTATCGATTCGCTCTTCGTGGGTATTTTCAGTCAGTCGTGGACTTGCCTGGTCTAAAACCACACTGATAGGGTCCAATTAGGTTTTCAATAAGTCTTTCACATAATACGCTCGACAAGACCTTATACTAGATGGATAACAGACTGATACCGCGATAGTTGGAAAAGACACACGGATCACTCTTTTTGAATACAGGACATAATACACTGAGACTCCAATCGTCGGGCATAGATTCCTCCAGCCATATACCGCATATAAGTCGATGCATGTGCGCTAGCAGTCCTTCGCCACCTGCCTTAAAAAGTTCAGCTCGGCGTTCTAATCTCGTCTTCGTTGAGGGGGTACAATCATTACCTCCTGATCTTCAGTGGAAGAATCTGAGTGGAGTAGTGCTGAAAAGTGGTCTCTCCACATTGTGATCACATCCTTCTTATCATTAACCAGATTACCATTCTCGTCTTTGCAAGAGGGCAGCCCATTATCTGGCCCGTTATTGCATCTTCTTACCCGCTGGAAAAACTTTCGGTATTTACCATTCATCCTGCACATTCCGGTTTTTTTCACTCTCTCTCTGCTCTCACTGCCATTTTTTCCGCCTAAATAGTTGGTTTTCTTCCCTTCTCAGCCTCTTGTACCGCTGATTCGCAGCACGCGTAGTAACTGACTGTTTCGTTTCCATACGTGCAGCGTCATTTTCATCAGTTGCAATGCGACATTCTTCGTCGTACCATGGCTTATCCTTCTGCGGTTTCTGATAGCCAAGTTCAGTCCCTGCAGCGGTTTCCAAAGAATGGGAGAGGTCCTTCCACTGCGCATCTGGGTCCTCGGGAAGGGGGGTATTCTGCTCTAGCAGGAGAGAGAGTTTCTGTCGAGGGGACATTGATATCTCCGGTGTTAGTAGCTTTTCAATATACAGCTTTTCCTGTGTTCGGCTTCGTATGTTTTTCGCCCTGCTCAGTCTTGTGCGAACTTTCGCAGCCACCAGGTCATGATCCGAGTCGACATTGGCATCTCGAATCACACGTACATCCATTACACTAGGCGAGTGCCTGTCGTCTATTACCAGGTGATCAGTCTGGTTCTTCGTCCACTGATCAGGAGATATCCAGGTCGTCCTTATGTTGGAATCGTGTGCTACTAACTACCATGTTCTTTGTAAACATTACTGAATACAATGAATGACAGCTCTTGACGTACCACAAATGGCCGAAACGTCACCTAGAAATCATATCACTCAAATTGAAAACCCTATATATGTCATCATTATTCGAGACCGAGGTGTCCGACTTTGTCCGAATAAATTTAGAATTACAATATATTTATTCTATTCCTATACTATTTTGTTAAGAACTGTGACGTTTTCTTTGGGTTGCATATGACCAGTAGTACAATTCTTGGCAAAATGAGATACAGTCTCTAAATTGAGAATAAGACCGAAACTCGTCCATCGATTTTTATGAATCGTGCCTCAATTTGTTCATAGGTCATGTGGCTTTAGTATAAACTATATACACTCCGGTTCACTTATTTAAAGGCACTAAAAATTCCATATTCAGCAGCCTGTATTATTTGCAATTTGTAACAGATTTCAGAATTGTAAAATGGAAATGGAAGCTAGACATCTTGATATATAAAAAAAATCATGACAATAGTGGTTTCTTAACTAAACTTTTTTTAAGCAATTTATAAAAAAAAGTCCCAAAATGTGTTATTATTTTTGGTTCAATTGAATAAAGACACTTTATTATTTTTGTATTATTTTTAAAGTAAGCGATGATTTTTTGTAGGGAGAGTTTGTATATTACAATTTTTTAAATCTTAATCACTTTACGAGTCCAAATGGCAAAACAAAAATTTTGAAATCTATCGGAAAAAACTAAAATCGATATTTACCGTTCTGCAGGATATTATAACCGCGCAATAGCTAAACAAAATTGAACGGAGCCCAACAATTGTTGACAATTATATCAAGGATTCCTAGGGGTATTGAACAAATTTTAAAGGAAGGATTTCATTGTCTTTATCTACGTATGAGAAAAGAAAAATCATCAGAACTGCTTGTAATTCTGCCTTATCCTTGTCGAAAATAAGAGCTCAAGCTGGAGTGGAAGCGAGCAAGTCATCAGTACGCAGAGTAATTAAGAGCTGTGAGTATCGTAAATACCTGAAATTACAAAAAAAGCCGCCACTTAATGCTCCTCGTAAGGAAAACGGCTTCAATTAGCCAGAGACTACATGGTATGGGATGTGCAGCCACGAGGTCATGTAAATGACTGGAGAACCGTTGTATTTACGGATGAGAAGAAGTACAATTTGGATGGGCCTGATGGCTACAAATATTATTTCCATGATCTGCGCAAAGAAAAACGTTTTTTGAATCGACACCACAAACGAGAGGGCGGCATTATAGTGTGGGGTGATATTATATACTGTGGCACCATCGATTTTGAATTTCAAAGTGCAAAAATGACTGGTGCAAGCTATAAAACGTTATTGGAATCGGCTTTTACGAAGTTCAGTGAACTATTTGGTCCCATTTCTTGGATATTGCAACAGGATAATGCACCTATACACAACGCCAGAGTAGAAAAGGAGTTCATTGCAAGCCAAAGTGTTAATATTCTTGACTGATCACCCTATTCGCCAGATCTGAACATTATCGAAAACGTCTGGGGTTGGTTATCTCGTAAGGTCTATGAAGAAGGTAGACAATTTGATGACAAGCAGTCACTAATTCAGGCCATTAAGGATGCTGGGAATAAAATTTCGTTGGATTACATAAATTCTCTTTATCTCTCAATGAAAACCCGTATATTTGAAGTTATTAAAAACAGAGGGGGTTGTACCCATTACTACTACACCATTTTCAATAGAAATTTGAAAACTATCAATTTAATTTTGAAAAATATCAATTGAAATTTGAAAATTCTATTTGAAATTTGAAATACATCAATTGAAATTTGAAAACTCTATTTGAAATTTGAAAGACATCAATTGTAATTTAAAAAACATCAATTGAAATTTGAAAGACAACTAGTGAAATTTGAAAGACATCAATTGCAATTTAAAACATATCAATTGCAATTTAAAACACATCAAATGAAATTTAAAACACATCAATTGAAATTTGAAACACAAAAAAATAAATAAATGGTTTCCCATTACATCCCATGAAGGGACTGGGGAGAACTTCTCACAATCACTGAGCTGTGCGCTTTCCAGTTTTCACTCACCGATTGGGACCTACAGTCTTACACCGATTCCGAACGGTAATTTGAGAAGCTTTTTCATGGCTAGATACTCGATAGTGTCGCCGTCGCTATGCGAGGTGACCGTCGTCGAAAGAAAATTTGTAGGTGGTCAGAGCCGGGTTCGAACCCAGGATCTCATGTACAAGAGCCGCGCACACTAACCATTGCACCACCGACGGAAATTTGAAACACATCAATTGAAATTTGAAAGACATCAATTGAAATTTAAAAGACATCAATTGAATTTTAAATTTCGCCACTTGAAATTTGAAAATTATTAACCGATTTTATGTAATAGATTTTCAAATTTCAATTGGTGTATTTCAAATTTCAAATATAATTTTTAAATTTCAATTGATTTTTTTCAAGTTTCACTTGGAAATGGTGTAGTTCTTACATAAAGTAAAATAAATTAAAAAAACAAGAAAAACTGTTTATCATTTAAATTAGTTAAATAGCCTTTATTCAAGTGAACCAAAAAATATAGCACATTTTTGGATTTTTTTTTATAAATTGCTCAAAACAAGTTCTTTAGTTAAGAAGCCACTATTGTCATGATTTTTTTGTATCTCAAGATGTCTAGGTTCCATTTTCATTTTAAAATTCTGCAATCGGTTACAAATTGCTAAAGATACTGGCTGCTGAATATAGAATTTTTAGTGCCTTTAAATAGGTGAATAAGTAAAATGAGATTCCTTCACTAAATTGTGAATAAGATTTTAATGGTCCATGTCTCATTTTGTTCATAGTAGAGATGGGCACGAGTCACGTGATTGGCGTGATTCACGCGTGAACGTGAGCGGGCCAAATTTGGCTCACGTGAGCGTGCGTGAACGTGAGTAGTGAAGCAATCTTCGTGCGTGAGTGTGCGTGAGTCCAATCTTTGCGTGAGTGAGTGTGCGTGAGCACTATTTTCGCGTGAGTCACGTATATTTCCGAATTGTTGATATCATTTAAATTCGATTTTCTTACTACTTTGTTACACAAAGTATTTTTGGAAGACTTCTAATAACATTTCCCTCTAACAATGCGTCGTTATTCACCTTCTGTATTTCATGTTACTCTGCTACAAGCGAAGAAGTTTTTATAAATTTTACAGTGGGACCGTTTGCAAAAAAGTGGTAATAATATCAGAACTTCTAAATTATAGGTTCGATTGTTTGCGAGTGCACTAAGGATTTGTAGGGGAGAAGTCAGGCTTTCAGAATCTGGTATTTAGAGGCACCTTGTCTCAACGAACGTTTCGCTACAGGCAGACAAAACTTTCATGGCATGTAAGTTCCTAACTTGTGGTCTGATTTAAATGATCTTTGTTTTTGAGATTCTACTGAGCCGCACAAACCAAAAACTTTTAGAGTCGTGTGTCGTCTCTCTAACCGTTACAACGACATTTGGAATCACAAGTTTAAAATGTAAACATTCGCACTGACTTTCTTTGGTTTTTTGGTAATAACTTGGTAATTTTGAGCCAAAATGTAGTTCTAAAAACCAGCTACATTGGTAAGACTGCAACCAAACGTAGGTTAAAAACCTTTTTAAATTATTTAAAACCGGTTGGTAACGACAACTTCTCAAATTTAAAATGTTTTCAAACTGACAAAAAAAAAATTAAATTTGTTCGGAAAGGTACCATCATTCTTTCAATAGTTTCTCACATTTTTTGAAAGAAGAAAGCCACAAAATGTTGTATTTTTTTAAGCAAGGGCCTGGCCAAAGGTGTTAAACGAAATTTAAAATTTTTTGGGCATTCACCCTACAGCCAGCCTTGGCAGAAATTTAATGATTTTTGAACAAAATTTTAAATTCACTCTGTAGCAAACCGTGCGTTGAAACAGGGTGTATTTAGATACAATATTCTGAAGGCCCGACTACTTCCCTATAAATACCTAGTACATTCTAAAATAATCTGACCAATAATTTAGAATTTCTGACATTATTACCACTTTATTTTGCAATTGGTCTCATTGTCCGTCTGGAAGAATACTAATGGAAATAAGAGGCAAACTTCATTAAGCTAAAGGTGATAAAATGTTGTTCCTGTATAAAAGGGCTTAGTTCATTTGCTAAATTTATTAAAAACGACACTTAATTTAACTAAGGCATTTACATTTAAGTGTAGTAGTGTCTAAATCCTGAATATGATCTCAATTAACGTATTTACGAACTTAGTTTTTACGAACACTGTTTTGTGTTGTTTTTACTATTGATTTGAATGTAAAGCAAGTGGTTCATGTCAAAACCCTGTTTCATTTTTGTGAGTAAACTTTGCGTGATTGTCGTGAATCACGCGGATCAAATTCTGCTCACGTGAGCGTGCGTGAACGTGAGTACTGACAAAATCTTCGTGCGTGATCGTGCTTGAGTGGCTGTGTTCCGTTCGTGAGCGTGCGTGAGCGTTAGTCAAAACTTACTCACGTGCCCTTCTCTAGTGGCTTTAGTATAAACTATATATATAAAAAATTCGCACTGTTTTGCCTTTTCTTATATTGCTTGTTTTTTTTTCGATGATACAAAATTTGAATTTTTTAACCAAATAAATAATGTTTTTCACCATTTTTTTTATAACTGCGAAACTGTTGATTACATTGAGAAATAGGATAGGAATAGATTAAAAGTATTGTAATTCAAAATTTTTTTAAATTTTTTCAGGCAAAATCGTACACGTTGTTCTCGAGCTGTGATGACATATATATCGTCACCTAAAATCCAAAAAGATGTAATAATATTTTCATCACTTTACAGGAGAGGCAAAAATAGTTCGATATAGAATCCGAATTTTGTGAATAAAATTGCCATTTTGGATCGTAGATGTCTTAAAGTTTGTGGGGATATGCAGTTTAGTCAATTGTAAGTACAGGTACATCGAAATTTTTATAAAAAATTACAGTTCAAAGAAAAAACGTGGATTTATCAAAAACTTCATCTATTTAATCATTTTAATAAAATTGTTGATTTTGAACTTAGCTGTTTAAATCTTTGTCAAATCAAGTATTTTAGTCAAACAGATCGTAATCGAATAGAGAGAAAATTTTGGAATTTTGTTGTGGCATCATTTTGGATTTTAGGTGACGATATACAGATGACCATTTTTAGAATACAAAGAAAGGAAACAAAATACACGTTAAGATTGTATTAAAATGTTCACAAAAGTTGTTCAGCTTTACCATGGCTAACATTTTGCCAGATATTGTGTGTAAATAATTTGGAGTCGGTTGAAGTTATGCTGTTATTTTCAAAAATTTTACTTGATACAAACATTTCATGGGTACCGATCAAATCAGTAGACTTGCTTCTATCTAATACAATTTACTAGAATGTTGATATATTTTTCGAAGACAACAGTGTAATCATTAGACCAACAGTACCAATTGTGACAGGCACTTCTACCTAACCTCAGGTTGTTGAAGGCTAGTCTAAAGTTACATTTTCCAATGGTTGGAACCGCCTAGATGTGTGTGGCACAATTAAGTACTGCAATAAGCTGGATTATCTTGGGGATCACCGTGGAAGACAAAATGAACTATTTTCCTCATATAGGGTGTCTCCGTGAGAAACTGCCGACCGTTGTGGGAAGGGTTAGACGCGTTTCGAGATGTGAGCAGGGTCTTTGTCGGCAATAAGTTTGTACAGTGAACAGAGAGATTTTTGTTGTTATTAGAACATTTTGATCACCTGTTTAGTATGAAATTGCAAGGAAGAGAGTAATTTTATTAGTCTGTATGGTAGTTTGTTATACGGTGTCTATAGTGGGCAGTACTGGTGTTGGTGAATGAGGATCTTGCTGCCAGTAACTGTAGCGTCACAACAAGTGGTAGGTATCACTTGAGCTCACTTGATGAGTGCTTAAGTTTTTTTTTTTTATAACAAATAAGACGGAGGGACATCCCAGTGTTCAAAAGCGTTAAATGTGGAGGATTCTAAAATGGCACACAATAATTTGTCTATCAACTAATAATGAAACATTCCATCACACCACCAAAATGCACCCTTATGTTTCACCTACTATGCCACTACAAAAATGCATGATCTATGGTAATTTCAAACTCAATTAAGTTAAGCGAGAAAACAAAACAGAAAATGCAAACATTGGTCGAAATAGCAACAGGACTACAGCTAACGAGGCACGACCACATGCAACAGCATGAGCCATGTTCAAATTGAAGCTACTTATAATAATGATGTTGTTGTTGTTGTTGTTGTTGACTCATTACATAATTATATAGTATCATTTAAATGAGATTTCAAATTTTTTTTATTTTGTTAAATGCGATATAGAACGAGGCTTTTACCACTACGGCTTAATGCATAAAACTACAACTACTGGTGGAATTTTTTTTTGTTTCGTTTTGTTTTTAGTTTATTACCTCGGATGGTTCCTTTATAAAGGAATATTTAATAAATAAAAAAAAAAGATAAACTCATTTAGTTAACAGAAATTTGTTTGACCCTTGGTGTTCGGAAAACATTCATATGTAATGAGCAGATGAGAGATGAGTATATATTGATTCTTTGACATATTGAGTCCTTGTAATATTTGTATACAAATTGTAGGATAAAGTGCTTCGTCAGGACAACATTTAATATTCCACGATATATTCTATGGGTCATGTATATCACATAAAAATTAATAGACAAACCAATTAAATGAACAGGTATATAATCAACTTTTAGAAAATTTGGTAATTATGCTATGTACGTTTTTTAATTAGGGCTTAAACAAGAAGATACATTACACTAGGTAACATTATTTTTTATGCAGAACTTAGTGGTCTCTTAAATACCAAAATTGGCATAATGGGTTTCTCAATAAAAGTGCAAGATTTTTGAAATATTTTCCTGTTTATGTGGCACCTCTGAAATTTGTCAGCTGTCTTCTACAATTGTTCCGATAATACAAAACGGAGCGGTAGAAAAGTGTCCTAAAAACCCAACATTTTTTAAAACTGGTTTTCGGTTTGTTCGAAATATCAATGTTTTAAGAAACCTGTTTTGGGTTTTTCATTTTGGTAAAAATCGGTGAAAATATTTTAATATCTAAGACAACTAAACATGAGCATATGTATATATATTTTTTTTTTAAATTAAAACATACATGTGTCACTTACAATAGATTTGTATAGGGACTGTTTCATATTCTTATTCGTGTTCAAATATCAAAATTGCCTACCTGTATTGAAAGTTGATAATAGCGTTTAAATTTTAAATTAAAATGTAAACCGTATTTCAATTTGTAATGCGTGTTTATATAAAATTTAAAAATTTTAATTAAATTCATTCTCCTAAACTCATTTAAATTTGAATTCCATATTCAACCTTAAGAGATTTTTATGTATGAAATTTGAAAAACAAATTATTTGCAAAGTTCATTTTATTCTTATTGAAAAAATCATTGTGATGATTTATACGACCTTTCGTGTTATCAATTTATTCTTCCTTAGTGTAGCGCTTAGAATGTCCGAACTGAAACAGAATAGCCAGAGAAACCGGTTAACGGTTTTTTTTGCTGCAAACCCTGGGCCGGTTTTTGAAAAACGTAAATTTTTGAAAACCTGAACCAATTATTGAAAACCTGATTGGACCTTATCAGTGTGGTTTTAGACCAGGCAAGTCCACGACTGACCAAATATTCATATCGATACATATCAACTTTTTGCCTATTACAAAACTGCTTGCGATAGCCCCATACGCTGAAAACTGTACGAAGCTATGTCTGAACTTGGTATTCCGGCAAAACTGATTCACCTCTGTAGAATGACGCTGACCAACACCAAATCAGCAGTGAAAGTGGGGAAAGACCTCACTGAACCATTCTGTACCAAGCGAGGATTTAGACAAGGCGACACACTTTCGTGCAATCTCTTCAACATCTTAATGGAGATAATAATGAGAAAGGCTGCAGTAAATACGAACAAGACGTATGCTGACGACATAGACATCATTGGGCGAAATTTGCGAGAGGTTACTGCAGTATTTTCAAGAATCGAAAAGGAATCAGCGAAGGTGGGTCTTGCTGTTAATGAGGGCAAGACAAAATTGATAGTGTCAACGACTAGAGAAACCTCTCGACTTGGTCCGCACTTGAGCGTTGACAACCGATTTAATTTTGAACTTGTAGATTAATTTTTCTATCTTGGATCCGCCGTGAACAAGGACAACAACGTCAGCCTGGAGATAGATAGGAGAATTATGCTTGCAAATACATATATGGCATTTTTGGATCAGCAAGCAGTTTAGGAACAAAGCCCTCTCTCGACGGACAACAGTCTAGCTATATCAAACTCTCGTTTTACATGTCTTGACATACGGCTCCGAAACTTAGGTCATATCGCAAGCGGATGAAAAACGCCTGGGAGTATTCGAGTGAAAAATTCTCCGTAAAATATATGGTCATGTTAGGGAAAACGGCGAGTACCGACGTCGCTGGAACGCAGAGCTATATAATCTACATTCTGACGTGGATATAGCTATAGCGTTTCCGAGATATAGACATGAGGGCGATATAGCGATTTTTTATTCGAAAAAATTTAGTTTTAGCGATTTTTAAAAAAAAAAAAAGTGATGTCATACTGAAAGCATCCAGTGGGTACCCAGAAGAAAAATTGTTTATTTTTTCGATTGGACGCTCCGTTTCCGAGATATAGACATGAGGGAATTTTAGCGATTTTTTATTCGAAGAAATTTAGTTTTAGCGATTTTTTTTAAAAAAAATGTTATGCCATATTGAAGGCATCCAGAACGCATCCACACGCTCCGTTTCCGAGATATAGACATTTTTTCTAATTTGTTCATATTATCGAGCAAAAATAAGGATGAGTTACCCTGGGTAACCCACTACCTATCGTCGTGGGTAGATATCCATTATTTCCCCCATTACCCTGAGGGTAATAGGTAATCGTTTTGCGTAATTCCCCATTTTCGTGGGTAATGGGTAAACGTTCATTACATATTCCCCACGACAATGTGTATGGGTTACACATTTTGCCGGGGGGGGGGGGGTGGTTAATAACACCCAGAGAACTAATTAGTTGAAAAGAGGTTTGTAGCAATCGTAAATTCGGTTGTTACCACCGAATTTGGGGTTGCCACAACTGAATTGAGGTTGTCACGACCGAATTTATTTTTCAAATAGGTTTTTTTTTAAATATTCAATAATCGAGTTAGATACTGGACCAAAAAAGCAAAAGAAAATTGTATTTCCTCTAGTTAAATGTGTATTTGGAGGTTTTTTGGGTCGAAGAATCCATTTATAACATTTATTTTTATTTTTGAGTACCACCCAAAATTTATTTTTGGGGATTTTATCGCTTTTTTTGGGGAAAATTTACGAAATTGGTGAAATTGTGAAAGTTAACGAATATTTGAGTTTCTCATAATAATAGAGCTAAAGAAGTTTTACTTCAGTTGTGTGGTCTACAGCACACTCGCTTGTTGAAAAAATTTAATTTTTTGAAAAATTTGGAAAGAAATACATTTTACAAATGACGAAGGTAAGCCTACATCTTCGAGGTGGTTCTATTACACAGGCCAACATCCTAAAGTGCAATAATTTAGGTGCAGAAGTACTTCTTTTAATATGGCGTTGTCCAATGCAGCACTACTTCTTATTTGACTGTTTGGAAGTGCAGTTTATGCTAAAATTTTTATGCTATATTTCGTCGGCAAACGAGCAACCAAAACTATTATTTCAACAATTTGTAAATTTCTTGTCATTTGAAACTTGGCAACAAGTGATATGCTATTAAAAAGTTCTGACTTTAAGCAACAACTTTAGGGTTTAACTAATTATTTTATTAATTGCCCTTTTATTAGTACTCCAAAAGCTTCTGTCAACAGGTGAAAAAGAAAGGAAATGAAAATCAATTTGAAAGAAAGTAAATGCAAATTAAATACAAGTAATATATTTAGGCATCTTTGCACTTGTCCACTATCCCTTTAGCTCTTTAATAAATTTGCATCATAATACTCATAATGGATGTGATGCAAATGTAGATTTTTCGGAGGTGTTATTGATCAGCATCAAAATTGCATTAAATATGCATATAGTGTTGCAGAAGATGTACAAAAATAATAACTTCTACTAGAACTACTTCATTTTATTTTTGCTGGGTAACTACTATATAATTTTGATGTACATACTATGGTCCCTTAAGTGTGGAAATCACTGAAATTTTAAATTCTGTTTTTTATTTAAAACATTTTTAAGTAAAATTTTCAATAAACATGGCAATAACATTTTTTTATGACAAGCAAAGGCAACAATTTAACAGAGAAGCCACTTTTGAGTGAAGTATGTGCGTGTGGGTGTAAACACTGGTTCGTTTTTCACTCGTTTACAAACGTATTCTATGTTTGTCGTAAATAAAAATTACAAGTGGTTTAAAACAATATAAAACGACTTTTACGATAAAAGTTTTTTATTTGGGGGGAGACGTATAACTGTTGCAGTCAACGTTGAGTAAACGTAGCAATATAAATGCTCTATTGCTAAACGACATCAAACCATATTTTTTGTTATATATATTATTATATTATGTTTGTCATTCTGTTTGAAAACACGCACATTTTATATGATCTGAATATTTGTTAAATTCTTAGAAAGACTGTCTGATGTATCACAGTTATGGACCAGTTTTAGTTGTAAATTGTTCTCAAAATGTTGCCTAAGGAACTTCTTATAAATTGTACCTTTTTCTCATGTTTTTAAAGTATTTTATGCAGTATAGGTCTAGCCTCTAGAATATGTAAAAATTACGCTCGCGTGCCGGAAAACTCAATATAAAACTCGGACTCTGAGTTTAAAAAAATAAGATCGCTAGAGAATTTAATTTTTAAAATTTTTGTTTATTTGAATCACTCCCCGTGCGATCAAATATTAAATATACAAATTCCGTTTGGTGTTTAGTTTCAATTATACTGGGGTTGCGAGCTTTATAGTGAAGAGGAGCAGAATTTTTGGACTCGCAAGTGGAATTTTTTCGAATTCGGATATATTATGGGCAAGTATAATAAAAATCGATTGGAATATTGTGGAAGATGTAGAAAATAATTAACATCTATCAGAAAGAACGAAATTAGGAAAAGCGGACAAAATTGGTTGGAACTATGGGTTATGGACCTAAACTTATACATATTGTATATGGAATGGAAAACTACTAATAACGAGAACATTAGTTGGAAATGATTGGACCTAGAGATCGGCTAATAAGTGGAATAGGAATAATAATTGGCAGACCAAAATTTGGGTTGGACAATGATTGGGTATGTATTAAAAATAGTGTCTCTGGTATATTGGTAAAAAGGAACAAAAAGGGCTAATCTCCCAATTACGACAAAAATAGTTAGAAATTATTAGAAATTTATAAAAAATAGTGTGGGCGTGTGGTAAAACGGGTACGCGGGTCATAAAAGAGTAAAAATTAAAAATGCGAGAAAAATTCGATGGAATGTTTTTAAAATAGTATATATGGGATAAAAAGTGTAAGAATTGAAAAGAATTTTGCCAGCAATGGGAATCTAAAACAGTCGCAAGTATGAGTAAAACTTCAAAGAAAGGAAAATGTGTTAAATATTGTGTATGTGGGGAAAAACCAAATTAGTACAACTTTACAATTTATGACCCATTTTGCGCCTTTTACCCCAATTTACCATCATGATCTATTTTTAATACATTCCCAATAATTTCAAAAAAATGTTGCATCATGTTGTATTTTTACCTTTTTCTTCCCCATTTTTTCCGCATTTCCCATTTGTTGAAAAACTTATTTACCATTGTAAACGAGTTTTCTCGCATTTTTAAGATATTTTGTGTCCATTTTGGCTCTCTTTCCTCACATACACTATTTGTTACTAGATTCCTAATCATTCCGAGTTATTTTGTTTGTCATTTGAAGCATTACCGTTTTGCACCTTTTTACCCACAATTAAAATTTATAACGCATTACTAATCATTCCAAACGATTGCTCTTGCATTTTGAAGATTTATCCATTTTTGCCCCTATTGTCCTTTGTACCCTCTTTACCCACATTCACAATTTAGAACACATTCCTAATTAGCACACCACAGTATTTTCTCGCAATTTTAAATTGTATCCTTGTTACCTGCTCTTAACCACAATTCTCTCAGTTTGAAGATTTACGCACTTCACCCCGCTTTTTTCCCATATTCATAATTTTGACCACATTCCTAATCATTCTATACTATTTCTCTCAATATTTGTAGTATTACTCATTTCCCCCTTTATTTGCAACACATTCATAATTATTCGATACGACTTTCTCGCATTTTACCCATTTCTAACCCTTTTTTACCCCCATTGGCAATTCCGAACACCATCCCACGCTTTTAAAAATTTCCCCGTACTATCAATTGATTCAAAGAATTGAAAAACTACTGAAATTTCGACTTGCGAATCATTCTTTCGGATTAAATCGAGATTGAGCATTATTAGAAAATCATTGAAAATTAAAGTGTGGTTCCCGAGCTAAGAATAAAACTTGGGAGTTTAAAATATTTAAATCTTTAAAGAATTGAAAATTGAACTCCGTAACCGATTTAAATCTTTCGAGCTAGAGTGTCAGAATTTCTTAAAACCCAATATTCGGTTTGTTCGGAAAATCAAGTAGTCAAAAGTATATAAATCAAAAGTTCCTTTTTGATACACTTTATTTACTTTTTTTCATTCACTTAATGTACTTCAGGTTTACTTCTTGTTACCAAAAAGTATTTTTTGTTACACTTTGTGTACTTTTGACGTGACAACGTCTTAAATTAGGTTGCGGCTGGGAGTCACTTATGAAAAAGTGTAACGCCCGGTAACGTTACGATGAGTCACCGAACACAAGTAAACGCAATGTGTTTACTTGTGTGCCAGAAACGATTTGCTTTGCTGGCTTCTAGTGGCTGTTGGTCGGTGGTGTGAGTGTTTTTGTTTTTTGGCACATCATATATATGACGACTGAGCAAGTATGTATGTGCGTATATATGTGCGTGTGTATGAATATTGATTTAGATCAGTCTGCATTGGATAAGGTATTATTTTTTGTTTTTTGGCTTTATGATATGTGTAGTGTATGTTTGTGTGTAGAAATTTTCATATGAATTAGGTAGCCAAAACGAAACAGAGAGCTGCGGTCGGCTTTAAAAACGATATGCGAATATGATGAATTGAAATACTTTTTGGTTAGTAAATTATTTTCTTTTGTTTTTAATAAAAGAAATGTTTATTTTTTATAATAAAAGAAATGTTTATATTTTATAATAAAGGATATGTTTATTGTTTATAATGTCACATTTGATAATGTGTTCATAGAAATCGCACAGGTACCTAGATGGTGTTGAAATTACTTCTATTTTCCTAAACCATAAGTTTCAATAAATGTTAAAACATCGCCCGTGAGTTCTAACACTCATTGGGCAAGTGAGTTCATTGCACTCCTATTGTGCAATTTAATTATATTCATATCAATAAATATTCTACCGAGAAAAAGACGTTGTCACGTAAAATCTTCGCCCGTAAAACCGACTTTACAGGCAACAATTTTTTTGATACACTTTATGTATTTTGTGAACATATTTTCGTACTTTATGCACGGTTTAGTACACTTCAAGGACTGTCTGATAAATTTATGGTACACTTGTCGTAGTTTCAGACCCCATTATGTAGTTTTGGGACATTTTGTATTGTTTTTCTAAACTCTCCATACATTTTTGATGTAACTTATGTTCTTTGTGGTATAGTTTATGTACTTTAAACAACGCCCTTTTTGGTACATTTTAGGTACTTTTAGGTACACAGTGTAGTAAATGAATACTTTATGTCTTTCGCTCATTTGAGATAAAAAAAGAGCGTGCGAATTGAAAATTCTTCCAGTCATTTGAAAAGTTCTTATTGTCAAACACCCACTGAAGTGTAAACAGTATTAAAATGCTTTTTGTACTACCCTCGAACAAATGTTTCCGTGACACTAGATTTAGATTAAAATATTTAGCATTTAACCTAAATTTATTTTATTTTTCGCTAAAAAAAACAAAACCAAAGATGTATGACATTTCAAATCAAACAGTTTACAACTTACCTCCTTGGTGTCGACCGGAAATACGGAACCCAATGTCGGCATTGAAACGACGCAAATGGCAGCAGTAAATAATAGGATACCATAGCAGAGGCACGGTAAATGATGATCCTTGATCACGCGACATTGTAACAATATTAAAATTATGGCAAATAACAGGCACACAAAAGAGTTAAAGACATTCTGTGAAGGGAATAAAAACATTAAAAGCTTTGTACAATTATATAATAAATATCCTGGAAAATGAATCAAAGGCAAAACGGTATTCGAAAACTTACGTGAAATGTAGCCGCATTATTGTAGGCTATGGACAAGCCGGCCATAACACCACACAGCACCACCACCAGCGCCACAACACCCAGCACAGAGAAACGTTGCAACTTTAAAGTGTAACGCTGATACAAACATTCCAATTCATCATTTTCAAAACGCAAAGTATTCCAAGGACGACCACGTGTAGCTTTCACAGCGTGATCCATGATGAGGCTAGCAATGATGTTACAATTCCAACCCAGCAAACTGAGGACTGATGAAGAAGGGTGTAGATGAGAAATAAAGGAAGAGTAATAAAAAGCCCAACCAACCACCACCGCCTTTTAAAGGCGGTTACTTAGGCGAAGAAGGCCAAGGTTTTATTGTTTTTGCTGAAGATGTCGGAAAAAGAATACCATCAAATCTGTAAGAGAGAATAGAAACAGAAATTTGTTTTAAATATCTAACAATACAGACAATTATATAGAATGTATATGGACAGAAGTAAAAATAATTTTAAACTTTGGGAAATTTTTTTCACGAAAATTTTCAATTTAGGTTTGTCGTTCATTAAATGTTCTACTAAAATATGGGCATACGAAATCCTCACATGAGGATAAGTTTGCTAAAATTTTAAAAAATTACCTGCTTCATATATTTTCTAAATATAAAAAATTTAGATTTTGATGTAGCTGAGAAAAACAAACATGCTTATATAGTTCAATCAATATATTTCAAAATATTGGTTATATCTTTCATAACTGAGGTACACTGAAAGAAATGTTTGGTTCACATGTTTCCCATTGTTTTAACCAAGAATAGATGACAGATAATATTAAAAGTAATAGGATATATGGATAATATGGAAAATATAAAACATGGAGGAAAAAAGGCTTCTTCTCTTGTTGTTGGAATTATTGACTTTTAGGTTGAGTTGGTACTGGAAATATCGCAAGCATAACACAGAAAAACTAAATTGTGGAGATGGAAAGAAGTTTTTTGCAAATGTTTTATTCTGTGTTTTGCTTGCGATATTTTCGAACACCTACATAGTGGAAAATTCTAAATTGAGATGAATTTTCGATTGTATTTAGTTTGAGGAATTTTTCAAAAGCAGCATTCCTAATAACCGCTGATGAAGATCTTTGCATCAGGATGCATTTGCAAAAATTGTTTGAGAAAAAATTATATATGTATTTATAGAGATATAGAATGGTCTTGAGAGTGAATAATAAAATAAAAAAGTAGTAATTTAAATATTTTATATTTTTTTGACAAAAAGATTTGATTATTATTGATTTTGTTTGTATAGGTATAAAAAATCATGGTACGGAGAGCGCTCTTTTTCCGCTCACTTGCCAATGAATAAATCTCGAGCGACCGCAGTTCTCAACAACCCCACGATTTTACTTCACCTCGATCGGGATTTTAAAAAGTAACAGTCAGAAATCGCGAGCGAGTTTCAAAATTAAAAGATCGGGTATGGACCCCAAATCTTTCAGTTGTTTTCATCCCTACCAACTTGGACGGTGTATAATCTTTAATTGCATTTATTGCGAAGGGATTATGATTTTATTTACGAATGGGAACTGGGAAACAAGATTGTAAAATATCGATTAGGAAATTTTTCTATTCTCGGTATAAGAATATTTCTCATATTCGTAATTTTGGCCACCTGATTTTGTATTATCAGCCGTCACAATCATCATGGTAAATAAAACTGACCACAGGCAGTTTTGCTTAATTTTTTCCAACAGAAGATCGGCTCGCTTAACGAAGTATCGAAGTAAAATTAGGTACTTCGGTAGCCGGTGAATAAAAATCTTTTTTAAAAGTCTTCTTCACGAGTTCGAATCGTTTTAACTCCGATTTCGAGTTTTAAAACGATCGAATTTTGGATGATTCGGCTCGCGAGTCGAGTTTATCCGTACCTTGTAAAAAGTTTTCGTTCAATACTGGAATTGAAGTAACAATGTATATGTTTGCTAGCATTGTTCTTATGAATTGAAGATCTTGCTGTTTTTTATTTCTTCCATGTCTGTCATGTTGTAGTTTTCGGCAGTTTTCAATAATCAAAGCCACATTTTGGCCACAAAAACTGTATTATAGAAAAAGCTCATTGTGTCTCAAACATGTAATATTGAAAGCGAATACAACGTGTTTGGACACAAGTGTACTATATTCGCGGCAAGCGTCCTAACAGCAATAAAAAAATACAGATTTTTCAGCGTGTAACTGATACAATCTTTAAAAGATTTTAATCTCAACAGAATTTTGGATAAAGCATTGAAAAAAGCTTTCGATTGATGCACAGCCTGACTGTTTCTACGCAGTCCTTGAATGCCATTGACGTGACTTTTTTGAGGTAAGGAAAAGTTTTTAGAACGAAGTTCCTTATCGCACGTTGTGGGATGGGGGCTAAATGAAAAAAAATAAGCAGCTTTTGTTTTAACTTTATTATGCTACAGCCCAGTATTATCAATAATATTGTTTACTTTTACTTTGGTTTGTGTCACAACTACCTTCACATATACTGAAAAATTTTTTGTTTAATGGGTGGAGCCGTTAACCAATATTTAGTATATATTGTAGTTTTGAACCCAATAAAAAGTAAATTGAGAAAAGCCAAAGTGATAGAAGTTTAGAAAGGATCATTTTCTTAAATAAGTGTATTTTTTTAAAAAAAAAAGTAAATTTTCTCAAAAAGATACCTATTAATATTCTTAAACCAAATGCCTTTTCTTAAAAAAATAACTTATCTGCAAGAAGTACCTTTGCTTAAAAAAAGTAAATTTTCTTACAAAAGGTACCTTTTCTTAAAAAAGTACATTTTGTTTGCAATACAATTTGCTTTTTTACTTCTTTACAGAGTAAATTTTTTGTGAAACAAAATAACTTTTCTTCAGATAGTACCTTAAAGTGTACCTATTTTTAAAAAAAGAACCAATTCCCGTTACTTAAAAACAAAAATTTTCTTCAAAAAAATACCTTCTCTTAAAAAACACATTTTCTTAAAAAAGGTCCTTCTTAAAAGTACCTTTTTGTAAAAATAAATTAATACATATTATTTTCTTTTCTTGAGAGAAGTATACCTTCTGAAAATAGGTACATTTCTAAAAAAAAATAACCTTTCCTAAAAGGAGTACAACTTCTTTAAAATGTACCTGTTCTTAAAAAAAGTACTTCTTTGTAAAAAAATTCATATTCTTATGGCTTTTTTTACAGAAAATAGTACATTTTAGTACATTTAGTTTAGAAATAGTAGATTTTTTTAAAAAACATTAGCTTTTAATAAAAGAAGTACCTCTCTTTAAAAAATTATTCTTACAAAATGGACCTAAAAATATACATTTAAAAAAAATACCATCTATAAACATCTTTCTGAAAATTAGTTTTATCGTTTACAAAAAATGTATTTTCTTGAAGATACATACATAATACATCGCAAAAGAAACTTCGTTCTAACCGGTGTCCCTTGACAGCTCATGTGAGTTTTCAAATCTATAAAGCACACATTCACTATTTTAACATTTGGCTTCCAAATGAGCTTACCACAGGTGGTTTTTTATATGTTATTGGTAGGGATAATTTATATGTCGCTGGACAGGCGAAATAATACACCAAACACAAATGTATTTGCGTTCTCTATATCTCTTATAATTGGAGTGCAAGTAGGGGAATTTTGCACAAAATTATGCAGACAAAAATCCAAACTGATCTATAAATATCTATATCTAAAAAGCTATAAAAAGATACATACAAGATTTCTATTACTCTAACCGTTACCGAGATATGGAACGTTACAAAATAAATTTTGGAAAGTAATATTTCAACACGACCCTTGAGACCACAATTTGCTGTTATTGCCATCAGAAAGCATAATGAGTCCATATTTTGAATCCTACGAAAATTATAAGTCCATTAAAGATCAATTCCGTTTTATACCTCCGGTTCACTCATTTAAAGGCACTAAAAATTCCATATTCAACAGCCTGTATCTTTTGAAATTTGTAACCGATTGCAGAATTTTAAAATCGAAATGAAATATAAAAACACTCATGGCAATAGTGGTTTCTTAACTAAAGAACTTTTTTTGAGCAATTTATAAAAAAAGTGCGAAAATGCGCTATTTTTTTTTGGTTCACTTGAATAAAGGCACTTTATTATTTTATATTGATATATCGTCGTACCGGAGTTACCTGCACGTATATCACAAAATCCAAAAAATTGAGATAAGAATACTTTCTAATGTAATTTTTCGGGATCTATCAATCTGTTTAGTTCCCAGGTCGGTACCTCTTATAGATTATGAAATATTTAGACATTTTATAATTGTACATCCATAAAAACAGAAAATAAAACGCGTTATAATATCGTATATACCAATTATGTGGATATACAATGAAAAATATATGAAATTTGCGAATTCAAAAATTGTTACGTTATCTCCACGTATGTGCAAATAATACGTATATTAGTCATGAAACAAAAGCGTGGTAAGTATTATTTTAACAACTTTATTTTAAATTTAAAAAAACTGAATTCTATTCATAAACTTAAATAGTAAAGTAAATAGTTTTTCAATTTCAATACTCCAAGAACAGTAATTGTTATAAAGTAAAATATTTATAAAAATCAAAATATAAAGACAAATTTATACCACTCAAACGCAAGTTTTTATTATGGAAATTCGGCTGAATGTAAATAATAAAAAAACTACTTTTTCTATTATTAACCAGATATTAAGTTAGAAAAGTATTTAACATCTTCCCGAAGTTAAATAAATAGACATTCAATGTTTTTTTTCTCTGATGAAATGTTATTTCGGACTGAATTATCCAACTCAATTTCAAAAAGATTGTTTGGTTTGATAGATTGTTTTTTCAGCAAATATGCGATGTATATTGACTTTAAATTAATTGTTTTTATATACATATTTTTGAAATAATATTATTAAAAATGTCTGAATTATTCTACATCTGAACTTTTTAACCCTAATCATCAATTCAGTAATTTTTACTTAGATTCTACTACTGGGTCATATCTTACCATTGTAACGTCAGTAATACTAAATACCCAATGAGGGTTAGTATAATAAAAGAATTGAAATAGCAACAATATAATAATAATAGAATTGAAATAGCAACAATATAAATATGAGTCTTAGTTTTTTTAAAAATCAAATGTAAAAGTAACCATTTTTTAACATGTTTCTTTTAGTTCACTGCCACGTATATCCCACATTTTGACCAATGTCTCACAAAAAGTGGCGTATATGATTAAATGACAACATTTTTCTGAAGGAAAAAATTGCCATAACTCGAAAATTTTTCTCCATGACCATAGATATTTTTCTATACATGAATGAAGAATACCCACCATTACACCTAACAAAAAGATTGGACCACTTTTTTCATAGCATTTTTTTTGATATACTTTTCTGAAACTTTAAATTCAATCTCCCAAAAAATTTTTTTTGGATGTACGTGCAGATAACTCCGGTACTACGATATGTCGCCCTAACACCTGCCGAAATGAGTAGAGATGGAAATGTTGCGTTCTTCTCGTACAATGACTCATAATACAAATACGCTGCAATATTGGTATTTTTTATTGTTTAGATGCACATTGTAACGTGTTTGTTTTTTTTTCGCAAATATACAAGGTGGCGCAAAAGTAATCCTCCTATCAGAAAATGCTATAAATTTTGCGATTGGCCCCTAATGTCAGTTCTGTTTTGACATTTGTGTAATAAACACATGCGAAATACACGTTAATAAACAATGTTACGCTACACTATTTATTTGACCAATAATCGGTCGGTGACTTTGGCACAACGTGAATTTCGTCGCAGATTTCCTGGCCGTCCAACGCCTACTGGTGAAACACTGCGACGTTTAGCCGCTCGCCTCGAAGAGACTGGCACAATACGAGATGCTGCCAGGCGTGGCAGACCCCGGAGTAGCCGTTCTGCAGAGAATATTGCTGCTGTAGCCGAGGATGTCATGGATGCGCCGACGACATCGACCAGACGACGTGCCACGCAAATGGGTATCAGTCGACGGTCTTTACAGCGAATTTTGGTACAAGATTTGAAGATGTTTCCGTACAAAGTCCAGACGGTGCATCAGCTGTTAGCTGCTGACCGCCAATCGCGTCTAACATACGCTCAAGCCATCCTTAATCAACAGCAAGAAGAAGATGCTTTTTCATCAAAAATAATCATGAGTGATGAGGCCCATTTCCATCTTAGCGGGTACGTAAATAAGCAAAATGTACGCTTCTGGGGCACTGAAAATCCGCGTGTAACCCACGAAGAGCCATTACACCCGCTCAAAGTCACTGTATGGTGTGCTGTTTTCGCTGGAGGAGTCATCGGACCTTTTTTCTTCGAAGACGTCGCGGGCCAAACGGTTACTGTGAATGGTGAGCGCTACAGAGCAATGATCAACGAGTTCTTTTTGCCGCAACTTGATGAATTGGGATTGGAAAACATGTGGTTCCAACAGGACGGTGCAACGGCACAAACTGCACGTGCCACAACCGATATGCTGAAGGATGCATTTCCCGGGCGCCTAATCTCCCGTTTTGGCGATTTGCACTGGCCAGCAAGATCGCCTGATTTGACCGCTCCAGACTTCTTTTTGTGGGGCTTTTTGAAGTCGCGGGTTTATGTCAACAAGCCTCAGACTCTTGCAGCTCTTAAAGACAATAGCCGTCAATAATGTGGGGACGTATCGCCGGAAGTTTTGGCCAAAGTGATGGAAAATGCCATAAAAAGGGCTCAAATGACAATCAACTGTGGCGGCGGCCATTTACATGACATCATATTCTCGACTTGATGTAAAAATAATTAAAAGACCAAATAAAAATAATCCACAAGAAGAATCAAAGTTTTTCATATTTTTTTTTAAATTACAGCCAAAAAACATCGGAAGTTTACTTTTGCGCCACCTTGTAGTATAATTGTGCCCAAACACCTTGTGTTTGTTATTCAATATTATATGTTGGAGACACCATGATTAATAGGTTATAATATATGTTTTTGTTACCCAAATATGGCTTTGTTTGTTGAAATCTTTTGAAAACCAAAACTTGACAGACAACAAAGAAACAAAAAAGCCCATATATTTAATTCATGAAAACAATGCTTCAAAGCATATATCCCTACGAGAAACTGAACTGGTTCAAAACCAGTCACGTGACTGGGTCTTTGGGGGGTAGGAACTGGTCCTATGTAGTTCTAGATGTAATGTATTTGGGAACCGGTACGAGATTGTATGACGCTGTCCTCCGATGTATTAATTAACACCAGCGAACCTGTTCGGTTTCAGTTCAATAGTTCTAGTCCTTATACCAGTCTTTGAAATACAGTTTAAAGCACCTGTTCAGTTCTGTTCAATAGTTCTATTTCTTAAATGTTTATATGTTTCATTCATTTGCTTCCATATTTCCCATGGGGATGTTGCTTTCAGGGTACAATAAAATAAATGTGCCCGATTTAATTTTAAAATAAAATAAATATATTGTGACCGAGTAGTGATATTTTTTATTGAATTCTAAAGTAGTATGAAAGGAAACATCTGGCAAACACCCATGTCAATAGGCTCTTGCTATCTTTCGAGGACATTTTGATAAAGATGCAATTCTACCACACAAATGGCACGTTGGATCTTGGCCTTGACCTCTGGAATTGTTCGAGGTTTATTCGCATAGACCAGAGGTTTTACGAAACTTCAAAGAAAGAAATTACACGGCGTTAAACCTTACGAGTTGGATGGTCAGTTGACATCGAAATTTCGGGAGATCATGTCGTCCAGTTGAGGCCACAATAACTCCGTTGTTATGTTTGTTTAATGAATGAATCACTTGTATTTCACTTTTGTTGAAACAACCTGTATATGGGCAACGCTATAGTACATTCATGCTTTATGACAGCAATATTGACCATTGTTTGCTACTAAAAAATGCTAAGGCGAAATTTTGCAATTTCTGAAAAAGTTTATAACTTATTTGAAATTGTAAAACTCCCTTTGACGGGCACATAATACTCTGGTTCAATTAGAATAGCTTGGCGATTGATGTCAGCGTAAAACTTTCTCTTTGGGGAAATTAGAAATATCAGTTTTTGGCGTGACCGTAGCAATAAGTCATTAGCTGGCAATATCACAAACAGTAGATAATTACACTGGTTATCAACACTTTCATCAACATTTTAGTATACATATTAAGGGGAGCACTGATCGTATTCGAAAAATCGCGAAAATTATAAAAACGCTGAAAATTTAGTACCACGTTTGATTAGTGGTATCAATTGATTAGTGATATCGAGTTTATGTATAAAGTGTAGAACTCAACCAATTAATTGGCTTCGGCTTCGGCTTCGCAAATCCACCTGTATTCGGCCTTCGGAAAATAGAGGCAGATTAGCCGAAGCCGAACATTTCCTTTTCTGGATTCTTCTGGGTGGATGTAAAATTTCGTTGTTTGCCGCCACTTTCCATTGGAAGTCTTTTTCTTTATTTGAAAACAGCGGTTATACAATATTTGAGTGTTTCACCTATAGAGAAACGACATATAGAGAAGCGATTTGACTCAGTAAATTTACGAAGTTTCGTGTGTTGCATATGGACATTGCATGTTGAAAAGTATTGCATTAATAATACCAGATAGAGGCAATGGCTCAAACCAACTAACAAAAAAACAGCCACTGCATTTCGTTTTGTGCTTTAAAATTTTTGTGTAGTTACACCAGAAACATATACTAATATAAAAAACAAAAAGTCATAGTTTTTCTTCAAACAACATGAAAAATGTAAATCAAAAATTTTTGTAATACCACCTGGTGTAAGTCCATTTACGTTAAAAACAATCTCTATCGCACCGACCGCACCACGAAGATAGTGAAACGAAACAACAGATGAGAAAGATGGCAGCTCTATATGACATTACTCTATGGTTTCACCTAGTAGCGTTGCTTGTGTAGAACAATTCAGTGCCGCTGGATGGCTCTATTTCGAAAGAAGATAAAGCTTACATGGAGTTAACCCCGAAAATATATTATTCTGCCACTATCATAGAAAACTATAAAACTAAACTTTTCATTACGAATATATACAATTTACTAAGTACTTATTCGTTTTTAACTGCTTTTGTATAACTTATGTACTTTAGGGTGTCCCAAAAAATTTTTCTTTTTCCATTTTCATGGTTGCTCAAGCTTAGTTGGAAAGCTCCAAGCCCCAAAAATTGGGACCTTTGGACTTTTTTAGAATTTGGAACTTGGATTTTATCCGTCTTTTAAAGTGCACCATTAATATGTTAAATTTTCATAGAAATTTTAAAAGCTATAAATCGTTATTTGCAAAATTTACCCACCAAAACTGGTGGTTTATTCATATACAATAATATTTTGGATGTTTAGCTTTATAAATGTTGACTAACACACACAGAAAATCGTGGTTATTGACCGCGTTTTAAGTAAAATTCAAAAAACGTTCCACATACCAAATTTTTGGAGGAAATTCGACTGGCGCGACCTGCAAATCTCTTCCGAAAAATCTGAAAAAAATCTCAAAAATACTTTACCCTATAAGAATGCAAATAAAGCTTGAGCAAAAGCAAGTTTTTGCTGATGGGACACCCCAATGTAATTATACATATTACATTTTGGTATACAATGTTTATCCTGTTTTCATTTCTTCTGCATCCAATAGACTTGATTAAATCATCTTTAAAGACCTCTAACCAAAACCGTAGTGTTTTATTTGATAATATTTACAAAATTAGCTATTTTAATTACTTTCGCCTTTGGCCAAAGTTTAGGAAGTTTAGAGCCGCATTCGGTCGATCCGGACACTGAATATGTAAGTATATCTCAAGTGTAGTGAGTCTTCTTGTTCTTCTTCATATCGCAGAATTCGTAAGAGAATATTAACAGAATATTTACGCAGAATATTTACTAAAGAATGAGAAAACGTTTCCCCAATTTCGAAATACATTTTCAGGTTTCAGACATAAAGTGGCTATAACTTTCAAAAATGATGACTGTCCGACGTAGATTTGGCGGCGGCATGAAAACTCGCCCAAAACGAAATCACCCAAAATAAAATATGAGAAATGGCCCAAAATAAGAATCGCCCAAAATTTATGAAAAATAGCCCAAAAATGAAAATGAAATATAACCCAAAATGTAATGAAAAATGACCCAAGTGAAATATGAAAAATAGCCCAAAAATAATTGGCGATTTTGCATATGAAAAATCGCCCATTTCTGTAGCCACAAAAAGCGATTTCTCTTTTTGAAAATAAGAAGAATATTGCTTTCAGAAATCCAAAGAAAGCAAAATGTTAATTATGCAATAATTTTATTTTTAGTAATTTAATTTGTATACATATAAATGCATTTAAGTAAAAAACTTTAAAGAGTCATGAACTTCAGCTCTGCAGCAAAAATTTTTAATTTCTTTGTTATGTATTAAGCGCCCGCCGCAGGCAAAAATATTTTAAATAAAATCGCGCGATTTTTTTTTTAAAAATGTTTAACTTCTTTTTTTATGTATTTAGCGCCGTAGGCAAAATTCTTTTAAATAAAATCGCGCGATTTTTTTAAAAATTTTTAATTTCTTTTTTATTTATTAAGCGCCGCAGGCAAAATTTGTTTAAATAAAATCGCGCGAGTTTTTTAAAAATTTTTAATTTCTTTTTTATTCATTAAGCGCCGCATGCAAAATGTTTTTAAATAAAATCGCGCGATTGTTTTTATAAAATGTAAACTTCTTGTTAATGTATTAAGCGCCGCATGCAAAATTTTTTTAAATAAAATCGCACGATTTTTTTAAAGAAATTTTAATTTCTATGTGAAGTACAAAGCGCCGCAGGCAAAAAAATTAAAAAAATTTTAATTTCTTTTTTATTTATTAAGCGCCGCTGGCAAAATTTTTTTAAATAAAATCGCGCGATTTTTTTTATAAAATGTTTAACTTCTTCGTTATGTATTAAGCGCCGCAGGCAACAATTTTTTAAATAAAATCGCGTGTCAGGGACGTGGGCAGCAATACCTAAAAGCTTGTTGAAAAATGCATTTCTAGTTACTATTTGAACCCCAATTGACTAGTTTGTGGTTACGTCTATGGAGACAACTGTAGCAAAATTTCAAGTGTCTATCGTCCATCTACCTAGAATAACTGTAATTCTAGCGTTTGTTGATGCGAATACATTCCTACTTTTTACAAAATCGACAATCGGAATGTGGGCGATTTTTCATAATTTGTTTTGTGCGATTTTTCGTTATGAAAAATCGCCCTCAATATTTTGGGGCTGTTTTTCATTTTTAATGTATGGACGATTTTTCGTAATGAAAAATCGCCCAAACAAAAAAAAAGAAAAATTCCCCAAAAAAGCGACAAATATGACCCACTTTTATGGGCGTTATTTCATATGAAATTTGGCCTAATTTTCTATGGAAAATTTTTGGCCATTTTTTTTGTTTTCGTTTTCGTTTTGGGTCATTTTTCGTACCCCCAGATTTGGCTTGGTCGCCGATTTTCGTTTATTGCCAATCGGTACCATTTTATAAAATCACAACATTATAAAATTAATTGTCAGCTGGAACAAGTTTCAACCATTTTAAAAATTTTTGATTTCTACTCATATTAGATTATAGCTAAAAAGCAGTTATGCAGTTATTCTTAGGCAATAGTGGAAATATTCCACAAGGCTATACAAACATTGTATAACCGTATGCTATACATCATTGGTAAGGATTTATGTTATTTCCATAATCAAAATGAAGCCAAATTGTATCTTGTGTTACTGGAATGGCCAGTCTTAGGCACCTGGTATATACGTATCAGGAAATTATTACATGCAAAATATGATGCATTAGTATTAGATTTTCTAATAATAATAACTTACTGTTGCTTCTAGTATCGCGTTTAGAGTCGCCCGATTGTTATTTTCAGTTCGAGGAGATCATTCTACAAGTTTACAAGGTCAGGAACATTTTTCAAGTTGAGTGAGTGTGTTTAACTGAATAGTCTATTATTCCAATAAAAACCAAGCAATTTTCAATTAAAAAAATGTTCCTGACCTTGTAGTATACATTAACTCTAGTATACATTAACTGTAGTGGGTAATTCCAAAAAAATCGACCCAAAAATCTGTATTTTCGAACCTGACCACTTTTGATTGGTATACAATTTAGATAGTAGTTTCTCTTCGCCCATACGAATTCGATGACACCAGAATTGAGGCAAAATTCAGAGTAGTTTTTATTTTATGGTTCCTTGCACTAGGTATTGTATGGCATTTACTGAAAAAAGGACCTGACTTAAAAATGGTATAACTTTGAAATGCGTTAATGGATTTCAAAATGTTGGATAACATTTTATAGCTTACAATAACCGCTTTATTAGTAGTTGATACAACAGTCATGTCGTTGTGGTTCAATGATATTGAAAATTTCAAATTATTCTTTATCCTTGAATATCCTGGCATAACGTTTGTTTAATTTTAACTAAAAACTAACAAAATCGGTCATAATATTCAAAATTAAAAAACGTAACTGATACAAGCCCGGTCATCAACAAACCTATACCACACAAAAATACAACTCTGTGATTCGAAACATAAGAAGATTAGTCAAATTTGGGTTAATTTCTAAAATATACCGGATTGGCCGATTTTGAATATTAATATTTCAAAATAATCCCTGACTCCTTATCATACTTACTTAGGTTGCCTGATACAACCCAGAGGCCTCAAGAGGGTTACAAAATTGGGACAACATGCTTCTCCAACCGGTCCGATCTTCAGCGTTTTTCCTCCAGTTGGTAACACCAAGCTCTCGTAGGCGATATTCACCTAGTCTTTCCAGTCTTGGTCGTCCTATTTCACGATGTCCTTCGTGTCCTTCTTTGAATATCTAATTCATTCTGATCCATTCTACTGACATGGTCTAGCCAGTATAAATGTACTATTTTATATAGCTCATGGTTCATAAGTCGTCGATACGTCATTACCGTTTTCTGTTATAGGACCGTATATTTTTCGAAGCATTTTCCTCTCTACAACTCCCAATGATGTTTCATCAGCATGCGATATGGCCCAGAATTCTGCGCCATAAATCAAGACAGATTGTATGAGAGTCTGATATAGATCATCGTTTTGCGAGAAAGGGTCTTATCTCTGAAGTTTGAGCTTAACCCGAAATTGCACCCGTTTGCAAACTCAATTCTCCGTTTGATTTTTAGACCGACTTTATTGCTTCTGTTCACGTCAGATCCGAGGTACAAAATTCGTCCACTACCTCGAAATTGTAACGGTTATCAACTCTCGGAAATATAAAATACCCGCATTTGAACTGCCATCAGTTCTATGGGGTGCAATTACAGTTGACGGAAAAGGTCAAGTACCTGGGAATAATTCTCGACAGAAAACTGTTTTGGAAACCGAATGGTGAGGAGAGGGTAAAAAAGGCGTCTGTTACTCTTTACTGCTGTAAAGGGGCGATAAGAAGGCGCTCGGATTTGTCTCCTAAGATCACCATGTGGATTTATACGGCAAAAGTCCGACCAATACTTCTCTATGGCACCGTAGTTTGGTGGAGGTTCCTCCAATAGAAATTAATTCTGAATTCCTTGATGAAAATTCAAAGAACAGCACTGATTAGCGTCAGTGGGGCAATGGGCACGACGTCAGGTACTGCACTTAGTGCTATCCTGAACATCTGTACTCCTGATATCTTGGCCGAATCGGCAGCCGCTACATCCCTGTTGAGAATCTGAGATTTGGCGTCACGATATCGAGGCATTCCGGGCACGGTGTATTACTACACCGGATCAACTCTATTCCCGTAAAAACGGACTACTGTATCCCCTACCTTCTAAAGGGTGGTTAAATTTTAGGGGCCGATGTTGAATGTGAACCACACCTAAACGTCAAGTTTTTTTCTGCATTTCATTTGACATTTCTCAATTTTAGACTAACTCAATTTGAACCATGGAACGATATACAATCGAGCAACGCGTTGAAGCTATTCAGGCTTATTAGGGAAATGGGCGTTCAAATCAAAATGCATATCGTGCACTTCGTGATGTTTTCGGTCAATTTAATCGTATAAATGTGCGTACAATCAGAAAAATCGTGCAAAAATTTGAGTAAACTGGGTCTGCAGGAGATGTGAAAAAACCAGTGCATGCTAGTAGAGCTCGTACTGCAGAAAATATTGCTGCTGTTCGCGATAGTGTGGCTGAAGAGCCGTCCACCTCAACTCGTCGTCGTGCCCAACAATTGCACCTCTTACGCTCATCGTTGATGAACATAACGAACTTTTAATGGCCCGAATTGGACGATATGGATGTGGACGAGCTAACGAAACAATGGCTCTTTTGCGCGACAAATTCAATGGCCGTGTTATCTCACGTGGTGGCGATGTCAATTGGCCGCCAAGATCATGTGATTTGACACCGTTGGACTTCTTCCTTTGGGGTAATTTGAAAGAAAAGGTGTACGTCGATAAGCCAGCAACAACTCAAGAGCTAAAGGATGAGATAATTCGGCACATTAACGGCATAGAGCCGCAATTATGCCTCAGCGTCATCGAAAATTTGAACCGTCGGATGGAGGTATGCCGCCAAGTTCGCGGCGGCCATTTGGCCGATATTTTATACATACATAATTTAACCATACCATATTATCATAATAAAAAGAAACGACAATAATTTCCTAAATAATTTGTGTTTTATTCAAAATCAACATCGGCCCTTAAAATTTAACCACCCTTTACCAGCGACAAATCTAAGGACTTCTATTCCGAACAGGAATACCTGGGGAAAGTCACTGGAAGGGGACACCAGTAGTATCATATTTTTCACGGCTGGATCAAAGTTGGACGAGCAAGTAGGCTCTGGGGTCCATTCATCGGACCTAAATGTAAATATCTCCTTCAAGCTGCCTGATCACTGTAGTGTATTTCAGGCGGAAATTACCGCCATACTGTAGGTTAGTGAATTACTGAAAAGTAGTGTCACAACCCTCTGGAGAATATGTATCTACACAGACAGCCAGGTTGCCATAAAATCCCTGGAAGCCATGTTTGATACGCCCCTGACGGTGAAAGAATGCCACTCATCACTTAGGGTGATGGCAGAGTATTTTGACATCAGGCTCATATGGGTACCGGGACACAGCGACATTCCATGCAATTACGTAGCGGATGCGTTAGGTAGACAGGGCACTACGGCACAGGTTCTTCCGGCAAAATAAGCTGTTAGCATGCCAATCTCTACCTGCCGTTTGCAGATCAGGTAGTGGGCCGATAACATGTTCATGGACAAGTGGAGACTTACTTCAACTTGCAAACAAGCCACGGTCCTCTGGCCACTGGTGGACAGGAAGAGGACTAGGCAAGTACTTAACTTGCCGAGAGGCAGGTTATCCACAAAGATAGTAACACTTACGGGACATTGTCTTGTAGAAAAACACGCCCTAAGTAGGATATTCGGAACACATTTAGTTAGCACCGTAGCCCTACAGAATATTCCTGTTGGTCTTACAGACAAATTCATTGAAAGGGCAAATTGGCTAGACGACTAGTCAATAGTTGCTATAGAGGAAATTGCAGGTATCACAATGGGCTTCTTTAGCCTAAGTGTAATAGACAGCGTGCTGTCTTGCAGCCTTTTCTACCAACCAACGTTCACCCTTTCATCCAATCGAGTGGATATTCAGCTTGTCGAAACCATTAATTTTCTCTTGTCCTCGTTTACTGCCAAACACACTTTCGCAGATTCCTTCTCAATTCTCGAAAGTACTGCAGTAACTTCCCGCATATTTCACCCAATGATGTCTAAATCATCACTATACGAGAGCATCATGTGTCTTTTGCTGCTGATAGTTTTACAAAGGCGTGTCAGCTTAGCAGGAACACCAAGATCGACATAGCTTGGTACAGTTCTCCACGTATCAGGCAATCGAAAGCAGCCTTAGAATCTACAACGAGGTGGCAGGTATCGATTTGTTTTTCTCCCGAGTTTGTCGTAATGTGAATATCTGACCGATAGTTGACTTTCCAGGCCTGAAGCCACGCTGATAAAGCCCTATTAGGTCTGCGACAAAGTCTGCAAGTTTTCGCACATTACGATCGAGATGACCCTGTATGCGATGGATAAAAGGCTTATTCTTCTAACAAGATTTTGCATATGAGCTGATGCAGGCATCTTTCCAATTCCAGCCCTAAACAGCTCAGCCCGTAGTCCATCAACAAACGCGACTTTGTTGTTCTTAAGCCGGGAACTTTCAGTTCTAACGCCATAGTTCTGTAAGTGATACACACCCTCATCTATATTGATGTCTCCTGGGACAAGTAAAGCAGAGAAGTGATCTCTCCATATTCCCAACATACTCTTCACATCTGTGACAAGATTTCCTTTGTCGGCGCTCCTTATTCCACTCCGTCGTGGCAAGCGTTACCACTTACTGAAGCATTGCAGCATTTTTTGTTTTAAACCGTTTAAAAATAAGGCCCCAATTAGCACGAGGACCCCAAAATAATTATTTGTTGTATACTGATAAAATTTGGGGCCATGATTCATTGACTGTTTGGGGTACATTTGTCATTGTAAAAATGTTTTTCATTTCTTTCTAAAACAGTAGAATATAGTTTATTCAAATTTTTGTTGAACGTGTGTTAAAGCGCCCCAGGCAAAAAATTTTTCCCAAAAAAATCGCGAGATTTTCTTTTTGAAACAATTTTTTAATTTCTTTCTAAAATAGAAAAATATTGTTTTCGTTTCTAATTAATAATTGTGTTTATCTTCCTGACGATGCTACCCAAAGGATAGCGAAATATCGAAGAAAACATATGTAAAAATTTTTGTCATTTCTTTCTAAAACAGTAAAATAAAGTTAATTAAAATTTTGTTGATCGTGTGTTAAAGCGGCCGCAGGCAAAAAATGTTTCACAAAAAAATTGCGCGATTTTTTTTTGGAAATTTTTTTTATAGTTTATTAAAATTTACTTTTATTTACTTTTTAGTAATATTTTGGGCCTAATTTCATTCGTTATTATAGGGTGTTTTTACATTAAGTTTTATAGTAGCCATACGAAATAGCACCCCGAGAAATTACACCCCAATTTAGTTATGAAATAACACCCCACAACATGAAGACGGGCCCAAAGTAAAATGAAAATGTTCCCCAAAAAATATTTGGGGTCCACTTTCATTGGGGCCCACATTCAGAATGAAAAAACACCCTAAGTATTAGCGAAAATGGACCCCAAATATACGAAACAGCACACCAAAATTTCGTGTTATTGTAACCAGTGTATTGGTTTGGGGCCTATTTTCATTTTGCAATTGGGGTGTTATTTCCTGTGGCACGTCTTCATTCCACCTACAAATTCTCATGTACGAAGAGACGGTTCTTTAATGAATTTCTACACTCACAGAAAATTCGGCTGAGGCAGCCGAATTAGCCGTAACCGAATTTAGAGACTGCACTAGAGGTCATTACTGACAAACCAGGGGTTGTCGCAATCGAACTATAGGTTGCCACAACCGAATTAGAGGTTGTATGGGGTTATCTTTAGGGTAATAAATTCATTATACATCCACTTCACACCGTTTTTGAAGTCCCATCAGGGTCACCCCACCAATTCTGACTCGTTATGTCTGTCGATTTAGAGCATAAAATTTTCTATAAAGCATGATGGCAGCGCATTTCTAAGTGCATAGTATGACGTTTTGATGTAGAAACAAAAATTACAATATTTTTAATTACATTTCCTAATAACAACAGAAAATCTCTGATGCTAGCAACAATTGCAACTTCCTTTTAGCTTTTTTAATGTAATATTTGCCTTTACTAATTATAAACGCCAGGTTTGAAATATATAGAATTATGTTTCGGTAACCGAATAGAAAATGAATTCGGTTGTACCCACTGAATTCATTTACAACAACCGAATTGACATAACATGCGGTCGTTGCAACCGATTTAAGGCCAAATTCGGTTATTTCCACCGATTTAAAATCAAATTCGATAGTTGCAACGGATTTGATGGCAAATTCGGTTGTTGCACTTAAATTGATGCCACATTCAGTTCCTGCAACCGAATTTAGTACGAATTCCGGTTGTTGCATCAGAATTAATTCCACGGTTTTTTTGTTGCAACCAACATTATTGTGAATTTAGTTGGCATAACGAATATAATTGAAGATTCTGTTGTTACAACCGAATAAATAGTGAAACGAGGTTTCTTAAACCGAACATCAGTTGTTAGGGCTAAATTCAATTCACGCAACCTTAATTCAGTTGTGTCAAACACGATTCGGTGGCAAGAGCCGAATTTATGGTTGCTACAAACTCTTTTTACACAAGTTGTGTGGTTTGCTTAATTCTCTTTAATAAATTCATACTGTTACGAATTACTTTATTCGTCCTTTTTGCTTTGTTTTATTCCCAATAATAAAACAAGGTTCGTTTTAAATTACGATAATTACAACGGTTTAACTTCCTTTTAACAACAGTTTTCTTTATTTATAACACTTTAACAAGTCTTATATTTTACTAACAAATCGCGTTGCTTAGTTTACGGGGTTTAATCACAAACTGAACTCTCCCTTCCAAAGACCTCCGCGATTTATACCAACTCACCATACTTAAATGAAGTAATATCTATCAAATTCAAGAACCTTCTAGTCTTTGTTGCTTATCTTTGTAGAATCATCTCGAATGATGGAGAATTATCTTAACTGAGGCGAATTCATTCTTCTGGTTTAGCGAGCTGGTACGTTGTTACAATGCATACTTTCAGGCGCAGCACTAACCGCCTGTTATTTACATAATGTTAGTAGAGTCATTAAGAGCAAGCAAAAGCTTTTACTTATTCGTAACAACACTATTCGGCACCTCAAATATTGTTCCCATTTTAGGTTGGACACCACAACACATTCCAGACACTACAACCAACACCATTTCAACTTCCACGAACATCCGCTACTCATGTCACGTTTGCCTGTCTAAATACAGAAAAATCATGAATAGGGGAAAATCTCCGTTGAAATGAAACTGTTTTTCTTATTATTTTCATATTTCTCGAGAATTTAGGTAGAAGAGTAGCGACACAGACTTGGAATCCTACAGTAAAGGAAGCGAAACTACAAAACTAATAGAAATGCGGATACGGATGCGAATGCGAATGTTGTGAGTTTAGGCAACACAATAAACTGAAGTGATACTTTGGTCTGTGTGGTGTCAGTACTTGTGAGACACCACCATTCATTCATCCAGTCAACCTACTCCCCATTCGTGCAATACTCAGTGCACGAAACCATGTTGCTGGAACTACATACAATATAAATCTCGGGTTGAGGATATTGTTGCTCTTAAAAGTTTTCAGAGCAGAAGTAGAAAACATTTTGCGATTGTTGCTGCTGCTGTCATGTCACAAGAAACTTTTCCACGTATTTCCCACTCTTCGCACTTCTGTGGCAAAAAGAAATGTTCTTAAATGATGCCATTCACAAACTAACAGATCTAAAAGATACACCGACTTGGAATAAATATGCACATACATACATGTATAGCAAATATCTTATACATACATAATATCGCACATATACATTGGAATGTATCTGTGTCGTTATGAAACTTTCTGCGTATTTCCTTTAAACTTCAAGTGTTGCTTCGAATGCATAATTTATGACGCTTAAGAGAAATAGTGGTAATTTATGTAAATTTTCATTCAATTTCCATTTCTTTTCGGGACGTGGTTAAGACTTTTGCCGGAAAAGTAGTTGAGTTATTTAAAGTTATACGTTTCGTTTTGTAAATTGTAAAGGCGTATAATTAATATTAATGCAAATGTGTTGAATGGAAGTCAATTAGTCATCTCAGACATTCAAATCTCAAGTGTAGAGAAAATGAAAATGAAATTTCATAAATTTGCGTGAATAGTATGAGGAAAGTTATTCCTTGCATGAGAATTAATGTGGAATAATTGCAACACATGATTGTTAAGCGTTTGAGTTTTAATTTAATGAAATAAACAGAAAAATTGCAGAATGGTAAAAAATTTTAATTTAAAAAAAACAAAATAAATATTAAAAAATAAATGTAACAAATGATAAATATTCCGGCAGGTGATGCAAATAGATCAAGACAATATCGAATACGATTTGACTATTTAAACGAACTTTATTGGCATAATTCCTGATATTGGGGATCAAATATTTTGTCATTTTGTGTTGTTTGCCGGCAAATATAATCTAAGTTTGCAGCTTGTCACAAATATAGTATACTTGTGTCCAAACCCGTTGTGTTTGCTATTCAATATTTCATGTTGGGGTAACAATGATAAATATGTAATAATACATGTGTTTGTGACCCAAATATATCTTTATTTGGGATACAAATATAACTGTGTTTACTGCACTTTTTATGCTGTGTCGAGAGCAAAAGAACAAAAGAGGGACAAAGAGAGATTATTCATAGTTAAAGTGGTGAGTTTGTAACTGAATTTTTGCATTATTCGTTCTTTCAGTGATTCATAAATTTAAATGATTCATAAATGATTCATCAAATGGCGGACTAGTTTTGAAATTTAATTAAAAACACAAGTATTTAGACCGCGCTTACATGCTGAAAAATCTGTCATTTTTAGTTGTTTGGATGCAAATATAAAGTGTGTTTGGAGCTTGTCGCAAATAGTATACTATATTTCCAAACACGTTGTGTTTGCTATTCAATATTACATGTTTGAAACACAATGATTAATATGTTATATTATATGTGGTTGCGATCCAAATATATATGTGTTTGTGATACAAATACAGCTATGTTGATTGCAATGTTTATACTCTCTTGAGAGCAAGAGAATAAATGAGGGGCACCGAGAGAGACTATCTTGTAATGCGTGCGTGTAAATTGTAGATGAAGTCAGTATTTCTTACTTTGATTGATGTATTGCGATTTAGTTACATGTCAAAAAAAGGATATCAAAAGCGCTTGATCAGTGAAAAACAAATAAACAAAGGCTCGGACGATTAAATGGTTTCTGATGTTGCTTTGGTTTTTGTGTATGTGTTTATTATATATGCATGTATGTGTGCTACCAAAGTGAGAAATGATCTTGAGGAAACAAACTAGAAAGGGCGTGAAGACGTGAACTAGACTTGAAGCCCTTTTCTGCCCGAACCTTTACTGAGAAAACCGGAACGGCGGACCATTTGTGAAATATAATAAAAAGAAATAAACGCTTGGCTTGCATGAACTAGATTTGTATATAAGTATATTGTTTGTGTTCCAACGCATAGTTGAAACCTTCTAAAAATAAAAACCTGAGAGACAGCAAATAAAGGAGAAGTAAAAGAGCAGCGCAGAAAAAAACAAATAATGAATTCAATGCAAGTAAATATAAAAATTACACTTCTAAATTTTTTAATTTGCTGTATTAATTATTTATAAATGTGGATTTATAATAATAAAATTAATTATAATAAATAATATATATATATTGAGTTCAAAGAATAATTCGTGTCGAAATATTATTATCTTTGGAAGGAAATACGCATATGTTTCCCCATAAATATACATATGTTTGGGATGAAGAACGCATATGTGTTCATGTAAACGCATACATGTTTGTTAGTAAACATGCTACTACTATTTGCACTCAGGCGGTATCAACATCTACTCTGACTGTCAGAGTATTACTGTGACCGTCGGAGGTGCAGTGGTAGTGTGCGCGGCTGTTGTACATGAGAACGTGTGTTCGATCCCTGCTCTAACAATTTTACATTTCTTTCGAGATAACCGCTTAGTGATGGCGACACTATCGAGTAATTAACCATGAAAAAGCTTATCAAAATACCGTTCAGAACCGGTGTAAAACTATAGGTCCCAATCAGTGAGTGCAAAACTAAAAGGGGCACAGCTCACTGAATGTGAGCAGCTCTCCCCTATCCCTTCATGGGATGTAATGGCAAACTATTTATTTATTTATTAACAAGTGTAGGATAACTTCCAAGCCCTGGGTAGGGGTAGTGCGAAGGGCACCAGTTACATTCTCTGGACTTTTGTCAACAAAGGTAAATGGATAAATGCCATAAATCAATATGGGGCGTACTCATGTACAAGAGGGGCACGCACTAACCATTGCATCACCGACGGCCATTGGCAAATATACAGTAATAATATCATAACTTTTAAAGTATTGTTCTGATCATTTTGGAATGTACTGGACATTCATAGAGGAAGAGTCAGGCTTTCAGAATGGCACTCTGTGTTAACCCAGCTTGCGCTGTAGGTTGTCAAAGTTAACAACTTTGGTGCTGTTGCAACATTTTGAGCCTGGTGCTTCTACACTTAATCTACTATGTAAGAAAAACAAAAAATGCGCCAAGTGATGCGGAATATCTATTAAGATATTTTCCGTCAAATATAAAAATTTACAATTTTTTCATTGACTTTTTTCAGTTTTTTGAGGGAAAAGGACATTTCTGAGAACACTACTAAAATGGGAATACTTCAATACATAGAACACGGTCTTAATATTTCCCGAAGAGGTAGCATGACTCATTCAGTATTTTCTTTTTATGAAATCTATACAATATTTTTCGTTTTGTTTGTGAAAGGCAAGGCTTTGGCAAATACAGTTAAACTACAATTATGATCCTTTGAAAATGCACCCTACAGTCAGCATTCTCTGAAAATCTAAATTTTTTGAACAACCTTTTCAATTTCGATCTTTAGCAAAACTGTCGCTCGGGGTTTTTTTTATATATTTTTTTTTGTTTTTAGTGAAGATTGAAATATTCTTAAATAAACGTCAAAAAGGAAATAGATCTTACGCATAAATGAGCTCAGGAGAGCTTAATATGTCAAAAAAGTAGAAGTTTCGTTTGAATTTTTTTTTTGATTACAATTTGGAAAAAAACTTGATTGGATTTAATTGGTGGTGCATTGGTCTCCAACATATACAAAAATTAGTAAGAGACTTTAAATATGTACTTATATAATTTGAATGAAATTTTTAAAAGATTTTTCCAAAACGAATAATTTTGAGTTTTTTCGTATTTTCTCCAAAAAAATTTTCGAAAAACGAAAATTTATGCACAGAAGAGGAGCCTACCTCTCCGATTTCATGGTAAGATTGTGCGTGCAGCAACAACAATTGTGGGAAAAGACAAGCAGCTATTGACAATTGTTAAATACAAATTAAACAGATATGCATACGATATGTTGCTTTATTTTCGACCACTAGTGTAGTCGATCAACTTTGTTTATATCGAAATCGGTCACGCTGTGCTCTAATATGTGCAAATTATACTATAACAAAATTAAGTCACTAAAAATATTCAGTCCAGTTGGTATTTTCATTTCATCACCCGAAAGCACCTTTCCGCGTTTGCTACAAAATAGTTTGCGCGTTCATTTTCACTGCTGACCTTGTGTTCCACACTTAATTTGATTTAGCTCGAATATCCTTTTTGATTAAAAACACCAACTGACTCTACTCATAGCACTTTCCCATTGATTTACGAGTTCATATTTTAATCACAGCAATTTCCAGCTCCTACACCTTTGAAAGTCATCTAAAAATATTTATCTGTATCCTCTTCCCATTGCCTTGGAAATCACCCAACACTTGGCTATGGGTTGTTGGAGTGCCTCTGGTAAATAAATGTTTGTTGGGTGCTAAATTAGTGGCACAACAACCTTATACGTATGTGGCATCGGCAACAAAATGCCTGCGCCCGTATTCGTATCTGCGTGTGTAGTTTTCCATGCCATAAGTGTGGAAAATAATGGCAGGTGAATATGTATGTATAAGGTAATTATGTGTGCGTGTGTGTGTGGCTGAAGGATGAATTGTGGTGATGGTGAAGGTGGTTGGTGAAAAGCGTTCGCTGGTGATTATCATGCGCTTGGTCGACTGTGAAACTTTTAAAAATTATTTTTAGTTTTCCCTTCATTTTGTATTTTTCTATTTTTTCTTATTGATGTAAAATAAACAACAGCAAGAAAAAGAATAAAATTGTAGCGATGGAAGGTTGGGACGATGCAAACTGGGCTAATGTTTAATTTGAGTCAAAATTTAAATTGAAAATTTGTTTCTGTTTAGAATTGTAGTATCAGCGATGATTGATGGAAATGTTTATGGCATTTTGATTTGAATGTTTCAACAAAATTGATTGATATTTTTGGTTTATGACTGATTTCGTAAATAGTTTGAGTTATTTCTTGAGTTACTTTCAATATTGTGTATATTAACACATGCGAAATATTAGTTGGAAATCAATTCAGGCATTGGAAATTCAATGATATAATTTATATTTTGATTAGAATTCATAATTGTCATACATCAGAATTATTTGTCGAAGATATTGATAGATTAAAAATCGGTCTTACTAACTACAAGTTGCTACTACAGAAATTAAGTTGTATTAACCAATTTGAGTATTCCAAAACTTCACTAATCTAAAATGGGAAAGTACAAGGTTAGAATTCGTATTCAAATATTAGTCACTGTAGTCATAACTTGGTTTCTGTTACAAAAACACTTGTTGCAAAGTTATGTATTCGATTTTTCATAAGACGCTTTGCTGTAAAAGAGAACTACTTATATTTGAATGTTACACGAGGACTTTTCAGAGAAACTATTATTTTAAACAGAAAGTGAGAAACAAACTTGTGAAAAAACAATAAAGTATAGAAATATCATCCATCGAAAAATATGGTAAGAATACATATTCACATTTTACCCCGTATAGATCCCGAATTTGTTGTGCTTTGGACAAAAACATTTGGACGTTTGACATATATTTTTCTATACGAAATCAAAAGAAGGTCATTAAAGTCCATGTATACTTTATTGTTATCGACAAGACGAATGTGCCCAGTTGATATATCTCACCACACTAGTTCCTAAATCGCATGTATTTTTTTATTTTACTAGTATTACCATAAATTCAGGGAAAATTTAAACACAATCGTTGAATCTGACGCCACCATTGACGCCTACACAAACATGCAACAAATTGTGGACACTTGTCTGGAGGAACTATTATTGTGGATGACACAAATTATCTTAAACATACATAAGATATTTTTAAATTTTAATTGTACATGGCCACAGAGTTCGTATTTACACCCCCTCCCCACCACCCGTTATGTGTAAACCAGACACATCACAGTGGGGAATTTACTCATTATGGAGAAATAATGGACAGCTACCCACGACGATGGGAAATTACTCTGCACGATTATCCGTTACACTTGTGCCTTTATCTATTTACCACAGCGATAGGCAATGGGTTACCCAGGGTAACCATCCCCATTTTTGTTCGAAAATGTGAAAAATTAAGAAAAAAATATCTATTTCTAGGAAACAGATCGTTCAATCGAAAAGTAACGTTTCCAAGGGGTTCTCAGAAGTGGTCAAACTCATATGGAATATTTTTTTAAAAAAAATTCAATGAGTGTTCGAACTCACGGGCGATGTGTTAACACCTTTTTGTTACACGGTACCTGTTCGATTTCTAACGGGTCCGCCAAATAACTTTTTTTTTTTGAAAATGCTATAAAAATAACTACTGAATATTTTCTCAAATTTCTTTTTTTATTTGAAAGTACAATCCTTCCGGTTAATAGTGGAAAATAATTTCATTCAAATGGCTGCCTCGGCTGGCCATGCAGTAGCCTACACGATCGGTCCAATTTGTAAGCACATTATCGATTGTATGCAGCTGTATTTCACCAATGGCTTCACGAATATTGTCATTTAAAGCGTCAATTGTCTCTGGCTTGTCGGCGTAACACTTATCTTTGAGGGCACCCCACAAATAATAGTCCAACGATGTCAAATCCAGTTTCTTTCACTTTTTTCACAAGATAACGAACATACGGAGCTGACGGTGCTTCTCTTCTTCCAAAATCCGTACGCAATTTTCGCACACATTCTGCAACTTTACCTTGATTTTCAAAGTAATGTCGCAATATTTCCCAGCGTTGTTTAAGCGTATACACAAGCATATTCGTTCAGCGGAAGGATAAAACAAATTATCTGTCAAATCAGACATGAGCTAAGTGTTACCATTCACGAAATAAGCACTAGTTGAAAAAAAAACGTTAGATGGCGGACCCGTTATGATAACATTAGTAAATGTTACATTGGAAAATAAAAACAGCGTTCAATCATATGATGACGTTACATTCAAATAATATTAATACTTAAAATTATTTAAAGACCAGTGCAACCACATGTGCCATTATTTTCTTCTTAATACTTTTTGTTTTATTCCCACAAAAAACAAAGAGAATGCAAAACAACAGACACCTGTACATACACACATTGTTATGTTCATACACACGCTACACAAGTTCACACAATTTTCGTTGCTCTCTTGCTATCTCATGTTTATATACGTATAATACGTCATTATTCTCTTTGTTCTGAGAATGCTCCGCACCCACACAAGGCAACAATTCGCTGCCGCTACATTAGTGTGTTTTTTTCGCAGTCTGACAATCTGTGTTTCGCAGTCGGACAAATCTGTGTTCTATATAGGAGTGGGTCACCCTTGTCCGATTCCGATTTGAGACCTACCCGATATGCACACAAAATTTCATACAAATCGGTCCAGCCGTTTCGAAGGAGTTTAACGACAAACAATCTGTGATCGCAGACGGACAAACTCAGTCTGACCAATTGTGTTTGGATGTATCCACTTTGTGAGTTAGTCCCTACCCGTGCCTATAGGTATTAACACATCAAAAATCGCCAAAATAAGAAAATCGCTAAAATAAAAAAAAAAATCACATGAGATGTCAGGGGACACCCGGTTGGAACGAAGTTCCTTTCGCTATGTATTATGTACTAGTTAGTTTCAACGAGCCTAAGGTGCTCGTTGAAAAATACGATAATTTAAATGGATCTTTAAGAAAACATACTTTTTGTAAAATAATAAACCTGTTTTAAAAGAAATTTTTTTTATAGAATGTATTTTTTTTTAAAAAGTATATTTGTACGTCCTTTTTGTAAGGTAATGTATTATATTTTCCCCAAAAGGTAATATTTTAAAGAGAGGTACTTATTTTAGTAAAAGCTAATGTTTTTTTTAAGAAAATGTACTTATTTTCAGAAAGGCAACTTATCTCTGGAAAAGAGAAGATATTATTTTAAGAAGATATATATTTAAAAGGTACTTTTAAGAAAAGGTACTTTTAAGAGAAGGTACTTTTAAGAAAAGGCACTTTTAAGAGAAAGTACTTTTAAGAAAAGGTACTTTTAAGAAAAGGTATTTTTTTTAAGAGAAGGTATTTTTTTATTTGAAGAAAAGGTTTTTTTTTTTGATGTGTTAACATCTATAGGCACAGGTAGGGTATAATCTAACAAAGTCAACACATGGAAACAACACACAGCGTTATCTACGTCGAAGATATTCAGCGTTACCAATGAAAATAATAAGTAGTTTCTGTACAACAATAGCTTCTGACTGAAAATACGTATGATGGTATTGATGCAGCGGCAGCGAATAGTTGCCCGAAAAGACGAAGTCTTGCTACTCGTAAGCTTACGAACATAATACAAAGTGTGTACATTAGGGTGGCAATGAAAAAACAACTTCGGATTTTTAATAAACCCCAGGCGGATTTTTGTTCCTCATGGTCTAAAACGGATTTGGTGAAATTTTTAAGCCGAATCGGACAACATTAATCCGTGCCGCATTTTAGTCAAAGATTTCGGATTTTGACTCGGTGCATTTGAAAAAAATTTGTACACTGATTTGGTCGCGTGCGGCAAAGTAGGTTATTTCGAGGAAAAATCGCCAAGATGGCCTTATAAGGGTACTACGATAACGCCATGAAACCATTGCAATAATATATATTGTGTTATAGCTTTTTGGAAGCGTATAGGCTACTGCTAGAAGATATTGGAATCCAAGTTAAATATTTTTTTCATTTAGATACAATTTTTGAAAAAAAACCGAAAATCCAAATTTAAACTTTTGTTAAAAATTGAAAATTTTTTCAAATTAAAAATTGGAAAAATTGGAATTACTCAAACTAATATTTTTTTTGTTTTTCATACTGTGGTTTTTTTTTTTATGGAGTCTTCTCTTAAAGAGCCTAACAGAAAGTATATTGTTATATAATTGTGAAAACGATATAATTGTGAAAACTTATTACAAAAATTTGGAAAGTTATGCTGAGACCGCTCGCAAACTTAGAAGAATTTTCAGTCGAGAAAGTGCACCGAATGTGTCAATCATTCGAAGAGTGGTCAATAAATTTGAAGAAACTGGGTCGGTTATCAACAGTAAGACTGCTGCGCGCCAACGTTCCGGTCGGTCTCTTGAAAACAGTTCTGCTGTAAACGAGAGTGTCGCCGAAATCCCGCAAAAATCAATTCGACATCGTTATCAACAACTCAACAATTTCACGGAGCACTAGAATCGAATTTTGACAAAAGACCTCCACCTTCATGCGTACAAATTTCAGCTTACTCAGGAGTTCAAATCAGCAGACCATGGAAAGCGCCGGCAATTCGTTCAGTGGGTAATGGAGCAAAGTGAAGTCAATGGCAATTTTTCAAAAAAAAAAATCGTTCTTGTCCGATGAAGCTCATCTGAATGGCTTCGTGAATACACTAAATTGTCGAATTTGGGGCTCAGAAAATCCTCATGCAATCCATGACTGACAAATGCACCCACAGCGAGCAACTGTCTGGAACGGATTTTGGCCAGGCGGCGTAATTGGGCGTAATTGGGACTTACTTTTTTGAAGATGGACGACATGTAGTTTCAGCAAGACGGTGTCACCTGCCACACCGCGCGTGATACAATCGATTTATTGCCGCAACGATTTCCAGAACAAATTATCACAAGTAATTCTGATGTCAACTGGCGATTTAATGCCGTGCGATTTCGCTCTTTGGGGTTTTGTGAAATCTCGAGTTTATGCGAATAAACCAGAAACAATTCCTGAGCTAAAATCCGATATCCGACACGTCATCGGCGAGATACAACCAGATCTCTGTGAAAAAGTCGATGCAAATTTATGAGTAGAATAGTGGCCTGTCAGCAGAGCTGTGGAATCCGTTTGACGGTTAGTTTATTCCATAGTTAATCGGAAAACATCTTCTTTGCAGTCCATTAAAAAATTCACAACTATTTTGAAAAATACGTGTTTTTATTTTAAAATTAAAAAGTGCATTCTTTCTGAGACACCCTTATATGGTTTAAGGTAATAACGTTACTTGTTCTAAAGAAGATTTGCCATGCATCAGATACAGTGGAGCAGGTAAATTTGTTCTGAATCTCGCCATTTCATCCAGTCTATCATTTAAGGGAAACTCCCTACACTTTATTTAGCACACATATAAGGTGTATATCAAGCTATTTGATCATCTCGTTTGGAGATAACGTGGATTGCCGCAGATCCGACACGTCATCAGTCCGCCCTAGGCGGACTGCTCATGTTATCACCGGTGAACGAAAATTAGTATTCAGCCAAAGCAAAAAGATTTTCGCGAAAGTATCTCTCAAAGGTGTATGACATATTATTGGAAATAAACAATTGGATAAAAATATATTGAATGGTGAATTAAAACATCGAACCAGAAAAGGCTGAACAAGAACGTTTTGATCGGGACAGGTGGAAGAAGTGCTGATACAATATAGAACAAAATACCTTTAGATGACTGAAATATTTTTTATACAAGTGACAAGATTCGAATAATAAAGCTAGTCTATTAACTGTGAGTGACTGTGGGTGGTGCAATGGTTAGTGTACGCGCCTCTTGTACATGAGATCCTGGTTTCGGTCCCTGCTCTGAACACCTTAAATTTTTTTCGACGGCGGTCACCTCTAATTGTGACGGTGACACTATCGAGTATTTACCCATGAAAAAAACCTTCTCAAAATACCGTTCGAAACCGGTGTACAACTGTAGGTCTCAATCAGTCAGTATAAAACTAGAAAGCGCACAGCTCATTGGTTGTGAGAAGCTCTCCCCAATTCCTTCATGGGATGTAATGGGAAACTATTTATTTATTAACTGTGTCCATATTTATGATAGACTATTAAAGTTTCAGTTATCACCTCCCAGTAAACCAAATGCTCCGACTTTGGCTGATATCCGACAAGTCTGCACATTGTCTGAACTCTTCTTACCGACATCGTACAGAATTCTCCACGACTCGTCGAAGGAAACTTTTATTTATTTTGCTCCGACAGATCTGAGCGAATTCTGAGCGATTTCTTAACACTGTGTCGGAGGGATTTTTATTTTGTTTTTTTCCCCCGCCATCACTGTTTGTTACGACATGGCTGTACGAATTCGGACCTATTTCTGAACGCGGGGCCTGATGGGACATTTTGATTTTTTATTCTTGTTTTGGTGACTATGGACGTTGCTGTACTCTCTAGCTGTTTTTTTGTTGCTTTGCGTTTATGGTTTCGTCTGTTGATTATGGTTTTTATTGTTGTTTTACTTGTTCGTGTTATTGGTTTCTTGTATGTAAGAATTCTGACCGATTTCTGAACGCGCTGTCTAAGTTACTTTTTTTTTCTTTTTTGTTTTGTTTTGGTTGTTTCTCGTTATATGTTTCGTACGCCACGGCTGTACGAATTCGGACTGATATCTGAACGCCTTGTACGTATTGTTTTTTTATTCTTCTTGATTGTTATTGGTTTGTTACGGAGTGGCTGTGCTGCCAAAGAAATAAATTCTAACTGTTCTTTTTTTTGCTTGCGTTTATGGTTTTCGTCTGTTGAAGATGTTCCCTTTCTTAGTTGTGTAAATACATTTGTGGTGTCAACAAGTATTTTTAACACGCGATTTCTGTTACATTCTTTATTTCTGAGGTGAACGAAATATTAATAAATAAGTGAATAGATCGAATTTTAAAACTTTAATAATGTCACGTCAAGCTTTCAGAAAAAAAGTTAAAAAGGAGGCTCAAATTTTATTAAAGTCTTTATTAGAGTCAGAATTGGCAGAAGAAAATGATCACGGCCTTGAAAATATTTGCAACCAACCAAACGCTAGTGAATCAAATATTGAAGACTTTTCAAATTACAGTGCTGAAATAGAATTCTGTGACCAACCAATAAATAGTGCAAACGAAAATTACAGTGCTGAAATAGAATGCTGTGACCAACCAATAAATAGTGTAGATACCAATATAATTAATTTGGAAAAAGAGGAACATCGGTCCGAAGACCTTAGGTCATTTTTGAGTTTGTGGTCTATTAAATATTCCATACCCGTGCAAGCAATGCAGGAATTACTGAATAAATTGAAAAAATTTGACAATAGCTTGCCACGAGATGTTCGTACTTTACGAGAAACACCAAGGAATACAAGTGTCATACAAATGGGAAAGGGAACATATTATCATTATAATCTGGAAAATTGCTTAACAGATTTTTTGTATCAAACAAATTTGACGACCGGAACAAATAAATTAGTGCTCAATTTTGGGATTGATGGACTTCCTCTTTTTAAAAGTTCCAAGAAATGCGTATGGCCAATAATGGTGAGCATAGCGAACTACCCTTCCGTTTTCCTTGTGGGTGTTTACGTGAATGTTGACTCGAACAACTTGACTGATAAGTTCAGTAAGCCACACGACCCAAATGAATTTTTAAATTACCTAATTACAGATTTGAAATCTTATAAAGAATCCGGATTTGTATTTAAAAACACACAATTTGCAATTGAAGTAGGACACTTTGTTTGCGACGCTCCAGCTCGTGCTTTCTTATTAAACGTGAAATCACATTCAGGGTTTTATTGTTGTACCAAATGCAACCAAAAGGGAGATTATTATAAGAAAAGAATAACATTTCCCCCATGTGATGCTGCTCTTCGGACAAATGATTCCTTTAAAAATAGAGAACAGAAAGAACATCACACTAAACAAGAAATACTGTTGTTAGAGTCTATTGATGTAGGGTGTGTTACACAGTTTCCACTTGACTATATGCATGTAGTTTGTCTCGGTGTTACAAAACAATTGCTGAAACTATGGGTTAAAAAAAAAGGTGAAGAGTTTAGCCTCACCAATAATCAAATTAACATGCTTTCTGACAATAATATTGCACTATATAAACAATTTTGCTCAGAATTCAACAGAGTACCCCGAACGCTTGACGAACTAGATAGGTGGAAAGCCACTGAATTTCGGTCATTTTTATTATACAGTGGGATAGTAGTATTGAAAAATGTTTTAGATGATAAACGTTACAACCACTTTTGCAAATTGCATATTGCAATAAGAATTTTGTGTGACAAAAGTCTTTGTATTGTTTACAATGAACAGGCCGTGAGCCTTCTTAAAGAATATATAATTGGCGTTTCAGAATTATATGGCCAAGAATATATAACATACAACTGTCACTCTTTGACACATTTAAATATAGATGTTTTAAAATATGGATCACTGGATAATTTCAGCGCTTTTAAATTCGAAAATTATTTGTACCAAATGAAAAAAAAAGTTAAAAACGCGAAAAATATATTAGCCCAGATTTCAAATAGAACTGTAGAGGAAAGCATATGTCTGAAAACAAATAATAGTTTAATTAGCTATCCAATTCTTAAAGGTAACATAGGAGGCAACAATTTCAAAATTTTACAAACTGAAAAACAAAAATTTTCAATATATTCACCTGACAATTGCGTTAAAACGAATAAAACACTTTATAAAATAATAGAAATTAAAAAAATATCAAATGATTTTATTTTGTTTTGTAATGAAATAAAAGGTCTTGGCTATTTTCATAATATTGACTCAAAGCTATCTGAAGCGTTGGCGATTTTTAAAGTTGAAAAAGAAGAAATTTCGGAAGAATTAACTTCGGTCTCAATTTCGGATATTAGTCAAAAATATATTAAATTTAAATTGGACTCAATAAGTATATATATACCGCTACTGAACTAACATGGAAAGCGAAATAAGAGGAGGTAATAAAAAGTAATTCAACTACATATATAGATTTTTATTTACTTATTTTGCTTTATTTTTACAGATATTCAGAATACGTTATACACCATGTTGACAGTTTTAATTGAAGACAATAAGAAGCTAAGGGAAGAAAGCCAAGAAATGCTAAAAATATTAAAAACAGAAGTGGAACAGAATAAGAGTATAAATGACGAGAATTCGAAATTGAAAGAGGAAAATAGGAAGATGTTTACTCATTTCACGGAAGAGTTTATTTCATTAAAATCCGTTGTAAATCAAACAATAAGCGAATTAAAGCGAAAAAATGGTCAGTCGTCCGTATTACCCTCATTACCACTGTCAACCGTTGAAGATGTCATGAAGTTCGACGAAGAAATAAAAAATGACGTGGAAAAAAAGGCGGAACTGGTAATTTAAACATTTACTTATTCTATATATTTCAATATTAATATTTTCAAATCAAACTTTAGTTATGGAGATTCAACAGGCAACCATACGATGATGTTCGTAAATTTATTACGAACAATTTGAAACTAATATTTAGTGACGAGCTAAGTGCCTTAAAGTTCTCTTGGTCAAATGCTAACAACAATATTTCAGTAAAGGATTTTTACTTTATAAAACTTCTTCAAGGTATGAGTTTTTATTTCTCTTAATAATTTTTGAAGTAAAATAATTTTTATTTTTATAGATTTGGCAGTGGATAATATTGTACAAACAAACCATTCGACAGTTGAATTGCATACAAAGAAATTTTTCAATTTAGCAAAAGATAGATTGAATAAATGTAATAAAAGAAGACGTGACTCATAAATTTAAAATTCCATTTATTTCCTAAACGTTGAATTACATTTAATTTGTTTAAACTAATATTTGAACTTTTATATATATATATACCTGAAGTCTGAAAATTACATTTATTTCCTACACGTTGAATTACATTTAATTTGTTATTTAATTGAAATACAATTTTTTATAAAACTTACATTTTTCAAATTATCAAAAAAACATACATCTTTAAAATAACGTGACTCATAAATTTAAAAATTAGCTTTCCCTATTTTTGCAAGTATTTTGCAAGTATCGGACATCGGTCAGAAATCGCTAAGACGCGTCGGCTAGCACATTTGGATATTTGGCACGATATCGGTCCGAATTCGATACGACGCGTCGAATTTCCCTTCAGAATTTCCCACGACTTCTATTCAGAAATCGGTCAGATTTCGAATCTGACATCGGTCAGAAATCGCTACGACGCGTCGGCAGGCACATTTGGATATTTGGTACGATATCGGTCCGAATTCGTTACGACGTGTCGAATTTCCCTTCAGAATTTCCCACGACTTCTATTCAGAAATCGGTCAGACATCGGTACGACGCGTCGTACATAACATCAGATTTCCCTCAGCCGCGTCGGTCAGACTTCGTGTCAACCACTCCATACGTTTTTAGTAACGACTTCGGCCCGATTTCGGATCCGATATCGGAAGATTTTGCCGACTGTCGTACCGATTTCTGACCGATGTCTGAGCATTTTGTTTGCTGGGCTCTCTCATAAAAATGAATGGAACTTTTCCCTCACTTTGTTAAAAACCTAAGCCTCCCATAACGCAATTAATTTTCCGTGTAAATATGATTGAGCTAATATTTGGCGTCATGCGAGGGATATCTGTGCACACAATCGCAACGTCGTGCACATACCACCACTACTTGTAATTTATTTTTTTCTTATTGCCATTGGATGTGTGTGTGTGTTATAAAAGTGTTTGTATCTGTGAACTCACATGGTTTTTTTTCACTCTTATATAAATGATTTTCTTTTACATTTTTATTTGTACATTAATGTCAGTTTAACCACTTCAAAGGCCGCACTTTAGAAGAAAAAGAGCACTTCTCTGTTATTAAAGTTGCAGATGTTGTATATATGTACATGTGTGTGTTTGTGTAGGAATGTGTGTGTGTGTTTGAGTGTTTAACATTTACTGCTTTTGTTGTAGAGTGTTATTTGATGAGATAGAAAACATCCATCCAACCAACAGGTCAGACTTTAAGTGATAAATATTTGCATACAATTTACAAATGTTATTGTGTGAATTATACAAACAGAGAATGTCTTAAATAAAGTAATTATTTAAATTAAAAATAAAACTTTTTCATAGGAAAATTACGTTAAATAGTTATTGATCTTGAACCGGAAGCATTAAACATAAACTTTAACATTTGCAGAGTTCTAATCTTATTTGTAGCAGCAAAACTATTAATTGCTTTACTGAGTTGACTTTTCATCGGATGACTCAATCGTTAAACTTCAAATATAAAAACTTTTAAAAAGAAATTGTTAATCAAGTTTGTTTATATGGAATGTGTCCCATTGAAGTTGAAGGTATACAGGGTGATTCAGGAAGTTCCGGACAAATTTCTCCAGCGTATTCCTTAGCTCATTTCATGAAGAAAAGTCCACTAGGAAAATGCAAGGGTGCGAAATGGCAGCGGGTTCAAAATTTTCGGATTGATGGTCGGAGGGTAGTAGGGTATAGTTGCTAACTTCTGAGCCAGTGGTCGGATTTTGGGCTTTTGGGCTTGTTGGAAAGGTCTTTAAGAGGCCTTTCAGAATCAATAATCGAAAAAAGTCAAATCGCCGAGATACAGAGCTTTCGAAAAGAAATGGGAAAAAAATCACATAACCTCAATTTGTTCAGCCAGATGGCAGGTAACTTATGGTTTTGGTGAAAGATAGCCATACCTCTTACGTTTCCAAACTGACCTAAACGAAGCACAGAGGTCTTACCGTTCCAAAGTTATGACCATACTTTGTTATATATTATACTAAATATATGATACTCCGAATATTTTCAGAGAATGCAGCACATTTTCGGATATTTAGTTTATTTTAAGAAAAGCATGATAAATTTCGGGCATTAAATCAGATTTTTGTCAAAAATTGGTGGTAAAATAGGCAGATAAACGTCAGAAAAGTCAGATAATTTTCGTATATTTTTCCAGTTTTGGTCAGAAATCGGCGGCTAAATAGTCAGATTATCGTCGGAAAAGTCTGATAATTTTCGGATATTTAATCAGATTTTGGTCAGCAATTAGCAGTAACAAAACAGTAAGAACAAAAATCAATTCATCTGCAATATTGTTCACACTATGAAGTATGAATTTACCATTTTCGTTCATAATTCTTAGAAAATTTCAAAATATTTTCATTTTTGGTTGTGAGAACAAAAAAAAAAGTTTCTCAACACATAAAGAGAAATAAAAAGAATTTTAATTTTTCTGGTCTATGCCAGAAACGACGTTAAACGCCAGCTCTTGTTCTTCTTTCACAGGAAACCATGTACAAATTTTCAAACGTCTACTTTATCGGTCCGATTGTATTCGTACACTACTGCCGCTGAGTTTAGTCTTTAGACGTGTCTTTAGCCTCTATTGCAGGGAATATGTGAGAAAATAAATCCAAACATAACTAGCAGAGACACACACCAATTTTGTTAGCAGAGCTCTGTAATTACTTGCTTGTAGCAAATATAATATACTTCCACTGAAAAATCGCAATGGCGCGACCATTTGTGAAATATAATAAAAAAAAAACACAAGTAATTTATACAGGCTTGTCTTGCATGAACTAGATTTTTGTATAGCTGAAACCTTCTATTTAAAAAGAAAAATGTGATAGACAACAAAGAAAGGAGAAGCAAAAGAACAGCAGATTCTCATTTCATAAAAAAAGTAATGCATTCAATGCAAGTAAATGTAAAAAGGTTAATTTTAAATATTTTATTTTCTTGTATTAATTATTTATAAATGTGGAAATTAAATATAATAAATAAATAAAGAAAGAATAATTCGTTTCTAAATATTATTATGTTTGGGAGAGAATACGCATATGTTTCCAAGTAAGTATATGTATGTTTGGGGGAAACACGCGAATACTTCCACGTAAGTATATGGATGTTTGCGAAGAAGCACGCATATGTTTCCACGTAAAAGCATACATATTTGTTAGTAAATATGCTAATTTTTGCATTTAAATACACCTGAGTTCGGGATATGCGAAGTGTGTTCCAAACATATACATGGTTTCTGCAGAATATGTTTGGGAGAATATGTTACAGAGGCTTTTTTTTTCAGCGTGTAAATGAGATGACCAAGTAGTTCCATATTCACCTTATATGGGTGCCGGAGCACAAGAACATTACAGAGAACCAGACAGCAAATGCGCTGTCTAGGTTTGGAACTACCTTAGCTGTTCCACTGGATATGGAGAATGTGGGTATGACCCTTTTTGCATACAAGTCATGCTTAAAGCCGGAGCTCTCAGACATGTAGCCGATGGATGGTCTGATGGCAAGTCATAACTTGAATCGTACTCTAAACCTTGTGTACATTCCCAGACAAGATATCTCTATGCTAGTAGCTGCGATCACTGGCCACTGTTGAAGAGGCAGACATGCGCCTAGACTTAGAATATCAGCTAAAACTTCCTACAGAAACTGTGGGAATGAAGAGGAGGACGAGAGCGTGAAACATCTCATATGCAACTTTCCAGTGTTTTGTATTCGAGGCAGACAATATCTAGGATCTTAGTTCATGTTGGATCTAAAAGACATTCAGGAAGTTAGGCTGAATGATCATAGAACCTTTCTCTAGAGTACTAATTAGTTGCCAGTTGGAATATCGGGATGAGGTATCATATGGCTTGAACGCCCAATAACCTTTTTATTTGCAGGTTCAACGATGGGGACTGGATGCGACGTCTCGTGGCATCACAGCGGTCCACCTCTTCGTTGACATTCAGGATGGCTTGAGCATACGTCTTTTGCGGTCAACATCTAATAGCTGATACACTGTCTGCACTTTGTAAGGGAACATCTTCAAGTCTTGCACAAAAATTTTGCGTAGGGACCCAATTGAATGGCACGTCATCTAGTCGATGTTCCGGGCTGCTTTACAACATCTTGGGCAACAGAAGTGATATTCTTAGCAGAACAGCTGCTCCAGGTCCGGCCAGCCTTGGGAAGATCTCGTGTTGTCCCAGTCTCTTCAAGACGAGTAGCAAAACGACGCAGTTTTTGTCCAGACGGTGTTGGACGGCTAGAAAATCCGCGACGAAATTCACGCCGCGCCAACACAACCGAAGAATTGTTGCGCAAAAAACTGAAAATAATTATTCGGCGTTCTTGCGGAGTAAACCGATTCATGGCTTGTCGATTTGTATTCTGCATTTGGTTACTTCACAAGTGTCAAAACCGATTTATCATTTTAAGTTATAGGGTTTTCCAATAGGGTGATTACTTTAGTCCACCTTGTACGATCACACTGGTCAAATATTTGGCCAAACTCGTTAAATATTTCTTTGCCGCAGTCTCAGTATAAGTTTTTTTTCAGATTTAGACGAGAAATCGCCTAATTTAGAGTAAACAAAGTTATTTGGATGCAAACCAAAAATCTATTCGAAGTGGGCAAAGTGTGACCACACAAGAACAAATAGTTTCCTCTCTTTTAGCCGAACATTCATTTGTTATTACAAAACGTTTGTTATTGTTTTGCCGTTAGTAAAATTAGCAGGTAAACAAGGATATTGTTGTTAACTCATAACAAATATGTAATAAACTACAATTATTGACCCAATTACGTAGATGGTGCCGGGTCTAGCAATTATAATTGCAAACGTAATTTCTAAGAATACTTCGACTTATATTAGATAGTGACTATTTTCGTCTTTGTCTATCAGCCGATCAGTAGATCAAGATATAGGGCAATACCCAAAATAAAAAAAGTTCAGGCAGCAAATCTTTTAATCGTTCGATAGCTTGACAATTTGGTTTGGCGTTTATTTATTATTTGAATCAATAAGAATGAGATACGTCGAAATTATTTGATGGCACTTACGTTGTTCTCTAAGTTACTTACTTGTCACTTCTGACAGAGTGTGAAGTGAGGGGCACGACTTGAACTATAGGACTCTTGAGTTGAGGCGCCATCAAACGTGTAATCACGAAATGTTTAACAAAGTGTCGAGTACATGCTCAGTGGATTTGAATTATTAAGGGTATTCACAACAAACTGTTAATGTTTGATTAGAATCGAAAGATAGTTGTATTGCGAGGACTATACGAAGGCAGAACAATTTTTTTTTTCAGAAAGTACAAACTACATTGAGTGACGACATCTGCCGGATACAATGAATGATACTTTAAAATTCTCATTCATGTCTTGACTCGTAGAATACATAATGACGAGTTTAGGTGGCCTGCTCACGGAGTTCTTGTGCTGCATTCGTGAAGTGTTAAGTGAAATAAAAACGGAAAAGTGGAAAAAATTCAAAGTCTCAAACTTTGAAAAATTAAATTTTCAGTCCTTTTCAGGATAGAAAATTGGAGATAACTGAAGAAAAATTTTTTTCGGAGAATTTTTTGGCTAAACGCCAAAATCAAAAAATTTTGTAAAACAACTGATGTCTGATCCCAGCAATACTGGATTTACTCCAGTGCTTGGGAAAAAGGCAAAAGTACGGGCCAGGGTTCTATACACCATAGAGCCCGCTAAGGAGCCACTATCTCATGAGGAAACCATGAGAATAATTAATGAAGACCATGCAGCAGTAGCGGCCCGTATGGAGGCCGTTACCAAGGCGGTTACAGAGATGAAAGCCAAAGGCGCAACGCCAAAGAAAAGGCGAACCAATGAAACCATCATCGAGGAGAACCAGCAGCTACGAGCGCAGAATTCCAAAATGGCAAGTGACTACGAGCAGGCTAGTAAGACCATAGAGGAAATGAGGAGCCAGATACGCCATCTGGAGAATATGCTAAGTAGAGATGACGTGGACGACGCTGAGTCCATGGACGATGAAACTACGCCCAGTTTCGTGGATGTATTGCTCGAGCGAAAAGCCCACGAGCAATACGAAGAAGAAGAAGAAGTTGGAGCCCGTGCAAAGCCGGCACGGAAGATGGCTGAGGCAATGGCGAAAAATGAGGTACCCAGTCAAAGCAAGATGGGAGCCAAGAGGACCATAGGTGCCTACTGTGACAGGAAGAAGACCACGGGGAAGAAGGACGGAGGTAGCCGCAAAATTAAGAGTAAAGTTGTGCTGCAACACGAAAATTTTGTAATGAAAATGGTAGGTAGGGCTCTGATTAAGATTAGGGTAAATATTGTTGAGGAGTTTAACTCCGTTAAGGAAATGCTTAGAGTGGCGGGGATAGGGTTTTATACCTACACGCCGAGGGCGCAAACTCCTTTTGCGACAGTTGTAGTCGGGTTGTCGAATACGTTTGAGGAATCAGACCTCAAACTGTATCTCGAAGGACTAACGATGAACCTTAGGGTTCTCAGAGTGACGAAGCTAGGGTGGGACAAGTGGCTAGTCCACCTTGATAGGACTTCTGACATCAATGGGTTCTACGCCCTTAGATATATATTAAACTGCAGGATTTCTGTTCGCAAGGACAAAAAACCGGGTCTTACCCAATGCAGGAATTGTCAGCGATTCGGGCATGTCTCAGTTAATTGCGGCATGCCCCATCGCTGCTGTAAATGCGCTGGGTCACATGGCCCAGGCAAATGTGCCATTCCGGTCAAAAACCGGGTGGAGGATTCCACCGAAACTGTTCCGGTTCCGACAGCTTCTGCTCTCGAGCACGAACAGACTACTCGGTGCGTAAACTGTTCGGTCGATGGACATGCGTCCAGTTCTAAGGAGTGCCCTCTGAGAACTAGACTGCTTCGGGAGAGGACCGAAGCCAGGAATCGACGCTCCGTCGTTCCTGGAATCGGTTCTCATCGAGATAGCGGACTTACTCGGAGTGGTATATCCTATGCTGCTGCTGCCGCTGCCCAAGGTGGTCTTCGTGCCCCTTCGACAGGAGTTCATATTGCTGCTGGCTCTCCCAATGGAGTGACCATGCAGGGGGCCATGGCCCAATTCGGCTCTATCGACGCCGACTGTTTTAGAATATTCGGTATGGGCCTTATGCCCTGCCGAAATAGGCTAGGAGGATTTTTGCGCGATTACGCGCTATTAGCTGATGACGGAGCAAGGGCCCAGGCTATCCTGGGTCTCTTGTCGGCCCTTGGGCCTGTATAAATAATGTATATAGTAGTTTTAAGTATAGTTGTAAGATTATTTCTAGTTTTTAGTTTTTGGATAACTTGAGCCTTTTTTCTTATTCTTTTTGGGCTGATAACTTGGTTAGATGTGAAATTTGTTCTTCTCATGATAGGTAACACCTATCAAATATGACCCGATATGATGGTCCTGTAAAGACTTTATAGTGTAAGGAAATTAATTAGTACGTAAGATATGATGATTAGCCTAATGGTAATCAAATTGTAATGAACTAATGTCATGAATAAATATATCTTGGAATTGAAATTGAAATTGTGGCCTGCTCATCATATGTGTGAAGATAAATTCGGAATTTAACTACCCAAGACACAAACCACTTCGATTACAGAATTCTCTTGTTGATAGCATAGATAAGGGAAATAATAGATATAGCGCGACCATTGTCAATTTTGTTCACTAGGTGGTGTCCTGTACTACTATCACTATATATTTAAAATTGTGGGAAATTTTTGTGAAAGTAATTAAACAATAGAAAATGTGACAAAATTTATGTGATTTTACATAATAGCATTTGTTTCTTATATAAAAAACTATTTCAAAGCAATGAGGCCGGTGTTGGGATATCAATAGGAGGAAACCCGTAAGACTGCCCAAATATGAACATCCCGGAACGCCTTTTTAATCCAAAAACTTCCCCGCCCAAAAAACTGTAGCAACTTCTTTGGTCGCTGATACCAAAACCGTTAGAGTGTCTGAAGACGGTAGCTGAACCGGAACCGAAATGGTGGCTGAACCGGAGGAAGAACCAATTTATTAGGTCATAGAAGGTGGTGACATGACTTTGCAATTCGATTGCCATCAGATATTCTTCTTTAAGTAACGTGTTGTATTCTTGTTTCGAAGTGATATTTTTGTTGAAAATTATTTTTTCTTTTGAATCGAAATTTTAGATTTTTATTGTCATGTTTTTTGGCTTTTTTTTTTGGGAACAAAAAAATCCCAATTATTGCTTTCAACGACATCTAGGAAATTACCCATTACACTAAAATTTTCCCAACACTTGTGCTTCATCTATATGTTTATTTTATCTATGGTTGATAGTATAAATCTACTAACGTATGGTTATGTCCGGATATAAATTCAATTGACGAGGGTTTCTTGGTTTGGACACAGTGGGCGTTAATGGTAAAATACAGGTAGACAAATAAATGAAATTGAATAATTTCATGTTCCGAAGGTGTCTATATTGAAAATGATTACCTAGTTTAAATCTAATAACCAAGGGATACGTCTGGACATAAGTATCATTGACGAGGTTTTCCTCGTTTGAACACTGTGGGTGGAAATTTTAAATTGGGCAAATATTTGATGGTGAATAATTTCATGTTCCGAAGGTGTTTATCTTGAAAATGAGTGCCAAGTTTAAGTCTGCTGATGACGGGATATGTCCGGATATAAGTCCAATTAACCAGGGTTTCTTGGGTTGGACACAGTTAGCGAAAATGTTAAAAAATATGTAAAATATGAAATAATAAAATAATAAAAAATTTTCAAAAATTAAATTGTTCGAGCGTTTGGTCGTATTTTTAATTAATTTTATTCTTCGATATTTCGCTACCCTTTGGGTAGCATCGTCAATTTGTTGTTTTTTTTTAAATGACAAGGAAAACATTTTGTTTATCAATTGTTTTCGTTTGTAATTAATAATTGTGTTAATCTTCATGATGATGCTACCCAAAGGGTAGCGAAATATCGAAGAATACAATTAATTAAAAATATGTACGACCAAACGCTCGAACAATTTTATTTTTGAATACAATACGAAAGATCGGATAAATCACCACTTATTATAATAAAAAATAAAATAATAACAAATATGAAAATTTAAATAAAATATTTAAAATTGAAAAATTTCATGTGCCGAAGGTGTCTATATTGAAAATGATTACCCAGTTTTAATCGAATAGCCAAGGGCTACGTCTGGACATAAGTCTGATTGACGAGGTTTTTTTCGTTTGGAAACAGTGGGCGAAATTGTTAAAATTGGAAAATATTTGAAGGTCAAAAATTTCATGTGCCGAAGGTGATTATTTCAAGAATTATTAATACGTTTACATGTACTCATCAGGGACTACGTCTGGACATAAGTGGCATTGACGAGGAATTATTAGCTTGGATATAGTGACATATATATTATTGCGTAGTTTAGGAAAAACTGATATTGAGAATACTTAACTTAATAAAGGTGTTTTGAGTAATAGTGTTATTAAATATGGAAAGTTAGTGTCAGACCTTAGATAATGATATAGGTTCAGTTGACGAGGAAGGTTCTATTTACTTTTGCTATTGACACCCTTTGTGCTTCTCGTAAATTGTTGGGATTAGTTTTTTCAAATATGTATATCAAATTCAAACTATTTTCTTTTTATTTTATAAATTTCCCAGCCTTTGTGGTTACAGGTCGTCAAAAAATCGGGTTTTTACACCTACTCACCGTATTTAATACATTAACAATGATCTGCTAATTCACCAACAGAATTCTCTAACACAGTGCAACACGAAAAAATATAACCATATACGGACACCACTACGTGATAAAAGATCAAAAAAAAAGACCCGTGTCTATCAGTTTTGCCTAAAGTCATGCACTTTTTTTATGGGTCCCCAAAGATTTTGGGTCTCGGTGTCATTTTTGCAAAAAAAGTGATCATTTTGTCATGCTCATATCTTTCAATTCGTCGGGAATTTTGATTTACTCTCTGAGGCAAAGGTGTAGCTCTTGTCATAAAATATAAAAACTGTTAACACATAAAATCAAAATAACTTCTTCTTCAAGGTCAAAATCGTAATAAACTTTAAAAAATTCGATTTTTATAAATTTTTTTCCTCCGTTCAGGTCCATAGGTAGCAAACAGTTCAAAATTCAAGGAAACAATCAACTACAGAAATGTACCTAATATCTAAATAAACAACTTTCCAGAACATATAAACTTCCTATGAATGATTCTTAACACCGTTTAGGTAGCGCTAAGGTAGCCGCAAAAGTGAAAAATTTCCCGAAATTTTTTTAATTTCACTGTGTGTAATTTTTAAAGTCATGGAAATACAACCATATACGGACACCACTACGTGATAAAAGATCAAAAACAAAGACCCGTGTCTATCAGTTTTGCCTAAAGTCATGTACTTTTTTTATGGGTCCCCAAAGATTTGGGGCCTCGGTGTCATTTTTGCAAAAAAGTGATAATTTTGTCAGGCTCATAGCTTGAAATTCGTTCGGAATTTTGATTTACTCTTTGGGGCTCATAATCTATGGGTCTTTTATGACGAAGTGGTGTCCGTATATGGTTATATTTCCATGACTTACAAAATACTTAACAGTGTAATCGAATGCAATCTCGTTTAAGAAAAGTCTTTTTGAAACCAATTAGTGCATTTTATATTGTAACATTTCCAAATAATAATTTAGTCTTCCCAAATTTTTTTTAAAGCTGCTATTATGTAGTTTAAAATGATTTTTTTTTGGAACGAATAAAGTAAATGTTATATTGTTTTATATAATATTAAAATAATGGTTTTTGTATCTCTTAATACTTTGCTTTATGTAATGTTTAATATGTCTTAAGTAAGTAATATCACCTGTTTTAATGTAAATTATTTCGATAAAATACCTATATTTCCGACGATAATTCCTTTACTATAATTATAAGATTTAATTCTTGTTGTACAGGATAAACACAATAAATAAATAAATAACTAAATAACTAAAACCAAAGGTCGCCCATAAAAAGTGCAATAAGAATGCTGTCAGAGTACTTAGGGCGACGATATATGTATAGTCAGCTTTGGGATTAAAATGCTATTGGCACTTCTTTAAGCCATTGCAATTGTTTTATTAAAAATGTTCTTGTCACTTGTCGTGAAAACTGTTAATGCATTTGTATATATATTATCACTATCAGTTGGCAACGAGTAGCACTACACTTTGATTGAGTGAACGCGTGCCCTGTTTTTATTTTTAATTTTTATTTTGTAGCCAAAAAACGTATTTTTTTAGCCAAAAAACAAACTGACTATTAGTCCCAATGTGAATTAACAAGTCGTTTGGACGAATGATATCATTAAGTTATTTGAAAACCATTTACTGTTTCGCCCAAGAATTTTTCTCAGTCAGCTAACTGACACAAGCTTGAGTACTTATCGCATGCCCTACCATTTACATGATGATGATGAGGCATTAATTGTTGTGTGATTTGTTGTGCTGCGATTGAACTGAAATATTGCAGAAGTGGATGCTCTGTCTAGGCAAGTTTGTAGAAAGTGATAACGTTTTCCAAATATAAAAAGGATTCCATTTCAACTTGAATGGAAAATGATTAATCAGGAAATTTTACCTGTTCATGAAAAGAGTTGAGATGGAAAGGCTGAAGAAAGTACTCTGATCATGAAAATAAACTCATTTTTTGAGTTTTCTAGTTTCGGATGAATTTAATAAAACGTAGTGCCCACTACCCATGACGGTGGTTTAATTAAGTGATGGCTATCATTCCCCTCGTTAAACTTGGAACATACCCTGTTGTAATTAAGGGAAGGTTTTTTTATATATTCTTATACACCCGAATATGTCTTACAAACGGAGGCAGATTAGTCATCGTTAAATTAATTCGTGCTGGATAATTCCAAAAAAAAATCGACACAAAAATCAGAATTTTCGAACCGAAATTTTGACAGTAGTTTCTCGTCGTCTATTCGAATGCAAAGTAGTTTTTGATTTAGGGTTCGTTGAAGTAGGTATTGTATGGCACTTTCTGAGAAAAGGACCTGACTTCAAAATGGCATAACTTTGGAATGCGGTAATGGATTTCAAAATGATGGATATCATTTTAAAGCTTCATAAAACATAAAACAAAAACTACTTTGAATTTTGACTCAATTCTGGTGTCATAGAACTCGTATGGACGAGGAGAAACTTCTGCCCAAATTTCATACAATTCAAAAGGGGTTGGGTCCTGGACTGTGTCGAAATATTTTGGAATTACCCTGCTATGAAAACAGCTTCTTAGATCACTCAGTTTAATATCCTAAATGTCTGTTAGATCCGAGAAGGCGTAAAACACCTAGCGATTCCAAATGGAATTTTTGTCAACAAAACTCGCTACAGCCCAAATTTATTAACGGATTTTAAAGAAACAAATTGCATTAGACACGTTGAAATACCGGTTCCTCTAACATTATGTGGGAACTAAGTTTCTAAGGGTGTCTCAGTAAGAATGCATTTTTTTATTGTAAAATAAAAACATAACTTTTTTGTTATAGTAGTGATTTTTTTATTGAATTGTAAAGAAGACATGTTCCAATTAAATATGGAACAAAGTAGCCATCAAATGGACCCTACGGCCACGACTGTTTCACAGAGATGTGGCTGTGTCTCACCGATGACGCGTTGGATCTAGGATTTGAGCTCAGGAATGGTTTCTAGTTTATTTGCAATAAAACCGAGATTTCACAAGAAAGAACTCGCACGGCGTTAAATCACATAATCTTGGTGTCCAGTTGACATCAGAATTTCTTTAGATAATTTGTTCTGGAAATCATTGCTACAATAAATCGATTGTTTCATGCGAGGTATAGCAGGTGGTGTCGTCTTGCTGAAACCACATGTCGTCCAGATTAGTGTATTCAAAAAACCGGTTTTTCAAAAATTCCGGTTTTCGGTTTCTTCGAATATTCCGATTTTGGAAAACCGGTTTTCGGTTAAACCGAGGTTTACAAACCGGTTAATAACCGGTTTCGGTTTTAGAAACAAAATTGACAACTATTCGCTTTATACACACCGTTTAATTTTAATTCGTCCCTTTGAATTTCGAGATCGAAAATACCGTTCGGAACCGGTGTAAAACTGCAGGTCACAATCAGAACGTGTGAGCTTTCCTATCTGTAATTTTTGGGAACAAAAAATCGCTGAGCATGGCACGATAACGCTCGCCATTGACGGTTTCGGCGGCTTCTTCCTGATTTTCGAAGAAAAATTGGCCTATGATGCCAAAAACCGCACCCAATTGTCCCTCGTAGAGAATGCATTGGCTTCTCCTCGACGACGTGTAGATTTTGCGAGCCCCAAATGCGACAATTTTGTTTGGCTTCACCGGGAAATATGATTTTTCCGTAAAAACGTTCAAAATTCTGGGAAAAGAAGTGAGAGAAATGTTCAGTTCTGCGGACGGTGGCGAGTAGATGTTGGCGACTGTTCGAACACACTTACAGCTAGAACGGCAATATTTTCCATTGAACGCACCGATCGAGCTCGTACACGAGTATTATTGTCTACTAAGGATGCGGATTGACGAATTCGATTCACACATTGTTCCACAAACTAGCGTGTATTTTGTAGATTTCTGAAAGTTTGAGCTGAATACACAGTACTTTGGAAGAGAGTTTTTAATATTTCCAATGCTTTTTCGAGTGAAAAGCGACCCATTTTGTAAATTTCTAGCTTTTAACAAGGAATCTGCCACTTCGTAGATTTCAAATTGGTCATCTGCTTCGAAGTAACGGGGGGTTCAGATTACAAATTTTACATGGCACACCCCTTATTTATTTATTTATTTTATTCAATATTTGACTTGACCAATTAGGCAAAATTATCGTTGATTAAATATTCCTTTGGACATTTTTTTGGAGAGTGAATACTGTGTTTTTTGCATTTCTGCTAACTTACCACCTTTGTTGTCACTAGTTCCGTTACTTACAACAAAATCGGAGTTGGCAAATATGACTTATATTGCCATTGGACAACTACTCTTTTGTGTCGTCTGATGGGGTTAGTAACATACTGAGTTATGAAAAAGACTTTAGATGTTGTAATTCTGCGGCGTGACATCAGTTGTGTAAAAACCGAAAAACCAGGTTAATCGACTTCGAATAACCGGGGAAATATCAATTTTTAGAAAACTGACATACGGTTAACCGACAGAAATTCGGTTAACCGGTTTCGGTTTTGCATACACTAGTCCAGATCCATGCCGTCCAATGCAGACCACAAAAACTTCGTTATCATGTTCACAGTCATTTCAATTTTAGCCTCATCTTCAAAAAAGTAAGGTTGTTCTTTCGAAAATCCGCACCAGACAGTTGCTTGTTGTGGTAGAATTTTTTCTCATGGATTGCACGAGGATTTTCTGAGCCCCAAGTTCGAAAATTTTGTGTATTCACGAAGCCATTCCGATGGAAGTACGCTTCAGCGGAGAAGATGATTCCTTTTTGAAAAGTTGGCATTGACTTCACTTTGCTCCATAACCAATTGAACGAATTGCCAGCGCTTTCCACAGTCTGTTGGTTTGAGCTCCTTAGAAAGCTGATTTTTATATATACGGACACTACGTGATAAAAGACCAAACAAAAAGACCCGTGTCTCTCAGTTTTGCACAAAGTCATGCCCTTTTTTTTATGGGCCCCCAAAGATTTGGGACCTCGGTGTCATTTTTGCAAAAAAGTGATCATTTTGTCAGGCTCATATATTGCAAACCGTTCAGAATTTTGATTTACTCTGAGCTCTTGTCATAAAGAACAAAAATTATGAACAAATAAAATCAAAAAAACTTCATCTTCAAGCTCAGAACCGCAAAAAACCTTTAAAAAATTCGAGTTTTTTTTACCTTTTTCCTCCTGTTTAGGTCCATAGGTAGCAAACCGTTCAAAATTCAAGGCAATAATATACGACAACAATGTACCTTGGTTGGTTGGCTGAAAAGGCTGCAAGACTGCACGCTGTCTAGCACTCTTAGGCTAAAGAAGTCCATTGTGATACCTGCAGTTTCCTCTATAGCAACTATTGACTAGTCGTCTAGCCAATTTGCCCTTTCAATGAATTTGTCTATAAGACCTACAGGAATATCCTGTAGGGCTACGGTGCTAACTAAATGTGTTCCGAATATCCTACAAGAGAAGATGTTTCGTCGTTCCCTCGTCCTCTTCCATTCAGCATCTACAGACAGTGGATTTCTATGTCCCAATCTAAGGGCGTGTTTTCCTACAAGACAATGTACCGTAAGTTTTCCTATCATTGTGGATAACCTGCCTCTCGGCAAGTTAAGTATTTGCCTAGTCCTCTCCCTGTCCACCTGTGGCCAGAGGACCCTGGCTTGTTTCCAAGTTGAAGTAAGTCTCCACTTGTCCTTGAACATATTATCGGCCCACTACCTGATCTGCAAACGGCAGGTAGAGATTGGCATGCTAACACCTTATTTTGCCGGAAGAACCTGTGCCGTAGTGCCCTGTCTAGCCAACGCATCCGCTACGCAATTGCCTGGAATATCGTTGTGTCCCGGTACCCAGATGAGCCTGATGTCAAAATACTCTGCCATCACCCTAAGTGATGATTCTTTTATCGTCATGGACGTAGCAAACATGGCTTCCAGGGATTTTATGGCAGGCTGGCTGTCTGTGTAAATACATGTTCTCCGGAGGGTTGTGACACTACTTTTCGGTAGTTCAGCAACCTCCACTATGGCGGTAATTTCCGCCTGAAATACACTACAGTGATCAGGCAGCTTGAAGCCTGACTTGCTCGTCCAACTTTGATCCATCCGTGAAAAATCTGATACTACTGGTATCCCCATCGAGTGACTTTTCCCAGTTATTCCTGTTGGGAATAGAAGTCCTTAGATTTGTCGCTGGTAGAAGGTAGGGTATACACTAGTCCGTTTTTACGGGAATAGAGTTGATCCGGTGTACCAATACAGCGTGTACGGAATACTCCGATATCAAAACGCCACAATCTCTGAATCTCACCAGGGGTGTAGCGGCTGCCGATTCGGCCATGATATCAGGAGTACAGATGTTCAGGATAGTACTAAGTGAAATGCCTGACGCCATGCCCGTTGCCCCACTAACGCTAATCAGTGCTGATCTTTGAATTTTCATCAAGGAATTCAGAATATATTTCTATTGGAGGAACCTCCACCAAACTACGGTGCCAAAGAGAAGTATTGGTCGGACTATTGCCGTATAAATCCACATGGTGAGCTTAGGAGACAATCCCCAGCGCTTTTCTATCATCCCTTTACAGCAGTAAGGAGCAACAGACGCATTTTTCACCCTCTCCTCCACATTCGGTTTCCAAGACAGTTTTCTGTCGAGAATTATCCCCAGATACTTGACCTTTTCCGTCAACTGTAATTACACCCCATTATTTTATATTTATATATTCCGAGAGAACAAGAGAAGCTCGGCTTTAAGTGGGTCAAGTGATAGTCCGTTGTTAGCGGTCCAGTTCGAAATCAGACTAAGTAGGCTGGTTGTACGAATGCTAAGTAAATTGAGGTTTCTACCCGTACAGATGATAGCAATATCATCGGCATAGGCAAAGACCTGGCATTCGGCCGCGTCCAATTCAAGAAGCAGTTCATTGACAGAAGTTAACCATAATAGGGGAGACAGAACTCCCCCTGCGGTGTCCCCTGCTAACGTTCCTAGCAATTGTAACACCACCCCATTCAGCTTTGACGGATCTATCCACCAAAAGACGTGTCACTAAGTTAAAAAGGATTGCCTCCATACTGATTACGGTGCCAGTAGATAAGTGTATTAAGGTCACCAAATGAGAGAAGTCTCCTCAACGTACACTACGCTTTTTTGAAAATTTACTATACTTTTTAAATTTTAAACAACATATTGTGACAGAGAGACGGAATCACCTATGTGTTAACATGCATACAAAATATTTTTTTGTAAAGGGTCCGCCATCTAACGTTTTTTTTTCCAACTAGTGCTTATTTCGTGAATGGTAACACTCATAGAATAACACATACTATAGAAGTTTTTATTCGCTCAATAAATTAAACGTCATAGGTACGATGGAAATTACACAGTGGAGGGTGGAAAATATGGGTTCAATAATACCAGATGGTGGCAATAGTATACAGCGATCCGCAAAGGAACTACACCCGAATTCCGTGTTTTTGTGGCAAACTAGTTGTGTTAAATACAATACAAATGAATACCAACGTTAAAAGTCAACAAAAAAGTGCAAAATACATTTAAATTTTTCAGTTCTACACCAAAACGACAGGAAATAGTTAAGTGAACATATTTTGTAACTCCACCTGGTGTATGGAAATTTTAAATTTAATTTGCTCTCATTTCCACAGACCTACCGAGAGAGTGTGAAATGAAACGTCAGATGAGAGAATAAGTTCTTCTATAGTATGTGTTATTCTATGGTAACACTTAGCTCATGTCTGATTTGACAGATAATTAGTTTTATCCTTCCGCTGAACGAATATGGTTGTGTATACGCTTGAACAACGCTGGGAAATATGTGGAAAATGGGCCTGCGATCGACTTACAGAAGATGCCGATTTTGCCAAAAAAAATCATCTTTTCAGATGAAGCTCATTTTGATCTTGGCGGGTATGTAAACAAGCAAAATTGTCGCATTTGGGGCACAGAAAACCCGCACGCATACATTGAAAAGCCGATTCATCCAAAACGAGTCACTGTTTAGTGCGGATTGTGGTCCAGAGGCACAATTGGCCATTTTTCTTCGAAAATGAGCAAGGAGTGGCCGTTACAGTCAATGGCGATAGTTATCGGGCCATGTTGAACGAATTTTTGTTCACAAAAATTGAAGAGGAGGATATTGGCAACATTTGTGTGGCTACGTGCCACACAGCCGAAGCTACACTCGATGTTTTGCGCCCTGTTTTTGAAGATCGCATTATCAGCCCCAGAGCTGATGTCGTTTTGCCACCTCGGAGCTGCGATTTCACACCGTTGGACTATTATTTGTGGGGTGCCCTCAAAGATAAGTGTTATGCCGACAAGCCAGAGACAATTGACGCTTTAACCCTGCTGTTAGATTAGAAAAAACTTACGAATCTTAGATTGAGGGACCATTTGGTCCATACTGCAATTTTCATCCAAAATAATAATTTTATCTTATTCTTTGTAACTATTTTGGTTCAAAAATTTCTAACGCAAGTATTTGACATATCAAAAACATCCGCTAACATATCAAAAACATCTTCTAAATATTTGACATGAATTTACATTCGCTTGGTAATGAAAAAACTTACGAATCTTAGATTGAGGGACCATTTGGTCCATACTGGAATTTTCATCCAAAATAATAATTTTATCTTATCCTTTGTAACTATTTTGGTTCAATAATTTCTAAAGCAAGTATTTGACATATCAAAAACATCTTCTAAATATTTGACATGAATTTACATTCGCTTGGTAATGAAAAAATGTACTATTGACCAAATGGTCCTCTAACCTAAGATTCGTCATTTTGTATTTTTCTCAGTCCTGAATAAAGTTAGAAAATTTAATTTTCGCACATAACATTGTTTTATTAAAAGACCCCATTAGCAGAAGAATTTAGTCAGTATATATCACCGTTCCAAAGTTACAAGGGAAAACAGAAAAAATTTGGACCAAATGGTCCTAATCTAACAGCAGGGTTAAAGGACAATATTCGTGAAGCCATTGGTGAAATACAGCTGCACACAATCGATAATGTGCTTAAAAATTGGACCGATCATGTAGGCTACTGTATGGCCAGCCGAGGCAGCCATTTGAATGAAATTATTTTCCATTATTAACCGGAGGGATTGTACTTTCAAATAAAAGAAGAAATTTGAGAAAATATTCAGTAGTTTTTTTTATAGCAATTTCAAAAAAAAAGTTATTTGGCGGACCCGCTATTCGTTTTTGAGACCCAAATGTGGCTTTGTTTATTGAAAACCGGTGAAACCGGAAACCAGACAGACAAACAATTACATGAGGTGTCATGGGACACCCGGTTGGAACGAAGTTCCATTCGCTACATATTATGTACTTGTTAGTTCCAACACGCCTAAGGTGCCTGTTGAAAAATACGATAATTTAAATGGATCTTTAAGAATAGAGACTTTTGTAAAATTATAAACTATTTTAAGAATTTTTTTTATAGAATGTATTTAAAAAAACCAACTCTATTTTAAGGTCCTTTTTGTATGAATATGTATTATTTTTCCCGAAAAGGTCTCTTTTTAAAGAGGGTTACTTCTTTTATTAAAAGCTAATGTTTTTTTAAGAAAAGGTACTTTCTGTAAGAAAAGACCATAATTTTTTTTTACAAAGAAGTACTTTTTTTAAGAACAGGTGCTTTTTAAAGAAGTGGTACTCTTTTAGGAAAAGTTTTTTTTTAAGAAAATGTACTTTTTCATAAAGCCCACTTATCTCAAGAAAAGTAAAGAAAAGTAATTTTTTTTAGTTTTAAGAAAAGGTACTTTTAAAAAAAGCAATTTTTTTAAGAAAAGGGGTTTTTTTTGACGTTTTAAAAAAATTTTTCTTTTTAAAGAAATTTGATTTTTTTTAGAATTGGTCCGTTTTTCAAGAACAGGTACATATTTAAGAGTAGGAACTTATCTCAAGATAAGTTGTTTTGTTTCACAAAAAAGATACTCTTTAAGGGAAAGGTAGTTTGTTGAGAAAAGGCAATTGGTTGTAAGAAAATATACTCTGTTAAGGAAAGGTACTTATTTAAAAAAAAAAAATTTTTAAGATAATTTACATTTTGTAAGAAAATTTACTTTTTTCTAAGTAAAGGTACTTTTTAAGATAAGGTATTTGTTTTAAGAAAAGGAAAGCAAAATTTACTTTTTTTAAACTTCTTTCGCTTTGGCTTTTCTAAATTTACTTTTTATTGGGTTCAAAACTACAATATATACTAAATGTTGGGTACAGGCTCCACCTAGAAAACTTCTTATTAATCAAGATATTTCCCAACATATGTTAGTCTAGACCCAAACCAAAGCAAAAGTACCCAATGTAGTTGATAAAACTGGGTTGTAGCATAATAGTGTGAAAAAAATCTGTTTATTTTTTTCATTTAGCCCCCATCCCGCAACGTGCGATAAGGAACTCCGTTCCAAAAGAACCAAAGCAGTAGCAGATCTTCAATTCATGGGAACAATGCTTGCAAACATGTACTTTAGGCCGGGCCCAAAAAATAAAGTTGAAGCTACAGCATTTGGTTAGCAAAAAATCGATCTATGGGTCATGTAGAACACATGCACAAAATTTCAGAAAACACACGACCGCTATACACTTGAAGCAGAAACGAGATGCAATTTCATATTTTGGAAAATTTTTATATAGACTAATTGGTCTGTAATCCTTTTTGGTGGCATGAACAGCCTTACCCGTCTATGGTATAAAAACAATGCCAACCCTAACAGGAAGTTACAATACAATATTAATAGTTTCGTCGAGCTGATACTCCAATCGTTTAGATCAGAGCGTATACGCTGATAACCGTTATAGCACCGGGGTAGTGGACGTTATTTACATCGGAGAGATAAAGCGGTGAGATAAAGCGAAAAATTCTACTAGAAAATAAGTATAACTTCGGACTAAGCAAGTACTTTAAACCAGGGACGTAACAGTTATAAGAGAAATGACGAAAAGGTCTTAGATAACCATTAATATTGACGAATTCAAATAATAATTATAATAAACCTTTATCGTAAGATATATTTAATTTTGGTTATGGTAACCAATATAAGTGAGAAATATTTTATTTTGGTTATGAATAACCATTCTATCAACCAAAAATATTGCTTTGGTTACAATAACCATTATCGTAACTAATTATTCTTTTTGGTTATCGCTACCCATATATATCGTATTTTTAACGTACTAGACACATTTCTAAGCGGCGTTCGGGTAATGCAAGTATTTTAAAAATATTTGGCAAAATAAATAACTCGGGCAGTTTTTTAATTTATTTATTTATTTTATAAAAAAATACGATATAACTGGGTAGCGATAACCAAAATAATAAAATTACTTTCGATAATGGCCATTGTAACCAAAAAAATATTTTTGGTTGGTAAAAGAGTTACTATAACCAAAATAAAATATATCTCAGTTATATTTTTTAAGGTAACCAAAATACTATATATCTTACGATATATATAAAACAGATAAAGCGAATTTCGCGTAACCTTTTCGTCCAAAAAAAAAATAATAACAATTATTTTCTGTCCCTGCTTTAAACATATAGCCTTGTCTTGAGATACAACGATTTAGTTATATAACACTCACATACTACCTCTTTTGCTTTATGGCGCAGAATCCTGTTCATATTGCGAGCGCACGAAACAGCACTGGGAGTTTTCTGGAGAAATATTGTCTGGAAAATATATCGAAGACTATAATCGACGTCGTACGAACCACACGCGTCATCGACATTGACGTAGTTAATAGAATAAAAATAACGTTATTTTGCTGGGCAGGCCATGATTTTGAAATTAAGCGAAGTTATGGAAAACTGAAAACATTTTTCATTGTAAAATCACCTCAAATACTCTGCACCAAGTAAACGTTAGACCGGGTCACGAAAAAAATTCCCCAAAGTCGAGGGCAAATATTAAAAATCACCTCGAAACAATTAAAACAAAATTTCCTTTCCGAGCCCGTGAAAAACAGTCAAAAATAGTTTTTTCTGGTAGTTTTTTTTTGTTTATGGCTGGATCTTAACATACAATCCATAGAGTAATCTCATACTAGAGAGAATATTTTTCACATCTGACGTTTCCTTTCACACTCTTCGTGATGCGGTCGGTGTGATAGACAGATGTTGGACGAAAAGTGACATACACCAGGTGGAATTGCAATAACTTCTTGTTTTAATTTTTTATGTCGTTTTGGTGAAAAACTGTGAAATTTAAATGTGTTTTACACTTTTTATTGACTGTCACTGTTAGCATACATTTGTGTTGTATTTAACACAATAATTTTAACACACAAAACGAAATGCTGTTGTTGTTATTTTGTTCGTTCGAACGTAAATATCACACCAAGCCAAATGTCATAAATTTGGTGATAGAACTATTAGGTCTACTATACGATAAGTATTAGTCTATGATACAATCATTGACGTACTACATCATTTTCTAGTTAAAGCCTCTTTTAAGGCAGTTTCTACTTTTTTTATTCCGAAACAAAACAGTTACATATGACAGGATGTATTTGCAGCATTATACAAGTATTTGTTCATGTTATTTGCATTATTACCACTAATTATTGCATACTTTTTGGTGCTATCGAACATTTTTTCAATAAAAATTATTGCATACTTTTTAGGGCAAAATGATGTTGTACGTCAGCAGCATCTATAGGACAAATGTAGTACTCGTCGAGAACTATACAACGATGTCTTGTGTGTTACGATTGAGCCACAAACAAAAAAAAAATTACGATCAAAAAACGATTTAGTCAGTTTTTCACCAGCTCTCAAATGAAAATTTTTTTTAAATTGTCTCGAGGTGATCTTAAATTTTTGCCCTTAATTTGTGGAGTTTTTTTGTTGATATGGAGGCCGACCCGGTCTAATGTACATAGTCAACGAAACCCGGTTTGTTATAACTCTTGTTTTTTGAGGGCGTATTCAAAATTACAAAAATTGGTTTGTAAACGCCTTAACAAGCTCTGCTCCAACTACATTTAAAAACTGGTTACTTGAAATATCAAGGAATTAAAAACAATAGTTGCAAAAAGCAGTCACTGAAAAACGTTTTTGCAAAATGGAAAATAATTCCCATAATTACTAAAAATTCTCTATTGTTTTGTTCAAAACAGTTTACGCAAAGTTAAAAAGAACCAAATTCATTTTAAATTTTTAAATTGCCTCCAAGCTGATTGCGGTGCCAGAAATTAAGTGTACTAAGGTCACCAAATAGAGAGTAATCTTCACAACGTACACTATGCTTTTTTAAAAATTTACTTTATTTTTTAAATTTGAAACAACTTATTATGGCATAAATACGGAATCACCCACGTGCTGTTCTATGTGTTAACATGCATACAAAATATTTGTTTGTATATGCCAGAGTCCATATCAAGATGTGTAGAGCACAATCCATGTCGCCTTCAATCAGATACATGTGTTTGTTATTTGGTTTTCGTTTTTTTTTTGTTGGTTGGCAATTTAATAAAAGTTTCTGAGTAAATAAACATTCATTACGCACGTGAATTGACGTTAACGGCTCAAAGTCGTAGCAATAAAAGACAAACACATTGACAGCCACCAAATGAATTTCATTAAAATATAGTAAAGACAAGAAAGTTGTTTCAGGCGCATGCGAATTTCTTGTACTTCTTGTTTTTCTCTTGTTCAATTGTTCTGTTGCTGTTTCTGTTGCTATTTCTGTTTATATTTGAATTTAACTCTTGTTTTTTTTGCAAAAATGATAACTAATAAAACATTTCATGTTGTTGATGTTGGTTTTTTCAGCAAAATCAATTTAATTTCGAGATGACGCGTTCTTTTCGCCACAAGTGCCTGCCAAGCAAATGTGATGGATGAAAATGATGTATGTTTGCACAGTACCTGAGCCCCCCTCCCGCCGTATATGATGGATACAGTCAATATTTATACGCATTGAATGAATGGGTGGATCGAGTGTATTGATTGAAAACACTTGAGCTAACTAAACGCAAAACTGAATGGTGGCAGTAGCACTTGGTTTAGCGCAAAATACGAAAATAACATTTCTAATATTAATACTTGTATGAATTATAAACAATTTAATTTTTTCGCCAGGTACTAATTAACAACACACTCTCATTCATTGTTCTCCAAATGATAGATGAAAAAAAAATGCATTAATTAGAGCCAAATTTGTACTCAATCACTGTAATTAAAGTAATTGAATGGAAATTAAGGAAAGTAATTGTTTGGAATGCATCAGTATCTGTTTGAGATAATCGATCAGCCTTTAGAGAAGATATGGATAAAAACCTGCAATAAAAATACGAGTTAGTTAGAGAATCGTGTAATTTTTTAAAGGTTCTAATTTCAAATAACGATTAAACTGTCACAACGTTCAGATCAGGCAACGTTATTATCAATTGTGCTTAGTTTGGTTAACAATTTCATCATAAATAGACCGAATGACCATCATCTGCGCCGTACGTTCGGTCAGGAAGTCAAAGAAATAAACAAAATGGGTTTCCATTACATCCCATGAATGAATTGGGGAGAGTTTCTCACAATCATGGAGCCGCGCGATTTCTAGTTGCGCACTCAGTGATTCGGACTTACTGTTTTACACCGGTTCCGAACTGTATTTTGAGAAGCTATCATGGCTCAGTACTCGATAGTGTTGCGAGGTGTCACTAAGCGAGGTGACCGTCGTCTAAGGAAATGGAAGATGGTTTGTACGCGCTGAAAAAAACGGCCTCTGTAACATATTCTCCCAAACATATTCTGCAGGAACCATGTATATGTTTGGAACACACTTCAAATATTTATATGTTTGAAAATCCCAAACTCAGGTGTATTTAAATGCAAACATTAGCATGTTCACTGACAAATCTGTATGCTTTTACATGGAAACATATGCGTGCTTCATTCCAAACATCCATAAACTTACGTGGAAGCATTCGCGTGTTCCCCCAAACCTCCATATACTTACATGGAAACATATGCGTATTTACACCCAAACATAATAATATTTAGAACGAATTATTCTTTCTATCTTTATTTATTATAATTAAAATAAATAATTAATACAAAAAATTAAAATATTTAAAAAGACCCGTGTTACATTTACTTGCTGAATGCACTACTTTTTTAGAAATGAGAATCTGCTGCTCTTTTGCTTCTCATTTCTTTGTTGTCTCTCACGTTTTTGTTTTCAGAAGGTTTCAACTATGCATTGGTTATCACTATGCGTTGGTACATGAACAACATACTTATATACAAATCTAGTTCATGCAAGACAAGCGTGTATTAATTGCTTGTGTTTTTTTATTATAGTTCACAAATGGTTCCCCGTTCCGATTTTCACAGTAGAGACTCGGGAAGAAAAAGGGATTCACGTTGTTGCCCTTTCCAGTTCCTTTCCTCAAAATCGTTTCTCCCTGTGGTAGCTCACTTTGCGAAACACATACACAAAAACCAAATCAACATCACAAACTATTAAACCGTCCGAGCGTTTGCCTATTATTTTGTCACTTATCAAGTGCTTTTGATATCTTCTGAATACATGCAATTAAAACGCAATACATCACGCACATTCAGGAATATTTACGAATCACTCACTGAGAGAATAATGCAAATATACAGATGCACACTTACAAGATATACTCACTCGTTGCCCCTCTTTTATTCTCTTGCTCTCGAGACAGCATAAATAGTGCAACAAACACGGCTGTATTTATATCACAAACACAAATATATTTGGGTCGCAAACACATATGTTATAACAAGTTAATCATTGTGTCTCAAACATCTAATATTGAATAGCAAAGACATTGCGTTTGGGTACAAGTATATTATATTTGCGACAAGCTCCAAACACACATTATATTTGCATCCAAACAACAAAAAACTACAGATTTTTCAGCGTGCACTAACCATTGCACCACCGAGGGCCAATATCGTTTTTTTACTTCTTTAAAATATGAGAAAAGAGAGAACATTACGGGGAACATGTTCTCTCTTTCATTGAATGGAATGTCGACTGTCGAAAAGTTTTCAAATAGGACGGCGCTACATGCCATACAACGCTTCATACAATCGACCTATTGAAGGAAACATTTGGCGAACGCGTTATTTCTCGTACTGGGCCAGTCAATTGGCCACCGTGATTGTGCGATTTAACGCCTCTAGATTTCCTTCCCTGGGGTTACCTAAAGTCAATGGATTATGCGAATATACCGGAAACTTTGGACGTCTTGAAAGATACCATTGTGAGAACCACTGCCGAGGTGAGGCCCCATTGTCTGAAAGAGTGTCCGAAAATTGGATTTCCAGTATGCGCCACATCCGAGCCAATCTCGGTGCCCATATGGGGCGGTCCCAACACTAACCTACCTGACGTATACATGGCGCCAGTAGTTTAAAACAAAAAAATATTTGTGAAAAGTGGCAACTTTATAAAACATATGTTGTAAGTTTCAAGACGCCACGTAGTTTAGTATTTTTATTTGAGCCATCAAAATTAAACGATGCCAACTTCAAATTCAAACACTTGGATCATGCGAAACTGAAATCAGTAAAGTTGGAATTGAATAATGAACTGCTACTGAAACACCACATCTTCTACGTACTAAGCCATTCTTTCTATACACCTGATATTTATCGCAAAAAACCTCTGAGTCAAAGGTGGTTGGTTTTAACCATGATCTAGTAAAAACAATTACATAATTATCACAAAAAATCATACATGGGGCAAATTAATTATATGACAATTATAATTTGTAGTTTAATTTGAATTATGTGTCCAAATGCAATTTCAGTACCAATTTTCAAAGCATTTCCTTCATATCTGGCAGATGTGGTTTTCAAATATTTTACACAGTACAGGTTTATGAATTTGAAAGTCTACGAGGCAATACCTATCGAAGCCCTCCGTATAAAATAATTTAAAAATAGAATTGCCAGCAGCCAAACAAATTCAAAACAATTAAAAGCATTCCCATATTTCATCACAATTGGTATCCGATTCCACAACCTGCATTTGGATTGCCTGAGCAAATGCAAATTCAAAATTTTTTAATTGCCATTGCGAACAATGGTAATTCTTTTGCATTTGCATTAGATAAAGTAATGCAAATTAAAATCCAATGCAAATTAAAAAAACCCATTTAAGCAAAAAATATTCTTTAGATATAAATTAGACAATTTCGAATTAATTCCCTTAACATTTTGATATAGGATAATAAATCGATTCACTAGTTTTTTGAAGATTGTAGATTACCAGGAACGGAGTGACGAGGTCTGAAACGATGAATAAACTCTATCACGAGAACACCCATTGGCCAAAAAAGATTGCTCCACTAAATTATCAAACATCTTTTCCGGAACTATAATTTTAAAACACGATATGTCTCTCTTGTTAGAGATATTAAACTTATGCACCCTGTAATCATTGTTATTACAGTTAAAAAAGTGTGACTTTATATAATTTCCAATTCTATCAACCGAAATATCAGCAGATAGACGAGACACAAAAACAGTTCTTCGAGAGGGCACAATAATCAAATCATCATCCCTAGGCACCCTATGGGGAGCTGGAACGATTGGTACAGTTATAATACCAGTTAAGTCTCCAGACGGCAAAGCGGGTCCAGGCACAAAATAAGATTCCGGCAAATAATCAGTCTTTGCACTAGAGTTCGAACTTGAAGACGGAATACCATTCGAACTAGAGTGAAAATCGACAGCAGAAATAGTAACTTGTGCAATAATGGCATCAGTACCAGCAAGTGATGATTTCCGAGAGGAGTCAGAAGTCGGGTTAGCAGCATTTAAAGCAGCAACCCTAGCAGGAGGAATAGATGAGGGAAAGGATGCTACAAAAATATTACCAATGTTATCAAAGTTAGGTGTTGGTGGAATATCATTTATATGACAGTCCACAATGGGTATGAACCAAGTTTCGGAGCCATATGTCAAGACAACAAATTTTCGAGAAACTTTTAATTTTTCTGGCTACCTAAACGCTGCCTATACGGTGTTTAGAATCATCCCTAGGAATTTCATATGTTGTAGAAAGTTGTTTATTGAGATCTTATGTACTTTGGTAGATTTTTTCCTTGAATTTTGAACGGATTGCTACCTATGGACCTGAACCGAGGAAAAAAGGTAACTGATTTTGACATTGAAGATGAAGTTTTTTTGATTTTATATGTTCACAATTTTTGTTCTTTATGACAAGAGCTACAACTTTCCTCCAGAGAGTAAATCAAAATTGCAACATATGAGCCTGACAAAATGATCATTTTTGTTTGCAAAAATGACACCTAGGCCACAAATCTTTGGGGGCCCATAAATAAAGTGCATGGCTTTGGGTAAAACTGGGAGACAAGGACCTTTTTTGTCTTTTATTTAGTAGTGGTGTCCGTATATGGTTATATTTCCATGACGTAAAAAATTACACACAGTGTTATTAATGCAGCCAACTTGACAAAACAAATGATGCAGAAGTTCTTATTTTTGGTGCACTTTCACGTGCAATTCTCAGAATTGAGTCCCGAAGTCATGTGCTGTACTGTGTTATGCAAGAAGGAATATCCATATACTTACGAGCAAGCATTGGTTTCATGAATTGTAAATCTGCTGGTTATTGTTACTTTGTAGTCTGTCACGTGTTAGTTTTCAACAGTTTTCAACAAACAAATCCATGTTTGAGCCGCATTATATTATAACATATGAATCATTTTGTCCCCAACATGTAATATTGAATTGTAGACACAGTGTGTTTGGACACAAGTATACTTAGGGTGTTCACGAAGGACTGCTCATCAGCTTATCAGCTCATGTGCTTATCTCGCCAACAACAAAATACATTGAAATAAAATAAGCAACTTTGAGCAACCTGTGCCTTTGGCAAAAGCTTATCAGCTTATCAGCTTATTTTTAGTGTTGGAAAATACCAAAAATTTAACTTGCTGACAACACTAAAAACACGAAGTTTTAGCAAATGGCATCTCAAATTTTATATTTAAGTATTGGTAGCACTGGTATTTACATCTGTTTTTTGTTTATTAAAAAAAAACAATCAAAATGAGCGCAAGTCGGGGGGTCGGGGAAACCTATGTGTACAAACGCAAAACCATAAATATTTGCATCGTGTACATTTCTGACTACTTACCTTTAATGAATTCAATTTCCACAGTACTCATATTGAATCTGAAGTCCATAATTTGTTGTTTAATGCTCTGCTTAGACATTTTACAAACAATTTCAATTGTACATTGATGGTTTTGATTTCATTTATCGAACAGCTGATTGAAAAAAAATAAGCAGATAAGCAGATAACCAACATGGAAGGGTGTTCACGTAGTCCAGAGCTTATTTTTCATCTTTTCAGCACATAAGCTGATAAGCAGCCCTGCGTGAACAACCTAACTGTATTTGAGTCAAGCTATAAAAACGTTATATAAACCTGTACAGAAATTTTAGTCAGGCGAACCGTGTTAAACATACTCTCACCCGAAGTCATGTATTGCGACAAAGTTCTATTGAATATTGTTAAATATGCCAATATTCAATAGCAGAGTGGCATTGCGCTAAATATTATTCAATACCCAACTTAATTACGATCCTAAGTGATCATGGGGAGTTATCGTGACTACCAGTCAATTGTCCGCCCTACTATATCTATACGTGAAGTACAAAAATGGGCATGGCGAAGATGTTCATTTGTTATTAAATAGTAGCTTTTGCGAAAATATTGATCAGTACCAAACATCTTTAAGATCGGTTATGGTATATGGGAGATATCAATTCGATCAGCCGAAAAGCCGCCAAACTTGTATATGGGAGCTAAGAATATGAGCGTTGACAGTAGTTAATCTTTAATTTTTAGAAAAACATTGCCGAGTACCGAATTTTATTAAGATCGCTTGTAGTCAACCGGTAATCCGTCCAACTTTTGTGTGCATTTGATTAAATTTTGTCTAGTACCAAACGTCATAAAAATTGGATCGGATTTGCGGAACAACCAGCCGGCCGCACAACCTATCTTTGTAGGGCGTGGCAAAATCACCATTATCTTCATCCGTGACTCGCGCTTGATGATATAGAAGCTTACAACCTAGTGTTTCACATGATTTATGTCATTGACAACCCGGACGACCACCTAACTTTTGTATGGGAGGTACCAGAATGAGCGTGGAAAAATTACTTATTTTCCATAGAAGAGTGGCATTTGACTAAATTTTGTCTAGTACCAAATTTCATCAAGATTGATTCGGTTTTTCGGCAGTTATCTTGCCGAACAACCTGCCGGCCGAACAACTTATGTATGGGAGGCACCAGCATGGGCGTGGCAAAATCACCCTTGTCTTACTTGGTGACTCGAGTTTGATGACATGAAGCCTATAACCTAATTTCATTAAGATCGGAAGTGTTTCACGCGACAACCCGGACGACCCGCAAGCTTTTATATGTGAGGTACCAGAATGAGCGTGACAACCTCGCCAATTAAGTAGATTATTTATTAACCAATGTTTGAGTTGAAGCTAATCACATCTACCAGAAAAAAGTTTTAGAAGAAACATGATTTTGTACTAAATGTGTCGATTTGTATGGGAGATACAAGAAGGGGCGTGGCCAAAACGCCCATTTTCAATTCAAACCCAAGTTTGGACAAATACTAGTCACAAACAAAATATCATTGTGATCGGCAAAGATTTACGGGAGTTATCTAGCCGCACAGCCAGCCGTCCGAACATCTTTTGATGGGAGGTACCAAAATGGGCGTGTCAAAAACCACCGTTGCCTTCACCGGTGACTGGCGTTTATTGACATGAAGCCTAATACCCAATTTCCTTAAGATCGTAAGTGTTTCACGCAACTTATCGCATTGACAACACGGACGACCACCAAGTTTTTGCATGGGAGGTACCAGAATGGGCGTGGGGACTTTGCCCATTTTCTTCAAGTAAGTAAATATTTGCAGATTATTAACCAATGTTTGAGTTGAAGCTAATCCCATCTACGAGATAAAGGTTTTAGAAGAAATACGATTCGTACTAATTGTGTCTATTTGTATGGGAGGTACCAAAAGGGGCGTGGCCAAAACTCCCATTTTCAATTCCAAACTAACAAACTAATGGTCACTGATAAAATTTCGCTGTGATCGATAAATATTTATGGCAGTTGTCGTGTTGACCAGCCAGCCAGAGAGACAGACGTCTTAAAAAGTCCCAAAACGAATTTCGTCCAAGGATACTGAGGGTCTAATATGGCTCCTTCCATGGGTTACATTTTTTTCCGTATTAAATGATATATACCCCCATCCCTAGGGGTGAGGGTATAAAAAGACAGGTTTTTTTACCGTATCGTAAATCTTCTGTACGAAATCTATATACGGTTTATTTAGGTTGTGGGCAATATAGCGAAACCTGCTTTAAGTTCCGTTTTTGAATCACAGATTAATCTAAATTTTAATTCAGATTTTATTCTGTTGGAACATGCTCTTAATATTCAATAATCTTTCTTTTGCAAGTGAAGAAATCTTAGAAATAAGCATGATTTAATATACATGATCGCTAAAAGGAGAAAATATCTATGGCAAAAACCTAAACAAAGTGCGATAAAGAGACTTTAAAACGATATTCAGTGTTTACAAAATTGTTAAAATGCGCTTGTATTTGATGGAGAAATACAATATTTCAAGTTAGGCAAATAATAGAAATATGTATATGGATGTGTGTATAGTTAAAAAGTTTTATTAATTAAATACAACTGTTTAAATAAAACTAAACGAAATAATAGAAAATTGTTAATTTTATGTGAGCGTGTTACGTTTGTCCCTACCCCTGCCTTTGGGTGGGATTTAAATTTGATTGCCGCAGTTGTCACTGTCTTAAGTTTGGGTGATAATATTTTAATACAGATTCTCAACACAGAATACAAAAGAATATTAACGACATGAAAATGCAATTGTGCTGTACAACTTGTACAACAATTTTCCTATACAACTTGTACAGTGAAGTGTTTTGGATTTGTTATTAAATTTATGAGTTTTTATTAAATTATTTAATGTTTAAAACACAATGTACTATATTGTGAACATTCATGGAGTAAATAAATCATATGACAATTATAATTTGTGGTTTAATTTGAATTAGCTCTACAAATGCAAATTCAAAAAAAAAAAAAAATTAAATACCATTGGCATTGTAATTGTTTTCAAAGCATGTCCTTCATATCCGGCAGTTTTGGTTTAGAAATATTTTATACAGTACAGGATTATGTAAAGGGTTTTTCAATAAGAGCGCTACAAAAGTTTTTTTAAATAAAACAAAACCGGTTTTAGATACCAATGAAATTCGTTATTCCTGTGAAAGTACGTTCGATGCCATTATGTATGGAACTCGATTTCTTTTGCATGGCCACCACGGGCACGCTTACAGAAGTCCAGACGCTGAACCCAATTTTCGACGGTTTTCAAGCATAAATCGGCCGATACTGCTGCAATTTCACGTTCGATATTCGTACGAAGTTCATCAATCGTCGCTGGCTTGTTGGCATAGACGATAGACTTGACGTATCGACTGGGCCGTTTCGTGAGATAACACGTTCACCAAACTTGGTTTCCAATAAATTGATTGTGGCATTCGCTGTGTGGCTTGTGGCGCCGTACTGTTGGAACCACATGTCCTCCAAGTCCATATTATACAATTGGGGCCAAAAATATTCGGATATCATTGAACGGTAGCGATTCGCATTCACAGTAATGTGCCGGTCTTGATCATCACGGAAGAAGTACGGCCCAGTGACGCCGCCGGCCCATAAACCGCAACAAACCGTAATTTTTTCGGGATGCAATGATGACTCATGGACTGCGTGTGGATTGCTGTCTGACCAATAACGCATATTTTGCTTATTGACGAAGCCATTCAGCCAGAAATGAGCCTCATCGCTGAAGATGATTTTCCGAAGAAAATCCGAATCATTTTCAAGTTGTTGCTCTGTCCAATTCACGAACATACGACGCTTAAGGTGGTCAAGCGGTTCAGTTCTTGCGTCAATTTGATCTTGTAAGGATGTAGGCCAAGATCTTTTCGCAAAATTCGCCACAACGACGTCACAGAGATGCCCAACGCTTAAGAACGACGTGTGAGAGACACATTTGGGTTTTCTTGAACTGAAGCCTCAGCGGCAGCAATATTCTCGACACTACGGGCACTTCGTTGTCTCACTGGCACGGGAAAATTTTGTACTGTGACTGTGGATTCAAATTTTTCCACTCGACGCTCAATTGTTGATCTGTTAGGACGATTATGACGACCATAAATTGGACGTAGCGCTCTTAAAGTTGAGGCCACTGACTCCAAATTTTTTTTTCAATTTTTTTTAACAATTTCGACTCGTTGTTGGCTCGTATATCTATCCATGATGAAATGGCAAACCTTACTGAAGAGAAATGTCAAAAGAGCGGGAAAAAATATGGCGTCGGTTGCTGTCCCTATCGATTTACTTTTGTAGCGTCTCTGTTGAAAAACCCGTTATTTGAAATTACTACGAGGCAATACCTATCGAAGCCACAAACCTCTACCTATAAAATATTATAAAAACAGAATTGCCAGCAGTCAAACAAATTTTAAATAATTAAAAGCATTCTCATATTTCATTACAATTGGCAACCGATTCCTCAACCTGCATTTTTATTGCCTGAGCAAATGAATAGTCACAATTTTCTAATTGCCATTGCTGGCAATGGTAATTCTGTTGCCTTTCCATAAGATAAAGTAATGTGAATTAAAATCCAATGCAAATTCAAAAAACCCAAGTATGATTGTGAACGAAAGACTTTGTTGAATATATTTTATAAACAAGTGTAAATATGATTGTAACTAATGGACAGAACCAAGTGGACATGTACAAAGAAATAGTTTCATATTAGCAGCTGCAATTTCTTTGCACCTCCCCACTTGGTGCTTTTCTTAAGAGTATTGTTGAAAATTTTGGAGACATTAAATTAAATATTAGTAAGTCCGCAATCTCCGGGCCCAGATAGTATTATACCAAAGATCCTGCAATGAGAGGAGGTCATAATTAGGCCGTGGCTCTCTATTATATTCCATTATGTTCCGTTGGAGCCAGGTAAGAGTGGTATTTATTCCCAAGGCGGGAAGACGGAGTCATGAGAGCGCAAATGATTTCAGACCGATCAGCCTCTCATCGTTTCTTCTGAAAACGCTTGAAAGGCTAATCGACGCACACATCCGCAAGAAGATGGATGGATCACCCAAAATATCACGCAGCCAACATGCATACCTAAAAGGCCGCTCAACAGACACAGCCCTGCACGAAGTCATCAGAACTATTGAGAGGTCCTCGCTGCCTTCTTGGATATAGAAGGTGCTTTCAATAACGTAAGCTCAGCGGCTATAGAAGAATCACTTGAAGATCTAGGCATAGAAACATTCCTCATGAGTTGGATAGTGACAATGCTACAGAGCAGTATTATCAACGTCTCTATGGGAAATAGCGAGTCATCAAAGCGAGTGAATAGGGGAACTCCCCAGGGTAGAGTCATCTCTCCCCTACTTTCGTTACTCGTGATCAACCAAATACTACTGAAACTGGACAATATGAGGATCCAGCCCATGGTGTATGCGGATGACGTGGTAATAATGGTGTCTGGTTTGTTCCCATCCGTGTTGAGCGAAATCATGAACCTTGAAATCACTTAACGATTGGGCCACTGGGAGTGGTCTTGGAGTGAAACCAGGGAAAACTGGGGTCATGCTTTTTACCACGAAGACCAATATACCAAAGTTTAATCCTCCTCGACTAAGTGGAATAGAGTTTCCACTGTCAACTCACGCCAAGTACTTGGCGTGGTTCTAGATCCTAAACTTTCCTGGAAGCGTAACATAGAACATCGCGCACAGAAGGCAACCGCTTGTCGGAAAATATTCGGAAGCCGGTGGGGTCTCCGACCGAAAATGGTGCTATGGATGTACACTAGCATAATCAGACTAATACTCTCCTATGGAGCAATGGTATGGTGGCCTTTCCCAGGGAAGACGTCCACCATGAAACTGTTGTATAGACTACAGAGATCAGCTTGTATCGGCATAACAGGGGCAATGATGACGTGTCCAGCTGAAGCCCTTAATGCAATGCTTCATATTATACCAATCGGCCTTCACATCACAGCTAGTGCGGCCTGGATTGCCACTCGACTATACGCTCGTGGACTCTGGAAGACCAACACATATGGACATACGAGTATACTACAGACAATCCCAAGAGAACTCAATATAATAACCGATTACTGCACCCCCTCATTGACGTTCGATAACCTATTCGATGTCAGGTTTCCCAAGAGAATAGAGTGGGATAAAGGGGAACCACTTACATGTTTTGACACCAAAGTATTTACGGACGGATTCAAAATGGAATGTGGAACCGGCTCGCGTGTTTTAGAGGCAGGCTTCAATTTATCATTTAAACTGCCAGACAAGTGCAGCATTTTCCAAGCGGAGATACTGGCCATCAGAGAAGCCTGCGCCGCACTTATACTACAGCGAAGAACAGAGTGCATTGGACTATTTGTAGATAGACAAGCGGCTCTCCTATCACTCAAATCTTACGACACTGCATGTAAACTCGTTAGTGAATGTAGGGAAAAACTTGTCGAGCTAGGCCGGCTAGCCAATGTGGTTCTTACTTGGATACCAGGCCATAAGGGTCTCCTAGGGAACGAAAAGGCAGACGAACTAGCTAGGGCAGGATCCTCTTCGCAACGCCTATAGGGTCGCAACGCCTATAGGGTTGGTCAAAAGAGGTATTTTCCTGCATTTCCTTGAACGAGCGAAGACCAGATGGGATAGGACGGAAACGTGCCGCATATCCAGAAACACATGGCCAGAATATAACAGTCACCGTACTAACTCCCTGATCAGCCATAATAGGGGAGACATATCTAGGCTAACTGACGTGCTGACCGGGCTCTGGCTAATCGGGAATCACGCAAGACGGTTGAAGCTGTCAGATAATGACCACTGCCGTGCCTGCGATGACGCAGAAGAGGAGGAGACGGTGGATCATCTGCTCTGCAGTTGTCCGGCTCTGACGAATAGATGCCTGAAGACTATGGGCAGCACCTTCCTGCATAACCTCACTGAGATACACGAGATAGATCTAGGGGATCTAATGAGGTATCTCCGATTAACAGGCTGGATATAGACACGGTACTTTGGACCTTCCGGAGTGATGTGGTATGCAAAACGGTGCCTCAAGGCACTAATAACACTGTGCGACACCAAAAAAAATTATGGGGTTCTCTCAACGGATTCTGGTAGAATGGTCTAAAAAAATATACGTATATCGGCGTTTTGCCAGATCTCATCAGATTTTTTTTTAGGGCGGGTCAAAGTTTCCGCATCTCGGAACTTTCCTGCAAAATATCGGCATGCAAAATTGTGTGTTCCTTACTCCTGAGGTACGAAATATGTTCAGAAGTTTTATAGAAAAAATTCATATAAACAATTTTGTGGAATAAATTAACCCTCTAACTGTCACGTATAACCATAATTTTTATTTTTTTTAAAACTCGCAAAAAACTGTTCCAAAATGACGGGGGGCGTGGCCAAAATGTTCTACAAAAATTATCGCCATACAATTTCACTATATGTGTCCGAACACTCCAAAACACAAATCTTAGCCCAAGTGCTAATATCTTCCGATGTTATTCCGATGTTATACGCTTCCGATGTTATTGAAATTGTGTATTAGGCTTCATGTCCATAAACTCCAGTCACCGATGAAGACAAAGGTAATTTTGCCACGCCCGTTTCAGCACCTCGCATACAAAAATTGTTCGGCCGACTGGCTTTTCGCCCAGATAACTGTATTAAATCTTTGCCGACCACAAAGATATTTTCTTAGTGACCATTACTTGTCCAAACTGAGGTTGGGATGGAAAATGGGCGTTTTGCCCACGCCTCTTGTCGTACCGCCTATACAAAACGACACATTGAGTATAAAATCATGTTCCTTCTAAAAAAAATTCTGGTAGATGTGATTTCAATTCTGTGACTGATTTTCTGCAAGTGGACTGTATTTAATGGAACCTATGGTTGCCCCAAATGTCAAAGTCAAGAAATAAAAGACAATTATATAATTAATTATAGTAATTGACAATTTTGTTTCTCAACCGGCTTCTTACCACTTCGCCAAAAACCACCTAAGTGAAGTTCAATCGTAAAAAATATGAATAGGAAAATAAAACTCAGGACTGGAAAAAATCTTAATATGGGAACTCTTTTTAATTCAGTTTCATAGATGCGTTGAACTCGGTTCAATACACTGGTTAATAATCTGGAAATGTATACTTAACTGTAGAAAACTGGCCAGGTTGCCACCCCCTATCCGGTACATCCCAAACAAAATCTTGATGTTCCGCCGGATTGTCAATGCGATAAGTCGTGTGAAATACTTCCGATCTTAGGTTATAGGCTTCATGTCATCAAACGCGAGTAACCAAGTAAGACAAGGGTGATTTTGCCACGCCTATGTTGATGCCTCGTGGCCGTCGGTGGTGCAGTGGGTAGTGTGCGCGCCTCTTGTACATGACATCCTGGGTTCGGTCCCTCCTCTGACCACCTTAAAATTTCTTTCGACTGCGGTCACCTCGCATAGTGACGGCGAAACTATCGAGTATTTAGCCATGAAAATGCTTCTCAAAAATACCGTTCGGAACCGGTGTAAAAGTGTAGGTCCCAATCAGTGAGTATAAAACTAGAAAGCGCACAGCTCACTGGTTGTGAGAAACTCTCCCCGATTCCTTCTAGGGATGTAATGGGAAACCATTAATTTTTTTATGTTGGTGCCTCCCATACATAAGTCGTTCGACCGCAAAACCGAACAAATCTTTACGAAATTTGGTACTACATAAAATTTAGTCAAATGCACACAAAAATTGGGCGGATGACTGGTTGATCGACACGATAGATCTCGTAGACTACAAGAGATCTTAATGAAATTCGGTACTCGGCAATGTTTGCCTAAAAATTAAAGATTAACAACTCTCCACGCCCATTTTCGTACAACCTATACAAAAGTTGGGCGGCATTCCGGCTAGCCGACTGGATATCTCCGACTCGACTCCATATTGCCACATTTCCCAACATTCAATAGAACTCGGTGGCAATGGATGACTTCGGGTGAGGGTATGTTTAAGTAGGTTCAATCGACTGAAATTTCTGCACTGGTTTTCCCACCTTTTTCGTGGGGCGCTAAGCGATTCTAAGCGGCATCGGCTAAAATCGCTTACCTTCTCAAATAAAGTGGTCGAACGTTTAGTTAAGCGGGAATAACAAAAAAAAAACCAATTGTATTGGTTTTTATAAGGGAACATATTGATGAGGTGGAATACAATTATTTTTTGTTGGGTTTCATTAACTTGCTTACACACTAATACTGAAACTTAATCCGATTAAAAATTAAAACAACGCGAAAATTGAAACCGCCTCATCAAATTTATGGATTTTGATTCTACACCTTTCGACCTCAGTTTTATAAAGTGCACCGATGGTTGAAAAATTGAATATTTCATATCGGATTAAGATCAATTAAAATGAATATAGTAAAAAAGCCTTTAATTTTCAATAAATTTGAAATGTCGGTGATTTTTTCACCGTTGTTATTTTTGGATTGTTATCGAATATTTACAGGCTCGGTGGAAGATGAAGATAAAGTCCTATCTGTCTGACATTTTACACAGGGGCACGAATTCAAACTTATATTTATAAAGGGGTTCGTCTTCAAATAAGGACTACAATACCAAATTTAGAAAGAGAAAAGTTGTGTTTGTATAATTGCATTTGGCTGTAAAAACTTTATAACATAACTACATAAACAGCATGACAGTCGCAAACTTTCCAACATTTCCAAATATTTTATCAAGCTAACGAAACAAATGTTTCATATTCTCGCATTTAAATGATATTCATTGCAATTCAACTTTTTGCACTTTACTGTCAGTTCCGTCTCAAGTGTAGCGCAAGAAATCACACAACCAAATGCATACAAATGACTGTGAGGTGTAGATGAAATACATCATTCTATGTTCCCACATGCATGGGTTGGTTGTCTTCTCAAATGTCGGCAAGCAAGAGCTAAGATTTACGTCGACAATTAAACAATTAGATGCTAGAGGTGTGACACCATGTCACACATTTGTTTCTCTAAATGACGGCGTGACGCGTTTTCAATCATCTAAAATACACATCGCAGAATTTCATTGCAGTTTATGTTCTTGTTATGATTTAAATTCATTCGTTATCTTTGTTCGATATTAGTTCATGTATGTATTTGTTTTAAATTTGTGTTTTCTTCTTTCCGTTATATAAAAACAATTTGTTAATAATCGGCGCTGTTAGTTTAATTTAAACGAACCATTTTACAAAATAGAACGTGTTTGAATTAATTGCTTACGCTGGTTGTCTAAGAGTAAATATTTTTGAGCGATTGAGAATAAATATTTAAAATGCTTGCAACCACTTAAGTTTACGTAACTTTGTTAAATATACAGGAAGGGAAAATGTTATTTTTTAATGAAAGAAAATATTGAACAACACGTGTTTCCACATGAGATATGTTCATATCTAATGAAATAAATTTAAAAATTTTATAACTGAAAATCAAAGCACTTCCTCACAATAAACTAAGGAACAAATATAAGTCCCTTTAAATGTGCGCTCAGATATGGCATAGTATAAGCTTCATTAGAGTGTCACCAAATGTACCTATCACTGAACATTTGGCTACTGGCTACCAACTACTGTGTATAGAATTAAGTATAAATCCTTTTTTTTTTTTGAAACGGTTGGAGTACATAATTTTCTTCTCACTGCTACAGGGTGATTCAATTGGAATGCAGATCTTTGACAGCAATTATTTGTAATATTCTGTTTTAATTTTATTTAGGCAGTTGGTACTACAGGCTTTGCAAACCTCGAAGAAATTCGAAGAAACTACGTTGGCACGAGACATGACAATACCCGATGTGCGTGAAGATAAATTTGAATTTAAAATAGCAAAGACACCAACTAATTTACTTAGCAGAGCTCTGTTATAGATCTAACAGAACTCTTTTAAATACTTTATTTTTAAGATAAATCAGCAATTTATTGATTTTTTCAATTAAAAAATCGATGCAGAAATTAATATAATCACATTTCAATCTAAATATATTTGCTGCACAAACTAATTTATATGCAACCAAATCCCAAATATTGATATTTAAATATGTCACATATAGTGGGACTATCAACTCAAAAAATGGACACACGAAGAATTCTCCACGAACCAAACATATGCCAGTCGATAGAACTTAAGGATTGCCTTCGAAATATAAAGTCTACATTTTCCCAAGGACTTTCAGAAATTCAGAATTTGAAATTTTCTGTGTGAGGTCCCTTTGCAAGATTTGGGCAAAACTGTGGTCAAACGGAAAATTTTCCAAGAACCAAACTTATGCCAGTCGATAGCATTAGCATTATCTTCGAAATGTGAAGGCTAAAATTTCCCATGGAGCTCAGAAAATCAGAATTTGAAATTTTCTGTGTGAGGTCCCTTTGCAAGATTTGGGAACACTATGGTCAAACGTAGAATTTTCACGAACCAAATATATGAAGTTGGGTAGTGCTTGACACATTCTTTCAGAATATCCCAGCTAAATATTTCAGAATTCCCTCAGAACCTTAAATTCTTCATTTTGTATTTCATATATGAAAACAGTTCTTCGGCCACTGTACCCAAACGAAGAATTCCCCACAACGCAAACGTATGCCAGTCCATAGTCCCTAAGGAGTGGCTTCGAAATATGAAAACTAGAATTTTCCAAGGACCTTCAGATATTCTGAATTTTAAGTTTTCTGTGTGAGGCCCCTGTACAAGATTTGGGCCCACTGTGGTCAAACAAAGAATTTTCCAAGAACCAAATATATGCAGTTGGGTAGTGATTGACACATTCTTTCAGAATGTGAAAGCTACATATTTCAGAATTCCCTCAGAACCGCAATTTATTCATTTTGTATATCATAAAACAGTTTTTCGGCCACTGTGCCCATACGAAGAATTCTTCAGGAAGCAAATGTATGCCAGTCGATAGTCCTTAAGAAGCCTCTTCGAAATATAACATCCAAAGTGGGACTATTAACTTAAAAGATGGTCTCAAGAAGAATTCTCCACGAACCAAATATATGCCGGTCGATAGTCATTAAGGGTTGCCTTCGAAACATAAAGTCTGGAATTTCCAAGGACCTTCAGAAAATCAGAATTTGAAATTTTCTGTGTGAGGTCCCTGTGCAAAATTTTGGCCCACTGTGGTCAAACGAAGAATTCTCCAAGAACCAAAAATGTGCAGTTCGGTAAAGCTTGACACACAAACTCTAATTCTGAATTTCTGAAGGTTTCTTGGGTTCTAGACTTAATATGAAGATAGAATTCTTCATATGACAACATTTTGACGTCATAGTCTCACTATGTGTGACATATTTAAATTACAATTTTTGGGATTTGGTTGCATATATCTATATTAGTTTGTGCAGCAAAAATATTTAGCCTGGAATGTGATTTTATTAATTACTGTATTTTAAATTTCTGCATCGACTGTTTAATTGAAAAAATTAATAAATATCCGATATATCTTTAAAATAAAGTGCTTAACAGAGCTCTGTTAGTTCTATAACAGAGCTCTGCTAAATAAATTGGTTTATGTCTTTGCTATTTTAAATACGAATTTATCTTCACGCACATCAACACCCGTGCGTCTTCGTACAGATCGTTAGGCCGAAAATATTACTGCTGTGGACCAAAGCGTGGAACCTGGCCGCGATAACCTCAATTTGTCGTCGTGGTCATGCACAACAATTGAACCTTTCCTACAGCACCGTTTAGAGGATTTTAACAAAAGACCTATTTTAACACTTCAGTTGACACAGAAACTGAAGCCTAGCTTGCATTTGTAGCGACATATATTTACCAATAGGATGGTGGAACAACTAGAAATTAATGCCGATTTTGCAAAAAAAAATCTCATGAACGATGAGGCATATTTTAACCCCAAAAACTCCTCCATTTAGTTTACTGAATATTCACATGTCATTCCCGAAAAAGCTATGCACCCACAACGAGTAAGTGTCTGGTGAGTTTGATGCGCTGGCGGAGTCATCGGTCTTTTTTTTTTTTTTTTTTTTTTTTTTTTTTTTTAAGTGTTTATTTTATTCAATTCATATATTCAATTAGATACTATAAATAAACAAAAAGATACAATATAATATAGTAATACAACGCCCTTCAACGGGAACTCAAGTATACTTAATATGGGTAGGGTATTCCCACTCAGACTTTTTATGCTTACAATTTTGGGAATTATTACATAACGTATAAACTTATGTTTAAATAAATTCACATATTGTAATGAAAAAATTACACAAAAACATTACTTAAATATTGTGAAAAAGATAAAAAAAAAGTCAGAATGTTAAAAAAGTTTAAATTTAGACTGTAATCCACCAATATACATCTTTATTCAATTTGCTCCTTTCCACACGGTCTCTAATAGATACGCTAGTATCAAATCTAATATCGATGTTTATGACTAAATTATTGTCAACAGCTTTTGAGTTAGCCCTTCTATGTAAATGGTAAAAAATTGGAGTACCATCAGACTTTTGCATGAAGCCATTTTTATCAAGGTAAAGAAAGGCCTCAGGTGGTACGAAACCTGATACTAACGTATTATGTATATATAGATCGCTTGTGTAGTAAGGAGCCATGATTAGGTTATTTGACACACATTGTGTAGTTTTAACAATGTGTTTTCTTATTAATTTAATTATGAAATTGTCAAATCTGTTTATCTCAGCTTTGTTGTATAGTCTTTTGTTGGAAATATATTTTGTGAAATTGCTGTTTCTAGATCTATACAAGGATGTACAGGCGCGGAGGCATTTTCTTTCGAATTTACGTATACGTTCCATATAAGACGGGGAAATATTGAACCATATCGGACATCCATATGTTATGATAGGGCGTATTAAAGCCTGATACAAAAGTATTTTTACTTTCTGTTTGACATGTTTAGAAAAGAAAAGAGTTTTGTATCTGAAAAAAGCATGTCTAGCCTTTGTTATTTGTGTGTTAACATGAGTATTGAAGTAGAGAATTGTATCTAGATGGATACCTAAGTATTTTACTACCTCTTTATTTGGTATCTTTATACCAGAGAGTGGAGAGTATATACCAAATGTTTTCCAATATTTTCTGATATTATAGTTGCATTTGTCTACTGGGGGACGAAAGAGAATGGTCTCACATTTATTATAATTTATGTTCATATTCCAATCCTTCGCATATTTGACGACCTTATTAAACTTTTCCTGTAATTTTTCTGTAATTTTATCTACTCTATTATCGGCGTGATATACAATTAGGTCATCTGCGAATCCAATAGATTCAGGTAGAAGATTTAATAAGTCGTATATGTATAAATTAAATAAAATCGGTGCATTGACTGTGCCCTGTTGGAGGCCATTCATAATGTGGAATTGTTGGGAACTTACAGTACCGCGGCTACTTACAACGAAATGTCTCTCATTGATCATATTGTAGAGTAGTATTACAAATCTAAGGGGGAACTTATGATTCAACATTTTGAAGATTAATCCTTGAATCCAGATATTATCGAAGGCTTTTTGGAAATCTATCAAACATGCCCCTGTATATAATTTCCTATTCCAATTCCAGTTAATATTTGACACCAAAAGGTTGGTCGCGTGGATTGTAGAGTGCTTATATTTAAACCCAAATTGGTTTTCAATTATTAAGTTGTGGCTATTCAGTATACGAATTATTCTCGAGTTAATGCAACTCTCGAATATTTTACTTATATTAGGAAGCAATGTTATGGCTCTAAGGTTTTCGGGATGACTTAGGTCCTTATTTTTCTTAGGGAGTGTAACAACTTTACCTAGTTTCCACGACGAGGGAAAGTAAGAGTTATTGAACATATTATTAAATAAGATACAATACTGCAGAATTAGCTTTGGTGGAGCCTTTTTAAGGGCTATATTGGGAATGTTGTCCACGCCAGATGAAAATTTTCCCGTGAGATTTTTGAAAATGTACATAATCTTTTCCTGAGAAACAAAATCTTCGAATTCTGCAGAATTTGGTATTTCATCAGCCCTAATTGTGTTCGAGAAGTTTGTTATTTGGGTAGGGTTCTCATCAAATCCGGATTTTTCTTCTAAAAATCTGGTGAACCCATTATTTACCTCCTGGTGTAGGTTATTACTAATGTCGATTTCTTTTGGGCCATAAACTGTTTCCAGGTACGCGCCGACAACATCTAATAATTGTATTTTGTCTTTTATTACAAATTTTCCCGAATTGGTGTCAATTAAAACTGTATCGGGATCGATATTAGCTCTTCTGAGCAAAAATTCTTCATTGTTTCCGATTTTTACTGTTTCAAGAACATTGGAGTCGTAGCTTCTATATTGCTTTCTGGCTTCTGTATACATACCTAAAGCATCCTTTGGACTCAAATGAGATAATTTATCTTTATGATGTTTGTTGAAGGAGAATATTAAGTTTTCCTGAATTAGTTGTCTTAGTAGTTTCAATTTAGCTTTAAAGAATGATAACTGACTTACAGAGAGAAGTCGTTGTAATCTGTTGTGTCTTTTAATATAAGTGAGTGTTCTATTTTTCTCTGCTTGCAATTTTCTTATAATTGGTGTTATCAATATTTCCATTTGATCTCTATTTTGAAAAAAAGGAATTGAATGCCCAATAGCATTAATAATAATGTTGTTTAGCTTTTCTAAATGAGAGTCAATTTCAGAATTTGAGAGATTTGTATTGTTGGGGATAGAATCATACATATCTAGTGAATTTATGATCTTGTTCTGAAATTTTTTCCAGTTTGCTTTCTTGTAATTGAAATTCAAATTTTCCTCACGTTTTTCGATGAGAAATGGTGTTTTGTTTATGTCCCTAGAAGCTACTATTTTTATCGCATTATGATCACTATCATATGATAACGTTTCTAGACAATTTAAACTGGGATTTGTTCTTTGAATATGTATACGGTGGTCTGCTAAGCATATATCTAAGTAAGAGTTACATCGGGGGTAGGATGGAGAAGCGGATGCATAAAAGTTACATCTGAACCTAATTGCATTGTTCCATAACCAATCTTTAATTAAGTTTCCCTTGTGGTTATCTGCCATATTTCCCCAATCTGTATGTTTACAGTTTAGATCTCCTGCTAATATGTAAAAGTGGTCTGGATTATCCAGCTTTAAAGATTGAAAAAGATTGTGTAATTCATCTTTAAAATAGGTATCATTATTACCTGATGGATAATAAGCCGATATTATAAAGAGTATATTATTGGTATCTATTGGTATTGTGACAATGCATGTTTCTAGATACTTAAAGGATTCTATTGTACGATTAGTGAATGTTTTGTATTTGATTCCATTTTTGATTAGTATACCTGTACCACCTCCGCACCTGGCCTGCACTCTGTCTTTTCTAACAATTTCATAATTTTCAAACACGAGTTTGTGTTTAGGATTAAGTTTAGTTTCATTCAGAAGAACTATATCTGGTTTATGGATTCTTAAGAAGTTGGTTAATTCGTATCTTCTATTTAGCTTTACTAGAGAATTAACGTTAATGTGTATAATATTTAATATTTTAGAAATTGTATTTGATGGATTATAAACTTGATCCATTACACGTCCATAAATTAGAATAGAGTATCAATTCTGGAAGATTGCAGTTGCAGTTGTTTTTGTAAATTAATCATTTGGTTTGATAAGCTTGTTAACATATTTTTAAGATCTACAAAGAAGTTATTTTGGTAGGTTAGTATTAAGGGTTTTGTTATTTAGAATAAATGGATTTTCAGATTTTAATGTGTTGGCATAACTTATATTGGGATTTATATTAGATGGGCTAATGTTCGCATTTTGTTTTAACACGATTCTTCTAGATCTGACTTTCTTTTGAAGTTCACGGTATTTTTCGCAGCCTTTGTAAGACGCTGGGTGACCATATTTGTTACAGACTACACAGTATAGCTTGTCACGTTCGTTTGTATCAACTGTAGAAACAGCACACTTTCCACTGTCATGGGATTGATTACATTTTACGCATCTCGGGGGTAAGAAGCAGTTTGCTGCACTGTGGAAGAAACCCTGACAGTTTCTACATTGTTGAATTTCGGGTTTTTTGAGCGGCTCCCATTTTATCCGGTGATGTAGAATACCTGTTATATTCTTTAATTCAGTGGTGTCACTCTCTGGGCTTAATTGTACGAGGAACGACGGAAGACAGTATTTTTCTTTTTTAGATTTATTTGTGTAGAATTGAGCAATCTTCACAAATTTTAAATTTTCATTTTCGTATGTGCGAAGTTCTTCTAGAATTAATTCGGTATCAGTTGCGCCACTAAGGCCTTTAAGAAACATCGTCTTATTTTTGATACATTTGGGAGTAAATGTATAAAAGTTAGTATGTGTTTTTTGTAAATGATTTTTGATCCGTGCAAAATTAGCCATGGACTTTAAGTGTAGTGTAATTTTCTTGTTCTTGTGGTTTAAATCTTTGATTTCAAAATCATTAATTTGTAGACCATTTTTTATAAATGAAATAAGTTCATTGGGTTCCACATTGTATATATTTATTGGGGGCACTTTTTCGTTTTTGTTTTGATTATTGTTTACGTTCCGTTTGCTTGCACTCTGAGCGGAGTGTCTGCTTGTTGTTGGTATGCAGTATGTAGCTGATCTGGAATCTTCGTGTGTGACATTATTTGAGTTAGACGTTTCTCTTGGATTACGGTGTATTTGTACTTGCATTTGCGAATGCACTTGCACATGTTTCTCATATTTTGAGAGTAAATCTTCATCGCATTGAAAGTCATCCTCAGCAAGAATTGAGTAATAATTGTTTTTCAATTGTTTACTTTGAGAATTGTTCTCCATGGTTACACGTTTTCGCTTTCTTTCATTTTCTACAAAATTATTATTACTGTTCAATAAATTAGAGTTTTGAGCGTTATGCTCACTCATTTTATTGAATCAAATAATATGATTCTTTGATTGTTTTCCTGTTTTTATTCACTGGCCACTTGTAATTTGTATGCACTCGAATAAACAACGAATTGACGGCTCGAACCTTCACAAAAACAACAGAATGAAAATAGTTATGAGAAAAGCGACCGTCTCTCATGACTGTTCGATTCAGACTCGGAGTCATCGGTCCCTACTTCTTCGAAAATGAACCGGTAACGCTGTTACGGTGAACTGTGAACATTATCGTGACATGATAAAAAACTTTTTATAGCCTGAATTAGATGACATGGTCTTGGACAATATGTGGTTTCACAAGGATGGTGCCCCTTGCTACACAGCCCATGAAACAATGACCGTATTGCGAACCAAGTTCCCAGGCCGCATTATCTCACGAAACAACGAGGTCAAATTTGCGCCGAGATTGTAGCAACCGTAAATTCGGCTGCTGCCAACGAATTGGGGTTACCACAACCGAATTGAAGTTGTCACGACTGAATTTACATAGTACCCATAACTGAAATACGGTTAAAGCAAACTAGTTTCCTAATTGATTCGGTTGTGGCAACTGAATCTACAATTATATTCGTTCTGGCAACTAAATTCTCTACAACTCTGGATGCAACAACCGAATTTGAAATTAATTTGGTTACAGCAACCGAATTTGAAATTAATTCGGTTGCAACAACCAAATTTATATTTTAAGCATAATCCAGCTATTTTCTTTTACAATTTACAACTGCATCAAAAATTTGGCAACTTCAGTTGCATTGCAAATCGTTAAGGAACAATAAAATAGAACTGCTAGAGTCAATGCCAACCCAGTTTGCATCTACAATTTCAACTTGGTGGGTCTCCAGTGACGAATCTTGGCGTTTTATGTAATAGTATAGCCTGTACGCAACCGAATCCATTGTGGCACGGATCGATTTTGCTTCAACTTCTTAGCAAGCTTTTGTTTGATTCTGAATTCGAATTTAGCCTTAAGTCGGTTGCTACGACCGATTTTTTGCGTCAATTCGGTTGCTGTAACCGAATTCCTCATGAATGCTGTTTGTACAACCGAATTCATTTCGATTACGACAACATAATTCTATATATTTCAAACCCGACGTTTAAAATTCTAAAAACAAATATTATATTAAAAAAGGTTAAACAATGTTCAATTCTCGTTGTCGCGGTGACATAATGGGTTTTTAGTGGTTATTATGAAAAGTGAGTCAAAATATTGTTATTATGTTTTTTGCTTTAAAACGTCATATTTTGCAAAAAATTGCCACCTTCATCAATGTGCAGTAGAAGCAGATGTCGATAATTTTGAAATTTTCCAAGGTCGGTAATTTGAGATGGGCTACCACCGCCTGTATATAGAACGGTTTACGACGTAAATCAACGAACAAATCGCGCCATATTTGGCGCGGTGGTCCATGATGTTCGAGTCTTCAAAAAACGGTCGGAGGTGGTATATAAAATGAATTAGTTACCCTAAAGATTATACCATGTAGATTGCATTCTTTTTTCACTTTGTAATTATTTATGAGAATATACGAAAAATAAATCATCACTAAATTAGTGGACACAAATTTCACACTTCAGTTGTTACCTACCTAAACTCGGTTGTGACAACCTCTTATTCCGTTGTAACAACCTCTAATTCGGTTGTAACAACCTCTAATTCGGTTGTAACAACCCCTAATCAATTAAGAAACTTCTAAATCGGTTGTGACAATCACTAATGAGGTTGGACCGACCTCTATTTTTGATGTGACAACCGCGAATTCGGTTGAGACAACCTCTGATTCCGTTGTGATAAGCTCTAGTCATCACTAAATTAATGGACACAAATTTCACAAATCAGTTGTGACCTATTTCAATTCGGTTGTGACCTTTTATTCGGTTGTGACAACCTTTAATTCGGCGGTTACAATTTCTAATTCGGTTGTGACAACCACTAATGCGGTTGTAACGAACTCTATTTCCTCTGTAGACAACCTCTGATTGGATTGTGATGACCGCTAGTGTGGTTGTGACAACGTCTTAATTCGGTTACAGCTAATTCGGCTGCCCCAACCTAATTTTCTGTAAGTGTACTTTTTTATTTGTTTTTCTATCATATCTCATAAAGGGTTTCAAAAAATACATGAACCGAGTGGTAATGCTTCCAGTTACAAATCTCAAAAGGCAGGTTAGTTTAGATTAAAGTCAGTTTACGTATCTCTAATCCTTGCCAATCATGAGTTTTGTTTCCCAAATTATTTTATTATTATTGCATTTAATATACTAATATATAATGTTATGATAGTTTTTTATATGTTTTCAAGCTTACCTTAATATGAATTAGTAACAATAATTTTCTGAAAATGCAAGAAAAAAATTCAATTAGTTATCGAGATAAATAATGAGAAAAATCAAAAATACCCAACAAATCCTTTGAAGAAAGCAAGAAAAGCTTGCAAGGAAAATTAGATAATCAGTGACGAGCAAAATTGTAACAGAGTTGACACATTGTGGAAATAAATTGGTACATTTTAAATATGATTAAAAATATTAAAAATAAATCAAATTATTGTTCTCTCGTGAACAAATACAAAAACAATTATAATTCTATGTTGATATATACAAAGTGAACAGTAAATATTGGAAAGTTATACAAATGTTACAATTTTGCACTCTGCGGCGTTACTTGCGCCTCATTTTGACATTGGAATTGAAAAAGTTCTCGTACAAAATTACGGTGTTACCTAACAACTGTGGTTACCGTTTAGAATACAGCCGTAAGATTTTTGAACTCAACGATTTTCCATCAAAATTGATCATGAGCGACGGAGCTCATTTTTATCCTAGCGTCCGCGTCAATAAGCAACATTCTCACCATCTCAATGTCACTGTGTGGAGAACAGGTGATAGGATCGTATTTGTGTTTTTGAAGAAGCCGAGGGTACCGGAATTAGAGTGAATGGCGATACGTATAGATCCATGTTGATTATATTGTTCTTTCCGGAAGTTAACGATCTGGGTTTGAAGGACTAGTGGTTCCAACAGGAAGAGACCACCTGTCATCCCGCTCGTGACACATTGCGTATTTTGAGGGATGCCATCTTAGCGCGTATAATCTCGAATTTCAGTGGTTTGGCTTGGCCAACCAGATCTCCTGACTTGACTGCCCGGGACTTTTTCTTCTGGAGCAGTTAAAGAACGAAATTCGAGCAGAAATTAACGACGTGACAGCACAAATCCTGCCCACAATTATGCAAAATGTAATCAAAGGGGCGCACATTTGAATCAACACCGACGGTGACCATTGGTTGGTCATAACTTCCCACAATTAATTCAAACCAAATTCATAAGTGCGAATAATAATTCAAGCCAAATGAATTTTCCCTTTAAACAGAAGTTATAGCGAAAGAAATTCAGATAATGGTTTCTGCCGGAAACGTTATAAGGACCACGATTTATGGATATGCACCTGGAATGTTAGAACACTATACAGATCCGGTGCCACTATCCAACTGTCCTTGCTGTACATCGTATAAGAAAAAAGAACTGTGACATATGCTACAGCTGCCATGAGAACAAGCATGAATTTGGTTGCGGGTTTGTAGTTGACAAAAGACTGCAACATCCGGTCTCAAGGTACAGCCACCATCCGCATAAAAGCGAAATACAATAATTTGCGGACAATTCCCAACGGAAGAAAAAGACGACGACATCAAGTACATGTTCTATGACCGCTTAGAGGAAATATACGAGCGCTGCCCTGGCCATGACCTTAATTTTGTTGTAGATGATTTTAATGGTAAAGTCAGCAGGGTAAGTGTCTTTGAACCACCCATCCGTCACTTCAGTCTTCGCGCCTTTACTTCCGATAAAGGAATGAGAGTGTTAGATTTTGCCGCGACATGGTTGTCAGTAGTACGAGATTGCAACATAAAGATATCCATAAGGCTACTTGGATATGCCCTGATCAACAGACGAAGAATCAGATTGTGATCATCTAGTAATTGATGGAAGACACCCTGCTAGTGTAATGAACGTACGTGAGATTCGAGGAGCTAATATCGATTCGGATGACTAACTCGTTGCAGCAAAGGTTCGCACAAGGATATTCAGAGCGAAAGTCGTACGTAGCCAAACATATACTTATAGAAAACCGGACATCGGAAAGCTGTAATTACGCACCCCCGCCTCATGATCCTGCACCGCTGTATAAGTACTGCTGCGGATGCCGTATTTGGTTAAGAAAACCCGCCTAAATACGAACCATTGTACGATGAAGAGTGTGTCACGGCAAGTGATAAAAAGAACGCTGCACGTATGGCAACGCTTTAGTCAGTTGCAATGCGAGCCGAGCAGAGCGGAATAAGGTGAAGAGGAGAGATGAAATCCGCTTATTTAAGACGAAAACAAGGTTGTGGAGAAAGGTTGTGAGAAAATGTAACCTTACAGAAGGAAGAATGAGGCCCATAAATTCTACCGAAAAGTACAAAGACAAACCAACGCAAATGTATCAGGGCCCCCTTTTGTAGCGATAAGGATGGGAAACTTGTCACAGATGTGCAGAGTATGTCGGGAATATGGCGAGATCACCTCTCTGCATCACTTGCCCCACAATATTTCTATATAGATGTGGCTGTTGAGCACATACAGGACGATAGCGTCGAAGCGAAGTTAGAACTGCAACTTCCCGGCTTAAGAACTACAAAGCCGATGGTGCTGATGGACTACCGGGTGAGCAGTTTTAGGCTGGTGGCTACGAGTTGGAAGGTGCAAGCACCATCTCATATTCAAAATCTGGCTGGACGAATGCAGGGCCGACGAACGGAGTCTTAGCATACTCTGTTCTGTTTTCAAAAACGGCGACCTGAGTATAAGTACAAACTATCGTGGAATATGAGATCCACTCGAGCATAATGTGCGAAAGACCACCCTATCATTTCGGACCTGATCAGACCTTATCAGTGTGGCTTTTGCCCTGGAAATTCAATTATCGAACAGATATTCACATTACGACAAATACTGGAGAAAACCCATGAAAAACAAATCAACACCTACCACCTCTTCATAGATTACTAGGCAGCCTTCGATGGCCCGATATGGGGAAAACTGTACCGAACTATGCCCGACCATGGTATTCCTGTAGAATGACATTGACTGACACGAAATCCTCAGTAAAGATTGGTAAAGATCTCACCGAACCAGTTAGTATATGAAGCGAGGCTTCCGGCAGGGCGACCCCCTATCATGCGATCTTTTCAACATATTAATTGAGATCATCGAGAGAAAAGTCACATGCTGCTCGCGTGTGCTGATGCTTCAGACATCATAATTGGGCGAAATGTGCGAGAAGTTACAGCAGTATTTTCGGGAACTGAGAAGGAATCATCGAAAGTAGATTCGGCAGTAAACGAGGACAAGACAAAATTAATGGTTTCGACAAGCAGAACCTCCACCTAGTTGGATATCAGGGTGAACGTTGGTAGTCGTTATAATTTCGAGGTAGTGAACGAATTCATTTACCTCGGAGCTGCTGTAAACAGAAGGAATAACGTCAGCCTGGAAATCAAACGGAGAATTGTAACTCCAACAGTTGTTATTTCGGGCTAAGCAAGCACTTCCGAGATAAGACTTTCTCACGAGTAACGATTCTCCAACTATATCAGACTCTCATACAACCTGTGTTGCTGTATGGCGCAGAATCCTGGCTGATATCGCATTCTTATGAAACATCATTGGGAGTCTTCGAGAGAATAATGTTGAGAGAATAATCGAGATAATAATAAGAAAAACGGCGAGTATCAATGACGGATGATCTACGACCTGTATAGTCTGCATCCCAACATCGACGTACCAAAATAGTGCATTTACGCTGGCTACGCTATGTCAGTAGAATGGATCAGAATGAACCAGTTCGAAAATTATTCGAAGACGTACTTGAAGTACATCGAAAAATATGACGAAAATGGCACATGAATTATAAAAATCGATAGGCTCGTTTCGCTCTTATTCACAATTTAGTGAATGTATCTCATTTTGTCAAGAATTATTGTTAGGGTTGTATATGATGAGTAATACAATTCTTGACAAAGTGATACCAAAGACACCTTCACTAAATTGTGAATCGATTTTTATGATCCGTGTCTCATTTTGTGAATGGGTCATGTGGCTTTAGGATAAACTTAGAAAACTTTACACTTTCTGCCGTTTCTAAAGTATCTTGTTTTTTTTAATAATACAAAATTTTAATTTTTTAAGCAAAAAATATTTCTTTGCAACATTATTTTTTTTATAACTGCGAAACAGTTGGGATACATTAAGAAATAGTGTAGGAAGGGATTAAAGGCATTGTAAGTCTAATTTTTTCCAAATTGATTCGGACAAAATGGGAAACGTCGTTCTCGAGTAATAATGAAATATACATACAACATACAAATTGCCATTTATAGGAAACAATGTGGTCTTTATGAGCTATTTAGGGAGAATAGACACGTCCAGATTGCCTTAATATATTCACAGAAGTTGTTCAGCTTTACCATAGCTAAAATTTTGCCGAATATTGTGAGTAAAAAAGTTCAAGTTATGCTGAAAAAATTAAAAAAAAATTAAAAAGTGCAAGAAAATCTCATAATTGTTAAAAATCGATTTTTGCAAAAATTTTACTTGGCTCAGACAAACTAGAAAGTTGATACAAAAAAGTTCATGCCAAAAACTATCCGTAGTTAAAATAATTTTGTTGTTTCTGAAAATAATACTTCAGAAAATGAGTTTTATTTAATATTGGGGTGGGAGTGGGGTCGTGTATTTTCAAAATGCCGGAGTCGGAGCGGAATCGTGGAATTTCAAATTGCTGGAGTCCGAGTGGGAGTAGAAGTCGAATTCTTTCAATTTTGGCCAGATCCCACAATCCTGCTGAAAATGTTCGTAATACTTGTGAATCACTTATTCTATTCATCTCATATTCTCATCAAATGTTTGCTAGGTTTTGAGTAAGGTTTACACGAGCCGAGTGTTAGATATAATTGCATTCTATGTTTCACAGTTGACGCTTTTGGTTATAAAATACACTTAAGTGTTATTGCAAAACCAACAGAACAAAGTCTGCCGGGTCAGCTAGTACTATAAAATACGTTTTTAATTCAATTAAAATTAAAATCTGTAGTAAGGAAGCAACAAATTGCACTCTAACTACAAAAGAGTCGTAACTAGTGTCCAAAAAAAAGGGAACTTTTTAAAGCCCGATTTTCGGTTTGTTCGAAAAATCAGTTTTTCATGAAACCGGTTTTCGGTTTTCTATTTTGTCAAAAACCGGTGGAACCGGGTTTTTTCGGTTTCGTGATTCAAATCAAATTGCACATGTAGCCTTTCAATACATTTGTTTAGCAACCATTACATACACCTACCTAGTCGTGTTTAAAACTCAAAATTTTACAACTCTATTTAAGTTTGACAATCACGTTATAATTCGAAACTTATATTTAAATAATATTCCAATTTGGAATGCGAGTTTAATATAAAATTTCAAAGTCTTATTCAAATTCAAATTATACTGATTTAAATTCCAAAATCAAATTCCAAAATACCAAAATTGAAAAAGATTTTCATGTAAACATTTCCAAACATTTATTATAAAATAATTTACATTATGAAATTTAAAAAAAAATTAATTCTTATTCAAATCATATAATTATTTTGAAATTAGAATAAGAAAATTTTTTGGAAATGACATTTAAAACTTATTGATGCATAAAATCATATTTGAAAATAATAGAAAAATGTTCATGACTTGTAAGCTTGTAGTATGAATTTCTCATACATTAACCAAAAACTAACAAAACTCGGTCATAAAAATTCAAATTCAAATAAACCTAACTGACACTAACACGGTCTTCAAAAATGTTATACCACGGAAAAATACAACTCTGTGATATAGATTAAAACTCACCTCAAAGCACTGCAACAATGCGAGAACGCATGAGGAAAAGAAGAACATGGTGGAAAACTTCTGTCTGTTCTTGTTGTGGGAATTATAGGCCTTTCGGTGATGTTGATACTTAGGGATCTTCGATCAATACTAATTCGCACATGTGAATTGCAGAATTGAGTTGGTATATATACGATTGATGATTCGAAACTAGCCATGCCAGTGAGTGTGTGTTGAACTGAATTGTCTATTATTTCCAACATAAAAACCAACCACTTTTCAATTAGAAAAATATTCATGACTTATTCATATTCTCATACATTAATCAAAAACTAACAAAAATCGGTCATACAAATTCAAATTCATAAAAACTATATATTTAAAATTAAAATGTTCCGGGTTTTGGTCTATTTTAAATTATGTTATTCGTCAATATTTCGCTACCCATTGGGTAGCATCGTCAAGAAAATAAACACAATTATTAATTCAAAATTAAAAAAAATAATAATCTTTATTCGGCCTTTTTATTGGTACTTTTTTATTTTAGTTTTCAAGCACAAGACCTGAAATGAGAATTTTCCAATATGCAAGTGTTCGAAAATAAAAATAAAATATTCGGCCAATCAAAAGGCCGAATAAATATAAAAAAATCATCCCTGATGAACGTAGAACACGACGAAACAACAGGCATTTACAATTGCCTGTAAACATTGTGTAGTCTTTTAGACAACAACAACACACATTTCTAATGGAGACCGATGGTTTTCTGGAGATGGAAAGAAGTTGCTTGCAAATGCTTTTCTTGCGATATTTTTTCGAACACTTGTTGCATATTGGAAAATTCTCAATGCAGACGAGATTTCGTTTGCATTTAGTTTGATGAATTTTTCAAAAACACAAATGAAGTAAAATCCGATTGACCGGTTAACCGACATTAAATAACTGTTTTCCGGTTTGTTCACCGGATGAATTTTTCAAAAACCCAAATGAAGTAAAATCCGATTGACCGGTTAACCGACATTAAACAACCGTTTCCCGGTTTGTTCGAAAATTATGTTTTTTAAAAAACCGTCACACGGTTAATAGCCAAAATCCGGTTAACCGGCTTTTCGGTTTTGGACACTCTAATATTAACACAAATTAGATAAAAACCGGTTAAGCGGCGTCATATTCCAATTTGTAATGCTAAAATTTAAAATTTTTTTTTTTAAATTTTCATTAACTTGATATAAATTCGAAAATCATGTTCGAATTTTAAAGAGATTTCCATGTATGAAAATTTTATTAAGTTTAAAACATTTATTTAAAAAATAATTTTAATTCTTAAATTTGTAACAAAAATTTTTTGGAAAGTTCAATTAATTCATAAATAATTTGTAGTTATTTCTTATTCAAGTCATAAAATCATTTTTTTTATTCATTCATAAAATTAAATTTGATTAAAAAATTATTTAAAAATGTCATTTAGAACTTTTTGAAACATAAAATCATATTTGAGAATAGAAATCATATTTCTTAATTCCAAAATTTCATTAAAATTCGAAAATCATAGAATTTACTTAATTTGTTTAAGGATATGAACACAAGTTAAGGAAAACCTGGTAAACCGATTAACCGACGTCAATAACTGGTTTCCGGTTTCTTCGAAAATTAGGTTTTTTTAAACCCGCACACGGTTAAAATCAAATAACCCGGGTTACCGGTTTCACCGGTTTTTCGGTTTCTGTTGTGTAACACAACAATTTTCGATTTCATTTTTTTTGCTTAACAACAATAACACACGGCCATTTCTATACGCTGTTAAAATCTGTCGTCATTTTCGTCTCCCGTTCGTAAACAAACTCTGCACCGGAATTTTGCAACTTTTAACGATAAAAATTCAAAATTCATAAAATTTCATACAAAATTTACGAGTTCTCTCAATTTAACTAACGAATTTTGTCTTGAAAATGATAGGAGTATGTTAATTTTCTCGAATTTTCCCGAATTTTCATAATTCCATAAACCAACTTCTACCGAAAATTTCTAAACTTTGAGTTATGACTCTTTTGTAGTTGGGGTGCGATATTCATTTCCATGAAAATTCAATTAGAATATATAATAAATCATTGCCTTAGTAGACCACAATTCTAAATTAATATTTTTTAATTGTGTGGCAACACAAAGTGTGAACTTACAACTAAATGCTAAAATAATTGGCTTAATTGAGAACATACAGACAGACACAAAATGAACATTCTATTGGTTACATAGTATTAATTACTCGGTATTAATATTTAGTAAAAAGGTCAAGTATAAAGTTATAAAGATAAAGAGTTGATCATTAAGAGTGAGAGAAATTTAAATTAACACACTAGCCTGTGTTTGTTTGTTGATGACGCCATTCTAAATCTAATTCATCACAAAAAATATTTTTGGGCGACATTAGTTTGTCTGAAATTCCTACTTCAATTCAGTTTCATTTACAACTTTTTTTTTATTATATTTGTCTGTTATATGCAAACATATTTAATATGCTAACCTCTGCCAATATTTTTAATGAATTATTTCACTCTTAGCCATCATCATCATCATCATCATCATCGCTACCTCTGTTGCTACGAATACTGATTGTGCGTTACATCATTTGACGTCTAACGCTCACGTTGTAATCATCAAATCGCTCCGAAAGGGTGCTCTGCCATTATAATGGCACATTTGGTGCTACAGCAGACGCGTGTTCAATTTTCCGCAAAATATTTTTATTTATATTCTATTATTGAATTGTAAAGATTTTTTATTTTCTACTGATGTGTGTCTGTTTGTTCGCACAAGGCGAAGTGAAGAATATCAATTTATTTGACTGATTGATATCAAGAACGCTTTTGTCGCACTCGCCGTGGTTGGCGTCATCACCATCTTGGTCCGGAATGTAAAGTAGTACGACGGGTACACAGGCAATCTGGATTGAATTGCAAAGATTTATTTCTTTGATTTGTCTGTCGTACGTATTAAATTGAAATGTGTTTCCATTTTCCACATTCATGACTATGAATTGATAGTGGAATATACATCAATACAATGGATTAGAATATGGAAATGGCTTCCATTATGGTGCAGGCTTATTATGACAGGATATCTGTACTTAATTTATGACGACAATACAAACAAGTTTAGGGATAAAATTAGTTTTTATTGTTGTCAGAACTGTAAAGTGAATTCACTTAACTTGAATTATAGTGATTTTATAAATCACGCATTTGGAACTAATAAATTATGCATAGAGTAATATATAAAGAGGGTGTATGAGTGTTTCAGTTCCACCAAATTCTCGGCGAAAATCAGCTAACGACAGTTTTGATCAGGGGGTTACGATGACACAGCTGGTTGACCTTCTAGCTGCAAATTTGATACAGGCCAGAATGTCAAAGAAAGTGAGCGATATGCGAAATGAAAAAACTGACTTTCAATTTGATTATATTTGTACTAATGGCTTTTAAAATAACTTTATATTCAATAAACTACACTCTAAAAAATCCGTGTTTTTTGATGTTTGGATGCCAATATAACGTGTTTGTAGATTGTCGCAAATATACTATACTTGAGTCCAAACACATTGTGTTTGCTATTAAATATAGCATATTTGAGGCACAATGATTAACAGGCTATAATAAATGTTTTTGAGACCCAAATGTGTTTTTTTAAATTGAAAACCGCTAAAACCAGATACGAAAAATAACGATCCCAGCAACATATTGCAGGTACCATGTACATTAGGGTGGCAATGAAACATATGGAGGAATTTCAATAAACCGCAGGCGGATTCTTTCGTATTTGGCATTTTGGGTGAAAATTCGTATACACTAGAAAATCTTCACTCCTCGGTGCATTTGAAAAAAAATTGCACATTGATTTAGTTTAACCTGAATATAAACTGGATAAAGTTTGAGTACAATCCGTTCCAATTATTAATTTGAAAAAATTTGCAATTTTTAACAAAACTTAAAATTTGGGGTTTTCAGGGTTTTTTCCCAAAAATTGTATCTAAATGAAAAAAATATTTAACTTGGATTCCAATACCTTCTAGCAGAAGTCTGTACGCTTCCAACAAGCTACTAGTAGAACACGATATATTCATGCAACGGTTTCATGGTGTTATCGTGCGGCAAAGTAAGCTATCTCTAATTTAATAGAATCGGTTTGAGCACATAACTCATGTTTCTAACTTATAATTTGAAATACCACATCCCTTATAAGGCCATCTTGGCGATTTTTCCTCAAGATAGTCTACTTTGCCGCACACTAACACCATGAAACCGTTGCATGAATATATCGTGTTATAGCCTGTTAGAAGCGTATAGACTTCTGCTAGAAGGTATTGGAATCCAAGCTAAATATTTTTTTCATTTAGATAACATTTTTGGAAAAAAACCGAAAACTACAAATTTAAAAATTAAGAATTGGAACCCTTAGAGTGGTTGGATTTTACTCAAACTTTATCCAGTTTATATTCAGGTTAAACTAAATCAATGTGCAAATTTTTTTTCAAATGCACCGAGGAGTGAAGATTTTCTAGTGTACACGAATTGTCAACCAAAATGCCAAAATCCGAAAACTTTGACTAAAATGCGGCACGGCATAGAGTTGTCCGATTCGGCTCAAGTTTTCACCAAGTCAGTTTTAGACCATAATGAACAAGAATCCGCCAGGGGTTTATTAAAAATCCGAAGTTGTTTTTTCATTGCCACCCTAATGTACATGGTTGCAAGCATTGTTTTCGTAAATTGAATATCTGCTGCTTTTTGTTTCTTTATTGTCTGTCACGTTTTAGTTTTCAGAAAACGTTTTAGTTTTCAAACATGCAATGTTGAATAGCAAACACAATTTGTTTGGACACCAGTATACTTATATTTGCGACAAGCTACAAACAAGTTATGTTTGCATCCAAACAATAAAAAAGAACAATTTTTCGGTGTGTAGTATTTCTTTGTGACTGGGCTAACGACTATTTTGATCCATTTTTTTTATGCAATTTTTTCTGCCAGGATTTGGACGTAATATCAAATAAAATCTAAAGAAAATTTGTTCGTCAAATCAAATCAAATTTATTACATATAAATTATTTTAGAAGTCAGAAGTGACCATAAAATCAAATTTAAAGTCAGTTCTTTTATTTCACTTCCCTTATCGCTCATACACTTTCACATTCTATCCTATATCAAGTTCGATCAGCTGTGTCATCGAAACCTTCTGATTTTTTCAATTCGCCTATCGCGTATCGCTCATTCTCGTTAAATTTGTATCCTGTATCACAATTGCAGATAGGAAGTCGATCATCTTTATCATCGAACCCCCTGATAGTATATGTAGAAAAAAGTCACATGAGCACACCCGGTTGGATCGAAGTTCCTTTCGCTATACATTATGTACTAGTTAGTTCCTAAACGCCTAAGGCGCCCGTTGAAAAATACGATAATTTAAATGGACCTTTAAGAAGCGATAAATTTTGAAAAATGATAAACGTTTTTAAAAAATAAAGTTTTTTTTATTGATGTACATATTTTATTTAAAAAAAAGTATATTTGTAGGTCCTTTTGTAAGAATATGTATTACATTTTTCCCAAAAGGTAGTTTTTTAGAGAGGTACTTCTTTTATTAAAAGCTAATGTTTTTTAACAATATGTACTAATTTTAAGAGGAAGTACTTTCTGTAAGAAAAAGCCACAGAGTATGAACTATTTTTTACAAAGAAGTCCTTTTTTTAGGAACAGGTACTTTTTAAAGAAGTGGTACTCTTCTTTGGAACCGGATAATTTTTTAAGAAAATGTACTTATTTTCAGAAAGGCTACTTATCTCAAGAACAGAAAAGAAAAGGACAGGTATTATTTTATTTTTAAAAGTACTTTTAAGAAAATGAATTTTCATAAGAAGAGGTATTTCTTGAAAAGAAGGTAATTCTTTACAGAAAAGGTTAAGAAATGGGAATTGTTTTAGAATTGGTCCTTTTTTCAAGAATATCTACAATTTAAAGAGTAGGTACTTATCTCAAGAAAAGTAATGTGGTTTCGCCAAAAATTTAGTTTTTTAAGCAAATGCAATTTCTTGTAAGAAAATTTACTTTTTTAAAAAAATTTACTTCTTTAAGATAAGGTATTTTTTTTCTAAGAAAATGTAGTTTGTTTAAAATTATGAATAGGTATTTTTTTTGAGAAAGTTTCGGTTTTTTTAAGAAAAGGCACTTATTTAAGAAAATTTTCTTTTTTTAAACTTTTTCCACTTTCGTCTTTCTAAATTTACTTTTTGCTGGGTTCAAAACTACTTCCCATTAAACAAGAAATTTCCCAACATCTAGTTAATTTCCTTCTCTATTATCCAAGACACAAACCTTAGCAAAAGTAAACAATATAGTTGATAATAGTGGGTTCCAGCACAATAGTGTTAAAACAAAAGTTGTTTAATTTTTTTTCATTTAGCACCCATCCCGCAACGTGCGATATGGAGCTTCGTTCCAAAACTCACAAAATAAATGAGTTTTGGGGCTTAAAGTTGGGTAATTTTTACTCAAGATTGATATAAAATACAAAGTAGACAAAAATACAAATACAAAGTAGACAAAAAATAAAATTGTCTAAACTTAATTTCTTTACGTCTAAATTTACATTATTCGATCTTTAAGTTTTTATGTTCTGTAATAATACTGTGCAACACAAAAAAAGCAAGGTTCTGACAACGGATTCTGGTAGAGGCGGTAAATTAGGTAAATTAGGCGGTTAGGTGAAAATTACCCCCTTTTGGACATTCTTATTATGAATCGGAATAGGAAGCCATGTTATCCAGACATTTTAGGTATAGGATGTGTTCAGAAATTTTATGTAAAAATTTACGAGAAACATTTTTGTGGAATACTTTAATCCTCTACTGCATCAATATATATGTATTTTTTATGCGTTTTGTGGAAAAGGTTAAAAAACCTCCTAAAGCAGGGGTGTAACAAGTTAAAATGCACCAGAAAAATGTTCCTCATAAAATTCTACTATAAGTTTCTTAACACGCCAAACCTCAAAACTCAACTTGAATGCCAAAAATAAGTCAAAACTGAAAATCCATGAACAGATTTAGTCCGTCCCCCATGTGAAAAAGTTATATTCGTCAAAGATTGTGATGTTCTGAAAGTTCTTGAGAAATTTGGGTCTGAAATTATTAAACTAGACACCAATACCTATAATTTAATACTAGTCCAATTGACGCAATCCGACCACTGGCTCAGAAGTTAGCAACTTTACCCTACTACCCTCCGACCGCATTTTCGGACATGGTCCTAGTGGACTTCTCTCCATGAAATGAGCCAAGGAATACGCTGGAGAAATTTGTCCGGAACTTCCTGAATCACCCTGTAGACATGAGGGCGTTTTAGCGATTTTTTTTATTTGAAAAATTTTAGTTTTAGTGACATTTAAAAAATAAAAATTATGCCATATGGAAGACATCCATTATTGGAAATTTTTCCGATTGAACGCTCCGTTTCCGGGATACAGAAATTTTTTTAATTTTTGCATATTTTCGATCAAAAATGGGGATGGGATAGCTTGGAGATGGGTTACCACTACTCATCGCCGTGGGTAACTACGCATTTTTTTCCCCATTACCCTGAGGGCAATGTGTAATCGTGATGGGTATTTCCCCATTGTCGTGGGTAGCTGCCCATTAGTTTCCCCATTACCCTGACGGTAAAGGGTAATCGTGATGGGTAATTCCTCATTGTCGTGGGAAGCTACCCATTATTTTCCTCATACCCTGTGGGTAATGGGTAAACGATCGCTACCCATTACCCACGGCAATAATGATGGGATAGCACGGGTAACCCAAGTTAACTCATTGCCCACGATTTACGAAGCCTGCTTCTCATATAATAATACGTAAATATTTTTCGTTACATCCCATGAAGGGATAGGGAAGAGCTTCTCGCAATCAGAACGCTTTCTAGGTTAAGCCAACCAGCATAATAATAACTATAAATTCCAAGGTTCATGTTTATGACTCTTTTCTGACACAACGACATGTTAATTGATATGTTGACGGACGGTTCGACCAGATCATTTTCTGACTCTTTTCGGACTCGGAATGTGGGCTGGAACGTAACTCAATTGTGATTAAAAAAAAACAAATTATCATTATGACACAGAGAGATTTGCGTGCCAACATTTAATTTGAGCCATTAAGTGGAAGCCATTCATGTGCACACGCTTGGACGCACATCTCATACCTTACAATTATATCGGCTCGCATGGGATGAATATGGGAAAAATGTCTCGCACTATGTGATTTGATTTCAATTAATTTAAAGACACCTTACACTTGTCCAATGGCTATGGAATGAGCCAGTGTGTGTGAAAAATACATATATCATACATTTATATATATGCATATAATATGTATGTAAATACGCAAGTATGTTTGGATACACATATAAATACAGGTTCATTTGTATGTATAGTATGTGGATACAATTCACAAATATACATATCAACAACGTCTGTAGGAAAACAGTAGTAAATATTAAATATGATGATGCGGGACAAGAGCAAATTGTTCGTACATACAATATGAACAGCAACATAGTAGCTGCATATTTTGAGCGCCTGGCCCGCGTAGTGATATGAAAAATATATAGCAAAACTTATAATCGTTATCATAATTGTAACCATCCTGAGAGTGTGTGTGCTTAGTAGAAGCAGTGATAACAACAACTTCGTATTTCCCCAGAAAATTCTGTTAAGAATGTATGACTAACATAGTATCGTAGTAGTAGAAAGTGACTGCAAAATAGTATTTACTATCATTATCAGTGCTATTACAGAAATCATCACAAACATTTAATCTACATCACTAGCATCACATCACATTATTGTGTTATCATAAAACGTTATCTTTGCGGATTCTTAATACCCTCATCAAGAGCCAGCCCCTACACACTTGTGTCGTATATTATACCCTATACTCAGTTGTATCTATCTGTAGCATATAGGAAACTGTCACAAGTATGTTTATGATAATTCATGTTAAATACCAGGCTTCCATCACACAATAGCAAGCGTTTTATTTTGATTGTAAGCTTCGGAGAAAATAACAATAACAATTTACTGAATTGAACGACAAGTGTGTGTGTGTGTAGGGAAGCAACGAGTAACATTAGCCATTGACTAAAGACCCGTCCAATACTTTGTCATGTAGATGTATACGGAAGCAAAATCAGCAACAACAATTACGGTTTCAAACGAGGATGCTCTGTAAAAGGGTGGTGGAATAATGGAATGTTTAATCAGGGGGTATCCATGCCACAGCCGATCGACTATGAAGATGGAAATTGATAGAAGACGGAGAAGATAGGTGAAAGAGCGATAAGCAAACTAAGTTTAAATAGTATTTGGTTGATACTAATGACAGCTAAATAATGTTTTATGTTGGTTGCATCGAATCAGAATCCGTATTTCCTTTTATTTCTGTCCATTTTATAACCAACCAAAGAGTAATATACAACAGAAACTGAAAATCGATGAAATTTCTTACTATGTGATGGAAACTCTTATCTATTGCTCTGTGGCTTAAATGCTGAAATGCAACAGAATCGAAATTCAAATAAAGTGACTATTTTCCTTTGGGTTACGAAGTCGGAAGAAATTCGCGCGACTCTGACATTAAAAATTTACATGACGTGTCAGAGGACACCCGGTTGGAACGAAGTTCCTTTCCTTATTTATTATATACTAGTTAGTTGCAACACGCCTAAGACGCCCGTTGAAAAATACGATAATTTAAATTAGGCTTGTGTCGTTCATTTAAAGTGCCCAGACATAACAATCACGAACATTCTTGCCATTTCGAACATATGCATTATGTTCGTAACGCTGTTGTCTGGTCACCCTAAATGAACTACATACATATATAGTTCATGAACGACACAACTCTAATTTAAATGGATCTTTAAGAAAATATACTTTTTGTAAAATGATAAACTTTTTTTAAGAATTTTTTTATAGAATGTATTTTTTAAAAAAAAGTGTAATTTTTTAGGTCCTTTTTGTAAGAATATATGATTATATTATATTTTTGAGAAAAGGTATTTTTTTAAAGAGAGGTACCTCTTTTATTAAAAGCTAATGCTTTTTTAATAAAATGTACCATTTTTAAGAAGAAGTACTTTCTGTAAAAAAAATCCAATGAGTGTTCGAACTCAGGGGCGATGTGTTAACACCTTTTTGCTACACGGTAACTGTTCGATTTCGATGAACACATTGGTAAATGTTACACTGGAAAATAAAAAACAGCGGTCAATCATCTGATGTTGTTACATTTAAATACAATTAATACTTAAAATTATTTAAACACCCAGTGCAAGCACATGTGCCATTATTTTCTTGCTCAATACTTTTTGTTTTATTCCCACCAAAGTCAAAGAATGCAAAGCAACAGACACTTGTATATACATACATACATTGTTATATTCGCACATACGTTACACAAGTTCACAAAATTGTCGTTGCTCTCTTGCTATCTCATTTTTATATACTTATAATACGTCATTACTCTCTTTGCTCTGAGAGTGATCCGCACCCACATTTTATTGGACTTAACTTTCACTATAATTAAAAAACAACAACACCAACAACAACAACTACTACTACTACTGATATGTTGGTGATTTATTTATGCTTGCTGTGCTGGGGAGTGTTTGTTTGGGGGTGGGTGTAGGGGGGTTCCTAAAAGAAAAACTGTTATGGGAATGCAAAGAGTGGGAGTGTGAGTGTAAATTGTCATGATGGTGGGTATATAAGCTTCGGCCCTGCCGAACTTAACACCGTTTCTACTTGTTTTTGTATACACCGGGCAATGCTGAACATCAAATGACTCGCTTTGTTTGGCCATAGCAACAACAACGAAACAACCAAACACACAACATCACACCAGTGTTCAAAATTGCTCGCTCGCCCGCTCTCTTAAAATAAAGAGTAGGAGCAGACGAATGCTCAATGCCCTCGGGCAGAATTTCACAACAGCTCTGGTTCTCGGAGACAGTCGTTAAGCAAGCTCGTGTTTGGGCAGTTTCATTTGTATATAAATGTATTTACGTACATATGTATTTTTATTATTCTAATGAAAATAAGATCTCGCACTACTAAATCGCTTAAATTAAAACTAACACAAATGTATGGCAATACTTCGTGCATTAAATACTTTCTCTTTTTTCGCATCTCTCTCTCTCATCAATAAGTGGTGCTCATTATTTGACTCGGTACTGAAAGAGCAATTCAAACGAACGGCTCTGCGTTCTCTGTCATTGCGCGGGTGGTCTGTACGAAATGCTCGTCATCTGACAAAGAGCGGAGCAATTGTTATGCTCCGGCTCTCTAAATTTTGAGAGCCGGGGTGCTCGCGTGTGCCCGCCCAAGAGCAATTTCTAACACTGCATCACACATACTTTATCCGAAGTAGCTGACATATACGTGTGGCACATAACCCCATGTTTGCCATATCAACAGCAACGAAACAGCCAAACACACAACATCACACATACTTTGTACAAAGTAGCTGACGTATTAGTGTGTCACCATAACGTCGACTGCGCAAGCCCATTGGCTGGCAAATGAAATTTTGCGTGGCTATGCTTTATATCTCCGTTCAACACCAGCAACAGACACATGTACATACATACATTATTATGTTAATACATACGCTATAGACACAATTTCGTTTGCCTCACCCTGCCACACCACTCTTTCATTGCTCTCTTGCTCGCTCATTTTTGTTTAAGACGTCATTATTCTCTTTCGCAGTCGCAGAAAATCTGGTTTTAGCAGCAGCATAAAATCTGGTTTTAGCAGATTTTGACTTTGATAGATTTAGTCCCTATACGCCGCTATAGATGTTAACACATCAAAAACCATAAGAGTATGAATTTTTTGTTACAAAGAAGTACATTTTTTAGGAACATGTACTTTTTAAGAAAGTGGTACTCTTTTTAGGAAAAGGTTATTTTTTGAAGAAAATTTACTTATTTTCAGAAAGGCTACTTATTGCAAGAAAAGAAAAGGTATTATTTTATTCTTAAGAAAAGATATTTTTGTGAGAAAAGGTATTTTTTTTAAAAGGTCTTTTTTGAGGTAAAGGATTTGTTTTAAGAAATAGGCATTTTTTTAGAATTGGTCCTTTTTTCAAGAATAGGTACATTTTGAAGAGTAGGTGTTTATGTCAAGAAAAGTTATTTTATTTCACGAAAAGGTACTCTTTAAAGACAGGGTAGTTTTTTAAGAGTATGAAATTTGTTGTAAGAAAATGTACTTTTTTCTGAAAAGGTACTTATTTAAAAAAAATAACTTTTTTTAAGAAAAGGTACTTTATGGAAGAAAATTTACTTTTTTTAAGCAAAGGTACTTCTTCAAGATACGATTTTTTTTTAAGAAAAGGTACTTTGTTTAAGAATATGAATAGGTATGTTATTCCTTTAATTTACGTTTTTTATGAAAAGGCACTTATTTAAGAAATTGATCTTTTTTAACTTATTTCACTTTGGCTTTTCTAAATTTACTTTTTATTGGGTTCATAACTACAATATATACTACAAGTAAATATAGGTTACAGACTCCACCTAGAAAACATCCCATGAAACAAGAAATTTCCCAACATACATACATATGTGACACATCTAGTTAATTTCTTTCTCTATGAATATACATGTTTTTTTCTAATTTGCATTGGATTTTAATTTTCATTACTTTATCTAATGCAATGCAAAAGAATTACCATTATTCGCAATGGCAATTACAAATTTTTGAATTTGCATTTGCTCAGGAAATGCAAATGCAGGTTGTGGAATCAGATGCCAATTGTAATGAAATATGGCAATGCTTTAATTATTTTGAATTTTTTTGATTGCTGGCAATTCTGTTTTTAAAGTAGTTTATATGTAGGGGTTTGTGGTTGCGATAGGTATTGCCTCGTGTACTATCAAATTTATAAACCTGTACTGTATAAAATATTTGAAAACCAAAATTGCCAGATATGAAGGAAATGCTTTGAAAATAAGTATAATTGCCAATGGTATTGAAAGTTTATTGAGTTTGAATTTGGACAGGAAATTCAAATTAAACAACAAATTATAATTGTCATAAAATTAATTTGCCCCATGTATGTCTATGAATCAAGCCGTTAGTCTAGACACAAACCACAGTAAGAGTAAACAATATATTTAGTTGAAAATACTGGGTTGTAGCATAATAGTGTTACAAAAAGTTGTTTAATTTTTTTTCATTTAGCCCCCATCCCGCAATGTGCCATAAGGAAAGTTCAGGATTTAATTATTACCATAACTTCTTTCAAAACAATTCTTCCCAACACAATTCTTCGCAATACAATTTTCCGAGGAAATAATTCTGTTCAAAACAATACTTCTCAATAATTTACGTAACATTAAAGATTATTTTTGATGTGTTAACATCTACAGCGGCGTATAGGGACTAAATCTATCAAAGTCAGATTTCATGCTGCTGCTAAAACCAGATTTTATGCTGCTGCTAAAACCAGATTTTATGCTACTGCTAAAGCCAGATTTTCTGCGACTGCGAAAGAGAATAATGACGTGTTAAACAAAAATTAGCGAGCAAGAGAGCAATGAAAGAGTGGTGTGGCAGGGGTGAGGCAAACGAAATTGTGTCTATAGCGTATGTATTAACATAATAATGTATGTATGTACATGTGTCTGTTGTTGAACGGAGATATAAAGCATAGCAACGCAAAATTGCATTTGCAAGCCCATGAGCTTGCGCAGTCGACATTATGGTGACACACTAATACGTCAGCTACTTCGTACAAAGTATGTGTGATGTTGTGTGTTTGGCTGTTTCGTTGCTGTTGATATGGCAAACATGTGGTTATTTGACACACGTATACATCAGCTACTTCGGACAAAGTATGTGTGATGTTGTGTGTTTGGTTGTTTCGTTGTTGTTGCTATGGCCAAACAAAGCGAGTCATTTGATGTTCAGCATTGCCCGGTGTATACAAAAAAACCATTATTTTTTATATTCCAATGTAACATTTACTAATGTGTTCATAGAAATCGAATAGGTACCGTGTAGCAAAAAGGTGTTAACACATCATCCGTGAGTTCGAACACTCATTGATTTTTTTGATGGTTCAGGCTACGAGAAGTGTGGCATAGGGCTTCAGGGATTTTTGACATTTGGTCCATATATCGAAAGGTTATGTCAATATAATAAAACTCCACAAAAGTGAAAGTTGGAAGTTGTTGTTGCGATTTCAAAATTGAAAAAAATTCAGAAATTTAATATTTTTCTGAATTATTGAAAATTTTATATTTCGAAGACCACTTGAGATATTTCAATATTTTAAGGAAATTTAAGGAAAAAAGAAAAAAATCAGAAAATAGCATACACTAAAAAAAATGTCGGAAATGTGGGTTAAATAAAACAATTGCATTTTAAATAAATAGCCGGAGCGAGAAAAATAATCAACCATTCATGAGAATTTAATAATTTTTCAGAAATAGAAAAAATTGGTATTTGCAAGTAGTTTCGTGGTGCAATGGTAGTGTGTGCGGCTCTTGTGCATGAGGACGTGGGTTCGATCCCTACTCTGACCACCTTAAACTTCTTTCGCCGACGGTCACCTCGCTTAGTGATGGCGACACTATCGAGTATTTAGCCATGAAAAAGCTTCTCAAAATACCGTTCGGAATCGGTGTAAAACTATAGGTCCCAATCAGTGAGTGTAAAAATAGAACGCGCACAGCTCACAGTTTGTGAGAAGCTCTCCCTAATCCCTTCATGGGATATAACGGGAAACCATTTATTTTTTATTTTATTTCTTTTTTGTTTTGGTTTCTTTCAGTACAAAGGCACTTAAATGCTCAGTGGTGTCATACATTCAGGTTTTATTACAAAAATATGTGACACCGATTCCGTTCTAGCGAAGAATTGTGTTCGGGAAGAATTGTTTTCTCGAAGAATTGTGTTGGGAAGAATTGTGTTGGGAAGAATTGTGTTGGGAAGAATTGTTTGAGAAACATTGTTTGGAAATCCTCTTTTTCAGAGATATTTTGTAAACAATACAATTTTTAAGTTTATAGCATGGAGATTTTTCTGATGTAAATGTCTGATTGACATATTTTAATCTTTATTCGAATTAGGTACATAAATGTGTTTAAATTTTTTGGAATTCGCACTAGCTCGCGTTTTACCAAAAATTCAATACGGTGGGAACATTATATTCTGAACAGGGCAAAAGTGGGTATCTCTGGTAATCTTTTCTTTTGACAAGAACATCATTGTTGTATAGTTATACTGTTTTCATTTCGTATTACATTTTCCAAGGTGATCTGGATAAAATTTTGAATATTTAGAATTACTCCAATCTGACATATATGCAGAGTTTGACCCAATGCCAGTACAAAATAAAAACCAAATGCCTGTTGTTTTTGCCTACAATTACAACTATGCCTGATGCTTCTACTTGATATTAATATACTTTGATCTAGTGCCACCACCTTGGTCAATATGCCTTGGATTTTACTATATGTATTTACGACAGGGTGTTCACATAGTATGTGCTATTGGAGGTCTTATATTTTCTTACAACCTACAATCTTAGTACACCTTGTGAATTCCCTAATTGAATTATGTTATAGTAAACGAATTTGGTTATTGCAATAGAATTCAAGAGAAATTCAGTTGCAGCAACCTCTTCTTTCATAAGTTGGATTATTGCAACCGGCTTAAAGCCAAATTCAGTTACTACGACCGAATTGATACAAAATTCGTTTGTTGGAATCGAATTTATTACCGAAAATTTAGATGTTAGAACGAATATAATTGGGAATTAAGTTCTAACAACTAAATCAATTATGAAACGATATTTTCTAAACAGAATATCAGTTCTGGGAACTAAATTCAGTCTTGACAACCTCATTCTGTTGCTGCAACCGCAATTCGATGGCAGCAGTCGAAGTTGCTGTTGCTACAATTTATTTCAAACAATATTTTAGATTTTTTCCGCAATTGACACGAATTGCGCATTTTGGTTGAAGCCTAACATCAAAATAAAATGTTATGCAACATTTAACTTTAAACTGTCAAAATGGACATATGAATCTTTGAAGTGTGTTGGATGCGATTATTAATGCGTTGTTTGACATCATACTTTTCTTGTCTCAATTGTTCTTAAAACTCCGAAAGCGGTCTCGTGTTTTCGAGACGATTGACACGTTGTGTTTTGTACAGAATCGTGTTGAACACCGTTAAGCATTGTGCTAACTGTACCCATACCTTTATCACGATTGTCGCAGTCGGGCAAACTAATTCCCTAAATGGAGGGTTTACAAGTAATGTACCATTCTAAACCCCCTTTAGACTCGATTTTTTCGCGTTTTTGTTCCGAAAATCTCCATCCCGACTAGTACTAATCGCGATCTCAGCCATCCCGGGGATCTTGAAGCATACTCCGATCGCGATTGCGCCCTTCCCGAAGCGCACCACGACCTGCAAGGGAAAGTTAAAGTGATACGAGTAGAGGGGCGCACACTCTGACCAATTTTTCAAAGTATACAAATATAATCCAATAGAAAATTTCCAAAAAAAACGGACACACCACATCAATTTGGTCCAAAACTCGCTCGGCTTAACATGGAATGATCAGTACGCACCTGAAAAACAATCTGTCACTAATTCACTCACAGAAAATTTTTTCTCGACCACCTTGATGTTGTCTTAACATGCGTCTACGTAAAGTCATAGAGTAATAAATAAGAGTCGGCATTCGTCTCTTCGTTCAAGCATATTCCGATCCCGATTCCACCCTTCCCGCCGCACACCATCAGTAGCAACTCCAACTGCAAGGGAAAGTTATATGATACGAGTGGAGGGCGCCAACTGTGACCTTTTTTTAAGCGTCTAATCCCATAGAAAATTTTCACAAAAAAAACGGAAACGGCCACATCAATTTGGTTTAAAAATCGTTAACCTTGTTATGGAATGATCGTTACGCCCCTAATGACAAACTGACAATAATTCACTCACAGTAAATTATTTCTCCTCCACCTTGTTTTTGTCTTAGCATGTGTCTACGTAAAGTCATATATAAGAGTCGCCATCCCTCTCTTTACGTTCTCTCGATGACGTAGAGGTAGTAGATGATTTCATCGAGTTCGAATTGCTGTTGTATGTTGCTCTTTGGTATAACCATAGAGTAAATCTTACTAGAAAAAATATTTGGCTCATCCCAAGTTTCCTTTTACACTTTTCGTAATGTGGTTTGTGTGATAGAGAGATTTTTGACGAAAAGTGGCATACACCAGGTGGAATTACAATAACTTCTTGCTTTAATTTTTCATGTCGTTTTGGTCCAAAACTGTGAAATTTAAATGTGTTCTACACTTTTTTATTGACTGTAATTGTTAGCATACATTTGTGTTGTATTTAACACAATAATTTTAACACACAAAACGAAATGCCGTTGTTCTTATCTTGTTCGTTGTTTTGAACCATTGCCTCCATCTGGTATTAGTAAAGCAATTGTTTTCAACATCGAACGTAAATATCACACCAGGCCAAATGTCATAAATTTGGTGAGAGAACTATTAGGTATACTATAAGTATTAGTCTATGGATATAATATAGATTAATTTATATATAGAATTGATATCCGTCTCATCTGACGTTTCTCTTTGCGCTTCTTCAATGAGGAAACGAACTTCTGTCAGCAGCATCGACCAAAATCCTCCATTTTTAGTTTTGTTATTCACGATATTCATATATTTACGTATTTTGAGCATTCACAGTAACAATTTCAGCTGTGTTTGTCAAACTTCAGCGACAGAATTATTCTCTCGACGTTCAAACTTGCAACTTCGACAAGTTCGCTTCCCTTCGATCATTAAACCGATGTATTAATTAATATATGGAATATAAAACGGACTGAAATAAATGGGAATGTGTATTTCCGTTCGAAATGACATGACACGAAATATACATGCTGAAAAATATCGGTCCCTGTAACATATTGCAGGAAACGTGTACATTAGGGTGGCAATTAAAAAACAACTTCGGATTTTTAATAAACCCCTGCCGGATTCTTGTTCATTATGGTCTAAAACTGACTTGGCGAAAATTTGAACCGAATCGGACAAGTCTACGCCGTGCCGCATTTTAGTCAAAGTTTTCGGATTTTGGCATTTTGGGTGGAAATTCGTATAAACTAGAAAATCTTCATTCCTCGATGCATTTGAAAAAACAATTCCACATGGATTTAGTTTAACCTGAATATAAACTGGATAAAGTTTGAGTAAGATCCGACCAATCTAAGGGATCGAATTTTTAATTTGAAAAAATTTGCAATTTTTTTCAAAAATTAAAATTTGGGTATTCGGATTTTTCCAAAAATTGTATCTAAATGAAAAAATATTTAATTTGGAGTCCAATATGTTCTAGCAGAAGTATATTCTATATTCAGTTTATATTCAGGTTAAACTAAACCAATGCGCAAATTGTTTTTCAAATGCACCGAGGAGGGAAGATTTTCTAGTGTATACGAATTTTCACCCAAAGTGCCAAAATCCGAAAACTTTGACTAAAATGTGGCACGGTTTAGAGTTTTCCGATTCGATTCAACTTTTCACCAAGTAAGAGTTAGACCATAAGGAATAAGAATCCGTCTGGGTTTTATTAAAATTCGAAAATATATTTTTCTCTATACATTTTCATCGCATTGATTTCATGAATTGAAGATCTGCTGCCTTTTTGTTTCTTTGTTGTCTGTCTCGTTTTTGTAGTCAGCAGTTCTCAACAAACAAAGCCACATTTGGGTCTCAAAAACATATATTATAGCCTATTAATCATTGCGACTCAAACATGTTATATTGAATAGCAAATACAATGTGTTTGGACAGAAATATGGTATATTTGCGGCAAGCTACAACACGTTGTAATTGCATCTAAATAACAAAAAGGTACAGATTATTCAGCGTGTAATTTAGTTGGAATTAGTATCAGTGGAACACTATTTAAACTTAGTTTGCTGCATGGTTTGCTTGTGGTTGCTTATCGCTCTCTCGCCTATCTACTTTAGTTTCTGCCAATTTCTTCTTCATACGATAGTCTATCAGCGGTGTCATGGATACACCCTGGTAAAGTGGAAGTGTAAAGGGTGTATAAGTCGGCACAGATAATTTTTTTGATAATTCAAAATGATTTGATTTTTACTTTATTTTATATATATTAAGTATTAGTGGGATCTAAAAATTACCGAAATTAACATACAACCATCGATGTCACGCACACATTTCATCTCATTCGCAAGCAACAAACTATCGTAACAACTCAAAAATATGTGTAAACTTTCCACATCGTTTACACCTCCTTCGGGTACATTGTGACGGCTCCTTGGAGCAGCATATGGAATACTGTATATAAGTCGAATAAACCAGTAGATACCGATCCAACAGGCAATAGCCCACCTGCCGGTACGAGCGCTCATGTCACTACCGGACTGTCAGGCATTGAGTTCGTCCCAAACAAGCAAGCACACATCATTATATATGAACACATTTGTGGGTAGTGGGGTGTTGCCCCATCAGTAGAATGCAAAAAAATGAGGGAAAGATAAAACGTTGTGTACGATGATGACAGTGTAATGAAATACACTTGTGTTGTAGATGTTGCTGCCGCCGTTGTTCACAGCCTGCCAGCCGCCTGTTGTTGCTGCAAACAATCAACACCGTGTAAAGCCACCGCAACCAAGAACAACAACAACAACTACAACAGCGACGAGAACTAAAATTGTATACTACATGTTGTATGATAAGTTATGATGGGCAGCAGGTATAGCAAGCGCCGTTGGCAAGTATTCCAATCGCAGACAGACAAACACTTTTGTGTCACCCGCTCTCTGTACCACGAGCACACACAATTTGTCGTTCGTCCAACAAATTGGATTCATTAGTTTTGTGCCTTCTTGCCGTCCCACAAGAACAGCTGGACCCGTCAAAGCAACAATGGAGTCTATATAACCGCAAAGGAAAGTAATAAAAGCTCTCGGAAAAATGTATTTTATGTAATATTTTATTATTGTTTTTTGTTTGCTCTACGCCAACACAATAACAACAATTTGCGCTCTAGTTTCTTCTTACTACAATGACAAATGACACAACGTCTGCACTGCCACTGTCACAGTACCAACTACAATGGTTGTGCAAGCGCTGAACTCCCATCCCAGAGGACAAGAAGTATCGTAGTGATCAGGGCGAACAAGATTCTCAAATCAGACATTTGGATTTGCCAGCAAATGTTGTTAATCTTTGTAAAATTAAAGATTTTATTTCATATAAAATATTTGATTTTTTTTTGATTCCATTAGATTTAAGTACAAGTACAAATTTTTTAATTAATTTTAAAATAAGGTCGGATCAATAAGTCCGTGACTTTTCGAACTTCCCTCGTAGATATATGAAATGCAACACTGCCCCCATCAAGTGCCACCTGTTAGTGGACTGCTCTCAAATTTTGAGCAAGTTCCGTCATTTACTTTGCTTTGACAGCTGTTCAAACATACAACCTCGTGCATTTTTTTAAAAACGGAAAAAAGTGAATTTCGAGTTCTCATCAAACATTACTTTTTGCGGAAAAAACCGTCAATTAACCCACGGAAAAGCTTGATAAATACTATGGGCAGAGTCCAGAATCGATTTCAATGGTAAAAAGGTGGTCTAATGACTGGCCAATTGAAGTCAATACACCCGAAAATGTCGCAAAAATCAACGATATGGTGTTGGCCAATCGTAGAGTAAAAGTGCGTGAGATTGTTGATGCCATAGACATTTCATATGGTAGTGTGGTTTAGATTTTAAATGATCAATTGGGTTTAAGGAAGCTGTCTGCAAGATGGGTGCCGCGTTCGCTCTCAATTGACCATAAACGTAATCGTGTGACAACTTCAAAGGATTGGTTGGAGTATTTTAATTGGGCTACGAATTGGTACCTCAACCGCCATATTCTCCGGATTTAGCCCCCTGTGACTATTTCCTGTATCCAAACCTGAAGAAATCGCTCGATGAAAAGAGATTTAGATCCAACGATGAAATTACTGATCAACCAAATGCCTCTTTTATGGACATCGAAAAATCCTATATTTTGGAAGGGATACAAAAATTGGAGAAACGTTGGACTAAGTGCATTGAGCTAAAAGGAGATTATGTTGAAAAATATTTTTTTTTTGTAAAAAAAAAAAATGTGTTTCATTCAAAAAGTCACGGACTTATTGATCCGCCCTCTATGTTTATTTCAATTTTATGACAGATTTTGTTAGTTTTTAGTTAATGTATGAGAAATTCATACTACAAGCTTACAAGGTCACGAACATGTTTTCCAATTGAAAAATGCTTAGCTTTTGTTGGAAATAATAGACAATTCAGTTAAACACACTCAGTGGCATGACTACTTTCGAACTCCGTGACAAGTTCACCATCAGATGCCTAATTAGTGTTTGTTCTATTTGCAGTGCCCACTTTGTGTACTTTCGAAGAGATTAAGGGTAGCTATTTATATTTCGGATCCTGGCAGTACTAGTGTTGCCAGATGAAAACTGGAATTTCCATTGGAAAGTTTGTCATTTTTGGCATAAACATGCATAGAACATTGTCACTTTCAAGCACTATTTGTTGTATTTACAGTGTAATGAAAAATTCATCTCGGTTAGAAAACGAAATGAACCCGTGAAAATTCTCCAGCCATGATTTTTTACGATTTCGGATTATCAAGACAAGAGTGTCTCAATCAACTATTTTCGACTTTTGGTGATGAAGCACCATCAACAACCACTATAAATCACTGGCGCCAAGAGTTCAGTCTCCGACGCCGTTCGCTCCAGAATGAATTTCGTGAAGGTCGTCCAACTTAGGCCGGTTTGCCGGAAACCATCGATGCTGTCCTTGGGCATTAGTATGACAAACATCAATAAGATATTGCATGTTTATTTGGCGGTGAAAGGGATTTGTTCTTGTTGGGGCCCACATAATTTGACGAATGCACAAAAAAGTCTCGAGTCGGTTGTAGCAAAGAAATGTCGAAAAAATACAACAGCAATAGCTCAAATGCAGTGTATAAAATTTATGCATATGAGTCCGAAACATGACAGTAATCGACCGTATGGGTCTTTCAATACGAGCTAAATCCAACAATAGTTGGTCGTGGAAGAAGCACATCGAAGCAACTGATCGAGTTTTTTTCGGTATAACCGGTCATGTGGCCACAGTGCCTTCAGTTGAACGTAGGGCGGTCAATTGTGGGTAGTATATCAACATCTGTTTGCCAACAGTGGTGAAAGAAATAAGGAAAAACAATAAGAGAAAACGGATCATTTTGCATCAGGACAATGCGAGTTCTCACACATCAGCTGAAACAGTGGGCTATTTGAGCACTGAACATGTCGAATAGATGGGTCACCCCTCCGTACAGCTCTGATTCCAATGACTTCTTTTTGCCGCGTGTTCAACGGTTTTCGACGACCGAAACAGCTGTTGAAACGTTCAAAAACCGTGTTTTGCAGGTGTCTCAATCGGAGGGTAAAAAGTGTTTCGAAAATTCAAAATAAAGTATAAATGCAAAATAAAGTATATTGAAAATATGAGAATATTTTGAAGAACAATAAAACCATTTCCAATTATTAATAATCGTTTTTTTTATTGCTGGACCCGAAATATAAATAGCAACCCCTTACATTTTAGTAATTTTGAGGTCACATGTATTGTTAAACCATCAGTAAGATTGCACTTTTTAAATTTTGTGTCATTTTTTTTTTGTGCAAGTGCGAACTCTGAAATTTGGCAGCTGTCACATGTGTTTATTCCGATTATTAAACCTGGATCGATTTACGAAAGAACAACGCGTCATAATTGTGAAAACTTCTTACAAAAATTTGGAATGTTATGCTGAGACAGCTCGCAAACTTCGAAGAACTTTCAGTCGAAAAAGTGCACCTAATGAGTCACCCATTCGAAGAGTGGTCAAAAAAATTTTTAAGAAACTGGGTCGGATATGGACAGTAAGACTCCTGTGCATCAACGTGCTGCTCGATCTCTCGAAAACATTGCTGCCGTAAACGAGAGTGACGCCGAAAACTCGAAAACATCAATTCGGCATCGTTCTCAACAACTTCAAAATTCACGAAGTACTACAGAGCGAATTTTGACAAAAGATCTCCACCTTCTTGCGAACATAATTCAGCTTACTTAGGAGCTCAAACCCGGAGACCATGGAAGGCGTCGGCGGCAATTCGGTCAATGGGTAATGGAGCAAAGTGAAGTCAATGCCAATTTTTCCAAAAAGTCATCTCCTAGGATTTAGCGTATTTACATCTGAATGGCTTCGTGAATACACAAAATTGTCGAATTTGAGGCTCAGAAAATTTAAATATTTACGGCTGTTATATTGTTGACCCACCAGCCGGTCAGACGGGAATGGCCCGAAGGTTTTAACATGACCCAAAATAAATTTGGAACAAATATAACCCCCTACGACACGTTTCACTTTTTTCCATACACGCTGAATACTCTGTCGTTTTTTATTGTTTGGATGCAAATATAACGTGTGTTTGGAGCTTGTTGAAAATATAATATGCTTGTGTCCAAACATATTGTGGTTGCAACTAAATATTACATGTTTGAGACACAGTGATTAATATTTTATAATATATGTGTTTGCAACAAAAATATATCTGTATTTGTGATGCAAATACAGCTGTGTTTGTTGCACTGTTTACGCTCTCTCGAGAGCAAGAGAATAAAAGAACTACAACGAGAGAGTCTATCTTGTAAGGGTGTATTTTTGCATTATTCTCTCACTCAGTGATTCATACATATTTCTGAATTTGCGTGTAAATTGCAACTGAAGTCAGTGTTTCTTATTTTGGCTGATGTACGGCGTTTCAGTTTCGTATAGGAAGTCGTCACTGGTTCATCGAACAAAGGAATCCTCTGAGAGGATGTCAAAAGCGTTTAATCAGTTAAAAAAGAATAAACAAAGCCTCGTACGGTTAAATGGTTTGTGATGCTGCTTTGGTTTTTGTGTATGTATTTCGTATAGATGTATGTATGCTACCAAAGTGAGAAACGATTATGAGGAAAGAAACTGGAAAGGGCAACAACGTGGAGCAGCAGATTTTAATTTCATGAAAAAGACAAATAATGCATTCATTCATTTCATTTAATTTTTTGTATTCATTATTGACAAATGTTTATTTCTATTGATAAAATTAATTATGATAAATAATACATATATATTGAAATCAACAAATAAGTCGTTTCTAAATATTATTCAAGTTGGGAGGAAATAAGCATATGTTTCCACGTAAGTATACGGAGATTTGGGGAAAACACGCGAATGCTTCCACGCAAGTATATGGATATAAAAAAAAGTAAAAGCGTAAATGTTTGGCAGTAAACATGCTACTGTTTGCATTTAAATACAAGTGAGTTTGGGACTTGCAAACATATGAATGTTTGAAGTGTGTCCCAAGCATAGACATGGTTCGTGCAGAATTTGTTTGTGAGTACTGCAATTATAAGACATTAGATCTTGTTGTACGGGTTAACAAATAAAACAAATAAATAAATATGTTACAGAAGCCGTTTTTTTTTCAGCGTGTATCAAATGATATGTACCCTCATCCCTATGGGTTAGGGTATAATTAAAAGTGAGTTGATCGAAGTTGTACATAAACCTTATGGAACTACCCAGAATTTAGTTTCTTCTTAGTCTCATTCTCTTGCATTCGCCGCCAAGAAACTGAAATGGTTTACAGATTGGAATAGAAAAAAAAATAAATAAATGGTTTCCCATTACATCCCATGAAGGGACTGGGGAGAACTTCTCACAATCCCTGAGCTGTGCGCTTTCCAGTTTTCACTCACTGATTGGGACCTACAGTTTTACACCGATTCCGAACGGTAATTCGAGAAGCTTTTTCATGGCTAGATACTCGATAGTGTCGCCGTCACTATGCGAGGTGACCGCCGCCGAAAGAAAATTTGAAGTTGATCAGAGCAGGGATCGACAGAACCATTGCACCACCGACGGCCACAAGATTGGAATAGGGCCAACAGTTTATTTGAAGCCATTTAAGGTGCTGACAGGCTGGCCTATCAAATACTACCATTAGCGTATAGTATGTGTCATAATCAGTCAGTGGGGAGCAGAAATGAGTACATGGTTGAAGTACATGTTTGAAGTACATGTTTGAAGTACTTGTATATCTAAGCGCGTAAAAAGGACAATAACAAAGCAAACCGAAATATTTTTTTCCTTATTTGTTTCTTGACAAAACGCTAAACACTCTCGATGAGATGATTAGAAGCACTTAAATTTCTGGCTTTTGGACGCCATATCTTTTCAAGTTTCTGTCGACAGCCAAAATATGACTACCACCGGAAAGTAAATTTTCCTAAAATTTAAAAAATAACAACATCAAATAACAAAAAAATAACAACAACACCTTTTTGTTACACGGTACCTGTTCGATTTCTATGAACACATTCGTAAATGTTACATTGGAAAATAAAAACCAGCGTTCAATCATATGATGACGTTACAGTTAAATAATATGAATACTTAAAATTATTTAAAGGCCCAGTGCAAGCACATGTGTCATTCTATTCTTGCTCAACACTTTTTGTTTTATTCCCACAAAAGTCAAAGAATGCAAAGCAACAGACACTTGTACATACATACATACATTGTTATATTCGCACGATATAACCGAAGATCAACATGAAATACTTTTTTAATATTACTCCAAATTAATACTCCAAATTAAAACACTTCAACCTCGGCTCGCCGATATCGGATCGCCTTAATTTTTGGCCTAAACTCTTCGTCGAAACCCGCACTAGCTTTTTAATCCAAAAATTAATAAAATCGGCTATGAATTTCCGGAGAAAATCGCGTGGGAAAATTATATGAAAATCGCCCAATAACCACTTTCAATACCGACTGCCAAGCAACGAACAAACAAACGATGATTTACTCTTACAAACCTAACACTTGCGTATGTATTAAATTTATAGTTTACTGCCCTAGAGGCGCGCGTATAGATGTTAACACATCAAAAAAATAAATTGTTTTCCGTTCATATGATTAGAACCACTTTGCATTTTTTGAATTTTTTCTACGAAGTCGCATTTGATTTACACAAAAACTAGATTTACCATTACTCATACGTCCCATGAAGAAATTGGAGAGAGCGTCTGATAACCAGTGAGCGGTACGCTTTCTAGTTTTGTACTCAGTAATTGGGAGCTACAGTTCCGAACGGTATTTTTGAGAAGCTTTTTCATGGCTAAATACTCGATAGTGTTGCCATCACTATGCGAGGTGACCACCGCCGAAAGAAATTTGAAGGTGGTCAGAGCAGGGTTCGAACCCAGGACCTCATGTACAAGAGGCGCGCACACTAACCATTGCACCACGGACGGATTTATATATCCAGCAATTATCATAGTAAATGAAAAATATTACTTTCTAATATAATAAGTTCTTCATAGCCCCTTATTATTTCTAATAAAAGCAAGTAATTGGGAGGAATCTCCGAGAAGGACAACAGCGAATCACTGAACGGTTGTAAACATAGATTCGTGAATCTAAAACTTAAGGAGTCAAGAAGTCAACAGTTCCACGAACAAATTTGCCGTCCGACTACTTTGCTGTCTTTCAGCATGAATAAAGTCAGCCAATACAACAAACTTAGAATTTTGCTTAAGAAAATGTGGTTCTTAAGTAGAAGTACATATATAAATATATGTATTAAACATTCTTCCGAGCAATAAAATTATCCATCCACCAGTTTTGTCTTCCAGCCTTTGGTTAAATTTAAGTGAAATTATTAATTTACAATATTTAAGGAATAAAGAAAAGTATTTTTGTTCCAAAAAAAAAATGTTACCACAGCTGCCTTTAATTTATTGCTTATATACATATATTAGGGCGGGTTAATTCTTTTTTGATGAAGCGTATAGCAAACACGTAATCTATAGGTGATTTTGAGAAATTTTGCTCAAGAGACCATAGCTCTAAGTCGGATTTGGAGCCCCCCAAAATTTCAAAATATATAATTTTCCATATATACATAGTATAAGACCCCTTTCACACTCGGCAAGTTACTTGCGCAAGTCAGTTTTTCAACTTTCCGAGTACAAGCAACTCTGTACTCAAAATTTATTCCCCTATCCCGACCTTACCTCTGTCATCAACAAACCAAGACTTGGGCAAGAGACTTGCGCAAGTAACTTGCCGAGTGTGAAAGGGGTCTAATTTAATTAAATTCGTCATAAAATCGGATAGAATTATAGTAGATTTCTCAGTGAGGGCTTGTTAGAAAGGTATTTTTATCATCTTTCAGAATCTGTACTGATGCCAATATTTTTTTTTATTTTTTAGTAGAGATATTAGGAATTTTTTGTCGAAGAATAGCCTAAAATGAACTTTTAAATAATAAATTCTGAATTTTCTTCGAGATTTTTTTTTGCAGATTATAAAAGTTCAGATTAAAAAGTTATAAAAGTTTTCGAACTCCTTTTTGTAGGAAAATCGATCTGAAAAACTCAACATTTTCAAGGTTTCAACAAAAAAAACACTATTAACACTAATATCTATTTTGAAAATTTGGGGGGCTCCAAATCCGACTTAGAGCTATGGTCTCTTGAGCAAAATTTCTCAGAATCACCTATAGATTACTTGTTTGCTATACGCTTCATCAAACAAAATCGTTCCATACAACTTGACCCGCCCTAATATATATGTATATATATAATAAACGGAAAAGGAACCATCTGTTACATTAAGCAATATTAGTTTTCAAAATATAACCCAATTTTTTACAAATGTACATGCACTATATTAAGGTGGCTCTTAATTTAAAACTCTCGAAAAGTGTAACTCCTGCCCAGCAGTTTAAAAAAACAATGTCTGTGTTAATTTCAGAGTAAGTAAAAATTCCGCTCGTATAAAGCTCTTAGCGCGAGTTTAAAACAATTAAAATCTCAATCGAAATTAATTTTTAAATTGTTGTTTATTAGAATCGCTTCCGAGACAGTCAAATATAAAAAATAAAAGTTCGATTCGGAGTTTCATTTTTATTTTACTGGGAGTGAGAGCTTTATAGTGAAGAGGTGCCAAATTTTTCGACTCGTGAGTGAAATTGTTTTGAATTTGGATATTGAACTGCTACAAAAATCGATTGGAATGTTGTGCAAGGTAAACGTAATAAACGTCTATTAGAAAGGGCAGAATTATAAAAATGGGGAATGTACAACCAACAATGGGCCTTGTACCTATATTACGTAAACATACATAAGTATTTAGTATACACTCCGGTTCACTTATTTAAAGGCACTAAAAATTCCATATTCAGCAGCAGCCTGTATCTGTTGCAATTTGTAACCGATTGCAGAATTTTAAAATGGAAATGGAACCTAGACATCTTGAGATACAAAAAAATCATGACAATAGTGGTTTCTTAACTAAAGAACTTTTTTTGAGCAATTTATAAAAAAAAGTAAAAAAATTTGCTATTTTTTTGGTTCACTTGAATAAAGTGCTAATTTTAATGAAAAACTGATTTTCTTGTTTTTTTTCAATTTATTTTACTTTACTTACGAACTAAAGGGTCCGCCATCTAACGTTTTTTTTTTTCAACTAGTGCTTATTCCGTGAATGGTAACACTTAGCTCATGTCTGATTTGACAGATAATTTGTTTTATCCTTCCGCTGAACGAATATGGTTGTGTATACGCTTGAACAACGCTGGGAAATATTGCGACATTACTTTGAAAATCATGGTAATGTTGCAGAAAGTGTGCGAAAATTGCGTACGGATTTTGGAAGAAGAGAAGCAACCATCAGCTCCGTATGTTCGATATCTTGGACTATTATTTGTGGGGTGCCCTCAAAGATAAGAGTTGCGCCGGCAAGCCAGAGACAATTGACGCTTTAAAGGACAATATTCGTGAAGCCATTGGTGAAATACAGCTGCACACAATCGATAATGTGCTTAAAAATTGGACCGATCGTGTAGGCTACTGCATGGCCAGCCGAGGCAGCCATTTGAATGAAATTATTTTCCATTATTAACCGGAAGGATTGTACTTTCCAATAAAAAAAGAAATTTGAGAAAATATTCAGTAGTTTTTTTTATAGCATTTTCAAAAAAAAAAAAAGTTATTTGGCGGACCCGTTATTAGTAACGCGGACATCCCCCTTTGTTTTTAATAACTTCAAATATACGGAATTTCATTGAGAGATAAAGAGAATATATGTAATCCAACGAAATTGGATTCCAAGCATCCTTCATGGCCTGAATTAGTGACTGCTTGTCATCAAATTGTCTAGCTGCTCCATAGACCTTACGAGATAACTAACCCCAGACATTTTCGATAATGGTTAGATCTGGCGAATAGGGTGGCCAGACAAGAATTTTAGCATTTTGGCTTGCAATGAACTCCTTTACTACTCTGGCGTTGTGTATTGGGGTATTATCCTGTTGCAATATCCAAGGTATAGCACCAAATAGTTCACTGAACTTCGGAAAAGCCGATTCCAATAACATTTTATAGCTTCATTTTGCACTTTGAAATTCAAGATCGATGGTGCCGTGGTGCCACCCCACAGAATAACGCCGTCCTCTCGGATGTGATGTCGGTTCAAACAACGCTCTTATTTGCGCAGATCATGGAAATAATAGTTGTAGCCAGCAGGCCCATCCAAATTAAAATTCTTCTCATCCTTAAATACAACGGGTTTCCAGTCATTTAAATGACCTCTTGGCTGCACATTCCATACCATGCAGTCTCTCGCGAATTGAAGCCGCTTTTCCTTACGAGGAAAAGCATTACCTGTAAGATACTCACAGCTCTTAATTACTATGCGTACTGATAATTTGCTCGCTTCCACTCCAGCTTGAGTTTTTATTTTTGACACGGATACGGCAGAATTACAAGCAATTCTGATGATTTTTCTCTTCTCATACGTAGATAAAGGCAATGAAATCCATCCTTTATAATTTTTTCCATACCACTCGGGGTCCTTGATGTAATTGTCGACAACTGTTGGGCTGCGTCCAATTTTTTTTGCTGTTGATCGGTTAGAATAACCTTCAGAACGGTGAACATCGATTTTAGTTTTATTCGATAGATCTAAAATTTTTTGTTTTGCCATTTTGACTCGTAAAATGATTAAGATGTAATAAATTCTAATAAACAAACGCTCCCTACAAAAAATAATCGCTTACTTTAAAAATAATAACAAAAGAATAAAGTGCCTTTATTCAAGTGAACGAAAAAAATAGCAAATTTTTGGAATTTTTTATAAATTGCTCAAAAAAAGTTCTGTATTTAAGAAACCACTATTGTCATGATTTGTTTTTATATCTCAAGATGTCTAGCTTCCATTTCCATTTTAAAATTCTGCAATCGGTTACAAATTGCAACAGATACCGGCTGCTGAACATGGAATTTTTAGTGCCTTTAAATAAGTAAACCGGAGTGTATGTGGTGAACAACTTCAAATACCGAGATCATTAGTATATAATGGTGGGGTCTAGGGGTCGACTAATAATTGGAATATAAGTTGAAGTAAGGCTACTAAATGCAGATCAAAATTTGTTTTGGAAAATGACTGTTGATATATCAGATATATGTACGTGGTTAGAAAGGTGTCAAAATTTGCGGAAAAGAAATTCAAAATGCAATAAAAATCGTTTGCAAAGATTGGGAATGTGTTAATAATAGTGTACGTGGATAAAATGGATGATTGGAAGAGACAAAAATGGTTAAACTTCAAAAACATTGAAATTCTGGTTGGGATGGTTTATAACTTGTTAAAAATAGTGTATGTGGGTTAGAAGAAGGCAAAAAAATGGTATAAGCTCAAAATGCGGGAGAAATAGATCTAGATTGCATGGGGTTGTGGATGTTGTGCATCTAACACCGAGCATGTTCTTCGTAATTTTCGTAAAATATTTTTAGAAAAACACCTGTGTTTGCTTTTAATATCGAAACTTTTAACCTGAAATTATTAGTTTTGTATTGAACAAAATCAGTTAAAACTATTTTATTGGGGTACGAAAACTGAATTTTAAGTGACGGTTAATGCGCATTTTATTATCTGACATACCCAATACACAATTTTTGACTCATTCCTAACCTTTTCAAACAATTTTTCTCACATTTTGAAGTTTTCAAAATTTCATTCAAAATTTTTGCACATTGATATCCTTTCCAAAGGGTTTTTCTCGAATTTTCAAGTTTTACCCTTTTTGCACACACCCCCCCCCCCTCCTTTACACGTTTTATCCACATTCACAATTTTTACCACCTTTACCATTTTTACCTTTTTAAGGTTTTTTACCCACATTAACAATTTTTGCCTCATTCCTAACCTTTCCAAACAATTTTTCTCACATTTTGAAGTTTTCAAAATTGCATTCAAAATTTTTGCACATTGATATCCTTTCCAAAGGATTTTTCTCGAATTTTCAAGTTTTACCCTTTTTGCACACACCCCCCCCCCCCCTCCGTTACACGTTTTATCCACATTCACAATTTTTACCACCTTCAAAATCTTTCCAATCCACTTTTCTCGCATCTTCAACATTACCCTTTTGCCCACTTGTTTACTGCATTTTTAAGATTTGCGTTCATAATCATTCGATACGACTTTTGTCGCATTTTTAAACACGTTCCCATCCTTTCAAACAATTTTCCCGTATCATCAAATTTTCACAATTTGTTGGCCGCTTTTATATTTTTTCGCCCTTATGTAAATGTTTCCTATACATTTAAAAATTAAAAAATATTATGAAATTTGACTCGCGAATCATTGTTTTTGAATTAAATCGGGAGCGAGCAATATTTTACAATCTTTCAAAATAAAAATTCGGCTCCCGAGCAAAAAATATAACTCGGGGGTTTAAATATAAATATGTAAATCTTCAAAGAATTTAAAATTAAACTCCCTTGCCGATTTAAATTTTTCGAGCAAATCGAAAATGAATGGCTCGGATCTCCTTACTCTGGTTAATTTACGTATCCATTTGTCAAATTGAAACTCACGTAATGGAATCGCAACACAAAGGTGTAAATCAGGTAATTGCCTTACTACACTGCAAGTCAAATTTTTTATGCCAAAATTTGACATAGCAAGAAAGAAAGAAAGTAAAGTAAGAGCTCTATTACACGAAGCCATTTCTTGCGGCCATATTTTTCAGATCTCTTTTAAAGTTGCTCCGTAATTTATCGAGCTTATTATACGTTGAATTTTTCCAATTTCGAATTATTGAATTATCACAAAAGTAATTACCATGAAATTTCAAAATCAAGACAAAAACGGAAACTATACAAAGAGAAATTGAAAAAAAATTCCTGAAACACAATGCCAGGGCATTTCATGGCGATTTTTCCTCGTCTCTTACTTCTCTACCCCTCTTGCCAGACGAACGTAAAATTCACGAATTTTCTTGCGGGGATAAATTCATTCATTCAAGTAATTTGGGGTTTTTTTTTACTCAAATAATTTTCAATTATTTTATTGAAATAATTTTTTAATTATTTTATTAAAATTTTATTTTACAATGTAGGTGACATTTTGTTCAATGACCTTCTGCCATCGTTCAGGCAACTTTTTGATCCCAGATTCCTAGAGTGACTGGTCTGTTGCCCCCAAATATACTCGAAAAACTCGGTTTGTATTTCCTCATCTGTGTTGAAGTATTTTCCATTCAAAAAGTTTCGCAGACTCCAGAATAAATGAAATTCCAAAGGTGCCAGATCAGGCCTATAAGGTGTATGTGGCATCACTCCAAACCAAGCTCCAATATTATTTGCCGAGTTTGCAAAAATGTATAAGGCCCAGTGTTGTTGTGATGGAGCCCCAAGCCGTTTCGGTATACCAATTCAGGTCAGTACGTCAAGGTTCGTCAATTGCTGACAATAGACGTCAGAATGTAGGGTTTGGAATCAGTTGAAAATAAATTACTCCCTTATAATGCCTTCAAATGCACAACATACACATTGTTTTGGTGCAGTTGAGCCATTGATTAATTTTGACCGCTTTCAACGTGCTTTGACAAGGAACTCTTTCGGTTGTCATTGTTGTAAATAATGCATTTTTTGTCCAGTGACATTGCATTTCGGAAATGGATCACTGTTGTTGTGCTTGAGTAATAAATCGCAAGTGCTTATGCGGAACCCAAATATCAAGCTTTTTGACAAGTCCAAGCCATTGTAGATGGTTTTCAATGCTCATGTGCGACAACTTCAGCTTGTCTACAACTTCTCAAACAGAAATGTATCTGTCAGATCCGATAACGGCTTTGATTTCGTTCACATCAACCTCGTCCACATTATGTGGCCATTTTGATCTTGAAATTTTCAAAACTAAATTTTTTGAACCAGTTTTTGGCATGTGCGTTCTGTTGAAGCATCCAAACCATACACGTCACAAATATTCAGGTGTGCTTCCACGGCTTTTTTGATTTTTCGGAAATAAAAAAGCTAAATATGACGAAAATGTCCAGTTTGATCGTCCATATACACAACACGATTTAAATGAAAGCTGACCACTGAAAATAATGTGATATTTCACAAATTTAAGCTCGAAGTGTCAGTTGTGTAATTGTATAACAAAGAATTCAGTCAGCTAATCAAAAGCATCTGCGTGGTAGAAAAAGCGCTATATATAGGAGAAAACAAATAGTTCAGTCCCAACTGAGCTACTATTTTGTATATTACACTTTGTAAAGCCAACAGAACCAATTATGCCATCAATCTGTATGTCCGCTAATTAAGAAACATGAGCCTATACTAAGCCTTATTCTAAGAGTCTTAAAGGAAAATGAGAAACCTATATTTCATCGTCAATACCATTCTTTCACAGCGGAAAAGCATCTAAAACGGAGCCGTTTCTAGTGTAGAGGCATTTGAAAAATTCCATGCATGTGGTACGAAACAGAATGACCAGATACGCTATGAGGGTCATTTGAAGACAATCACAGTCGCGTCTTTCAAGAATGACAACGAAAAAGTCAGTTACAACGCGTGCTGCGAATGATCGGTGCAAGAGGCTGACAAGGGACGAAAACCAACTACTTAGGAAGAAAAAATGGCAGTAGGAGCAGAGAGAGAGAGAGTGAAAAGACCGAAATGTGCAGGATCAACAATGAATCCCGAAAATTTTTCCAGAGGGTAGGAAGATCGAATAACGGGCCAAATAATGGATTGCCCTCCTGCAAGGACGAGAATGGGAATCTGGTGACAGATAAGCAGCGTGTGCTTAAAATGTGACGAGACCATATTTCAGCACTACTCCACTCCGATTCTTCCACTGAACATCAGGAGGTAATGATTGTGGAAAACAGTGGAGATTGTAGCCCCCACCCCCGCCAACCAAGACGAGATTAGAAGTGCAATCTCCCGGCTTAAATATAAAAAGCCGCTGGTGTGGATGGCTACCAGCTGAACTTTTTAAGATAGGTGGCGAGGGATGCCTCACGATTGGAGTCTCAGTCTAATATCTCCTGTCTTCAAAAAGGGTGATCCATGTGTCTGTTCCAACTATCGCGGGATCAGTCTTTTATCCATCGCGTATAAGGTCTTGTCGAGCATATTATGTAGAAGACTAAAGCCAATTATTGAAAACCTTATTAGACCTTATCAGTGTGGTTTTAGACCAGGCAAGTCCACGACTGACCAAATATTCATGCTACGCCAAATCGTGGAAAGACCCACGAAACGCAAATCGATACGTACCATCTTTTTCTCGATTACAAAGCCGCTTTCGAAAGCCCCACACGGGAAAATTGTACGAAGCTGTCTGAACTTGGAATTTCGGCAAAACTGTTCCGCCTCTGTAGAATGAGAGACCACACCGGACCATTCTGTACGAAGTGAGGACTGGGACAAGGCGATACACTTTCCTCCAATCTCTTCAACATCTTAATGGATACAATAATGAGAGAAGCTGCAGTAAATACGAACAAGATCATTAACTCGGAAAGCCATATGTTGGACATCATTGGCGAAATTTGCGAGAGGTTACTGCAGTATTTTCAAGAAACGAAAAAGAATCAGCAAAGGTGAGTCTTACTGTTAATGGAGACAATACAAAATTGATGGTTTCAACGACTAGAGACACGTCCCGACTTGGTCCGCACTTGAACGTTGAAAACCGATTTAATTTTGAAGTGGTAGATGAATTTGTCTACCTTGGATTCGCCGTGAACAAAGACAAAAACGTCAGTCTGGAGATAAATAGGAGAATTGTGCTTGCAAATAGATGCTATTTTGGGCTCAGCAAGCAACTTAAGAACAAACCCCTCTCTCGACAGACAAAAGTCCAGCTATATCAGACTCTCATTTTACGTGTCCTGACATATGGCTCCGAATCTTGTATCATATCGCAAGCGGATCAAAAACACCTGAGAGTATTCGAGAGAAAAATTCTCCTTAAAATATATGGTCCTCTTACAGAAAACGCCGAGTAACCACGTCGTTGGAACCAAGAGCTAAATAAAAAGGAGGATGCCCAAGTCTCCGCTGGAATGACCAGGTCGAAGAATCCCTCCGTATACTTGGTGTTGCCAACTGGCGAGGAAGAACGAATGATAGAACCAGTTGGAGAAATATGTTAAAATTTGTTTGTTTAATTAATAATGTGTTTAATTAATCATGAGGTTTTAAAATAGTCAATTAAAGTAGATAATAGAATACGGTAGATTATATATATTGAAACGAAGTTCCTTATCGCACGTTGCAGGATGGGGGCTAAATGAAAAAAAAATTTTTCTTTTTTGAAAACTTAATTACAACCCAGTATTATCAACTAATCTTGGTACTTTTGCTTTGGTTTGTGTCTAGACTAACATATAGTGGGAAATTTCTTGTTTAATGGGAAGTTTTCTAGGTGGAGCATTTTAACCAATATTTTAGTATATATTGTAGTTTGGAGCCAAATAAAAAGAAAAATTTAGAAAAGCCAAAGTGAAGAAGGTTTAAAAAAGAACATTTTCTTAACCTTCTAATGCATGAATTTTTGTTTTGACCCCTAATGCATGAGTCCGCCTCAAGGCGGACTTGCATTAGTTTCAATTTACTCACCGGTTAATAACATTTTCACTACAATAAAAGCACTTGCTGAAAGAACGTAAAATTGCTTACAAGTTCGTATTTTTTTAAATTTAAATTGACAAAAAAATATATTTTTTTTATGTGCAAAAATAAAGTGGCCATCTGTCACTTCAAATTGACATTACTCGAAAGCCAGAAAGAGTGCTGCCACCCTGATAAATCAAAAGCGTAGCTTAAAGCTTCTACTACACTGTCAAAAAAGTCAGAGTTTTAACATTTGAAAATATACGTATCAAATCGGGTCTTGTGTAGACTCCGCCATATGCGGGGCTATGCACTAACGAACTACCTTTGCTTAAAAAAGGAAATTTTCTTACAAAAAGTACCTTTTCTTAAAAAAAGTTTTTTTTTTTAAATAAGTACCTTTCTTAAAAAAGTACATTTTCTTAGCAACAAAAATTGCCTTTCCTTAAAAAAAATACCTTTTTTTAAAGAGTACCTTTTTTGTGAAACAAAATAACATTACCTATTCTTGAAAAAAAACGACAAATTCTAAAAAATTCCCATTTCTTACAAAAATTCCTTCTCTTAAAAGCACCTTTTCTTAAAAATAAAGTTATACCTTTCCTTTCTTGAGATATGTAGCCCTTCTGAAAATAAGTACATTTTCTTAAAAAAAATAAAATTTTTATAAAGAGTACCACTTCTTAAAAAATACCTGTTCTTAAAAAAAGGCTTCTTTCTGCTTCAAAAAAATACCTCCCTTAAAAAAAGTACCTTTTCTTACAAAAATTCCTTGTCTTAAAATAACCTTTTCTTAAAAATAAAATTATATCTTTTCTTTTATTTTCTTGAGATAAGTAGCCTATCTGAAAATAAGTACATTTTCTTAAAAAAATACCATTTTCCTAAAAAGAGTACCAGTTCTTAAAAAATACCTGTTCTTAAAAAAATACTTCTTTGTAATATTCTTATGGCCTTTTCTTACAAAAAGTACTTCGAGTTAAAAATAGTACCTTTTTAAAAAAAAAAAGATTAGCTTTTAATAAAAGAAGTACGTCTGTTTAAAAAAGGACCCTTTCGGGAAAATAGTATACATATTCTTATAAAAAGGACCTAAAAATATACTTTTTTTTTAAAGAAAATATATTCCATAAAAAAAATTTCTTAAAAATAGTTTATCATTTTACAAAAAGTATATTTTTTTAAAGATTCATTTAAAGTGTCGTATTTTTCAACGGGCGCCTTAGCCGTGTTGGAACTAACTAGTACATAATATATAGCGAAAGTAACTTGGTTCCAACCGGGTGTCCCCTGACACCTCATGTAATTTTTGATGTGTTCACATCTACAAGCGCGGCTACGGCCTAAATTCACAATGTGAATACATCCCCACAGTTTGTCCGACTGGGATCGATCACTCAGTTTGTCACACTAGGATCACACAGATTGTCCGACTGCGATCACACATTGTTTGCCGTCAAACTCCTCTGAAATGCATGGTCCGATTTGTATGAAATTTGTGTGCAAATCGGGTAGGTCTTAGAAATAGAACACCGATTTGTCCGATTTCGAAACACAGATTGTCCGACTGCGAAATAAAAACACACTGATGTAGCGGCAGCGAATAGATGTATTGTGTGGGTGCGGAGCACTCTCAGAGCAAAGAGAATAATGAAGTGTTATACGTATATAAAAATGAGATAGCAAGAGAGCAACGAAAATTTTGTGAACTTGTGTAGCGTATGTATGAACACAACAAGGTATGTATGTTCATGTGTCGGTTGCTTTGCATTCTCATTGTTTTTTGTGGGAATAAAACAAAAAGTATTAAGCAAGAAAATAATGGCACTTGTCTTTAAATATTTTTAAGTGTTATTAAGTATTAATATTATTTAAATGAAACGTCCTTATATGATTGAACGCTGTTTTTTATTTTCCAATGTAGCATTTACTAATGTGTGCACAGAAATCGAACAGGTACCGTGTAACAAAAAGGTGTTAACACATTGCCCGAGTTCGAACACTCATTGGATTTTTTTTTATATTTTAGAATCGACATGTAGGGTACAGACTAATACATTAACAATATAAACATTTTTAAAAAATTCAATAATTTCAAAAGAGCTCAGATGTTACAATTTCAGCTTGATAACCTGAAAAAACTTTACACCAATTCTCCGTCACATCTGCCCCAACCACATCAATATGGTGGTCATCATCTTCATCAGCACTGCCATCTTTACGATTATCATATTCACTTTGTGGACAAGATCCGTCATTTATCATTCATTGACTCTGCCTCAAGCCATCTGCTCAATATGTTCGTCACGCAAAATTTACGCATCAGTCATGTCCGGTTTTGGGTTATATACTTAGAGGAGCCAGTTTTTGGGAAGTAGTTTAACGTCGGTAATTGGTTAATTACGGTCTATACTAAGAGTGCTGTTTTTGGCATCCGGTTTACTTTGCTTTAATTCAAACCTAAATTGGAAAAATTCGCTAGTTAAAAATATTTACATATTTAACTAACAGACTATTAAACCAGGTTTATCTGACAACCCTAAAACTAGCTGTTAGTGTGGTGCTTCCTTATAGCAGCACTGCTTGAATGCTGCTTAAGAATTTGGTCAAAAAATACCATTTGCTTGTGGCATTTGGCTGGACAAGGGGCATTATTAACAACTTGGGTTACATTTTATTACATACATACATTGGACGTGTGCAAAATGTGTTGTTTCCTTTGGCTGCTCCACACACTTGTTTTTACATAGTTTTCGCACATCTCTACGAATGTTGTATCATACACAGAAGAAGTAGTGTTGGTTGGTTGGTTGCTCTCTCGCAAATTCTTTCCTTCCTTCCCATAAGCATTTTTTTATTTACCTAAGTTTTGTTGTAGTGTTTGTTAGTTTCTGCTACCCGGCGCTCAGAAATTGTTGACAAGTTGTTGTTTCTGTTTGGGTATGAATTCTTGTTGTATTTCTGCAAGTGTATTTTTTATGGAAGGTGGCGAAGTTAGTGAGGAAGAAAGAAAGACTTGAAACAGAAACACATGATAGTGGCAAGAATACAATTATACATACATGTAAATAAATACATGTGCGTGTATTCCATATGAATATGTCTGCTTTCTGTCATATTCATACACATACCTATATACATATTTCATATGAAAAGAGAAGAATTGCACATGTTCGAACTGGTTCAAGCCGCATGCTTTTAATCAGTGTGAAATTACAGTCACTTGTAGTGAACATCATTTGTTGTCGGATTACGGATCGCAAACTTTATAAACATTTACATACCCTCAGCCTAAAGCGGCATTTAGACCTACCAAGATTATCGCCGTTTCGGGATTATCGACGTTTCGCTGGAGTTTGATATTTATAATATCGAAAAAGCGATAATCTTGGTAGGTGTAACTGCAGTTTTAGGAAAATGTTTCCTGAACTTTTATATCCTTAATATTAGGCTGAAAACACAACGGATCAAAATCAAATCAAAATGTTTTATTTTGATTCATGAAACAAGCATTCACACAAGCAGCGTTGCCAGACTTGTTTTCTGTAAAAGCGCAGCTAAAAACAGCCAAATAGAAAATCCAAAAATATTTGGATTTGTTTTTGAAAACGCAACTGTTTTTTGTGGAACAAAACAAAACTAAAAGTTACCTATTTGCCATAATAGAGTTTATAGCCCGAAGTTGTATTCGATTGCGTTAATTTGTCTTCCCCACCGTGGGAACACACGGCTGTGGAGTCAAAAACAACAAAGGGGAGCGGTTAATAGAACTATGTCAGACATTGCAAATAGACATAGGTGGCTCCGTCTTCCCGTATAAGGAGATATATAAATCTACATGGACATCCCCGAGCGGCAATGCACGCAATCAGATCGACCTCATATGCTTGAGCCGAAGATGGCGAAGCTCTTTGTCGGATGTCGGAAATACAAGGTGGGGCAAAAGTAATCACCAAATCTTCTTTGGCTGTATTTTTTTTATCAAAAACTTTGGTTCTGCTTGTGAAATTTGTTTATTTAATCCTATAGAATTTACTCCAACAAGTTGAAAAAATGATATCGGCCGCCGCCAGAGTTGATGACAATACGGGCTCATTTTATGGCATTTTCCATCAGTCTAGCCAGAAGTTTGGGCGACAGGTTCCTCCTCCTTAAGGGCTTCAAGAGTCTGAGGGTTGTTGATGTAAACCCGCGACTTCAAAAACCCCATAAAAAGAAGTCTGGAATGGTTAAATCGGGTGGTCTGGCCGGCCAGTGCAAATCACCAAAGCGAGGGATTAAGCGACCCGGAAATGCTTCCATCAGAATATCGGTTGTAGCTCGAGCAGTGCGCGCCGTTGCACCGTCCCTTTGGAACCACATGCTCTCCAAACCCAATTCATCCAGTTGAGATAGAAAAAAAATCGTTAATCATTGGTGTGTAGCGCGTGCCATCCAAAATTGTCGTTTGACCCGCGGCGTTCTCAAAAAAAAAAATGTCATACAACTCCTACAGCGTAAACAGCACACCACGCATTAACTTTGAGCGGGTGTAATGGTTCTTCGTATGTGACACACGGATTTTCGGTGCATCACACACGATTATATTGTTTACTCACGTAACCGCTAAAGAACCGTATTCACTTCTTGCGAAATTTACGTAAGAAATTTTGTCATTTATCTGTAAACGGATAATTTTGTTGCGGAGAGTTACCACCTATCTTTGATTTGCCTTGCAATTATTTAATTTATAGTACCTTTGCGCACTCCATTTTATTTTTAACGCATGTGGTATTACTTTTGGTTGTTAAAACTATCGAAATGTCGAAAAGTCACAAACAATTATCAAACAACTGTTTTCGTACGAAATAAGTTTGCGTAACAACCCTGTAATTGATTTTGCCTACGAAATTTCCGCAGAGCTGAGTACCAAGCAAAGGAGTGAGCGAAATTTTCGGTAAATGGAATTTTCGTTATTTTTTATACACGTACTTCTTATGGCAACGAAAATTTCATAAATCTGAATACTGGGCTTAAGATGATGGAAACGAGCCTCATCGCTCATGATAATTTTCGATGAAAAAATGCCCACCTCTTCGTTGAGATTAAGGATGGTTTGAGCGTTTGGCGATCAACAGCTAACAGCTGATGCAGTGTCTGCACTTTGTAAGGGAACATCTTCAAATCTGTTACCAAAATTCTGCATAGGGACTAATGCTAATGCCCAATTGCGTGACAAGTCGTCTGGTCGATGTTGCGGAATTCTCTTCGACATCTTGGCCAACAGCAGCGATATTCTCAGCAAAACGGCTGATCCGGGGCCGGCCAGTCTCTTCAAAGCGAACGGCCAAACGCCGCAGTGTTTGTCCAGTTGGTGTCGGACGTCTAGGAAATCTGCGATGAAATTCAGACTGCGCTAACACAACCGACGAATTGTTGCGCAAAAAAATGGAAATAATTATTCCGCGCTCTTGCGGAGTAAACCGATTTTTATTCTGTGTTTGTTTGTGGCCATCGGTGGTGCAATGGTAGCGGCTCTTGTGCATGTGAACGAAATTTCTTTCGACGGCGGTCACGTCGCTAAGTGTTAATTGCGAGTAACTTGTGAGGTAATTTCATTTTTTGCTGTCATTTAATCAAAAATATGATTTATTTGGTTTAAATAGTTCATTTTAGCACTTTTAAGTTAATTTAAAACTTAATAATTAATTGGTTTCCCATTACATCCCATGAAGGAATTGGGCAGAGCTTCTCACAACCAGTGAGCTGTGCGCTTCATAGTTTTTATACTCACTGATTGGGACCTACAGTTTCACACCGGTTCCGAACGGTATGTTGAGAAGCTTTTTCATGGCTAAGTACTCGATAGTGTCGCCGTCACTAAGCGAGGTGACCGTCGTCGAAACAAATTTTAAGGTGGTCGGAGCAGGAATCGAACCCAGGATCTCCTGTACAAGAGGCGCGCACACTAACCATTGCACCACCGACGGCCACTTAAACTTAGCAACCCTAAAAGGCAGACAGCATAAAATAACATATTGTCAACTTTTTAACAGAAATTGACCATACCCTAACCACCTATTCAAAATCATTAATTTTTCTAGGAACATATCGGTGTAATCTAAGCAAACTAAGTATAATCCGTAGTATTTTCGTCAGTATTTACGTAAAAAACAATAAATAGTATAACAAAAATCATGCGTCAAGTTCGTAATTAGTCAAGAGAAGATGTCGAAAATTGGCATGAATGTGAGCCACCACACAATAGCAAACCGAAACACATTTTCAATTCGAAACGAAATAGTTTTATTGTTTCATGCATCAAAAACGTTTCCACCAACCCGGTGTTTTTAACCTTAGGGAAATGGTACACGAATAATATTTCGCTCGGCCCATAAGCATGTGCTTTTTTATCATTACTCTCATAGCTTCGCAAAAATTTTAAAAATTTTGTTTTAAAGCTTTACTTAAAAGAAGAGATTGGGTAGAATTACACACTAATTCGGGCGCAAGGATAGCAAATTTATAGTGCAGCAGCAGCCACCAATTTCTCCCCCCCCCATGTACCGTGACCCGTTTACAGTGATGAGAATCGTTTACGTTTAACACAATAGACGACAAAATGCATTAAATAATGAAATTTTTAAGCCGACTTTAAAAATTAGAATATTCGTTGAAAAAATACTGTTCGTAAATTTGTAATATATTTATTGTATAACTTACTCGCTTGAGATGAAACTAGATGCTTACCTGTAAAGAAACAAGAAAAAAATCAGTAGGATATTTAGATTTGGATGAATTTACAAATTAAATATATTAACAAAAAAAAATTATCAACAAAATTGATCGAAATATGGGAACTAAATGAATTCTGATAAAAGAAAATTATACAACTTCGTTTTCCTTTTTAAATCCTATGACCTCAAGCCGATACTACAATTGAAAATCATAATAATAAGAAATGTCAACTACAAATACAACTAATTAAATTAACACTAAAATCACACGGCCTTAACTCACGGTATTAATTACAGGGATTTAAATAAAAAAAATCCAATGAGTGTTCGAACTCACGGGCGATGTGTTAACACCTTTTTGTTACACGGTACCTGTTTAATTTCTATGAACACAATAGCAAATGTTACATTGGAAAATAAAAAACAGCGTTCAATCATATGATGATGTTACATTTAAATAATATTAATACTTAAAATTATTTAAAGACCATTGCAACCACATTTGCGTTTATTTTCTTGCTTAATACTTTTTGTTTTATTCCCTCAAAAAACAAAGAGAATGCAAAGCAACAGACACATGTGCATATATACATTGTTATGTTCGTACATACGCTACACAAGTTCACACAATTTTTCGTTGCTCTCTTGCTATCTCATTTTTTTATACGTATAACCAGGTCATTATTCTCTTTGCTCTGAGAGTGCTCCGCACCCACACCAGACAACTATTCGCTGCCGCTACATCAGTGTTTTTTGTTCGCAGTCTGACAATCTGTGTTTCGAAGTCGGACAAATCTGTGTTCTATATAGGGATGGGTCACCCTTATCATTTAGGGTATGAAATATAGATGTTGGCCGATTCTGAGACCTACCCGATATGCACACAAAATTTCATACAAATCGGTCCAGCCGTTTCGGAGGAGTTTAACGCCAAACAATCTGTGATCGCAGTCGGACAAACTGTGTTTGGATGTGTTCACTTTGTGAGTTTAGTCCCTACCCGCGCCTATAGATGTTAACACATCAACAATGTGTCTGACAAACCTTCGCTTCTGTGTTTAAAAATATATTAAAAAATATGTGACATAAAGGGTGTTTTTTTAAGAGCGATAGAGTTTAAAAGTGTAAAAATAAAACAAAAAAATTAAATTTTAATCAAAAAACCGTCGGTGGTGCAATAGCTATAGTGCGCTGCTCTTGTGCATTCGAACGTGGGTTCCATCCCTGCTCTGACCACCTTACATTTCCTTCGACGACGGCCACCTCGCTTAGTGATGGTGACACTATCGAGTACATAGTCATGAAAAATCCTCTCACAATACCGTTCGGAACCGGTGTAAAACTGTAGGTCCCAATCAGTGAGTGAAAACTTAGAAAGCTCACAGCTCACTGGTTGTGAGAAGCTCTCCCCAATCCCTTCATGGGATGTAATGGGAAACGGGGTTTTTTCGAGCATTTATGGCCGTATGTCACGAACAACACGAACAATTGTGGCCTCCAAGGAATCAATTGTTGTTGGTTTACCAGCATAAACCATTGACTTCACGTAGCGCCATAGGAAATAATCGATCACTGCCAAATCGTACGGCCTTGGAGGCCAATTGACATGTCCAATTTTGATTTCAATAATTCGATGGTTGCGATCGCCGTATGGCACGTACCGCCATCCTGTTGAAATCACCTCTGTCAGTCCATATTCATATTCATCATCATGGTGCGGTAACGATCTCCATTGACCGCAACGCGACTCCGGCGAACGAATAGGGTCCGATGATGACACCAGCGTGTCAACCACACCAAACGATGCATTTTCCTGTATGTAATGCAGTCCGTAGGGTCTGTTTTGGATTACTAACAAACCCGTTAAGCCAAAGGGACATGGGACTGTCCGCGGAGGTGGAAATTTTCTGATAGCTATTCACTTGGGAGTGGCCAGAAATTATTCATTCATTGGCAGTCCAAGCAGCGCACAACTTCCACGCCTTAGGTCCTGGGCAATGGCCTCCGTTAGCTAGCTAGAGTGAGAAGGCAAACATAAATGAGCAATCTGATTTGGTTATGCGATCACTGATGTGGCTCAGGCTTAGTAGGTGACTGATGCCACTGAAGCTAATCAAGCTATCGGGCATATTCTTTTGTCCTTTAGAAGGCGGACGAGCCAAAGACATGGGCCAACGGCGGATAAAAAACCAAAAGAAGAAAATCCAGGTTCGATATATTGCATCCTGGTCAGCGTCTGATCCATAATGGGTGGCTCCAATCAAATATCCTGGCAGTAGGTAAAATGCAAAAACCCGGTTGACTGGGTTTGCCTCCCGCCACCGTTCATAATGGCAGTGAAAATACAAAAACGACGAAGAAAACATAAACAACCCCTACTTGCTGACGACCCCTGCAAACGTTATAAGGACTACGATCTACGGATATGAACTTGGAATGTAAGAACTCTATATAGATCCGGTGGCATATATATCCAACTGGCAGATGTCCTCGAAAGCTATAAGGCTTACATTATCTTCATCCAAGAAATGCGGTGGACACGATATAACTGCACACGAAAAAGAAACTGCGATATATACTAGAGTTTCCATGAGAAAAAACATGAATTTGGTTCCGGATTTGTGGTTAAAGACTGCGACATCTAGTCTCTAGGTTCAATCCTTTGAGTGAACGTATAACCACAATCCACATAAGATCTAAATATTTTTATATTTCCCTAATTTCTGTGCATGCCCGGACAGAAGAGAAAGATGATGGTGCCAAAGACATATTCTATGAGCTCCTAGAGGAAATATATGACCGCTGCTCTGGCCATTACATTAAGATTGTACTAGGAGATTTTAATGCTAAAGTAGGCAGGGAGAATGTGTTTCATCAAACTATTGGCCATTTCAGTCTACATGCTGACAGTTCCGAAAACGGTATGAGACTGATTGACTTGGCCGCGCCAAAAAACATGGTCACTAGTGGTACAAGATTCTTCCACAAGACTACTTGGGTATCCCCTGATCAAAGAACTAAGAACCAAATTGATCACGTGGTAATTGATGGAAGGCACTCGTCCAGTGTAATGGAAGGTACGAGTGATCAAAGGAGCTAACATCGATTCTGCTCACTACCTGGTAGAAGCAAAGGTTCGCACAAGATTAAGTAGAGTGAAAATTGTACGAAACCAAACGCAGAGACAACTAGGCATCCGAAAGCTGCAATTACCAGAGGTAGCAACAGCCTACTCATGGAAGCACGGAACCCATCCCCTTCCGATGACGGTCCTGAAACGTAGTTTAAACCCATTTCCGACTCTATAAAAACCGCCGCAACAGTCGTACTTGGTTTTGAAAACCCGCTTTGCAATAAACCATGATGGTACGAAGAAGAGTGTCGCGTAGCAAATGATGAAAAGAAAGCTGCACGTTTGTCAGCGCTTCAGTCAATTGCAACGCGAGCTGCGACTGAAAAATCAAAGCAGGGGTAAAGAAAAGGAGGTAAACCTCTTTAGGAGTAAGAAACGGCAGGGGAGAAAGCGCGAGAGTGAGAAAATTGACTCACACATAGAAGAAAGAACGAAGCCCGAAAACTCTACCAAGAACTCAAAAACGGAACTAATGGGCATGGTTCAGGCCTCCCTTCTGTAAATACCAGGACGGAAATCTCATCGCAGAAGTACAGAGCATGTTGGAAATATGGAGAGATCATATCTCTCCGCTACTAGTACCTGAGATATCCAATGACGATGGGACAATCGATCACAATATGGACAACGACGTCGATTGCCTCCTCCTAACCAAGACGAAGTCAGAATAGCTATTGCACGGCTTAAGAACAACAAAGCCGCAGGAGCAGATGGATTACCGGCGCAGCTGTTTAAGGCTGGCGGCGATGAGCTGATAAGGTGATTAGTGTGCGCGCCTCTTATACATGAGGTCCTGGGTTCGAGCCCTGCTCTGACCACCTTAAATTGCTTTCGGTGCCGGTCACCTCGCATAGCGGCGGCGACACTATCGAGTATTTAGTCATGAAAAAGCTTCTCAAAATACCGTTCGGAACCGGTGTAAACCTGCAGGTCCCCATCAGTGAGTACAAAATTCAAAAGCGGACAGCTCGTTGGTTGTGAGAAGCTCTTCACAATTTTTCCATGGAATGTAATGGGAACCCATTTATTTTTATTTTTTTTTGATTGGACCTTGCCAGTGTGGCTTTAGGCCTAGAAAATCGACAACTGTCCAGATTTTCACGCTACCACAAACCCTGGAGAAGACCGACGAAAAACAAATCTACACCTATCATCTATTTGTCGATTATAAGACGGCCTTCGATAGCCAGATATGGGACAAACTCTACAGAGCAATGTCTGAGCTTGGTATTCCTGCAAAACCCATACGCCTTTGCAATATGACCTTGACGAACACCAAGTCCGCAGAGAATGTTGATAAGGATCTTACCGAACCTTTTGAAACTTAGCGAGGCCTCAAGCAAGGCGACACCCTATCGTGCGATCTCTTTAACATCTTAATGGAGATCATTATGAGAAAAGCTGATGATATCGATATCATTGGGCGCACAATTAGAGAAGCTACTGCGGTTTTTTCGAGAATTGAGAAGGAGTCAGCAAAAGTGGGTCTGACGGTAAATGAGGCCATCGCAAAATTATGGTTACAACGAACAGGGCCTCCACGCGATTAGACCAAAGCGTGAACGTTGATAACTGATATAATTTCGAGGTGGTGGATGAATTTATATATCTCGGATCTTCCGTAAACAAAAACTACAACGTCAGCCTAGAGATCAAGCGAAGAATTGTGCTTGCGAATAGATGTTATTTTGGGCTAAGCAAGCACTTTAGAGATAAAGCCCTCTCCCGAGTAACAATAGTCCAGAATCTCATACTACCTGGCTTGCTTTATGGTGCAGAATCATGGGTCTTATCGCAAGCAGACGAAACATCTGTAGGAGTATAGAGTATAGTAGTACGAGGCAGTGCACAACGGCGAGTATCGGCGACGCATGAGATGTATGGACATTATTCCGACATTGCCATAATTAAGCGTAATAGTAACGCGATTGCGCGGGCTAGGCCATGTCAGTAGAATGGATAAAGACGAACCAGCACGAAGGGTTTTCGAAACCGAACTCCAAGGAAGACGAAAAGTAGGCCGACCATGAATCCGCTGGAGGGATCACGTTGACGATTCCCTGCGTGCACTTGGTTGTTCGAGACCGGATAAGTAAGTAATTGATTGTTGTGGCCGTTGGTGGTGCAATGGGTTGTACATGAGATCCTCCGTTCGATCCCGGCTCTGACCACCTTGAATTTCTTTCGGCAGCGGTCACCTACCATAGTGACGGGGACACTATCGACGAGCCAAAATTTGGCTTAAAAACAATTTTCGCGATTTTGACATTGAAGATGAAGTTTGTTTTGATTTTAAATGTTTACAATTTTTGTTCTTTATGACAATAGCTACAACTTTGCCTCAGAGAGTAAATCAAAATTCTGAACGGTTTGCCAGATATGAGCTTGAGAAAATTATCACTTTTTTGCAAAAATGACACCGAGGCCCCACTTCTTTGGGGGTCCATAAAAAAAACCTGGAGGACTTTGGGCAAAACTGGGAGACAGGGGTCTTTTTTTTGGTCTTTTATCACGTAGTGGTGTCCATATATGGTTATATTTTTTCGTGTTGCACTGTGTAATTGATTACAAATGTATTCCAACCTGGGGTCCAATTTGCTTGAATTTTTGAATTCATTCTGAAAAAGTTTTATATTATCTATTTCCCCATATAAAAAAAAAAGTTCGTAAGAAAATTTGTCATTTATCCCTAAACGGAAAATTTTGTAATAGAGAGCTACCACATATCTCTGACTTACCTGGCAAATATTTTATTAATAATTCATCTTTGCACTCCATTTTATTTTTAACGAATGTGGTATTACTGTTGTTCTGGGACGGTTAATACTGATTATTGTTCTTTTTTTAAATCCAAAAATCAATCACTTGGAACAGATATAAAAGAAAAATAATTTCATCATAATGCAAATTTTTGGACAATCTTTGCATTTCCGCCATGATTTTCAAATGTTATATTTTTTACAGTTTTCTTCAATGGTAACGATTAATTTTAAGTTATAAATCAAAAATCAGCCCATAATCATTATTTTTGAGCAAACAAATAAAACTCAAAAATAATAATTATTCATGGTTTTTATAGCCATAGTTTTATGTTGCTTTGGTTTGTGTCTAGACTAACTAAATGTCTCACATATGTTGGGAAATTTCTTGTTTAATGGGAAGTTTTCTAGGTGGAGCATGTAAAAAACTATTTAATATATGTATATTGTAGTTCTGAACCCAATAAAAAGTAAATTTAGAAAAGTGTCGTATTCTCAAATTCATAAACCGAAATCCCTATCGACTGTACTAAAATGTATCTGTCATCACGGTATCTCTTGTTTTCAAATTGTTATTCATGTAAAGGGGTTTTCAACAGAGACGCTACAAAAGTAAATCGATAAGGACAGCAAACGACGCCATATTTTTTCTCGCTCTTTTGACATTTCTCTTCAGTAAGGTTTGCCATTTCATCATGGAAAGATATACGAGTCAACAACGAGTCGAAATTATTAAAATTTACTACCGAAATTTGGAGTCAGTGGCCTCAACTTTAAGAGGCCTCAACAATCAGCGATGAGGCTCATTTCTGGCTGAATGGCTTCGTCAATAAGCAAAATATGCGTTATTGGTCAGACAGCAATCCACACGTAATCCATGAGTCATCATTGCATCCCGAAAAAATTACGGTTTGGTGCGGTTTATGGGCCGGCGGCGTCATTGGGCCGTACTTCTTCCGTAATGATCAAGACCGGCACATTACTGTGAATGCGAATCGCTACCGTTCAATGATATCCGAATATTTATGGCCCCAATTGGATAATATGGACAGGTGGTTCCAACAGGACGGCGCCACAAGCCACACAGTGAATGCCACAATCAATTTATTGGAAACCAAGTTTGGTGAACGTGATATCTCACGAAATGGCCCAGTCGATTGGCCGCCTCGGTCGTGCGATTTGACGCCGTTAGATTATTTCCTGTGGGGCTACGTCAAGTCTATGGTCTATGCCAACAAGCCAGCGACGATTGATGAACTTCGTAAGAATATCGAACGTGAAATTGCAGCAGTATTGAAAACCGTCGAAAATTGGGTTCAGCGTCTGGACTTCGGCAAGCGTGCCCGTGGTGGCCATGCAAAAGAAATCGAGTTCCATACATAATGGCATCGAACGTACTTTAACAGGAATAAAGAATTTCGTTGGAACCTAAAACCGGTTTTGTTTTATTTAGAAAAACCCTGTATATACAAGCCGTTACATTTGTGGTTGTTTTTCATGGCAAGGTCTACCGGCCATTTTTTAAAGCTTATTGCATTCCGCATATATAAGTCAGTCGAGTCACAAGCACTGCCGTCTCTATCTTTTCTTTTCCCTTTTATATTAAATATTATTACTAATACAGAACTCATTGTTATTAATACAACACAACGTGTGTCTTTAATATTCAACGTTCAAACACAACAATTGGCGACGAGGATAAAAACAAGAAGTATTTTTTCTCGAATAAAAATAGTAAACAGCAAATAGATATGGCAGAAGAACAAATGAAAAAATTACTGGAAGCCATTACATCTATGACAATAGCATTAGGCCAACAGCAACAACAACAACAAGCATCAGCTAGCACCAGCATTAACTTTATTTCAAATTTCGACGCTTTCGACCCTAAGCTGGAAACGTTTAAAACATATAAGGAGCGACTTGAAATTCACTTGCAACTGAAAAAAGTATTTAACGACAAAGATGTGTGTGCCAAATTGTTGCTGCAATACGTAGGCACAGAAAATTACACTACACTAAAAACATTGGCGGCACCGAAAAGCGTCACCGAACTCAAGTACGATGAGATTGTGGAACTGTTCTGAAAACACTTTTGTCCAAAGTAAAACATATTAGTGGTGCAACACCGATTTCTATCAGAGATACAAAACGAAAACCAAAACATCTCGGATTTTGTGGCAACATTGCAAAAGAGGGCTTCGGACTGCGAGTTTGTGTGCGTGTGTAAAAAATAAGTTGCCGATATATTTTCCAGGGCCCAATTCATCAGGGGGCTTCGCGACAACAGCATTCGTGAGCAATTAGTACAAAAGCCAGACGAGACATTTGCTGAAATTGTGGAAAAAGCTAAAGTGCTGGAGGCGGCAAAAATTAACAACGATGAAATGTCGAATGGCCAAACAAGTGATGTGCATCAGTTTCGTCAAGCAGTTATCGGTAATAAAAGTTATAATCGAAGTAATCGAAATTGACCCCATCGTCGGCCGGCATTGCCATTCAGCGCTAATGTCAACTACAAGGAATTAGGTATAGAAGGTTTGTGTCTACGGTGTGGCAGAAGTAACCACTTATCGAACGACTGCAAAATCAAGAAAGACAAGTTGAAATGTTCTTTATGAAGTAAAGTGGGTCATGTTAAAGATGTATGCATAAAATCGAAATTACAAGAAAAATCGAACAATACATACAAAACATCGTACGTCGAATCAGTTTCATCAGATGATTCTTTTGGAATTAATCAAATTATCGATATATACAACAAAACCGAAATAACATCTCCAGAATTGGAAAAGTTTTTATAGATGTTTTGATACATTAACGTAAACAAACATTTGAAGTTGATTCTGGTGCTGGGTACACATTGTTACCAAAAAGTGATTTTGAGAAATTGCAATTAAGCGAACCAATAGAAAAAATCAGCATTGCTTTTCCGAACATATACGGACGACGTTTTCATTCCTCTGGGAGTAGATAATGTGATAGTGGAGTACAATGGTAAAAAATCTAAAGAACAAATGTACATTGCGTCTCCGAAACATACACTTTTGTTAGGTCGTGTCTGGATAAGACATTTAAAAATCAATCTAAACGAACTTGATCAAGACAATCGTGAGTTAAATAAAAATATCAACAGCAATGCTATTAACTTTATATCAGAGCTAATTCGAAAATATTCCGACATATTCGAGCAGAAAGTTGGATGTCTTCCAGATTTAATTTGCTCTATGAAGTTGCAGGAAGGAGCAAACCCCGTATTGTTAAAGGAACGACAGGCACCGTTTGCGTTGCGAGGAAAAGTTGAACAGGAGTTGGATAATCTGGAGCTAGACGGAATTATAACGAAAGTCAACACCAGCAATTGGGGGTCACCCTTGCTTGTTATTCCAAAGCCAGATGGTAACGTTCGGTTGCGTGTAGATTACAAGATTGCTGTAAATCCGCAACTTGAATCAGCACATTATTAAAAGAATCGATGAAATTTTCAATTCACTCAAAAATTCGAAATATTTTTGCAAACTTGATCTTTTTAAAGCTTATTTACACGTAGCAAGGAAGTCCAAACAATATCATAACAACAATATCAATATCAATAACAAGTAGAATTCCACAAGGCCAATAAGGAAAGGATAAGAAGCATTTTCAAGGACAACAACTTCCCGAACCATCTTACCAGTAGACTGATAAGGCAAATTGAGGATAAAGGACAACCGAACACGGTTACTACAGATGAAGTTACAAATCAATAACCTACATACCTGGAATAACTTATAGGTTGGCGAAGTGAAAAATATTTGACGACAAGAATTATAGGATAGCACAAAGAACATATAACACATTAGGTAGAATATTTAGTAAAACAAAGGATAGTTTGGACAAATTTGATATATGTCATATAGTATATAAAATTCTTTATAAAGTAAAAGACAACGAGGTTTCTAACAAACTATATGTAGGGACTACGAAAAATAAACTAGTTACACGAATTGCAGGTCACAAATCAGATCAGAAATACAGGCATAGTTCTACACAGAAAACAGCATAAACATCCTATTGTGCTTGTTTAAATCACTACCCAAACTTTCAGGATACAGCGGTTTTAAATAAAGAAAACAATTATAAACGTCGTTATATGTTAGAAATGCTACAAATAATTAATACACCAACATTGAAAAGAATTAACTATAAAACAGATACAGATAATTTAGACAAAATTTACAGACCTTTAATTAGTAGAAAGTAGAACTTTTTAAGCACATATTGTTTATCGATCTAATATTTTTCTTTTGCTTAATTTATATGAACTTTTTACGTACATTATTTTTGTTTGTGTAACTTCAGAAAATTTTGAAAAAGACGGGAAAATTTTTTCGAACATTTTTAAATTGATATAATTTTTCACAATTGTTATTTTGTTTTAATTGTTAAATATTGTTTATATCTCCTGATGATGCTACACAATGGAGTAGCGAAATATCGAGAAAAATAAAAACAAGAACAGCAAATCTGACCTCAAGCTCGAAGAATATTGATTACACTGTGATAGGTTTTGACCCGAAAAAAAATGAACTTTGATGAATCTATTAGTGGGGAGTCCCCTGAGTGCGAAAGTACATTTGGAAGTGTCAGATTGGCTCCAGTTTTTGAGAAATCGGTATATATGGATATAGCTAAGTTTGCGCTATTTAAACAAATTTTACCGGCAATAGGCCAATTTTTTCTTTGGCCTAAAAGGGCTTAAAAAGCTTATTAAAATAGAAAAAACAAATGTTTGCGCTCGGTCCAACTTCTTGAGATATGCGCCTTTAAAGCTTGAGTATATAATTGTCCATATCTCACATATTTATGGTCCGATCTGGTTCCGGTGAATATCATTACAAAGACCATTAAAAACTCTTTAAATCTGCATATAAATATATTACATTTTATTAACCCATTGGGGACAAATTTAAAAAATACGATTTTTTAACCTCACTTTTTTGCTAAAAATCTGATTTTCTCAAAAAACAGCCCTAGAAAAACTATTTTCTACCTAGACTCAGGTTGTAGGCAACACTTCAGGCTTTATTTTAAGGTATAATACTTCGTATTAACCCTTCTAAGACCGGAGATATTTATGTTCAAAGTTTGAAATACAGGAAGAAATGAAAGTTTTTTTAATTTTTTCCAAAATTTTATTTATTTTCCTAGCATAGGCCTCAAGTTAAGCTTCAAAATCAAAATATTGGACTTTTATATATTTTTTGGAAAAATTTTGGAAGAATTTGGAAAAATTTAATTTTTTCTTGTATTTCAAATTTTGAACATAAATATCTTCGGTCCTAGAAGGGTTAATGCGAAGCATTATACCTTAAAACAAAGCCTGAAGTGTTGCCTACAATCTGAGTCTAGGTAGAAAATAGGTTTACTAGGGCTGTTTTTTGAGAAAATCAGATTTTTAGCAAAAAAGTGAGGTTAAAAAATCGTATTTTTTAAATTTGTCCCCAATGGGTTAATAAAATGTAATATATTTATACGCAGATTTAAAGAGTTTTTAATGGTCTTTGTAATGATATTCACCAGAACCAGATCGGACCATAAATATGTGAGATATGGCCAATTATATACTCAAGCTTTAAAGGTCCATATCTCAAGAAGTTGGACCAAGCGCAAACATTTGTTTTTTCTATTTTAATAAGCTTTTTAATCCCTTTTAGGCCAAAAAAAAAAAATTGGCCTATGGCCGGTAAAATTTGTTTAAATAGCGCAGACTTAGCTATATCCATATATACCGATTTCTCAAAAACTGGAGCCAATCTGACACTTCCAAATGTACTTTCGCACTCAGGGGACTCCCTCCTAATAGTTCGAAAAGGATTCATCGAAGTTCATTTTTTCGACTATCACAGTGTTATTTATTAAAGTATTTTTTCTTAAAGATCCATTTAAATTATCGTATTTTTCAACGGGCGCCTTAGGGGTATTGGAACTAACTAGTACATAATATATAACGAAGGGAACTTCGTTCCAACCGGGTGTCCCATAAACACCACACGTGGATGTAAAGCTTTAAGCTATATTGCATTTTTGGGCGAAGTAGTGTTCATATAAAGATATCGGTCTCTTCAGCAAGAATTATGTTTCTTGCTGTGCTAGAATGGAAAACTGTTGCTCCATGTACAACACCCCTGTGTAAAGTACAAACTGATAAATACAAATGTTTCCATTATATCCCCTAAAGTGGAAGGACCAGAGCTTCTCATAACACGGTGTTACAAAAAATAGATTTTTTTCTGTCCTATGAACCAAATGCACATATTCGGAAAGAGGGGAAAAAATAAAAATACACGTGTATCGTCGTACACGTCATGTACACGTCAGAATTTTTTTTTTTTAAGTTTGAAGTATAACGCTCGTAGTGGCCTGTGTGAAAGCCTTTGGACCGATTTTTAACCCTTTTTCAGTGATCCAATCGAGCTGATTTTTTGCAGGCAGACTCGTGGAAATGTCTGTATCACGTCAAATTTTTAAAAAATAGGTTTTATCAATTCTCAGATTTTCCTAAATTTTTAAAATGCTTATCGTTTTTGTTTAAGGTTTAAGTTCGTTAAAAAAACAATTTCTTTTATTACTTTTGTTTTATAAAAATAAAGGATTGTTACATTAAAAATTTTAATGTTTTTAAAGAAATTTAGGCCTTTTATTTTTGCGGGTTGAGGAAATATTTCAAAAATACAAAACAAAAATAAACATAGTGCAAAATTGTCTGCTCAATATCTATTTTTGAAATATATTTGATTCAATGTTTTGAAATATTAAGACAATTTAAATAAAATCTTTTTAATAATTTCTGTAGTATGTATGTAATTTTTCCTTAAACCATTTTAAACATTAATCTTTATCTATTTGCAACATCATGAACAACAAATATAATTATAATTAACGAGTTTTCATAAGTCGGCTGTATAAACATTTTAATCAACCCCATACAATCAAAACCGTCCCCATAGGAATTTGAAAATTGATTACACATGTTGTTCCACGCTGCCGATGTTTGTAAACCACCCACGTATCTCGCACGCACCCGCACCCATTACGGAGTAGCGAGCAATGCGTTGGTAGTTACACTCTTTTTTTTTTTTCTTTTCTCTGTACAAAATTGAAATCAAAGTGTTTATTAGTTAAGCCATATTAATCTCTTTACCAAAATGCCAGCCAGCAAATACAAATAAAAAAAAATCGTATAATTGTTATCATAAAGAAATGACACAAAACAATTTGTAAACCATTTTCAAATCTCATTTAATGCTGCCAAATTCCCACTTTCAAACACAGACCATTGAAATAACGGCAACCAACAAATGCCAAGAAATTTAATTCTGTTTAACGTTAAGACATATTTTTTTTTTGTATTTAAACAAAAGAATCACAATTGAAAATACCCAGGCCAAAGAGAAAAATTACAAGCAAAATGTTTGTACTCGTATATATTTGTATTAAACCCAGCAAAAATTTTGGGATTGTGAATGATTACAAGAAGAACTCTTTAAAATAAATTGTGTGGGTTTAGTTTTTATCGAAGAAACAAAAGTTGCGAAAAGTTGACTGCAGTACATATTTTTTGTATTAAGTGCTCGTACTAAGATGAACATTTCATGTGAAATTTTACAAAATCCCATATAATAAAATGCCTACGAAATATCGACGAAAATATTTCCCCCGTGTAGTTCTAACTTACGAGGCGGTCCCAAAACTAGTCGACCTAACAAAGAAGACAAAAAAAAGTTAAGACAAATTTTCTTTATTTTTCAACATAATTCATCTATACATGTTTTCCAGCGATATTCAATTGCTTCGATACTCTGTTTATAGTAAGAACTGTCAAACTCCTTAAAATAGCCATCAACCGCAGACTCCACCTATTCATTGTTGGCAAATCTTTTTCCACCGAGCCATTTTTTTCACGTTTAGAAATATAAAATAGTCCCAGGGAGCTGAATCTGGCGAATAAGGTGCGTGAGGGAGCAATTCGAACTTTAATTCATTAATTTAGGTCATAGCAATAGAGGATGTGTAAACTGGAGCATTAACTTGTTGAAACAACACTTTCCTTCTCGCCAAATGAGCCTTTTCCACAATTTCATCACTTAAACCCTGCATAAATTAGCATGTGTCGCCATTGATAATCAATGAAAATCAGGGACCGTAATGATTATAATTTTTAATAAAAAAATTAAAAAATAAAAATTATTTTTTTTATTTTATTAAAAAAATTATTTTTAATTATTAAAATGAATTTAAATAATAAAAATAAAAAATAATTATTAAATATAAATTTTTATATAAAAATCAAACCATAACTTTTATTTTTAATTTTTATTTTAAAAATTGAAAATAAGCATTCTTGTCAATTTTTATAACAAAAATTGAATTCAAAGAACTTTTGAACCGAGGAAGCCTGATCATATATATGATCTATATTTATGATCTATGTAATACTACCTTCCATTGCATATATAATATACATACATATTATTTTTAAAATAAAAATTAAAAATAAAAGTTATGGTTTGATTTTTATATAAAAATTGATATTTAATAATTATTTTTTATTTTTTATTATTTAAATTCATTTTAATAATTAAAAATAATTTTAAAATAAAAATTGGAAATAAAAGTTTATCCTATTTTCGAGTTTACCGTAAAAAAATACCATATGTGTATGTTCCCCAATCTTCTTATAGGCTTTTTTGGACTTAAATTTTTCAGACTCATAACTATTATTTGCGGTCCCTGATAAAAAATGATCCCATGCACATCCCAAAAAACAGACGCCAAGCCCTTGCCTGCAGATGGAACCGTCTTCGCCTTCTTTGGATACGATTCTCCAATTTATGACATTTTTTTTCAAAAGGGACTACAGGACATATAAACAATAAAGAGAAACTTCTTAAGCAATATATACATATTTCCCGGGCAATACATTTGTAGAACATATTCTGCTGAAAATAGACCATTTCAGATTTAAATTTTAAGATTTCAAGACTTTAATTATAAAAAACGGATTAAAATGACATATGCAAATTCAAGATGAAGGATTCTCGTCTGCGAATTCGTTTAGTAAAATCAATTCTACAATAAATTGGTAGAAAATTTGGATACTTTGCCGGTCATTTTTGGTGCAGTTTCCTTGACCTTGTTTCAAAAATTGACAAAAAGGACGTCTGAAAATAAATATAGAGAAGTTTGGTATATGGCGGCCCATAAACAAATTTAATGAGGAATAAATTCGTAAAACATTCTGAATCCGTAGCTGGTCATATTAGTGTACATTTTTGGTACTTTTTGAAAAAAGCGTGAAAAGGACCCTTTAAACTTTGAAATAGAGCGTTTGAATATTCTACGAAAATAATCCTTGTCATATTTCACGGAAGACATTTTATCACAAGAATTCGCTCAATTCAATATTTATACTTGATTTTTATATTTGTCTCGGACAGTATCGGATAAGAAAATTCAAACTTGCCACTCCCATAAAAAAAGTGTAGCCACACAGTGGTCTACATTTTTGTGGTCACACCTAGTGTGATCATTTGTCGCAGGAATCATCCACCCTGAAAATTGGTGTTGCACAGTGTAATTGACTTTCAGGATTAGTTGGTACTAAGGGATTTTCGATCGATACCAATTCGCATATACAAATTGCATATAAAATTGATATATATACGATTGATGATCATCTATCCAATGGTACCAATTCATACACAGTCAGTAGGCATCTGATAATGAACTTGCCACGGAGTTCGAAACTAATCATGTCAATGTGTGTGCTTTCCTGCATTATCTATTATTCCAATGAAATCTCAAAAATGTTTCAATTAGAAAAATGTCTCATTATGTCATTAAAATTCAAAACTTCAAGCCGATTTCAGCCAGCGCGCCGTTGCCGCTTGCTAACAATTGGTTCAGACGTCGCTGCCGATATTATCCAGTAGGCTTCACTCTCTGATAACGTACAATCAACTTGAAAGAAGCTAGGAACAATGTTGCCAACTGTTATTCAGTTTCCCTTGAGGTATAAAATTTAGTGTAATACAGAATTAAAATCAGATAAAAATATAGTCGTCAACACTGACATATTTCTGCATGATTTCTCAGCGAAACATATTAATATTGCTCAATATTTGTCACGCAAGCGATCTTATCACTCAGATTAAAGAAAATCCAAAATGCGGCACTCCTATGAATTATCGCGTTCTGTCGACAATTTCATTACAAAAAAGTGCGGGATTATGTATCACGTAATGAGGAGAAATATGAGCTCGCAACGTTAAGTGACAACGACAAGTGTGGAGGCTTCGATACGGAAAATATTCGACAATTATTTCACGAATTTTGGGCAACATTTTTCGACTTATAGTTTTACCTAAAGACAAGTAGAAGGAAGAACAAGATATCATTCAGAAAAAAATTAGCAATTTACGGTTAAGGCCATTTATTGAAATCTATCAATGACGACTGAACAAGAATCGAGCTCGAGGCATAAAGCGAGCCACAGAGTTGTCATTCATGGGCATGAGCTTGGTCGATAACTTTATATCTGACTGATGAATTTGAAAAAATATTAACAAAAAAATTTCTGAACATGATAGTGATGCGAACAACTTCGATTACATTCTTATATTTGGTATCAAGAAGGTCTGTAAACCGACAATAAACATCAAGGATAGCTGATGTTCATTCTCATGAATGGCAAGTCTGTAGTTGGCTTAACGTTTCTCCGGCAATATAAACCACAGGATATGGTCTTGATTTTCATCATTTGTAAATCAATTCCACAGACTGAAATGCCCATATAAATTTATCTGTTATCATTCTGTCTAGCATACACATTATCGAAACTTCAATCAAAAGTTATGCTGGGATGTCTCATGTACATAGTAGTAGTACATACATATAATGTGCTGATTCAATTTATATTCGTTAGAAGCCTTACAAGCGTTTGTACAATCAATCAATATTAAAGTCGTCGTTTTTTAATGTTTATCTCATTTAATGTAGGCAAAATAATTTCTTTTAGTGTTGAAGACAAAAAAAAAGAACTGAACGCTTCATCAAACAATAATTGGAACGCAATAATATTTATAACGGGGGTGGATGGTTTCCTACATCTCGGACAGACGACCGTGGCAGTCTTGGGAATCGAAGCCAAAATTGTCATCAATAAAAATTACCCAGCAATTATTATCGACGTCGCGTCATTATTCTGTGGTAGAGAAATATAATGAGATTTTTCTAATTTTGGTCGAACTACATAATTGTTTTTAGCCAAATATGGTGATGACGACAATTTGTCTAATTTGGCAAATTGTTTAACAAAATGTCGTACGAAAGTTGACCCAGTTAAGGAAATATTTTGAAATTACTTAAACATAAATTAATAAATAATTTTAGTGAAGGTTTGTATTTCTGTATGACAATTGGGAAATGGTTAGAATTTTGGAACTTTCCTAAAAGAAAGAAGGAAAGTCAGTAAATTTACAACGATATCACAACTACTAGTCACAATTTAAGTTAATTATAATCGCAACTGTACTTCCTTTTCAAAATACAGTAAACAAATATTTCCTTTATATCTCACGGATGGTTTGGAAGCTACCACTACAAATTTTTCAATTGAAATTGAAATTTTAAAAAACAAATCAATTGAAATTTCAAAATTATATTTTCAATTTAAATTACAACAGTATGGTTCCCCATTACACTTCATGAAGGGATTGGGTAGAGCTTCTCGCAGCCATTGAGCTGTGTGCGATCTAGTTTTACACTCACTATTTGGGACCTACAGTTTTTCACCGGTTCCGAACGGTATAAATAATCGATCATGGCTAAATAATCGATAGTGTCGCCGTCACTAAGCGAGGTAACCGCCGTCCAAAGAAATTTTAGGTGGTCTGAGGAGGGATTGAACCCACTTACAAGAGCCGTTCTCACTACCATTGCACCACCGACGGTCACATTTTTTTGGTAGTATATCAATTGAAATTTGAAAATGCTGGTTGAAATTTTAAATACAACAATTTAAATTTACAATTTGATATTTAGAAGATATAAATCCAAATTTAAAACTCATCAAATTAAATTTAAAATTATAAAATTTAAATAAAAAATTTCAAGTAATTTCTTTTTATTTTTTTTTTAAATTGCAATTGACATGTTTTAAACTTGAGATTCTGTGTTTTACATTCTAACTGATGTCTCTTAAATTATAATTGATGTCTTTTAAATTTCAATTGAAGCCTTTTGAATTTCAATTGATATCTTTCAAATTTCAATTAATGTATTTCAAATAAAAATTTTAAATTCCAATTGATGTGCTTAAAATTTCAAATATAATTCTCAAATTTCAATTTAAATATTTCAAAATTAAATGATATTCATATTGTTTAAATTTTAATTACAACTGGTGTAGTAAGAGCAGCTTAACAACTCCGTGACTTTTGTATAAAAGATATTTTTTTTTTCGAAAAAAAAAACGATATATTTCTCATACTTTTAGGTCCAACAAAATTGAACTTTTTCGAGAATTAAAAGGTTCTGACAAAGGATTCTGGTAGAGGGGGTAAAAAAATATAAGTGTGTCGGGGTTTTGAAAGTTTAGGCATAGGGTGTGTTCAGCAATTTTATGTACAAATTTACGAGAAACATTTTTGTGGAATACTATAACCCTCTACTGCCTCAATATATGGGTCTTTTTTGTGCCTTTTGTGGGAAAGGTTAAAAAACACACCCCTAAAACAGGGACGTAACTGGTTAAAATGTACCACAAAAATATTCCTCATCAAATTCTACCGTGCACACTACCATACACTAATGCTCAAAATTCAACTTGAATACCAAAAATAAGTCAAAACTGAAAATCCATTTAAAGGTTAATTTCGAATTTATTCCGATTTGGCGCTAATATGTTCCACAGAACTGCATTTTAAGGGGTTGGTGTGTATGGAAAAAATATTCTACGTAAAATTTCACCGAACAAAAAAGAGAGTTGTAGATATAAGATCTATAAAGAAAAGACATTTTCTTTTTCTTTTTAAAAAAATTCAGACGAAAACTTTCAAAACGCCGTTACAGGTGTGCTTTTATTTTGTACCCCTCTACCAGAATCCGTTGTTAGAACCTTGTTATTTTTTTTGTGTTTCACAGTCTCATTGGATTTCTCAAGATGCTCAAAATAGGCGTTTGTTTCAGTGATGACCTCTTCATTTGTCGCAAATCTCTTACCACCGACCGACACGTTTTTACAGGTATGGAAATATAAAGTGGTCGCTGGCAATTAAATCCGGAGAATATGGTGGATGAGCTTCCAATTCGTAGCCCAATTTACGGATTTTTCCCATGGCACCAACACACTTGTGAAACGGTACTTTGTCATGGTGGAAAATTACTTTTATCTTCTCCAAATGCGGTTAGTTTTGCTTGAAATCACTGTCGACTCTGTCCAAGAACTGTGAAGAATATTCCCGGGTAATCGTTTTACCGTTTTCAAGGTAATTGGTGTGATTGGCGCCGCATGAATCCCATAAAACTGTTGTCATGGCCTTGCTGGGCGACAGACCCACCTTGGCCTTCTTTGGTACGCCTTCACCCGGAGAAGTCCACTACCCTGACAGTTCCTTGGCCTCTGGTGTGTTGTAATGAATCCAAGTTTCGCCCACGGTTGAGAAACGATGCAAAAACTCCCTCTGATTGCGGATGAACATCGTCAAACACTCCTTTGAAGTGGTTACAGGGTGGCGCTTATGATCGAGTCTGAGTAATCGCGGCACCCATTGTGTGGATAGCTTTCTCATGTACAAATACTCATGTAAACTGTGATGCAGTTTGCAGTCTCCAATAACAGTAGATGGTTTTCTCAAATTCTCCACTAACAGTTGATGTTTCGTTAATTGAAGACGTGGATTCAATAAACAATTTGGCTCTCCAACGGATATAAATGAGCGTATAAATATGGTATATATTGCATTCCTAAACCTGCACAAAATCTGGCGTAATAAGAGGATATCGGAAATTACGAAATAGTGAAGAGTAAATTGCAGTGTGAAGTTTGTGCAGTTGTACGGTTGAACTATTTGGAACTTGACGAAGCTGACAATGAAGAAGGTCCAAACGTTTGTCAATCATTGTCTGAGACAAATATTCCGTCAAAGACAATTTTGAATGAAGTACTCTGGCAACGTTCATGCAACAATCCATTTGAATTGGATATACATGGAAGAAAATAGACTTCGATCAGCTATATAAATACTACCGACATCAGATATTGCTAGAGCGGCACTTGAATGGAACCCGTAGGGGGACCGAAGGCCACGAAGACCAACAAATATATACACACTCGACGAACCAAATTAAATTTCTTCCTTGATGGAGAGAAAACGTTGACGCCCTATATTCGTCGAAATCCTTTTGTTTATACTTTGCATTGTAACATTATTTAATATTAATTTAGTCTGTTTAAATAAGTAAAGGACATATATATTCCCACTTAGTTGAGATGTCTACACACTCAACCACTTCACGCAATTTCATTCTCCGATCGTCCGATATCATTCCATGGATTTTATCGATGATTTCTAGCGTGACGACCTCTTTTGGGCGACCTGAATGTTCTTGTACTGGTACGACCACAACCGATTTCAGTAAAACACAACCTAACCATTGAAATTAATTGTGCAGCAGAGTCTCCATTGTATTTATCAAGCTTGACCTTGGTTTTGGTGATGGTCCTTTTTTATGCTTCCTGAACACACAAAATTCACATTTTCCCATTTGCGTCGAAATTCACGAGGTTGCGTGCTTTTAATGGCTGTCAAACCCAAACTAATTGACGCAGTTTACTTAAGAGTTTGCAGTAGTCTACTAATAGATGGCAGTTGATAGGAGCAGTGTTGAAATCTAATTAACCACGAAGGAAACTCAGAACACGCCCCCGCATCTCTCCTGTTTAAAATTTTCCAATTCTGCTTGTATAAATAAGCTATGTTGTATCTAAAATCTCTTTTGCCCACAAACATTCCCCGTTGCCAAAAAACATTAGTTAGTCACAGTTTGGTCGTAAATTACTGTTTGGCCGTCGCACAGTCGATTTCCATCAACATCTTTTGATGTAGTAAACATGTGTAAGTTCTGTAAAGGAGTCAACATATATCAACATTGAAAACCGCACAGTGGGGTATATTTCAGAAAAATTTCTCAACTTGCCTATTTATTATTTATGTTTTTTATCATATTTTGACAGAATTGTTCATAATACGTACAAAAATTTAAAAATTTTTTAGTATTACAGATATTCGAGTTTTTCGAATTTTCAAAATAGAAAAATTTTGATTCCTTTTTTCGAACTTCTTGAACTGTATCTTATTCAGATTTAGAGATATTACAATCAATTTTTCTTAATAGAAAAGAGCGATTTGATGGCTTTACTACAGCTGATAAGATTTGTTTGTACAGTTTGGTTGTACTAAATATCTCACAAAATATTGTTTTTGAAAAAATTGTGACTTTGTACCAACATAACTTTCTTACTTCAAATGCATTCAATGAATATGATACGCAGTTGAAAAGGCTGATCTGTTCTCGAACTTTCCAGGATGACTTTTGCCGCCGCCCGATTGAACACAAAGCAAATAAGGCTAATTTAATGAGGAAATTCTGATTTTGCGCCTAAACGTGATTAACTATTTTTTCTCAACTGATTTTAAAAAAGTAAGTACACAGTTACAGAGGTGATAAAAGAGGTAAAGAGGTGATAAAAAAAACTTTGGTATTTTTTATAAAAATCGGAGTTCAATTGTCGGAGTTATGTCCCAAACATCCCACACAACACAATATTTTGCATATAAATCGAATTACTGCCGTTGAATTTTTATAGGTGGTACTCAATTTCATCAAAAATCGAACATTAGCATTATTATGATGTTGTGCGCATTATGAACAATTATGCCAAAATATGTTAAAAAAAAACATAAAAGAGAAAAAACCAAAATTGCTGTTTTCTTGGAAATGAAAAAAAATCGAGAAATATTCAACTAGGGAAATTTTTCTGAAATATACCCCACTGTGCGTTTTTCAATGCTAACATATTGCAATAATCCTTGATTCCCTGCATACAATCTGTTTTTTACAGAACATCAAATTGCTTACTAGGTCAAGAGATATTGAATTTTACCTGTTGGAAATTGATTCTGAACCACTATTCGCCAGTGGTGTATAGAAGTGTCCCTGGCTCTTGTACATTAGAATGGGGATTCGATCCCAGCTCTGACCACCTTACATTTTTTTACGACGGCGGTCACTTCTCTTAATGACGGCGACACTATCGAGTATATAGCCATGAGAAAATATCTTAAAATACTGTCCGGAACCGGTTTAAAAGTGTAGGTCCCAATCAGTGAGTATAAAACTAAAAAGCGCACAGCTCACTGGTTTGTGAGAAGGTTTCTCCAATCGCTTGGAAACCATTTATATATTTTTTAAATTACTGTTAGGTTTTTGCCTCAAGTACACGCAATGGAAAACCTTCACCATAGGAGTGAAAATGTTGGTCGTGCCAACAACTTTTGCCATCGAAAGTGAGGTAATGTTCAGTTTCGTTCATTAACTGAAAATGTTTCGTCACTATGATGGAAGTGGCAGTTGTTGATGTTTCATATCTCTAATGTCTACTGTTTCACTGTTGCAATAAATTTGTTCAATTGCGGCAATGTATTTATTTTACTGCTGGAATGAATTTGTTTCATTACTGCAATGAATGTATTTCATTGATGCAATTAATATGATTCATTGTTGCATTGAGTATGTTTCATGTCAGCAATGAATATGTTTCCTTGTGGCAATGAATTTGTTTTATTGCTGCAATGAATTTGTTTCGTTGCTGCAATGAATATATTTCATTGATGCAATGAATGTGTTACATTGTTGCAACGAATATGTTTCATTATTGCAATGAATATGTTTCACGTCAACAATGAATATGTGTCATGGTTGCAATGAATATGTTTCATTATTGCAATGAATATGTTTCATGTCAGCAATGAATATGTTTCATGCTTGTAATGAATGTGTTTAATTACTGCAATGTATTTGTTTTATTGCTGCAATGAATTTGTTTCATTGCTGCAATGAATATTTCATTGATGCTGTTTACCTCGTTGTTAGCCCTGCCGTGAGATGGGCTGGTTGAGCTGTTCCGGCAACTGGTGTCCCTGGGTGTTGCTGAGATTGCTGTGGCGTCTGCTTCACCGTGGCAGACTTCCTTCACCCGCACTGGTTGTTGTTGTTGATATAGTGGTGGTGGTTGGTTGCCCTTATGGACTACTTTGTTTGTCTCCCACTTAGACAATATTTCCAGGGAAAACCGAATAAAAAACACAAACACTGACTTTTACTGACTTTAAAACTATTTATTTGCCGGTTCGTGTGTGGCTGCATTCTTTGTTGATTTTTTAATACAGAAAAAACAAGAAGAAGCACCGAAGTAAGCGAGACGCCAATGCCACTCGCTCAAAGTTGACGGCGACAACTCGTCTGGTGGCAAGGGCGATCATTAGGGCTGTTCACGATAACAGATGCAGTGTATATGTTTTATTGATGCAATGAATATGTTTCATTGTTGCAATGAATATGTTCCATTACAGCAATGAATATGTTTCATGTCGGCAATGAATATGTTCCTTGCTGCAATGAATATGTTTCATGTCAGCAATGAATATCTTGTGTATGAATATGCACTGCAATGTATTTGCTTCGTTGCTGCTATGGATTTATTTCATTCTGCAATGTATTCGTTTCAGTACATCATCGAATATGTTTCATTGCTGCAATGTATTTGCTTCATTGCATTATCTCTTTTTTTGAAATGTTGTTTGCAGATTTGCCATTTTTTCCCAGCCATCCAAAAATGTATCAAAATATCACTTTCGTCTACTCGCATAAATTTCCATTATCTAAATTGGATTCATTAACAATCCTTAGTAAAGCATATGAATTGGACATCTTCAAGTGAAATAAATCTTTATAATCTTATTGTTTATCATCTTTACTCTGCCTTTTTCTTGTGTTTTTATTCAGTATTATTGTTATTAATAATATTATTATTATTTTATACATTTACAGCAATTTGCTTTAAACAAATTTAAATTTAAATTTGTTTACATATGAATAAAATGTTGTTGTCATCATTAAGTGCAGCAAATAACACAGTGCAACAAGAAATTGTATTCAGCATGAGATCAACTGGAAATGAAAGCCGATCATAAGAAGACCAATATCACTAAAGTATTTTGAAAACTGAATTCGAATTATATTATGTGATTTTGAATTTTGGTGAACGAAAAGTATGAAAATAAAAAATGTGCTTGATTAATTAATGCACAGAACATTATGTTTTGATGTGCTGTCTTATTAGATCTCATATTAAAAACAACAAAAAACTAAATTTTGCTTCAAAATTAGAAAAAGGTCATTAAGAAAAGAAACCAAAATACAATTTTTCGTCAAAAAATCACTTTGCAAAGACTGTATATTTAACAAATTTCAAACACTTTCATACAAATTCGAAGTTTAAATTCGAATTACGGGAAGTACGAGTATATAAAGAATGTAAGGTTTTGAATGAAACACCATATTGTTTTTTTTTGTTTTGTTTTAGAATTGGATCTATTAAAACAACACGTACAAAACATATTGTTGACTGCATTAGTGAATCTTTTAAATTTTTCTGAAGAGCCTACAAAACTCCAGACAAAAAAATTAATGTGAAATAGTATATCTATGCCAGAAAACGAAAAGCGAATTATGTATGTGCATTTCTAAATTATTGAGACATTGAGGTATTTTCCATGTGAAATTCAGAGATTTATTTAGATGGGTCAAAAATATCTGGTATAGAACTTCCTGAAATATAGGTCACATTAAACAAAAACTGACTCTGACAGTAATTTTTTCCTAAAAGCGCTTAAGTCGTTTTTCCTTTTAAGCACAAATATCAGCAACATGTATCAAACAACATTTTAATGTTTCTAAGAAATAGCCAATCCAACTGTAGGAACAAAAAATCAATGTTTGCAACTCGTCTTCAATTTTTTATGTAAAAAAATAGAAGAAAAATATTATCGTCAACGCCCATTTTGCAGTGAAACACATTAATGTTGCGCTATGTTTTTTGTGAGTACAAAGAATGGAAAACGATTAAATGTAGCCAAACATCAAAAGCCTATAACAAAATTTGAGCTCGGTTCTCAAAACCCATTAGAGGTTTTGGTCTACTGATAGCCTAGTCGAATTTCCCGTGACCCAGGTGACCCAAAATTTGTCCCACAGTGTAATGTACATATACAGTGATTCCAAACCAAAGCGAAAATGAGTGACTAGAAGTCATAATGGAGCAATTTTTTCCCTACGCTGTCCATTCTCCACGGCGATCGTGAATGGGTTACCCAGGGCAACACATTACCCACGACATACGAACCATAAAAATAACTTTAACAACGGTAACCACTCACGAAGATGTCCAGAACCAAACAACGACAGATGAGCAGTTATCAACGGAAATTATCAAAAAGTAATTTTCATATATTTTCAAAAATATCAGGTTATAACGGGTTTTTCAATAAGTTTTTTTAAATAAAACAAAACCGGTTTTAGATACCAATGAAATTCTTTATTCCTGTGAATGTACGCATGGCCACCACGGGCACGTTTGCAGAAGTCCAGACACTGAACCCAATTTTCTATGGTCTAGCCAACAAGCCAGCGACGATTGATGAACTTCGTACGAATATCGAACGTGAAATTGCAGCAGTATCGGCCGATTTATGGTCCAATTAGTCTTGACGGTTGACGGTTGATGGTAAGCGATCAGCTGTGTGAGTTGGGGTTGCATTTTGCGTGTGTAAGAGAGAGACAACTAAAATTGACGGTTTACGACGGTAGACTTCTGCAGGTTGCAGAATCAACCGTCAACCGTCAGCCCTCAAGACCGATCAGCTGATATTGTTATTGCTTTTACTTCGACATTTTGTGCGCGGCAATACACAATTACACGGCAACCACAATTTTCTTTTTATTTTTCATTTTTTTATTTGACACAATCACTTTTTAACACAAAACTCATGCATGGAAATTATATTTTGTACAAATGCTCTTCGATCAGTTTTTTTGGTTTTGTTTTGTCTTTCTACCGTCTAACCGTCATGACTAACCGCGCAATATTAAGTAGAACGTCAACCGCCAACCGTCGAGACTAATTGGACCATAAATCGGCCGATACTGCTGCAATTTCACGTTCGATATTCGTACGAAGTTCATCAATCGTCGCTGGCTTGTTGGCATAGACCATAGACTTGACGTAGCCCCACAGGAAATAATCTAACGGCGCAAATCGCACGACCGAGGCAGCCAATCGACTGGGCCATTTCGTGAGATAACACGTTCACCAAACTTGGTTTCCAATAAATTGATTGTGGTATTCGCTGTGTGGCTAGTGGCGCCGTCCTTTTGGAACCACATATCCTCCAAGTCCATATTATCCAATTGGGCCAAAAATATTGGGTTATCATTGAACGGTAGCGATTCGCATTCACAGTAATGTGCCGGTCTTGATCATCACGGAAGAAGTACGGCCCAATGACGCCGCCGGCCCATAAACCGCACCAAACCGTAATTTTTTCAGGATGCAATGATGACTCATGGATTACGAGTGGATTGCTGTCTGACTAATAACGCATATTTTGCTTATTGACGAAGCCATTCAGCCAGAAATTAGCCTCATCGCTGAAGATGATTTTCCGATGAAAATCCGAATCATTTTCAAGTTGTTGCTCAGCCCAATTCGCGAACATACGATGTTTATGGTGGTCAAGCGGTTTCAGTTCTTGCGTCAATTTGATCTTGTAAGGATGTAGGCCAAGATCTTTTCGCAAAATTCGCCACAACGATGTCACAGAGATGCCCAACGCTTGAGAACGACGTGTGAGAGACACATTTGGGCTTTCTTGAACTGAAGCCTCAGCGGCAGCAACATTCTCGACACTACGGGCACTTCTTTGTCTCACTGGCACGGGAACATTTTGTACTGTGCCTGTGGATTCAAATTTTTCCACTAGACTCTCAATTGTTGATCTGGTAGGACGATTATGACGACCATAAATTGGACGTAGCGCTCTTAAAGTTGAGGCCACTGACTCCAAATTTCGGTAGCAAATTTTAATAATTTAGATCCGTTGTTGGCTCGTATATCTTTCCATGATGAAATGGCAAACCTTACTGAAGATAAATGTCACAAGAGCGGGGAAAAATATGGCGTCGTTTGCTGTCCCTATCGATTTACTTTTGTAGCGTCTCTGTTGAAAAACCCTTTACCTACAGAATTGTTTAGTTCTGAAAATATTTGAAGTAGCTGTTCATAGCAGGACAAAAATTGTAATGGTACCAAGTTTTAAAAACCATTTTACGCAAAGATGGATCGTTAAGAACAAATCAATTTGGCATCCATAATTCAAAATCGATAAAATTGGAGATAAACGGTTCTTTTTTGTGAAGACCACATATTTATGATGTGCTGCGTCTGTTGATTTCGTTCATAAACCCAAGATGGAAAATTCTAGGAAAAGGCGCGAAACCTGGTGGAAAAAATGATCCAACTAACTGCAATGAAAAAGCTTGCAAATCTTTCCAACTCAAGGCCATTGGACGTCAATCGTATTCAATGATCAATTAAGGAAGTTGTTAGACAACGTAATGGCAACCCTGGACCTTGCGTAGTAGTATTTATAAATACATATACATATAAACAACAACACAAATAATCTAACATTGTTAACACATAGCGATCGTTTCAATGACTTTTATTGCACATTTTGCGGGTAATTGACTTGATGATAATATGGAAATGATCGTCATTATAGGAAATAATTTCTATACCGCAAATAAAACAAAACTCGAATGTTGTAATGTTGTTGCCGCTAGCCATTGTTGTTGTTATTGCCATCACAATTGTTATCAACAAACAGTTTTAATTTCATTTAAATTAAATTGCAGTGCGTCCACGATGACAAATTGTAAATTAGTAATCTCACATGAATGGACGGACTACTCTACGAGTATTATCGGGGGTTTGCCTCATTACGAGTACGTATTTTGTGTGAAGTCATTGAGCAAAATGGTACCCCTGAATGGTTGGATGGCTATTAGGCATTTAGCATTTAGTGGGCGTACGAGTATTGTGAGATAATCTCAATGGGGGAAGAGAAACGTTTCCACAATGCTAATGTTGTGAAATTGAAGGCTACTACGAGTACTTGTATTGTACTTGGAGTAGTAATTGATTGGACGAATCAATGATGGAAACTTTTTCTGGACTTTAACTTTAATTTTTATTGGTCATATGTTGTGTATAGAGGCTTTACATAACAAAGATAATATGTCGACGGCAGTTTATTTTCAAACTTCTCTATCTGTACTTTTTAACGAGAATGAGTGATGCCAAAGGCGTCATTGACATAAACTCCGTCTATTATACGGATTTTAAATCAAAAACTCGACTCTACCATACGTTTTTCGAGTGAGTTTTCTATTATACAAAGTATTATACAAAGTTTGCCGGAAGAACCTGTGCCGTAGTACCCTGTCTAGCTAACGCATCTGCTACGCAATTGCCTGGAATGTCGCTGTGCCCCCGTACCCAGATGAGCCTGATGTCAAAATACTCTGCCATCACTCTAAGTGATGAGTGGCATTCTTTCACCGTCAGGGACGTAGCAAACATGACTTCCACGGATTTTATGGCAGCCTGGCTGTCTGTGTAGATACATATTCTCCGGAGGGTTGTGACACTACATTTCGGTAGTTCAGCAACCTCCACTATGGCGGTAATTTCCGCCTGAAATACACTACAGTGATCAGGCTGCTTGACGGAGATATTTACATGTAGGTCCGGCGAATTGACCCCATAGCTTACTTGCTCGTCCAACTTTGATCAATCCGTGAAAAATCTGATACTACTGGTGTCCCTTCCTGTGGCTTTTCCCAGGTATTTCTGTTCGGAATAGATGTCCTTAGATTTGTCGCTGGCAGAAGGTAGGGGATACAGTAGTCCGTTTTTACGGGAATAGAGTTGATCCGGTGTAGCAATTCAGCGTGACCGGAATGCACCGATATCATGACGCCACAATCTCTGATTCTCACCAGGGATGTAGCGGCTCCCGATTCGGCCATAATATCAGGAGTACATATATTCTGGATAGCACTAAGTGCAGTACCTGACGTCATGCCCATTGCCCCACTAACGCTAATCAATGCTGATCTTTGAATTTTCATCAAGGAATTAAGAATATATTTCTTTTGGAGGGATCTCCACCAAACTACGATACCATAGAGAAATATTGGTCTGACTATTGCAGTATAAATCAACATGGTGATCTAAGGAGACAGTCCCCAGCGCTTTCCTATCGCCCCATTACGGCAGTAAAGAGCAACAGACGCCTTTTTCACCCTCTCCACCACATTCGGTTTCCAGGACAGTTTTCTGTCAAGAATTATTCCCAGGTACTTGACCTTTTCCGTCAACTGTAATTCCACCCCATTAACTGACGGCAGTTCAAATGCGGGTGTTTTATATTTCCGAGAAAACAAGATAAGTTCGGTTTTAAGTGGATTAAGGGATAGTCCGTTGTTAGCGGTCCAGTCCGAAATTAGACTAAGTAGGCTGGTTGTACGAATGCTAAGTAAATTGAGGTGTCTACCCGTACAGATGATAGCAATATCATCGGCATAGGCAAAGACCTGGCATTCGGCCCTGTCCAATTCAAGAAGCAGTTCATTGACAGAAGTTAACCATAATAGTGGAGACAGAACTCCCCCCTGCGGTGTCCCCCTGTTAACGTTCCTAGCAATTGTAACACCACCCCATTCATCTTTGACGGATCTATCCACCAGGAGCTTCCCAATTAGACGTGTCACTAAGCTGTCGACTCTTAGAATCTGCAACGACCTAAGAATCGTCGAAGGTTGAATGTTATTAAACGCTCCCTCGATGACCAGGAAGGTCCCTAGAGTGAAGACCTTATTCTCAAGAGAGTTTCCTATTATGCTGACTATAGAGTGGAGAGCCGTCTCAGTTGACCTGCCCTTGATATAGGCATGCTGAGAACTCGATAGTAGATTCTGTGGAAGATTACTTCGAACCTGAATGTCCAGTGACCTTTCAAATGTCTTAAGAAGAAAGAATGATATACTGATTGGTCTAAAGTCCTTTGGTTTGGGATGAGAGCATTTACCCGTTTTCGGGACGAAAACCACTTTGGTTTGCTTCCAGCTGCTAGGAATGACTCCCAGCATAAGGCAGCCCCTGAAGATTGCCTCCAACCAACTACAAGATAGGTATAGTGTCTCCTGTAGTTGCGCGGGAATTATCCCGTCAGGTCCGGGTGATTTATAGGGCTTAAAGCATCTAATGACCCATATCAGATTCTTTCTGCTCACTATTGAGCGAACTTTTTCTAAGCTAGGTGAGTTTCCGCCTAACTCTTCTGGCTGATGACCAACACTCCTGTCATCGTTGGGAAAGTGAGTATCCAGGAGAATCCCGAAAGACTCTTCAGTCGAATGCGTCCACGTTCCATCGTCTTTCATTAAGAATCCCGCACACGGTGGGTTTTTAGCGAGCACGCATCTTAAGCGTGCAGCCTCAATTCGCATGGTGCAAACGGGAGTTTTAAACCCTACAAATTCCCTGGCCTCAGCAAGAAAATACGGTTAGAATTACACTGAAAGCAAAAACTTCATCAAATTTATGAATTCCTTTATCAATTGATGAAACATTTCCTCACTGTCCAACCAACGACCTATTTCAATGAATTGATGAAGAAAATTTTGTAAATCTTTCATCCATATTTCATCAAAAGATTATGTTGATTCAACGACAACGTTACATCAAGTTTATGTACATTTTTTTTTATCAATTTGTAACTTTGTCATCAAAGTGAGGTAAATTTTTCAACATTTTAATGTAAATTGTTCATCAACTTCCTGTACATCTATCGTCAACTAGGTGGAAGTTTTCCATCAATTTGATCGAAGTTTGTCATCAATTTGATGTAAATTTCTCATTATTTTGAGGAAAATTGGTTGTTAATGTGTAGCCAAACTCTTTGGACTATTTTTCATTGTAAAAAAATTAAGAACAACAGAAAATGCACTTATCGTGGATATAGTTTTCTGTTTATTGCACTATTTTCTATAATGTATTTATTTTCAATTTTCTACTAGTTTTTCACTTGTCCTCTTTATTTTTTCAATACTACGTCCATATTATTTCTACGTCCACATTTCAATAATGAAGATTGATGAAATAGGTCCCTCAATTAAATGAAACTGAAAAATGTGAAGAAACGTACAATCTTCAAACTGAAGAATCTTTTCATTGTCTCGATGAAATTTGTCATCAATTCACTGAAGAACAATTGATGAACATTTATCACCGATTTGATGTAAAGATTTTTTTGCAGTGTACAAACTCTACTACATATTTAGCCTCGCACGCAACACAGCTCTCCAAGTGCTCCAAGATACATCATTGCATCCACAAGGAGAGACAGTGTGGTGTGGATTTCATGCCAGAGTGTCATTGGACCATATATTTTCGCCGATAAAAATAACCGAGATGTTACGGTCAATGGCGAATCGATGTAGCCGGTTTTCGACGAACTGTCGTTTACAGCAGCAATGTTTCACCGGTACGTTGGTGCACAGGAGACCTACTGGCCACATTCAACCCAGTTTTTTTTACATTTTTTGATCACTCTTCGAATTGTTGACACATTAGTGGCACCTCCACGACCGAAAATTCCGCGAAGTTTGCATGCGGTCTCAGCGTAACTTCCCCCATTTTTGTAACAGGTTTTCACAGTGATAACGCGTTGTTCTTTTGTGTAACGCTCCAGTTTTAATAATGGGAACAATCGAAGACAACAGCTGTGAAATTTCAGAGCTGCCACTTCCGGAGAAAAAATATTCATGCACTTTTGTGGGGGTACCCTATGTATATCTGGTTCTAACAAGGTTCCACACATCTGGTCAAACAACTGCTATATTGAAGGGGTATTTCGGTAATAGTGTAATCTCGAATAATGGTCCGGTTGAATGGTCGCCTCGGTCATGCGATTTAACGCAGTTGATTATATAAAAAGTTGATTATAAAAAAAAGTTTGACGTTCCCATAATCAGCTCGTCAAACCACACCTTCGTCCCATGGATGACGCATATTCGTTACTGTTCTCCGAATGTTAAAGCGTTAATGTTCACAACCAGTGAACTGTCCGCTTTCTTTGAATATGAATTTTATGACAGATTTTTGTTAATTTTCAGTTAATGTATCAGAAATTCATACTACAAGCTTACAAGGTGCTTTCTAGTTTTACACTCACTGATTGATTGGGACCTACAGTTTTACAACGGCTCCTAACGGTATTTTGAGAACCTTATTCATGACTAAATACTTGACAGTTTCACCGTCACTGAGCGAGATGACGGCCGTCGAAAGAATTGTTAATGTGGTCAGGGCAGGGATCGAACTCACGTTATCATGCACAAGAGCCGCGCATACTTGCACCACGTACCGAAAAGAAAATTTGTACTGGTGTACGGACTAGTTCTTAGTTACTGGCACTGTAACTAGTTCAAATTTGTCTAGTTCGTGAACAAGTAGTTGTTTGAACTACTAGTTCCTCCGAGTACTGGATAGCATAACTATAAATAATCCAGAAACATTTTCTCTAGTTTTAAGAAATCACTTGACACCTTTCAATTCCTGATAGTCTCTATCATAATGTTGCTGGGCGTTTTATATCTTTTGAGATGGGTTGCGAATTTAAGAGCACAAACCCGTAGCAACTTAGGTAAACATATTTTCTAAAGTTTTGACTCAATTTGGTTAAGGCTGTCATCTTGTTTGGTCGACCAGCTGGTCGACACAATAACTACTCCTTTCTAAACAAAAACAGGCGGTGTTCATACCTTCATTACGATACAAATGAAATGTATTGATATTCCACAACATCCGTTTACTACGCCCACCAAAGATTCATTGGAATATGCACAACCACTAAGATAATTGATGACGCACATACACTCAAAAAAACAGATAACTAAATTTAATTCCAATTGGACTAAAACTAAGGTAAATCGAACTTCGTTTCTTAAATCAAATTAAGATACCTTTTTACTTAAATTTGGGAAACGATATTTACGTTCTTAAATGATAATATAAAGGGTTTTTCAACAGAGACGCTACAAAAGTAAATCGATAGGGACAGCAAACGACGCCATATTTTTTCCCGCTCTTTTGACATTTCTCTTCAGTAAGGTTTGCCATTTCATCATGGAAAGATATACGAGCCAACAACAAGTCGAAATTATTAAAACTTACTACCGAAATTTGGAGTCAGTGGCCTCAACTTTAAGAGCGCTAAGTCCAATTTCTGAATTCTGAATCTCATTTCTGGCTGAATGGCTTCGTCAATAAGCAAAATATGCGTTATTGGTTAGACAGCAATCCACACGTAATCCATGAGTCACCATTGCAATCCCGTGTAAGGATTAGGGAGAGCTTCTCACAAACCAGTGAGCTGTGCGCGTTATAGTTTTACACTCACTGATTGGGTAGTACAGTTTTACAGCGGTTCCGAAAAAGCCTAAGAGTAGGAATTTTTTTACAAAAAATACTTTTTTAAGAACAGGTACTTTTTAAAGATATTTAAGGTTAAGGTTATTTTTTTAAGAAAATTTACTTATTTTCAAGAAGACTACTTATCTCAAGAAAACAAAAGAAAAGGTGGTACTTTCTTTTTAAGAAAACGAATTTTTGTAAGAAAAGGTATTTTTTGTAAGAGAAGGTATTTTTTTTTGAAGAAAAGCTTTTTTTACGGATGAACAGATACAATTTTAAGAGTAGGTACTCATCTCAAGAAAAGTTATTTTGTTTTGCAAAAAAGGTATTCTTTAAAGAAAATGTAGTTTTTTAAGAAAAGGCAATTTGTTGTAAGATAATGTACTTTTTTAAGAGAAAGTACTTATTTAAAGAATTACTTTTTTTTAAGAAAAGATACTTTTTGTAAGAAAATTTACTTTTTTAAGCAAAGGTACTTCTTTAAGATGTTATTTTTTAAAACTCTTTCACTTTGGCTTTTCTAAATTTATTTTTTATTTGGTTCAAACTATTATATGTAATAAACAGCCTCCACCTAGAAAATTTCCCATTAAACAAGAAATATTTTAGTCTGGGCACAAACCAAAAGTACAAGTGTAAGAGTGCTGCCAAATGTAATTCCATGCTGATGGTTGTGTTTCATGGATTTGCCAGTCTTGTGCTTTGGCGTTTCTAAATTTATTTTTTATTGTGTTCAAAACTACAATATGTAATACACAGGCTCCACCTAGAAAACTTCCCTTTAAACCAAACCAGAAGTACCCTATATAGTTGATAATAATGGGTTGTAATAAAGTCGTTAAAAAAAAAGTTGTTTAAAGTTGTTCATTTAGCCCCCATCCCGCAACGTACGATAAGGAACATCGTTCCAAAAATTATTAACTGATTTTGAGTTAGGTTTTTAAATTTCAATTGGTGTTTTTTAAATATGAATTGATGTGCTTTAAATCTCAATTGATTTATTTCAAATTTCAATTGATGCATTTTAAATTTGAATTGATCTGTTTTAAATATCAACTGATGTATTTTAAATTTCAGTTGATGGATTTTAAATTTCAATTGATGTTTTTTAAAATGCAATTGATTTATTTTAAATTTCACTTGATGTCTTTTAAATTCCAATTGATTTTTTTTAAATTTCAATTAATGTATTCAAATTTCAAACAGAATTTTTAAATTTCAATTGATGTATTGTTTCAAATTTCAATTGATGTTTTTTAAATTTCAATTGATGTTTTTAAATTTCAATTGATGTATTTCAAATTCCAAATAGAATTTTTAAATTTCAATTGATGTATTTCGAATTTCAAATAGAATATTAAAATTTCAATTGATGTATTTCAAATATAATTTTCAAATTTCAATTCAATTTGAAAATTAAATTTGAAATCCATCAATTGAAATTAAAAATTCTATTTGAAATTTGAAATACATCAGTTGAAATTTAAAAAACATCAACTCAAATTTGAAAGACGTCCATTGGAATTTGAAAGACATCAATTGAAAGATAAATCACATTAACTTAAATTTGAAACACATCAATTGAAATGTAAAACACATCAATTGAAATTTGAAAGACATCAATTGAAATTTAAAACTCGTCACTTGAAATTTAAAAATTTTTAACCGATTTTGTGTAATAGGTTGTTAAATTTCAATTGATGAATTTTAAATTTTAATTGATGTCTTTTGAATTTCAATTGATGTGTTTGACTTGGAAATTGATGTATTTCAAATTTCAATTGATGTCTTTCAAATTTCAATTGATGTATTTCAATTTTCAATTGATGTATTTCAAAATTCAATTGATGTATTTCAAATTTCAAATAGAATTTTTAAATTTCAACTGATTCTTTTCAAATTTCAATTGGAAATGGTGTAGTTAAAATTGCTCTAGTTTATGAACTACTACACCATTTCCAATTGAAATTTGAAAAAATTCAATTGAAAATTAAAAATTCTACTTGAAATTTGAAATACATCAATTGAAATTTGAAAATTATATTTGAAATTTGAAATACATCAATTGAAATTTGAAAGACATCAATTGTAGTTTAGAATACATCAATTGAAATTTGAAAGACATCAATTGAAATTTAAAAGACATCAATTGAAATTTAAAATACATCAATTGCAATTTAAAAGACTTCAATTTAAATTTAAAACACATCAATTGAAATTTAAAATACACCAATGGAATTTTAAAAATCTAATACATAAAATCGGTTAATAATTTTTAAATTTCAAGTGACGAATTCGAAATTTCAATTGATGTCTTTCAAATTTCAATTGATGTCTTTCAAATTGCAATTGATTTGTTTTGAATTTCAATTGATGTCTTTCAAATTTCAATTGATATCTTTCAAACTTCAATTGATGTTTTTTAAATTTCAATTGATGTGTTTTAAATTTCAACTGATTCTTTTCAAATTTCAATTGGAAATGGTGTGGTTAAAATTGCTCTAGTTTATGAACTACTACACCATTTCCAATTGAAATTTGAAAAAATTCAATTGAAAATTAAAAATTCTACTTGAAATTTGAAATACATCAATTGAAATTTGAAAATTATATTTGAAATTTGAAATACATCAATTGAAATTTGAAAGACATCAATTGAAATTTAAAAGACATCAATTGAAATTTAAAATACATCAATTGCAATTTAAAAGACCTCAATTGAAATTTAAAACACATCAATTGAAATTTAAAATACACCAATGGAAATTTAAAAATCTAATACATAAAATCGGTTAATAATTTTTAAATTTGAAGTGACGAATTCGAAATTTCAATTGATGTCTTTCAAATTTCAATTGATGTCTATCAAATTGCATTTCATGTATTTTAAATTTCAATTGATGTCTTTCAAATTTCAATTGATATATTTCAAATTTCAATTGATGTTTTTTAAATTTCAATTGATGTGTTTTAAATTTCAAATACAATTTTCAAATTTCAATTGATATTTTTCAAAATTAAATTCATATTTTTCAAAATTCAATTTCAATTGCTTGAATTAGTTCCTACAGGATAGTTATGACTAAAAATCTGGTAATTTAATCAGTTTCTATAATTTAAGTTAGATCTTTAAGATACTGCCGAAAACTGTAAAACCTAAAATATTCTCTCCTAATTTATTTGTCTCTTTAAGCATTCAAATATGGCGCAGGGATGTTTCGCCGTCCCTTTTGTTTGTATTTGATTTCGTTTCACAAGAATATTAGTTTCCTTATTTCTTGTGTGACTATTGTTTGTTTTTTCTTCTGTTTCGTTTTTTTATGTCAAGGTGTAAAATGATACGATAAGTCTGTCAATTTGTTTCAACGTAAGAAACTAGCGACGGGAAAATTTTGTCAAACAGATTTCGATATGTCCACAATGATACATACATTGGATAGAGATACATATGTAAATGTCCCCCGTAAGACAAAATTACTAAAGACTATAGAGGGGTTTCGGGGCATTAATATCCTAAAGAAATATAAAATGATTAGCTTAGAAACGTTTCATTTTAAGCCACACTTCTCTCAGAAGACCGTGCTGTTTTTAATAGGGACTATCAAAAGCACAACGACAAATCTAATATGTATATTATTTTATTGTAGCAGCAGTTTTCAGAAGGCAAATCCTCTAAATCTGTGCAATCAGCTGGATGACATAAAAAGTTTCAAGACAATTGTTTTGTTTTTCATTTTATTAAATTACTATGTCTTAATAGCATTAAGGTGGTTTTAAATCTTTTCATTTCATGCATTTATACGTTAAAATATAATCGTGCTGCATAACATTTAACAACAAAAGTAAACACATTATTTATAAATAGAAAATCTTATCACATTTTGTCGTCACCACAAAACCTAAACCACGGGGATCACCATCAATCATTCACCCTTCTTTGCTACAAGGCCCATTAGCTCAGTTGGTTAGAGCGTCGTGCTAATAACGCGAAGGTCGCGGGTTCGATCCCCTCATGGGCCAACCACTCTTTTGTTTTGTTTTTTTTTTGTTTTTGTATAAAGTTTGATGACACTTTCTAAAGTTTTTGCAATTTGAATTTAGATTTTTCCGTGTTTGACGAATTTAAATAATTTGCAAATATTTGGCATTTGAATTTAAGCTGGCACGGAAGCAAACTAAACTTTTCCAACCAAACCATTAAACTTGTTCAATGAGCGGGATGTATAGACACTCGTACTATTTGAATGCCGAATGACATTGATGACGGTGTTTCACTTCAACGCCTGATTGAGGTGGCGACGGCACAGCATGTGTCGGTTAGCACAAAGTAGTATATAGAAGTGAGAATAAAAACATTTATGTTTGACACATGTCAACATTTCGAATTGGGAAATCGTTCTATAAACGCTGACGGAGATGAGAACTTCCGTTGAAACGTAAATCAAATGTCATTTGCCATAAGGTGGCTAACTATTTTTAGATCCCTTTGCAACCATAGTGTTTGTGTTGTTGCCATTTGACAAGTCAATTTGGGATAATTTTTTGTTTTGTTTTGTTGCGTTGACAACCTATATATACATGATTTTGTTTTACAGGTAGAACCATAGAGCAATTTAGGGTAGAGTATTTTATTCTCTAACCTGACGTTTCATTTCACACTCTTCGTTGTAGATTTGTGGAAATGAGAGATATTAAATTTAAAATTAACTTACACCAGGTGGAGTTACAAAATATGTTCACTTAACTTTTTCATGTCATTTTGGTGTAGAACTGAACAATTTAAATGTATTTTGCACTTTTTTGTTGACTTTTATCGTTGGTATACATTTGTATTGTATTTAACACAACTATTTTGCCACAAAAACATGAAATGTCGTTGCTGTTCCTTTGTTGGACGTTGTTTGTTATTGCCTCTATCTGGTATTTTTGAACCCATGTTTCCACCATCCAATGTTTACTTGCAACCATACCTATGACGTTTAATTTATTGAGGGAATAAAGGTGTCTATACTATATTCGTCTATGGGTAGAACCATAGAGTTAGGACGTATAGAGTAGCCAACTCTCTCAGTAAATTGATGATATTTGGTGTGTTGCGTATGGGCGGTTGGATGTTGGGAAAGTATTGATTTATTAATACCAGATTGAGGCAATGGTTTAAACTAACCAACAATAAATCAGCAACGGCATTTCGTTTTGTGGGTTAACATTTTTGTTTTTGTGTAACAATATATCAAAAAATAAATGCATGAGGTGTCAGGAGACACCCGGTTGGAACGAAGTTTGTTTTCGCTATATATATTATGTACTAGTTAGTTCCAACACGACTAAGGCGCCTGTTGAAAAATACTGTAATTTAAATTAATCTTTAAGAAAATATACTTTTTGTAAAAGGATAAACTTTTTAAGAAATTGTTTATTTATTGAATGTATTTTTTTTTTAAAAAAAGTATATTTTTAGGTCCCTTTTCCAAGAATATGTATTATATTTTCCCGAAAAGGTGCTTTCTTTGAGAGAGGTACTTCTTTTATTAAAAGCTAATGTTTTTTTAAGAAAAGAAGTGCTTTCTGTAAGAAAACGCCTAAGAGTATGCATTTTTTTTACAAAGTACTTTTTTTTAGGAATAGGTACTTTTTAAAGAAGTTGTACTCCTTTTAGGAAAACGTTATTTTTTTAAGAAAATTTACTTATTTTCAGAAAGGCTACTTATCTCAAGAAAAGAAAAGAAACTGTATTATTTTATTTTTAAGAAAAGGTAGTTTTAAGAAAAGGATTTTTTATAAGAAAAGGTATTTTTTTAAGAGAAGGTATATTTTTTTGAAGAAACCCACTTTTTACGAAAGAACATGTAAAATTTTAAGAGTAGGTACTTATCTCAAGAAAAGTTATTTTGTTTTACAAAAAAGATACATACTCTTTAAAGACAATGTTGTTTTTTAAGGAAGGCAATATGTTGTAAGATAATGTACTTTTTTGAGAAAAGGTACTTATTCAAAAAAAGTTATTTTTTTTTAAGAAAGGGTGGTGCCTTTTGTAGGAAGATTTATTTTTTTGGATTGCTTTTTTTTAAGATAAGGTATTTTTTTATGAAAAGGTAGATTGTTTAAGAATATCAGTAGGTATTTTTTTTTTGAGAAAATTTACATGTTTTAGGAAAACGCACTTACTTTAAAAAATTTTATTTTATTAAATTTCTTTCACTTTGGCTTTTCTAAATTGACTTTTTATTCGTTTCAAAACTACAATATGTAATAAACAGGCTCCACTTAGAAAATTTCCCATTAAACAAAAATTATCCCCCGATATATTAGTCTAGACACAAACCAAACCAAAAGTACGAGTGTAAGAGTAAGGGTGCTACCAAATGTAAATCCATGCTCAGGGTAGTATTTCATGGATTTGCCAGTCTTGCTTTTCTAAATTTACTTTGTATTGGGTTCAAAACTACAATATACACAGGCTCCACCTAGAAAACTTCCCTTTAAACCAAACCAAACAAAAAGTACCCAATATAGTTGGTAATAATGGGTTGTAATAAAATAGTTTAAAAAAAAGTTGTTTACAATTTTTTCATTTAGCCCCCATCCCGCAACGAGCGATAAGGAACTTCGTTCCAAAAGTCCAAATTTTTTTTAATTTTATTGTTCAAGCTCGAAGCCATTCTATTAAACTTATCTATCGTTGCCACCTTTTATGTACTTTTCGGTAATTATACCCTCATCCATAGGATGGAGGTATATATCATTTAATACTAGGGTGGACCTTGTGTCGATATTTTGGTAGATGAGGGCTCTATTCCGTGCCTTTTTGAAAAAAAATGACAATGCCGAAAAAAAAAATTAAAAAAAAAAAACATTAGGGGTTGCGCACGAGCCGAGAAAAAGGTCCACTTTGCCAAAATTAGGGGGGAAATTGCCATAGGTCATCAGGGGTCACCCGTAGGGGGGAAGAATGTATGGCCGACCCCCATTAACTTTTTACCGCCAACATTTTCCCCCAAGACACCCACCCCCTATCTCCTCCCCTTAGGGGGGTCACCATACAAAAATGGAGGTTGCTCAGTATTTTCGAAAAACACCATAGGTCATCAGGGGTCACCCCTAGGGGGGCAAAATATATGACCGACCCCCATTAACTTTTCATCCCCAACATCTTTTCCGAACAAACTTACCCTCTATCTCCACTCCTTGAGGGACTCCCCATACAAAAATACTGAAAATCTATGTATTTACAGTTGCACAATATCGAGATTTTTTTGATTTTTTTTGATTTTTTTACAGAAATTCCACCAATATTCAAGAGTGGTCATTGTTTGGAAAGTCTTGAAAAATTTGAAACGCACACGTGCTGAATCAGGTACATAGGCACCCTTAGCAGATGCCCCCATTCATCAGTACCTGGCAGTAAAATATTGCAAAATACGTAGTAGTTATAAATAGCAGTTCATTCATCGATTGTTGTCATTCAACAAGCGCCGACGACCGCGAAAAGTAAATTGATTTTTCTCCCGTTTTTTAAAAGTTAAGATGACAACACGACTTAGATCGCGCGACGATATTTTTTTGATTGGTTATCCAAGCATGAATATTACGGGGAACAAATTACCGTCGAAGAAGCAAGTGCTAAGAATGCATTTCTTCAACATTCGCAAACGAAACATGTCGAAGAAAAATAGTGCGGTTATAGTCGCGGATGCAGTGATGATTTTTTGGCGCCAAGCAGCTATTCCGACGAAAGCCAGAGGAGATGTTACAAGAAAAATAGCTGCGCTGCACGATGAGTGGGATGCTTTAAGAAAGTCATCTCACAGAAAGACTGAGTCCACTAGAGAAAAAGAGAATACGTTTTCTGATAGCTTGGATAATCTTTTCGACATCGCACACGCCAACGCCCTTGAGAAAATGACAAATACCGAAGACATTGAGTTTCTGCTAAAGCAAAGAGAAGATGGCCGGCCAGGAACTATGGGAGGTGTGGACGCTACTGATACTCGAACGAGGAAAAGAAAAGCTGAGCGCGAAGAACAAGAAGAGTTGCGACGCACACGTGCAACGGAATCTAGTAGAGATCGGTTCGCTAAAGGCGGTAAGCTATTTCGCGCTTTGTGTGTTCGTCCAATGTTTATATTCAAATGAAATTCGTTCAATTGCAGTGGTTAAATTTTCAAGCAGTGATTCAAGCGATGATAATGGGAGACAGGACGAAAACTTTCCGGCAGAAGCTGGCCCGTCAAATGTTGGTGACAGAAGAGGTTACAAACAATGTTTTACTGAACGAGTCCTATCAGCTTTGGACAAATGCAAAGTGACTGACCGAGACGCGGTCGGCATTATGATAGCGGCGGCAGAAGCATTTGGACGCGATCCTCAACAATACACAATAAACCGTACGTCGCTTCGGAGATGTCGGCGTTCAAATCGAGAGAACATGCTGAGTTATGTGAAAGACAATCCAGAAGTAAGATCGCATAGATTTATTTGCTCTCATTCAGAATTCTTATTCTTCAACGCGTTTCATTCATCTCCAGCTTGTCGCAGCTAAATCCTTCGTAGTCCATTGGGATGGCAAAATGCTTTTGGATTTTGTGGGTACAAAGAAGGTGGACCGTCTACCGGTAATTGTCTCGTACGGAGAAAAAGAACAACTTCTTGGAGTTCCCAAAGTAGAAGATGGGAAAGGAAAAGGCCGGAGAATAGCACATGCCGTTTATCAACTGTTGGCATCTTGGCATATGACACATCGAATACAAGGACTTTCTTTCGACACGACATCAACGAACAGTGGTCCATTCTCCGGGGCCGCAGTTGCTCTTGAGCGGCTGTTGGAGAGAGAAATCTTATATTTACCTTGCAGACACCACGTATACGAACTGGTGCTAAGGGAAGTTTTTGAGACAAAAATGGGAAAGACCAGTGCACCAGGCGTTCCTTGCTTTGACCGTTTCAAACAGGAATGGGACGCTGTAAAGGTTAAACCATTCCATTCTGGCTTGATAGACGATCAAGTCGTCAGAAAAATTCCTGTGGCAATGCAAGTCGGCATAAAGAAGTTTTGCTTAGATCAATTGAAGGAGAAACACCCTCGCGATGACTACAAAGAAATGCTACAATTAATTCTTTTGTTCCTGGGTGAAAAACTTGAGAATTACCATTTCCGACCTCCAGGACCCGTTTCCCATGCTCGATGGATGGCAAAAGCCATTTACAGCCTCAAGATGTTTTTGTTTCGGAGAACTTTTCACTTATCTGTATGTGAATTGAATGGTATTCGACACGTTTGTATTTTTGTGGTGCGACTTTACGTCAAGGCATGGTTTGGTTCTTCTCGAGCAGCTGAGGCGGCGAATCAAGATTGGAAGTTTTTGAAGGACATCGTCGAGTACAAGTCCGTTGACCAGGATTTATCTCGGGTAATGATAAAGAAATTTATCGGTCACCTATGGTATCTCGCCGATGAGCACATAGCCCTTGCCTTTTTCGATGACAAGGTTTCAAATGAGTTGAAGGCCAAAATGGCCCAAGCATTGCTAGAAAATGAGAATGACGAAGGTGAAGAAGATGAAGAAGACGAAAAAGGTGAAGAAGATGAAGAAGATGAAGAAGACGAAGAAGGTGAAGAAGATGAAGAAGACGAAGAAGGTGAAGAAGATGAAGAAGACGACCCGGTTCCCCCAGCTCCTCGCGTCGTAATCAAAAGCACCAGCGTTAAAAAAATCGAGGTGAAATTCAAAGATGTGAATGAGGAATTCTTGGCTAAAGACTTGGGCAACTTCGTCTCTCATAATACCAAAAATTTATTTGTACGATTTGGAATATCGCAAGATTTCATTCTTGCAAATCCAGCAACCTGGAAATCTCGCGCAGACTATCAAGAAGGTCGTAGAATTGTAAATAACTTGCGCGTTGTGAACGACACTGCCGAAAGAGGAGTAAAAATGATACAAGATTATAATAGAATACTGTGTCAAGGCGAAGAAGAGAAACAGTATTTACTACATGTTATCGATTCTTACCGCAAGAAATACCCATCAGCGAACAAAAATATGTTAATTTGACTATATTATATTAAGAGTGCTTAGTAGTACTACCCAATTACAGCTTCTTTTATTTTTGTATGGGGAGTCCCTCAAGGAGTGGAGATAGAGGGTAAGTTTGTTCGGAAAAGATGTTGGGGATGAAAAGTTAATGGGGGTCGGTCATATATTTTGCCCCCCTAGGGGTGACCCCTGATGACCTATGGTGTTTTTCGAAAATACTGAGCAACCTCCATTTTTGTATGGTGACCCCCCTAAGGGGAGGAGATAGGGGGTGGGTGTCTTGGGGGAAAATGTTGGCGGTAAAAAGTTAATGGGGGTCGGCCATACATTCTTCCCCCCTACGGGTGACCCCTGATGACCTATGGCAATTTCCCCCCTAATTTTGGCAAAGTGGACCTTTTTCTCGGCTCGTGCGCAACCCCTAATGTTTTTTTTTTTTAATTTTTTTTTTCGGCATTGTCATTTTTTTTCAAAAAGGCACGGAATAGAGCCCTCATCTACCAAAATATCGCAAAAATGTCATTTCAAGGTCCACCTTATTTAATACGGATAAAATGTAACGCATAGAAGGAGCCATATTAGACCCTCAGTATCTTTGGACGAAATTTGTTTTGGGACTGAGCAGTGTCCGTCTATCGGTCTGTCTGTCAACACGATAACTGCCGTAAATCTTTATCGATCACAGCGAAATGTTGTCAGTGGCTTTTGTTTGTCCATGGTTAGTTTGGGATTGAAAATGGGCGTTTTGTCACGCCTCTTCTGGTACCTCCCATACAAATCGGCAAATTTATTACGAAATCATGATTCTTGTAAAACATTTTTCTGGTAGAGTGATTAGCTTCAACTCAAACATTGGTTAATAATCTGTAAATGACTACTTAGCTGGAGAAAATTGGCGAGTTTGTCACGCCCATTCTGGTACATCCCATATAAAAGCTTGTTATCAATACGATAAGTCGCGTGAAACACTTCCGATCCGAAGAAACCAAAAAGCAACAGTTCTTCAATTCATGAAAACAACGATTGCACGTAACATAACATATTCCAAACATATACATGGTACCCTGCATAATGTTACAATGGACGTTTTATTCAGTGTGTATTATATTGTGAAATTCAAAATGTACTGGGTACAGTAGTTTAACTCCCAGACACTAAACTATCTTCTGAATGCTTGATGTATTTTTTTAAATTCTTGTTTAAATATATTAACTAATTACTAGCATATTGTGCAACTTATAAACGAAATAGCAAAAATATTAGGCAAAGTTTTTCTTCAAATGGACATTTCATATGAAACCCCCCATATGTTTTAATGCCACACATATTTTGTAAGTTTTAGTTTTTTATTTATTTTCTCCTTAAAAATTCGACAATGGCCTACGGATGTTCCGTCGTTGCTTTAGTTTGGATTTGAATCCGTTTGACAAGAATATTATTTTGTTTATTTCTAATATGTTTTTTTTGTTGCCTTTTTCTTTTATTCCATTCTTTGGTTTCCTATTTTATGTCAAGGTATAACGATACGATACTCTATATTATTCGCAAAGTATTTGTGTGTTCATTCATTTTGGTTTTGACAATATTGCCTTGCTACAATTTTCCACTGCATTATTCATGTTGCCGTTGTTTTTGGTCATGCGACGTAAGCCCAATCCTTTAAGCGATTGAAACAGTGGGTGACAAAAGATTGTCAAAAAGTGTTTAAAATTTTAGTTTAAAAAATTAAAATTTTATTATTTGAATAAAAAACACGAGAAGTAAAAAACAAATATTTTAATATAGCCCCAAATTTTAGCATTTTGATTTCGAAATTCTAAATGTTGATGTCAAAACCGAAAGCAACAAATTTAAAAGGTCGATTAAATTGAAATTTGTTTAATAATAAATATAATTTTTTTTTATTGGTTTATATGGTTTTACTATTATTGAATAAAAATTTAGAAATATAAACTGAAGGACTATGAAACAGGACAAGGTCCTTAAAATCGGAGGAAACAAATATCCGCTATATATTTTAAAATTTCTCAAAAACTTAACAAAAATTGGGAAAGTTTGCACACTTTAATTTCACATGTCGCACACTATCAGTTAAAGAGGCACAACTCAAAATTTAATTTTTTGATTCAAAATAAAATAACCCAGACCCGCATTTATCCACTGTAAATATTTGGCATCATTTACTGTTCCCGCAGGAATATGTCCTTTATTTAGAATTTTCATATATTTTATATCTTAACAAAGCCAGTTTTTTGCCACTACTGAAATTGAATTAATTTGAAAATAATTTCTTTTTTGTTGGAAGAACTAACGACAATTTTTATAAAAAATGTCAAGGACATTGAAACTAGACTAGGTACTTAAAATCGATAAAAACCGATACCCGTTATATATATATATGCCAATTGCTCAGAATATTAAAAGAAGTGGAAAATTTTCACACTTTAATATTCACATATGCTGTTCCAACTAAAGGGCGTCTCAGTAAGAATGCACTTTTTCATTTTAAAATAAAAACACGTAGTTTTTGAGATAGCTGTGATTTTTTTATTTCATTGTAAAGAAGACATGTTCCGATTAAGTATCGAATAAAATATCCGGCAAATGGGCTCCACTGCTCTGATGACAGGTCATTACTTTTTTCATGAAATTTTCCATTACTTTTTCACAGAAATGTGGCTGTATTCCACCGATGACGCGCTGGATCTCGGATTTAAGCTAAGTAATTGTTTCTGGTTTATTCGTATAAACTCGAGATTTCACAAAACCCCCAAGAAAGAAATCGCAAGGCGTTGAATCGCATGATTTTGGTGGCCAGTTGACATCAGATTTTCTTGAGATTGTCTATTCTGGAAATCGTTGCTGCAATAAATCGATTGTTTCATAGACGGTGTGGCAGGTGGCGCCGTCTTACTGAAACCAAATGTCGTCCAGATCCATGGCATCCAGTTGAGGCCACAAGAACTACGTTATCATGTGCCTGTAATGAATGCCGTTCACAGTCACTGCAATTTAGGCATCATCTGGCCTGGCCAAAAATAAGGCCCGACTGACCAAATATAAGGCCGCGTGACCAAAATTCGCACCAGACAATTGCTCGTTGTGGGTGCATTTGTTTCTCATGGATTGCATGAGGATTTTCTGAGCCCCAAATTCCATAATTTTGCGTATTCACGAAAGCCATTCACATGGAAAAGCGCTACATCGGAGAAGATGAGTTTTTTTTCCGAAAAATTGCCATTGGATTCACTTTGCTCCATTACCCATTGAACGAATTGCTGGCGGTTTCCATGGTCTACTGCTTTGAGATCCTGAGTAAGCTTCCACCGTGAAATTTGAAGCTATTGACAACGATGCTGTATTGATGTTCTCGGGATTTTGGCGACACCCTCGTTTAAAGCAGCAATGTTTTCAAGAGACCGATCGGTATGTTGACGCACAGGTGTCTTACTGTCCATAACCGCCCCAGGATCTTCACATGTTTTGATCACTCTTCGAATGGCTGACACATTAGGTGCACTTTCTCGTTTGAAAATACTTCGAAGTTTGCGAGCGGTCTCAGCATAACATTCCAAATTTTTGTAATAAGTTTTCATAATTTTAACGCGTTGGTATTTCGGAAGGTGCTCCGTTTAAAATAATGGCAAAATAATGGTTATGGCAAAGTACTCATATTTGTTGTGGACGTTTTCGCACAAGTAGGAGTGTTGACACAATTCTCGCTAAGTTGAGTTTTGTTTACCGCTATAATGTGTGATGATATATCTAAATACTTGCAGAGAAGGGAGCTAATGATATACCTTGGCGGCCTTGAAATAGCTATATTCCCAACCATCCACCATAATAATCAATTTCACACATTTCTCTTTTAATATTTCTCTTAAAATTTACTTTTGCATAGAAAAATTACTTCTTAATAATAGATCTTGAACAGAGCAATTATTAAAAAACATAATCGGAATACACATATGTGACAGCTGCTAAATTTCAGAATTGACACTAAATTCAATAAGTACAATCTTACTGGGATACCCCTTATTAGTTCTATTATTTGGCGCCAGGTTTTCCAGTTAATTCTGGTGAAATCTCCTCTATTCGTTATCTTTCGTTGGGTGTTCTACACGTTATATATAACTTTCAACCCAATACCAGAACCAGTAGTACTGTAGTCTCTTTCAAGATTATCCGAGACAAATATTTGTTCGAATTTCATAGGTATTGGATCCAATTCATGATACTGGTTTGGCGAGCTGCTATGTTCTCGGAAGGCATACTTTTAGGCGTAACATTAATAGCCCTGTTATTTACATTCGGTTACAAATGTTAGCTAAGGCAAGTAAGTAAGGAATTCACATTAACATTGCATTGAATTATTTGTTAAACATCTCTTTTCTTTTCTGTCTCTTTTTGTTGTTTTGATGCAAATATAAAGTGTGTTTGGAGCTTGTCGCAAATATAATATACTTGTGTCCAAACGCATTGTGTTTGCTATTCAATATTACATGTTTGAGACACAATTATTAATATGTTATAACATATGTGTTTGCGACCCAAATATGCCTGTGTTTGTGATATAAATACTGCTGTGTTTGTTGCACTGTTAATGCTCTCCCGAGAGCGAAAGAATAAAAGAGGGGCCACGAGTATGTATATCTTGTAAGTGTGTATCTGTAATTTTGCATTCACGCATTTGGATCCACGTAAATGCGTGCACTTTTTGCAAGTAAACATATCAATATTTGCATATAAATATAAACGAGTTAGGGACTTGCAAATATATGAATATTTTGAGTGTGGTCCAAGCATATGCATGGTTCCTGCAGAATGTGTTTGGGAGAATATGTTACAGAGGCCGTTTTTTTAAAGTGAGGCCAATCCTGAGCTAGATCGATTCCAAACAGACAAATGTAATAACTAGATTTTAGCCTAAATTTTTCCGAATTTTAATAAAATATTTAAGAATTTCAAATTTGTTAACCAATCTTAACTTTTAGAAACAAATATTTATAAGTATAAGACTTAAATGCATCATTTTGATACAATTGGACGCCGAATTACTGGCACTTTATTATCCCACTTTATTTTGGATCAAAATCTGTAACGCATTCGAAAAAAATGTGATTTTTAGAGGACATGTTCAATCGATATATTGGGTTGGCAAGAAAGTAATTTGGGTTTTCTTGTTCAAAGTAATTTTCAACTATTTTATTCAAGTAATTAATTATAATCTATATCGTTCAGGCACCTTCTGTTATCGTTCAGGCAACTTTGTGATCCCATTTTCATAGAATGACTGGTCCGCCCAACAAATATACTCGAACAACTCGGTTTGTAGGTCCTCTTCAAAAAGTTTTGCAGATTCCGGAATAAATGAAAATCCGAAGGTGCCGGATCAGGACTATAAAGTGGATGTGGCATCACTCTCCAGTGTGTTTTTCCCAAGATGTAGCGATTAACCAATTCAGGCTGTGTTTCATTCAGCGCAATATCAAGGTTCGTCAATTGCTGAAAATAGACATCAGACGTCAAATACAGATACACACAGTTTATGGTTTGGAAGCAGTTCAAAATCAATTACTCCCTTAAAATCCCACCAAATAGACAACACAACTTTTTGGCGTAGAATACGTCTTACCTTACGGTATAGAGAGTCATGTCAGATTGTTATTGTTGTAATATTTATTTCATTGATTATGAGGAAACGGCGAGATAACTTTTTTTAAAATTTTTTTTGTAGGTAAATGAAGATGTTATCTTTCGTTTGATATATATTTCATATTGGTTGATATCTTCCTAATATTTAAATTTCTCAAATGAAAATTGTTTAAGCACATACACTCAAACATATGTGTGGTGTTTGGTTGAGTGTTTGAGTTTGTAGCGTGAACACAAACTATGCTGCTGTTTCAGTGTGGACACAAACCTTCGGCTGTTGTTTTGATTGATGAAATATTGAAATTTCGTATATTTACTTATGTATTTAAGTGAAACAAAATGTTAAATGTGAATTTGAATTTAACATGGATATATAATTATAAAATATATATGAAAAAATTAATTCATACATTTTTATGTTAAATTAAAAATAAATAAGCTTTATTTAAATTTATTTTATTTAATTTTAAGCTTATGCATATTATCAAAAGTAACTATCAAATAAATAAATTCATTTGCTTATGTTATTTATCATTTATTGTTATATATGTTTTCTGTCTTATCGGATGGCGTATTCTACGTTAAACTTAATGGCCGTGTCTCTGACACAGCCTGCAGGGACAGTCCGTGGCCGAAGGCCTCGGACAACTGTCTGCTGTTTTTTTGGTGCAGTTCAGGCTTTGATGAAGTTTGAGCACGTTCATCGTGCTTGGACCAGGATCACTTTCGGTTGATGTTGTTGTAAAGAATAAATTTTTCATTTCCAGTGGCAATGCGCGAAATTTCCAGGATGAAATTTTTTGAACCAACTTTGGCATGTGCGTTCTGTTAAAGTATCCAATTCATGCACGTCACTAATACTCCGGTGTACTTCCGCGGTTTTTTCGCATTTCCGGAAATAAAAGACCAAAATATGACGAAAATGTCAAGTTTAATCATCCATATTCTCAACACGATTTAAATGAAAACTGACCACTGACAATAATGCACGCTGAAAAATCTGTATTTTTTCTTGTTTGGATGCAAATATAAAGAATGTTTGGAGCTTGTCGCAATTATAATATACTTGTGTCCAAACACATTGTGTATGCTATTCAATATTACATGTTTAAGACACAATGATTAATATGTTATAGCATATGTGTTTGCGACCCACATATATATATTTATGTTTGTGATGCAAATACAGCTGTGTTTGTTGTGCTGACTATGCTCTCTCGAGAGCAAGAGAATAAAAGGGGGCAACGAGAGAGTCTATCTTGTAAGTGTGCATCTGTATTTTTGCATTATTCTCTCAGTCAGTGAGTCATAGATATTCCTGAATGGGCGTGTAAATTGCGGATAAAGTTTTCCTTATTTTGCCCGATGTATAGCGTTTTAGCTTCATGAATTCTGCCGTCAATGGTTCATCGGACAGACGATATCAAAGGCGCTTGATCAGTGCAAAAAGAATAAACGAAGGCTCGGATGGTTAAATAGACTGTGATGTTACTTCGGTATATAACGGGTATTTCAATAAGAGCGCTACAAAAGATTTTTGAATAAAACAAAACCGGTTTTAGACACCAATGAAATTCTTTATTCCTGTGAAAGTACGTTCGATGCCATTATGTATGGAACTCGATTTCTTTTGCATGGCCACCAAGGGCACGCTTGCAGAAGTTCAGACGCTGAACACAATTTTCGACGGTTTTCAAGCATAAATCGGCCGATACTGCTGGAATTTCACGTTCGATATTCGTACGAAGTTCATCAATCTTCGCTGGCTTGTTGGCTAGACCATAGACTTGACGTAGCCCCACAGGAAATAATCTAACGGCGTCAAATCGCACGACCGAGGCGGCCAATCGACTGGGCCATTTCGTGAGATAACACGTTCACCAAACTTGGTTTCCAATAAATTGATTGTGGCATTCGCTGTGTGGCTATTGGCGCCGTCCTGTTGGAACCACATGTCCTCCAAGTCCATATTATCCAATTGGGGCCAAAAATATTCGGTTATCATTGAACGGTAGCGATTCGCATTCACAGTAATGTGCCGGTCTTGATCATCACGGAAGAAGTACGACCTAATGACGCCGCAGGCCCATAAACCGCACCAAACCGTAATTTTTTCGGGATGCTGAAGATGAAGATGATTTTCCGATGAAAATCCGAATCATTTTCAAGTTGTTGCTCAGCCCAATTCGCGAACAGACGACCCTTATGGTGGTCAAGCGGCATCAGTTCTTGCGTCAATTTGATCTTGTAAAGATGTAGGCCAAGATCTTTTCGCAAACTTCGCCACAACGACGTCACAGAGATGCCCAACGCTTGAGAACGACGTGTGAGAGACACATTTGGGCTTTCTTGAACTGAAGCCTCAGCGGCAGCAATATTCTCGACACTACGGGCATTTCTTTGTCTCACTGGCACGGGAACATTTTGTACTGTGCCTGTGGATTCAAATTTTTCCACTAGACGCTCAATTGTTGATCTGGGAGGACGATTATGACGACCATAAATTGGACGTAGCGCTCTTAAAGTTGAGGCCACTGACTCCAAATTTCGGTAGTAAATTTTAATAATTTCGACTCGTTGTTGGCTCGTATATCTTTCCATGATGAAATGGCAAACCATACTGAAGAGAAATGTCAAAAGAGCGGGAAAAAATATGGCGTCATTTGCTGTCCCTATCGATTTACTTTTGTAGCGTCTCTGTTGAAAAACCCTTTATATGTGTGGTACCAAAGTGAGAAATGATTTTGAGGAAAGATACTGGAAAGGGCAACAACGTGAAGCCCTTTGTCTGTCCGAGCCTTTGTTGAGCAAATCGGAACGTCGGACCATTTGGGAAATAGGTGTAATAAAAAAAACACAAGTAATTAATCCAGGCTTGGCTTGCATCATTTTTGTCAGTAAACATGATACTGTTTGCATTGAAATACAAGTAAGCATGAGATTTGCAAACATATGAATGTTTGAAGTGTGTTCCAAACATATAAATGGTTCCTGCGGAATATGTTTGAAAAAAAAGTTAGAGAGGTCGTTATTTTTCAGCGTGTAGGTAAAGCCTTTAATCGTAACCATATTAATGTACTGTTACGGCAAATGCAGAAAACGTTTTTGAACACGCTTAAAAGAGATTTAACTCTTCAGCAAACTCAAACAATCAAATTCTAATCAAAAACATTCTCTTGTTATTTTTATATGCGCGAACTTGCAATCATACTTCCTGAATTCAACGTCATTTTAGGTAAAGTACTAACGAAAATGTACATTCAAAATTCAAAAAATCAATTCTATTATGAGGGTAATTGTCATAATAATTATTCTTTTTGCTAATGTAGAATAAAAAATAGTAAATGTAATTACAATAAATAAACAGTTAAAAGGAATTTTAAAAAATTTTGGTATTTAATCTGGGCCACCCGGAATTTTCGCAATCTGATAAAATTAAAACAAAATACCTCAAATAAAGTTAAGTTCCCGAAAATTTCATTTGAGGGGACAGAAGATGTTCTTTACGTGTCTGGTAACGTAATTATTCAATACAAACTCTTCAATCGTTTCTCGACAAATTATTGTCGAATAGTGTAATAACATACAGGCAGTTCGAATTGTATTCACTTTCAAATACGTGCTGCACTTAGAACACCCACTGTTCGCTCGTTTAGTTCACATGCATTTGTAAATGTTAAAATTGTAAAAAGCTTTTTCAGTTAAATTGTGTTTTCGTTTCCTTTTGTGCTCGGTTTTAGGTTTTAGGAGAGTGGGAGTCGTGGGTGGTTGTTGCTACGAGTACAACTGGTGGGTGATTGTGGGTGTTTGGTATCTATGTCCCGTGATTAAAGAGAGCTCCGACCGAGCGAGACCTTTTTAATATGCAATTCAATGTCATGTGCACATGTTCCAAAAACGAAATATAAGAAGAAAAAAAAAGCGAATACTACAAATGGTAATGTAAATACATACAAACATACATACACATATTTAAATGCAAATGCTAACATATACAAATGCACATATATAATAATATATACAGGTTTGTATATATTTTATGCACATGTCCACTTATATTTACTTATATACATGTACATGTGTATCTGTATTTAAAGTAAAACGATTTCCTATACTTAAATGAATTTTCTTATAATATGGGTGAATTTGTTCTTCATTGTTGGGGGTGCAGTTGGATTTCTCCAACCCTTTATATGTCATTGTTGTTATTTTCCTTAGACCATTTGAACGTGTTTAGCAACTTTGGCAGTACACAGGATCTGAGTGTTTATAAGTGTGCACACAAGTAAATATGCATGCATGCATGTATGAGTGTTATGTAAATTAGTTGTTGTTTATGTTTATTTCAAGACTTGATGTTATGACTCATTTGTGTCTGCAATACCTGTCTGTCATACGTAACAATCTACATATTAGCCCTTAAGCTACTAAGTATTATTTAAAGCATTTAAAGTTTCATTCAAAATTCAGATCTAAGGGGAACAGAAAAAACAATCAACCCTAGAAAGTCAATGGAACTATGTTATAACTTGACAAATTACGCAAATACCCATAGGGGTCACTAGTTATTTAAATCATTGTAAACATTATGACCTCTAAGCTATTACAGTGGTGGGCAAATGCGGCTGTAGGTTGACTATAATGTGGCCATCCAACAAAAATAGCATTATAATTAGTTACTGGTGCACTGAAGTGGTTAAACATTGGATAATATACAACGCATTTACAACATGTTTTACACGGTACGGATGTCTACACCAGGCATGGAAAAGGACATTGTCATTTCACACACATACATGGGTATTTGAAACGAAGTTCCTTATCGCACGTTGCGGGAGGGGGGCTAAATGAAAACGATTTAATCAACATATATTAAGTTTTCCACGATCTTCGATTGAAATTCTTCTTATTATTTAAACGAGCTTAAGATCATTTATAATTATTTCTCATTTATATTCAATATTTTAGTGTTGTTTAATAAGACAAATTAAACAACTTTTTTTTAACACTATTATACTACAACCCAGTATTATCAACTATAATGTTTACGTTTGCTTTGGTTTGTGTCTAGACTAACTAGATGTCCCACATATGTTGGCAAATTTCTTGTTTAATGGGAAGTTATCTAGGTGGAGCCTGTAAACAATATTTAGTATATATTGTAGTTTTGAACCCAATAAAAAGCAAATTTAGAAAAGCCAGAGTGAAACAAGTTTAAAAAAATAACACATTCTTAACTAAGTGCCTTTTCTCAAAAAAAAGAAAATTTTCTCAAAAAAAAAATAATCATATTCTTTTCTGAAAAAAAAACCTTATCTTAAAGAAGTACCTTTGCGTATTCCACATCATCAGTCTGTGTTTTTTTTTCTCAGTCTGACAATCTGTGTTTCGCAGTCGGACAAATCTTTGTTCTATACAAGGTGATTGAGAAAGTTCCGGACAAATTTCTCCAGCGTATTCCTTGGCTCATGTCATGAATTCTTCAGCCAAAAATTTCAATACAAAAAATCTTAAACGTGTTAATTTACAAAAAAAAATGTGTGCTGTTATATCGCTTCCAAAAACAAAAACAAACATTTTTGCATATCAGTAAAATGGTCACAACTTTGGATTCTGAAAGGCCTCTTAACGACCTTTCCAACAAGCCCAAAACAAAAAAATGCGACCACTGGCTCAGAAGTTAGCAACTTTACCCTACTTCCCCCCGACTCCCAATCCGAAAATTTTGAACCCGCTGTCATTTCGCACCCTTGCAATTTCGGACATAGTCCTAGTGGACTTTTCTTCATGAAATTAGCCAAGGAATACCCTGGAGAAATTTGTCCGGAACTTTATGAATCACCCTGTATATTAGGCCATTTATTATCCGTCCTAGTTGGAATCAGTACCATTACAAAGGCCTTTTTAAACCCTATAAATCTGTGTATAAATATTTTTATTTATATTAACCAATTGGGGAGCAAATTAAAACAAACGATTTTTTAACCTCACTTTTTTGATAAAAATTTTTTTTAAAAAAAATTACCTATTATATTTATTTTTTGATAGGCTCCGACAATAGACAAGATATTAACTTTTTTTAGGGTATAATATTCACCTATAACCCTTCAAAGACCGGAGATATTAAAGTTCAACATTAAAGTCCATAGTATTTTTATGTTATAAAGCTTTCTGCGTGGCTTAGCGTTTTTCTCGTCTGGTACGAGTCCAACATCCGCTTGTGTTAAATCGCGCGATTTTTTAGAAATAATTTTTTCATTTTGGGGAAAAAGGCGGCAAATGTATTAAAAATTTTTAACTTAAATGTCTCCGATCTTTGAAGGGTTATTGGTGAGAATTATACATTAAAAAAAGCAAAAGTCTTGTCTATTATCGGAGTCTACCAAAAAATCTACGAATTTTTTGAAAATAATAAATTTTTATTAAAAAGGGGAGGTTAACAAATATTGGTTTTTTAATTCACCCCCAATGGATTAATAAAAAATAAATATGTGTATACACAGATTTATAGAATATATAAAGAAAGACCTTTATAATGATACCCATTTCCACTAACTTTGATAACTTATTTCAAAACTTTTGAACTCAGTGCAGACGCTTTCTCGGTGGTGACATTTTGGTGTAGATGTGAGAGTTGGTGCTAAAGAAAATTTATTCCGTAAGAATAATGTCATAATATTGATTAAATTAAAAGTAATTATTTAATTTTTTATAGAAAAGATTAAATACTTACATTTTTGCACAGAGCTCCCTTTCAATTTTGTGGGGAAATAATCCATTACAAATGTTATCACATTCTTCCAATTTATGACATTCATAATACCTACTTTTTCCCGGGGAAGATATTTCCATTTTCGAAATTCGTTTAGAATAGGGGAACAAGGAATAGGGAAAAAATTCCCGGGGAATTGTTATTGAGAATTGGGCTGTATATGCAGAGGTTTGTGGCTTCGATAAGTACAAGCCTGTAATACTTTCGAATTCATAAACCTGTACTGTATTAAATGTTTGAAAACCAATACCGCCAGATATGAAGGACATTCTTTGAGAATAAGTACAAAGGCCAATGGGTATTTAAATTTTTTTGAATTTGCATTTGCAGAAGTAATTCAAATGAAACTACAAATTGTAATTGTCATATAACTAATGTGTGCCATGTATATCATTTCAGTACTAATTAAAATTATTTTAGGAATTTTTTGGCATCAAAGTACTAAAAGACCTATATTTTATGAATTTTAATAAAAATGATGAGTTAAGTTTTCTTATTTAAATTTTAATTTTGAATTTAAAATTTCTATATTAAGTTTTCTATTGTAAAAAATAAGTAAACTTTATTATCACAATGGGTGCTCTCTTGTGGCAACAATGCGCGCGTGTTCCGCCCATTTTCCGACGAGGTTCATATTTGGATGAATTGATGCGACAACAAGACAATTTACCGGGCTTGGGATGATACCAATCCACGCGAAGTCAACCGTTAGAGTTTTTCCTGTGGGACTGCCTTGAGACGCAGTTCCATGCCAATAAGCCACATCCGACTGCGGCATAAACTGTCCCATCGCTCTAATTCAGCCTGATACATGCGACAGAGTCATTGAAAATTGGATCTCTCGGATTCACGCCACCCCGCCAAGCCGCGGCAGCCATTTGAACGTAGTAATTTTCCACACATTATGTCATTCATACATACTGAAAAATATGTTTTTTGTTGTTTGGATGAAAATATAACGTGTTTGTACTTGTTCCAAATATACTTCACTTGTATGCAAACACATTGTGTTTGATATGTAATATTATATGTTGGGCACACAATGATATCTTTTTGTGACCCATATATGGCTTTGTTTGTTGACAACTGTTGGGCAAAAAAACCTGACAAATATCAAAAAAACAAAAAAAAACAGCAATTGATGAACACAGTGATTGCACGTAAATATATGAATGTGCCGAACACAGAATTTCTGCAGAATGATACAGGCGATTTTTCGGCGCGCAGCCGAGCCGCGGCGTTCATATGAACGATATCATTTTCGACACATACTGTCATTTATAGCTCTTGCAAGGAAAACAAAACATTTGTTAATATCTCACACGCAGCTTGTTGTGCTAAATTCTAAAATGTAACACGCCATTTTGGAAACCCTTTTATTACAAATAAAACTAGGAGAGTTTGTTATAACGGTGTAACATATCTGTTTTGTGTATCAATTTATCATGGGAGTACCCTGGCACTTTGTTGGATTAAATCTTATAAAAAAAAGTACAATAGTACCAACTTTTCCATCCCTGGTCTATACACATACGGCCCTTCACTGCGTCTTATCCTGTACATAAACATATTATACCTTACAGAAATTATCAAAAAACCAACCAGGACGTCAATGTCAGTTAAAACAATGTCAATCACCCTCCAACCTTTCAAATAGTCCTAATGAGATATGAGGGGCGAAAAAAAACTACGGAATATTTATAAAAAGATAATATTCCTTTGTTAAACAATTTACGTGCTTTGCTTTTAAACGATTTCTTTCTAGCGTATGCTGAAATTTAAAGTACACTTTTGCTGAAAGTAAACCTAGGGCTAGTTGTATAAATGATATTACACAGTATATTATGTTACGTTAGTAAAAATGTCTATTGAAACATTTAATCCAATGAGGACCGTTGTGACAACATGTCCCCTTAGTTGAACCTGTAAATTAACCTTGTACAGTTAAGGGTTGATTAAGACATATCCCGATGTGTCAGGATGTGGCTGAAGAAGTGACACACATTAGGCTCTTGCAAACCAAGTATTTCTCTGTAAAAAGTTCCTAAGATTCTTTATCTTAACTCCGTGAATGTCTGTTAGATGAAACATGAAGTAAGATCCTAGATATTGACTCCAACTCATAAAAGGCCAGGCAGTAGCATGCGCCTTCTTCATCCCCACAACGTTTGCAGTAATCATCTACTGAGATTCCAAGTCACGACGCGAGTCTACATATGAAACAGTGTCCAGTGATCTCAGCTACTAGAATAGAAACATCTTGCCTAGGCATTGATATCATGTTTAGTGTACGATTCAGGTCATAATGTTGTCACACTTGCCGGAGAGCTTCGGCTTTAAGCATGAGCTTGCACTCAGATAGAAGCATACCCACATGCTCCCTATCCAGTGGAACAAGTCAGGTAGTTCCTAATCTCACCAGCTCAATCGCTTTAGGTTTCCCTGAAATGTTCATATGTCGTGGCCCGCTTAAAGGTGACTATGGAACTGCATGCACGGCAGTTCTTGAGGTCTGGAATACATATTCTCATAGTGCTTCGGACCAGTTGCCTGGAAAGTTCATGTTCAGCTGGAGGCCTACCGATTTATCACTCGATGTAGTCCATCGTCCTTTTTATTCCTTCAGATATTCTAGAGATATGGAAGTTGTCGAGAGGACTTTTTGCACTCTGGAAGTCTCAGCCGCGTTTTCAATGCCTTCGCAGAAATATTTCCAAGACCTCCTCTTGAAGATCTTAACTCTTTATTATATTATTTATGTCTAATTTTGTACTCATTCCAGTCGCACACTGTCCTTAAGGACTTTGCCATATTCAAACGTTTTCCGCAAGACCTTTTCGGGATTTGCATATCCTTGTTCCACCACGGAGGCAAATTATTTTCTGGTCTGTCTGTCTGAATAGGCTTCAGGTTTGATATTCTGTGTTGTAATATCTGTTGCGTAAAAGTTTTTTAAAACCCGAAAACCAGTTAATCTATTTGAAATAACCGGTGAAACCGGTTCTTCGAAATCACCAATTTTGACAAAATCGAAGTACGGTTAACTGGCCGAAATTCCGTTAACCGCTTAACCTGTATCGGTTTTGAATACACTAGAAATAACATTTTCCGGATACTAAAGAGTTCTTTATTACAGGGATATATGAAATTCTACACGTATGGGTCGAAAATGAACGATCAGATAGATTGCGGTCAATGCTACCAAGCCCCTGGAATCAGAATTCCTGAATTCAATATCTGGCCAAGACTGCCGCAGATTGATATCCACATGAACGATAGTTCGACTCACCTCACGTGGCGGTCAGGGCACAGGGATATTCCAGGGATATGTAGAGCCGATGAGCTGGACAGTCAAAGGACTACCTTACAGATACCACAATAATTATACAGGGTTGTCACGCCTCAAGCAACATGTAAGCATAACCAAGAAGAACGCTCCTATATCATAATGCTCGGGAGGTTGGCGAGTGGCACAGACTGTGTACGTGCTAGACAAATCTAGCCGATAGTGGATAGCAGGAGATCCATGAACATTCTGTATCTAGCCCGGCTCACTGTATCAACGCTTATTTCAGTTTTGAAAGGACACTATCTTATTGACAGACATGCGGCGAGACTAAAGGTCAGGGTAAATCTACTATGAGATCATACCTAATTAGGGACCTGGGAGAATTATCTCAGGTAGGTGTAGAGAAGAACTTGAGCGTCTTGGAGAAAACTAAATGGTACTCCGGTGGGGCTAGCGCTTAATCTCGTAAGCCGGTGGTATCACAATGGACTAATATGTCTAAGGGAATCGTTCTTCCACTGTCACCAACATCTAACCTAACCTAATTGAGGCATAAATTTAGAAAACATTAATTGAAATTTAAAAGACATCAATTGAAATTTAAAAGCCATCAATGGAAATTTAAAAGACTTCAATTTAAATTCAAAGGACGTCATCTAAAATGTAGTGTACATCAAATGAATTTAAAAAGACATAAATTAAAATTAGGAAGACTTCAATTAAAGTTTTAAAGACGTAAATTGAAATTTAGGAGACGTCAATTGAATTTCACTTGATAAATTTTAAATTTCAATTGATGGCTTTTAACTTTCAATTGACGTCTCTTGAAGTTCAATTGATGTCTTTTAAACTTCAATTGATTTCTCTAAAATTGCAGTTGCTGTATTTGAATTACAAATGGTATTTTTGAACTTAAATTGATGTATCTTAAATTTCGTCGGTGGTGCAATGGTAGTGTGCGCGGCTCTTATGAACGAGAGCGTGGGTTCAATCCTTGCTCTGACCACCTTAAATTTCATTCGACCGCAGTAACCTCGCTTAGTGACGGCGACGCTTTCGAGTATTTTGCTAAGAAAAAACTTCTCAAAATACCGTTCGGAACCTGTGTAAAACTGTAGGTCCCAATCAGTGAGTGCAAAACTAGAAAGCGCACAGCTCACTGGTTTGTGAGAAGCTCTCCCTAATCCCTTTATGGGATGTAATGGGAATCACTTATATTTTTTTTGTTATCTTAAATTCCAAATGTTATTATAAAATTTCAATTTACTTTATTGAGTTTAAATTCATAACGGTGTAGAAAGATTTGGAATTTTAAAACGATGTCGAACATAAGTAAATACTTTACAGGGTATTCGTGAACATTTTAAATGTTACACGCTTAAAAATCTATTTGTTTTCCTGGTTTGGATGCAAGTATAATGTGTGTTTGTAGCTTGTCGCAAATATAGTATGCTTGTGGTTCAAACACATTGTGTTTCCTATTCAATATTACACGTATGAGTCACAATGATTAATATGTTACAATATACATATGTATTTGTGATCCAAATACAGCTGAGTTTAGTGTATAATAAAAAAGGGACAAAGTGAGATTGTTCGCAAACTAAGTTAATGACCATCATTACACTATGCCTTTGACGCGCGTGTTCGACACTTGCCTAATGCGTTTTGTGGGTGATATGTGCTGTGTTGCTGGCGGGGTAGACTTTCATTGTACGATACGAAAATTTGTGGGGAGTTTTGACGTTTCTCTCTACATTTTCTTATTTCTGGCATTTTGTTTCATATTAATTCTCATATCGAAATGAAAATCTCTAATCGATCAGTACAAATATTTAATTTTTTAATAAATTAACTGAGAATAAATAAATAAATGGTTTCCCATTACATCCCATGAAGGGACTGGGGAGAACTTCTCACAATCACTGAGCTGTGCGCTTTCCAGTTTTCACTCACTGATTGGGACCTACAGTTTTACACCGATTCCGAACGGTAATTTGAGATGCTTTTTCATGGCTAGATACTCGATAGTGTCGCCGTCACTATGCGAGGTGACCGCCGCCGAAAGAAATTTTAATGTGGTCAGAGCCGGGTTCGAACCCAGGATCTCATGTACAAGAGCCGCGCACACTAACCATTGCACCACCGACGGCCACTGAGAATACACCAAATTTAAAAATTTTTACGAATGTAAGACAACGAATTCAAAACAGAGTGTATGAATTGCAAGTGTATATCTGTATTTTTGATTATTCCTTCAGTCAGTGATTTATAAATATTCCTGAATGCGTGTGCATATGAAGTGAGTGTTTCGTACATATGTATGTTGACTGATCAGTTGCGTTTTAGCTTCATGCATTCAGTCGTTCAGTGTTTGGTATGAAACACGCATATGGCTCAAAGTGAAAGCATACATATTTCCAAGTAAACATGCTAATGTTTGCATTTAACTACAACCCAATGTGCACAAAAACGGATGCGAATCCGTTTCGAACTCGTAACGAGTCCGTAAAATCATAAAACAGCGAAATGTGAGTTCTCGAATTCGTTTCGAACCCGTTACGAGTTCGTTAAAGCATAAAAAAGCGAATCAGTGAAATTGTGAGTTGTCGGATCCGTCTCGAATCCGATACGAGTCCGTAAAAACAGCAAAAAGCGGATTAGTGATTGCGATTTCCAAAGGTAATATAAGTACCAGCCAATATCAACAGTGGAGGACGTCGCTAAGAAGTTTTTCCACTACCCTCATGATCGTATTTCTAAAAGAATCAAATATACCAAATAAATTAAATTTCAAATTTAGATAAAATTCACGCGCTAAACATTAAAAACTTAAATGTCCAATAAATAGAATTAAATAGACCGAAATTCCTATTAATGCAAATGACAACTCAGATCGAATCCGTTTCGAAGGCGCACAAATTTATAAAAGCGAATCCGTCTCGAATTCATTTTATTTCCAATAAACATATCCAAAACGGAGTCGCAAATAAAGTTTGTTACGACTTCGAGACGGATCCGAGAAAGTACAAAAAACGATTCGCGTTTTCGAGAGAAATTTCATAACAACGAATTCGTTATGAGATCGTAACGAATGTCCGTTTCGGACAAAATGTCCGCAGCAACGGATCCGTCTCGAATTCGTAACGGACTCATATGGCATATTGGGAAGTGAGTTTAGTACTTGGAAATATATAAACATTTGGATTGTGTTCCAAACTTATACACGGTTCCTGCAGAATGTGATTGGGAGAATGTGATACAGAGGCCGCCTATATTTTTTCTTGTTTGGATACTAATATAACGTGTTTGAAATTGTCGTTTGAATACTTGCGCCCCAACACTTTGTATTGACTATTTAGCTAATGTTATTTCAAGTGAATAACAGTAATTTTGCATTGTTCTTTCAGTCAGTGATTCACAAATATTCCAGAATGCGGGTGTAAATGACTTGAGTGAGTCGTCAATCGTTCGTTTGGGAGGAAACACGAATGCTTCGACGTAAGTACTTATACACTCCGGTTCACTTATTTAAACGCTCTAAAAATTCCATATTCAGCAGCCTGTATCGTTTGCAATTTGTAACCGATTGCAGAATTTTAAAATGGAAATGGAAGCTAGACATCTTGAGATATAAAAAATATTTATAACATTTTTATTTATAAAAAAACTTAAAAAATGTGCTTTTTGAAACAGTTTTAATGGAAATCAGTTTTTGTTGATGTTTTTAAATTTATTTCACTTTATTTAAGAACTATTACTCGCAGTACTGCGTACAAGCCCCTTTGTTTTTAATAACTTCAAATATACGGGTTTTCATTGAGAGATAAAGTGTATTTATGTAATCCAACGAATTTGACTACAAGCATCCTTAATGGCCTGAATTAGTGACTGCTTGCCATCAAATTGTCTACCTCCTTCATAGACCTTACGATATAACCTACCCCAGACATTTTCGATAATGTTTAGATCTGGCGAATAGGGTGGCCAGTCTAGAATATTAACAGTTTGGCTTTCAATGAACTCCTTTACTACTCTTGGGTTGTATATGGGCATTTCCACAGAAAAGTCCACCTTTTGTCACGTCACGTCACCCTCGTTAATTGCCTATATTTTAAGACCAGTTAGTTAGATGGTTTTTCCATCTGTTGTTAAATATAGAACTTCTTAAATTATGTATTCAGTAAAATAATAGAAAACAATCGAACTTAATGGTCCCAAAATATAAACAATTTACTCTGATGACGTGATGCGACATAGGGTGGCACTTACTGTGGAAATGGCATTATCCTGTTGCAATATCCAAGATATGAGAGCAAATAGTTCACTGAACTTCGGAAAAGCCGATCCCAAGAACGTTTTATAGCTTGCACCAGTCATTTTTGCACTTTGAAATTCAAGATCGATGGTGCCATAGTACGTAATAACACCCCACATCAAACCGCCGCCCTCTCGGCTGTGATGTCGGTTCAAAAAACGCTTCTCTTTGCGCAGATCATGGAAATAATAGTTGCAGCCATTAGGTTCATCCAAATTAAACTTCTCCGCATCCGTAAATACAACGGTTGTCCAGTCATTTACATGACCTCTTGGCTGCACATCCCATACCATGTAGTCTCTTGCGAATTGAAGCCGCTTTTCCTTACGAGGAGCATTAAGTGACAGCTTTTTTTGTAATTTCAGGTATTTAATTACTCTTCGTACTGATGACTTGCACGCTTCCACTCCAGCTTGAGCTCTTATTGTTGACAAGGATAAGGCAGAATTAGAAGCAATTCTGATAATTTTTCATTTCTCATAAGTAGATAAAGACAATGAAACCCTTCCTTTAAAATGTTTTCCATACCCCTCGGGGTCCTTGATGTAATTGTCGACAACTGTTGGGCTCCCTCCAATTTATTTAGCTATTGCGCTGTTAGAATATCCTTCAGAACGGTAAACATCGATTTTAGTTTTTTCGATAGATTTACAATTTTTTGTTTTACCGTTTTGACTCGTAAAATGACTTAGATGTAATAAATTGTAATAAACAAACGCTCCCTACAAAAAATCATCGCTTACTTTAAAAATAATAACAAAAGAATAAAGTGCCTTTATTCAAGTAAACCAAAAAAATAGTACATTTTTTTAGTTTTTTTTATAAATTGCTCAAAAAGTTATTTAGTTAAGAAACCACTATTGTCATGACTTTTGTTATATCTCAAGATGTCTAGCTTCCACTTCCATTTTAAAATTCTGCAATCGGTTACAAATTGCAAAAGATACAGGCTGCTGAATATGGAATTTTAAGTGCCTTTAAATAACACAGTGCAACACGAAAAAAAATAACCATATACGAACACCACTACGTGATAAAAGACTAAAAAAAAAAGACCCGTGTCTCCCAATTTTTCCCAAAGTCATGCACTTTTTTTTTTATGGGCCGCCAAAGATTTGGGGCATCGGTATCATTTTCGTAAAAATGTGATCATTTTCTCAGGCTCATATCTTGCAAACCGTTCAGAATTTCGATTTACTCTGAGGCAAAGTTGTAGCTCTTGTCATAAAGAACAAAAATTGCGAACTTATAAAATCAAAAAAACTTCACCTTCCAGATCAAAATCGCAAAAAACTTAAAAAAATTCGATTTTTTTTACCTTTTTTCCCGTGTTCAGGTCCATAGGTAGCAAACCGTTCAAAATTCAAGGAAACAATCAACTACACAAATTTACCTAAGATCTCAATAAACAAATTTCTAGAACATATAAACCTCCTAGAGATGATTCTTAACACTGTTTAGGTAGCACGCAAGAGTGAAAAATTTTTTAATTTCATTTTTTTTACCTTTTTCTCCTGTTCAGGTCCATAGGTAGCAAAAAATGAAATATGCCTGGCCAGAAACATGTGTTTGTCCAAGGGTTAACACCGTTTAGGTAGCGCTTAGGTATCACGCGATCATGCACCGACAGCAGCAGCACAGGCAATTCAGTAAGCTCAGCACACGCAACAAGGGACGCAGCACACAATATAAAAGCGACACGACGCTCACATCGAGGCATTACACAGCGCGACGTCAACGAGAGCTCAGCGGTGAAAGTTATAAAGTGAAAGTAAAAAAAGTGAAAGTGCTACAGTATAATTCGCACACAACATTGGCAACTGACAATTTCAATATGCAGTGTGAAAATATTGATTTATTTTGCTACGTTTGCGGTCATCAAACCAGAAAAAAAACATCTACAAGATTTCAGAAGGAAAATAATCTTTTAACTAGTGAATTCAAAAGAGCATATACATTGTTTTTCGACGAAGTGGACTTGACCGGTGAAAATTACACACCTAATACAGTGTGTCGCCAATGTTATAACAATCTCATGGCATGGTTGAGTGGAGGCAGAGGTACTATGAAGTATTGTAAGGCGGTAAACTGGATTAATCGCCCAGGTGATCATGATGCAACCAGTTGCTATGCATGCGTAAATTACGGTGTTAAGAATAATTCCCAGGAAGTTTATATGTTCTAGAAATTTGTTTATTGAGATCTTAGGTAAATTTTTGTAGTTGATTGTTTCCTTGAATTTTGAACGGTTTGCTACCTATGGACCTGAACACGGGAAAAAAGGTAAAAAAAATCGAATTTTTTTAAGTTTTTTGAGATTTTGATCTGGAAGGTGACGTTTTTTGATTTTATATGTTCGCAATTTTTGGTCTTTATGACAAAAGCTACAACTTTGCCTCAGAGAGTAAGTCGAAATTCTGAACGGTTTGCAAGATATGAGCCTGAGAAAATGATCACATTTTTACGAAAATGATACCGAGGCCCCAAATCTTTGGCGGCCCATAAAAAAAAAAGTGCATGACTTTGGGAAAAATTGAACCGGAGTGTATATAGATGTTTTGGGGGTGAAACAAACTTATGGTTCCACGTAGAAGCATACATCTTTGCATTTAGGTATAAGTGAGTTTAGGACTTGCTAACATATGAATCTTTGGAGTATTTGAGAGCATGTGTTACATAGTCCGCTTTTTTCAGCGTGAATGAATCTTGCGGAGCAGTTTCATAAAACGCATTTGAACGAAATGAAATTAAAAAATTTTCGGCAAATTTTTCACTCTTGCGTGCTACCTAAACAGTGTTAAGAATCATCTCTAGGAAGTTTATATGTTCTAGAAATTTGTTTATTGAGATCTTAGGTAAATTTTTGTAGTTGATTGTTTCCTTGAATTTTGAACGGTTTGCTACCTATGGACCTGAACACGGGAAAAAAGGTAAAAAAAATCGAATTTTTTTAAGTTTTTTGAGATTTTGATCTGGAAGGTGACGTTTTTGATTTTATATGTTCGCAATTTTTGGTCTTTATGACAAAAGCTACAACTTTGCCTCAGAGAGTAAGTCGAAATTCTGAACGGTTTGCAAGATATGAGCCTGAGAAAATGATCACATTTTTACGAAAATGATACCGAGGCCCCAAATCTTTGGCGGCCCATAAAAAAAAGTGCATGACTTTGGGAAAAATTGAACCGGAGTGTATATAGATGTTTTGGGGGTGAAACAAACTTATGGTTCCACGTAAAAGCATTCATCTTTGCATTTAGGTATAAGTGAGTTTAGGACTTGCTAACATATGAATCTTTGGAGTATTTGAGAGCATGTGTTACATAGTCCGCTTTTTTCAGCGTGAATGAATCTTGCGGAGCAGTTTCATAAAACGCATTTGAACGAATCCGCCAAAACTAAAACGTAAATATTGGATTTTGTGAGTCAAATGAGGCAATTCTATTAAAAATGTAGTAAAGAAACAGGTGACGAATAATTATCCTAAATAAGAATCTCATTTGACCTGTCATAATCGAGTTAATAACGTTTTAATTTTGTCCGATCGGTTAGTTCGTTTTAAATCGTTTTATGAAAACAGACCGTTAGTATGACTACACGCAGAGAAAAAACATGGTTGAGCATTGTCACAGCAATCACTTAATAGTTGCTAAAACCATACAATTGTTTCCGAAATCAAAAGTTTATTAGTTTTTACCACAACATTATCTCTATAATAAAAGCCTGATTAATATTTTATAATAACGTGGTTGTTCTTTAAAAAAATTATAACATGGTCACTTTTGAAAATCCAAACATTATCAAAGAAACCATTTAATAATTGTCGCTATAATGCTTTTTTGCATCAACCAAATATTTTATGGTTTCTTACCATTTATATAGTTATAAGTAACCATACTGTGGTAGATTTATACTTTCAATCATATAATTATCACTATTTTATCAGCATTAAACATAATATGATTAGAAAGAATAATAACATTATCATTTAGTAAGTAGCTGTAAAGTTTTAACGCTTATTTATTTAGTTACTATTTGGCAAACGGTGAAGTCGGTTGCAGTCGTTAATTAAAAATTGAGAAAATAATTTGTGAATATAAAGTGATATTTAAAGTTATTTATTTGCTTATTAAATATCTTCTCCTTAAATGAAATTCATTGAATTATTAAGTTTAAACCATATAAAAATTATGTGAAATCAAAAGGTGTTAGTTTTGCATTCCATACTTTTTGCTATATTCACATTGTATGTATTCGGTGACAACAAAAACATCAAATTTATTCGTATTTTTGATTTTTTTCATAAATTTTGTGTGTATTCAGTGGCAAGCAGCGATATCATTTTTGAAAACAATAAAAAAAAAATGTTTGGCAACCATGGAATGTTTCGCACAATAAATGTGTTGTCAAGAATTGTTTTTGCTTTGTCCATACATGTTGTGTGTATTCGGTGGCAAGCAGCGATATCATTTTTGATAACAATAAAACAATTTTTTTGGCAACCATGAAATGTTTCAAACGATAAATGTGTTGTCAAGAATTGTTATTGCTTTGTCCATACATGTTGTGTGTATTCGGTGGCAAGCAGCGATATCATTTTTGATAACAATAAAACAATTTTTTTGGCAACCATGAAATGTTTCAAACGATAAATGTGTTGTCAAGAATTGTTATTGCTTTCTCCATACATGTTGTGTGTATTCGGTGACAACCCATAATATTATTTTTGTTAACAATAAAGTTATTTTGATCGTAACTATTAAATTACTGCATATCACAATAACTTTTTTATCGCAACTATTGAATGTTGAATAAAGACAAAGAATCCCGTTGTTTTATGCTTTGCAAAAGAAGAACAAAATTTACTTCAGTCGTTCTGTTCTATTTCTGTGGAAAGGTATTGTATTAAAAAAAATCAAAAAATGAACGGGTTAAAGTTTATTAAAACAAGTTTTGGTGTACAAAAAGAAATAATTTGTATTAACTTTGACGGTGTTAACAATTATCAATTGTTCATAGATGAAGGTAAACGTAAATATATCGATGGCTTAATATAAAAAAGGCGTAACTCGATTTTTTTTACTTTACAAGTGAAGGAAAAAACTTAATAAAATCTGGTAAATCTTACACATAAAAAAGTGGTAATGGAATTTTTTATAAAAGACGCAACAAATGCTATTAAAAATTGCATTAACACTTTTTTATGTCTAAAATTTTCCAGATTTTATTAAGTTTTTTCCTTCACTTGTAAAGTAAAAAAACGAGTTACGCCTTTTTTATATTAAGCCATCGATATGTGGAAGCGACATGGTTTAATAAAAGTAAGACAAAGTGTGAAAGCAGTGTTGATTGTGTTTGTTTAAGTCATACGCATATGTTAATAAACAATGATTTGGTTAAAAAAATTTTACTATGATAATATTATATTATTTATCATTTATATTGTTCCAATTACAGTTCGGAAAACCTATAATTTAGCAGATGTTGATGTAGATGTGCTTTCAAAGGGGTTTAAAATAAAATCAAGCTTTTTTTCTGATTATGTTAATCAATTTATTGGATCAACAGATTTTGTTGTAGATATTAAACTGCCCAGTAAGTATTTATAAAAAGAAATAACTTTCGTAATTCTAATATGATATTTTCCTAGATGCTGATGTAAGTATATCCAATTCAGACTCGGCCTTCGATGTTGAATCTTTTGATTCAGGAAATATACAACAAAGTCCAGCTACAGAAAACTGCTCCGCTGTTTTTCGAACAGTATCTTGTGTTGGAGAACAGTCATTTTTAAATTTCTCCCAAGACAACATTTTTGTCACCAGGGCGGACAATTGGCAAAGTCTTCAATCAAACCAGGTAAGCCTTTTCTTTAAGCACGATTTCCATTTTATGTAATCAAAGTTATCAGCATCGCAAAAATACCGATTTTTTCATTAAAAAACCATAAATGTATATCTTTCGAAAAAAATAGCATTTTTTGTGTGCGATAACATTTAATCTGTCTATATTCCAACAATGAATTATTTTTAGGAAATAACCGCAATCCCTGAAATCCGTAATTTCTTAAAAGTTAAAACGTTGGAAAACAAGGACCGCGTTAAAATAGCAAAGGCTTTAATTGAATTTATTCTAAATCAAAACCCAAACAGACAGTAAGTATAAAAAAGATAAAGATTTGAAAAAACTGCATAAGATATTTTCTTTTAGGCTACTTAAAGAAGATTTTGTGCAATTGTCTAACTCAATTGTGGAAATTTTTGAATCTGAGGTTAAGGAGACGTATTATGTGCCATTTCAAAAAGGACATCTAGCAAGGGGTAAGCTGTACGATGCTTACAACAATATAAGGAGTAAGCTAAGTGCATCCGGATTAATAAAAAGACGAGTCAAATCGCAACCCTCAAAACCGAGTAAGTATACACAACATTCACATAACTTATATATAAATTGACTCGACTGAATAAATTTTTTGAATCGTATTCCATTGCATATCTTCGAACATATTTAAGATAATTGCCAAAAAGTACATTTTGACATTTTTGTAAATATACTATCTAATAACATTTTAACATTTTATATAATTTTTTTGTTTTTTAATTAAAGCCAACGAGAGTTCAAAAAATTATTCCGACGAATGTTATATCCAGGAAAAGGAATTGGATGTTATAAAAACCGACGGCTTTGAATGGGACAAAGTTCTGGAAACCTGGGAGAAATCACACTTGTTCAGACAGGACGAACTTAAAAACGGTCAAGTAGCTACAGTTGAGTACATAAATAAATACAGAGTTCTTCTCAACGAAAAAGGATTCGAGTTGGTAAGCAAACGTGTTAAATTCGGTTTGTACGAAATCTACTCATCAAATATTCCACAATTCTAAAAAAATAGCTTGAAAAAAGATTTAAATTATTTATTTTTATTTCATTTTAGTTTGAAATAGATTTCAAAATTGGATACCCTTCGGCGAAAAACATTTATGAATGGAAATTGTACTACCCCAAACTTATTGCAAAAGCAGAGAAAATAAGAGACAATTGCGTTCAAGAAATATTGTCGTTTATTAATGGAACAGACGACGAAGGTGACCAGAAATATAACTAGGGATATAAAATATAATATTACGAATATTTGTAACTATTACAGATTCCAAACTTGCGCTTTCATTAATGCTTATAGCATACGTTTTGCCAAACTACAGAAAGAAGACCAAGTTGGAAATTCAGGAATCTTTTATTTATTATTCGAAGGTAATAATTTCATATTATATTAGTTATATTTATTTAAAATTTAAAAGCCATATTCTTTTAATTTGTAGAACATTCTGCAGGCAGATGATGAATCAAGACACCGATTAAAAAGATTAAAGACTGAAAGCCAGCCCAAAATATATTTTGTCGGTGACTCCTCAAAAATTATATCCATAGCATATGTTGATATTTCCGGGATAAGAATCAAACTTGAAAATCCATTGAAAGCTGTTGAGGTATGCTTCCATTGTTTTATGGGGATGAATATTAAATACCCAGTATACTGCTCACATGTATGGACTTTCATCCAAAGGATAATTTTTGATATAAGCACGCCTTGGGACGACATTACTCCAGCAGTAAGTACGCTGATAAATGACCTGCGCTCGGGCACACAGTAGTAAGAGACTATAACTACTACATTTCATTACGATAGAATCGTATTTAAGTTTAAATATATTTGCGATATAATCGCATTATTTTTTATAAGTATCACCCTCCTACTTTTTTTTGTTATAATGAATACAATGACATGTTTTGGTTGCACTAAGTCATTTACTGAAGTTAAAAACTATATAAGCCATTTAAGGAAACGTCATGGAAATATATCATCAATTTCTTGTTGCTTTAGTAAATGCTATCGGAAGTACCATCGCCTAGATTCGTACAAATGTCACTTGAATAAACACTTGCGAAAGGTTGAAAGTGAAAGAACATTCTTACATTCTAAAAGTTCTAATGGAGCATCAGCTACTAATACAAATTTTGAAAATGAATTCACTAGTGGACTATTCGTCAGTGATTTTGAATGTGAGATAGGATCTAATATTAGAATAGATTTGACAAAACAAATAGTAAAGGCTTATTGTAATGAATCAATACCTCGAAATACAAGTCTTCAGATTATAAAAAGTGTTGCAAACACATTCAGAAAATATCTGATGGTTTTAAGAAATGAACTAATAAATTGTAACATTTCATCCGACGTTCTACCGTTTGTTGATCAATTATGTAACTGTAGCATAATTGAATCAGAATACAAACTCATTAACGAATTTAGAAGAACAAATTTCTTTGTAGACATTAAATTTATTTCATTACATAAGGAATTTCAAGAAGTGCTGAGTTCAGGCGGGAAAACTATTTTGAAACCCATTAACTTCTCAATTGCAATGTTACCGCTACGTGAATTTTTTACAATTCTATTTCAACGAACGAATTTTTTGTCAGAAGTTTTTTCTTACATTTTATCACTCAATACTCAAGACCAAGATATTACAAAAAATTTTTTTCAAAGCACCTTATGGAATGAAAAAATAAAAAATATTAACGAATCGGATACCCTGTATTTGCCTCTTTTTATTTATTTTGACGAATTTGAGCCCGATAACGCTTTAGGTTCGCATGCTGGTCTGCAAAAACTAGGCGGCGTTTACATTAAAATACCTTGTATCCCCGAATATCTGCAATCCAAACTTTCTCATATTTTTGTTGCAATGCTATTGTTTGCGGAGGATAGGAAAAAATTCGGGAACGCAAGCGTATTTAACGCATTTATAGAAGAGCTGAACTACCTTCAAACGACAGGAATTGAAATAAAAAACGAAGTTTCACTAAACGGAAGGAATATAAAGGTTATAAAAATTATTCCTTCATTAATTCTAGGAGACAATCTTGGCCTTAATACGATTCTTGGGTTTTCAGAGAGTTTCTCTAGCAATTTTTATTGCCGATTGTGTAAACAACATCGTGATGCAAATAAAGTTGAAATAAGTGAAAATATTGATATGCTGAGAAACAGTGAAAATTACAACAGAGATTTAGAAATAAACGATTTTAAGCTCACTGGAATTAAAGAAACATCTGTTTGGAATAAATTAGAAAATTTTCACGTCACAAACAATTACAGTGTAGATGTCATGCACGACTTACTGGAAGGTGTCTGTCACTATGACTTAATTTTTATTTTGAACCGTTTCATTGGAGACTATGAATTTTTTACCTTAGAGCAATTAAATTATAGAATGCTAACGTTTAATTACGGACCAGTTTATGACAGAAATAAACCCCCAATTTTAAACTCGGATTTTAGGACCAAGACAAAATTAAAGCTTTCAGCGTCAGAAACTCTAATATTTGTTAACTGTCTCAATTTAATGGTTGGTGATTTAGTTCTGGATTGCGAAGAGTGGTCATTATATTTAATTCTAAGGCAGATTGTAGCTATAGCTTGTACAGCTGATTCCATTCAAAAAGGCGTTCCGGAACATTTTCATCAATTAGTTTGTGAGCACAACAGTTTATATATGAAACTTACAAAATCAAACTTAAAACCAAAATTTCATAACTTGCTCCATTATGCCACCATAATGAAGAAAGTTGGACCTTTAAAGCACATTTCTTCAATGAGGTTTGAGTCAGTACACAAGGTATTAAAAAATGCTTGCAACAGTTCTAACAACAGGATTAACATATTGAAGACAGTTTTTCTAAAATATCAGATCAAGCTATTCGATTTTTTAATAAACTACAAAGATATTTCAGACACCAAAATTGAAACAGGACGTTGCACAGAAGTATCGAGAGAGGCTTTGGAAAAGTATGGCATTGTGGCAAACTCACCATTACGTACTTTTTCGTATCTTCAATACGAACACACACTTTTAAAACCAGGAATGGTAGTTCACATTGGTGAATACGAAGATAGCATTCCATTATTTGGTCTCATTGATCATATTTGTTTAATTGATGATATGTTTTCATTGTGTATTCAAAGGCTTTTAAATCATGGCTTTGATGCACACTATCATGCGTTTCTGATTGAGTATGAGGAAATCTTTCTTTCGGTAAATATAAGGTACCTTGAATCTAGCTATGTAGGTTATATTTGTGTGTCAAAAGAAAATAATTTGTTTTTGAACTGATGTATTGTAACCTTTTTCTAATAAAATTTATATATAAAATAAAATAAATAAAAAATTCTTTAAAATGAAATAATGTATTTTATTCACAGGTATTTCAATACATATAACCATATTATGGTAAACTGTATCATAACTTGGTTATATAGTATGATTACTTTGAACTATAACATGGTTATTTTGGAACCATATTATGGTTAATTGTGACCATGTTATGATTACTTTCGACCATAATATGGTTGTTATGGGACCATACTATGGTAGTCTCTGGGCATACTACGATTGCTTGAACCATAATATGGTTAGTTTTGGATCATATTATGGTTAATTGTGACCATATTATGATTACTTTCGACCATACTATGGTTGTTCTGGACCATATAATGGTAGACTCTGGCCATACTATGATTACTTGGACCATAATATGGTTGGTTTTGGATCATGCTATGGTTGATTGTGACCATATTATGATTGATTATTTTCGACCATACTATGGTTGTTCTGCACCATACTATGGTAGACTCTGGCCATACTATGATTACTTGAACCATAACATGGTTGTTTTGGGATCATACTATGGTTGATTGTGACCATATTATGACTACTTTCGACCATAATATGGTTGTTTTGGGACCATACTATGGTAAAATATGGCCATACTATGTTTATTTGGGACCATAATATGGTTATTTTGGGACCACAGTATGATTACCTAAGACCATAATATGATTATTTGACGATCAACAAATGGTTAGGGGCAACCATTACATGGTTATTTCGGAACCACATTATGTTACTAGGGAACAGTAATAATTTTTACAATGACCATTAAATTGTTACAGACCACGATAATATGTTAAAAATGTTCTGTATATACTATGGTTGGTATAATAAAACACTATATTTGCTTCAACCATAGCCCTACCATTACTTTATGCTCTTCGAATATGGTTGCCACAACCAGATTCCTTCTCTGCGTGTACGATGTAGTTACTTCAAAATCCAACTGATGTATTTCGATTTTAATTGATGTCATTTAGTTTGCAACTGAAGTTTTTTTTTCAGTTGACTTTGTCTTGAAAATCAATTGATATAATTTAAATTTCTCTTAATAATTTAATATATTTCAACTGATGTCGGTTCAAATCCATTTGATGCCTCCCAAATTGCAATTCATGCTTTTTTAATTTCAATTAATGAATTTTAGATTTTAAGTAGAATTTTCAAATTTCACTTCAACATTTGTAAAATATAATTGATATGTTTTGAATTTTAATTGGAAATGATGTAGTGAATAAGTTGATGTGATAGACTTTCATACTTTTATACTTTTATACTTTTTTCATACTTTTTATATTGCAAAACTACTCTCGGATTGAATTTAAAAAAAAAAATCACATACAAACTCATTATTTCTCGGTATTTCATCACACTGCACTCTGAGATGAGAACGAAATTAATTTATTTCATCCAACATATTAAAAGTATTAACGTCATATATCTCAGAAGTCGAACACAAATTAGGATATTTCGAATTTTTTCCTGTTTCACACTCCATAGCCGGGATACGGCAGTCCATATAAATCGTAGAATTCGTAAGAAAAGAGGTTGCAAAATTACAAGTCACCACATAACGTACGAAAGTATCACCGGTTTTCTGGTAGGTAGCACCACCACAGCCAACACGATTATTACGATCCGTCATCATAGCAGCAAAATGACCAATCGAATCACTGTAATGGAAGTAAACGGAAATAGAAACGTCTTCAAATTAACGTCACTAAAGATTAGAGTGACTCAAGTTTTACTTTGCATGAAGCATGAAACACACATAAAGGGTAACACGTTAGGCTGCCACAAAAAAAGTCGTAATAATTCGTCCTTTAAACCGAAGACATTCGTCGTGAATTATGGCCCTTGACCGATTTCATCGGAAATTGTATTGGAAATTTTCGTATTTTTGACAAAACTTGCTGTTTTACCCAACTTTAACTGCAATTAGGCACTGACCAATATTATCATGTCGAGCTGAAATTTTGTTGATAGCATTTTCTAGCCTACTGCCAATTTTTAGGGTGGTGCCCCGGTAGCAATTTGAAAAATCGATTTTTTTTGTGACCAAAGTAGTAACACATTACCCGACTTTCAATGGTTCAATAATTTGAAGTTCATATGAATTATGGAAGTTCATATGAAATATGATTTATGGAATTTGGGTATTTGTCAACGTTGGGATCTACTTAACTCCCCGTATGTGAAATTTAGTCAGGTGAATAAAAATACAAATACTTACAGCAATTCTGAAGTAAAACGTCTCATTCGAGAGGCATTACTTCCTTTGATTTCATCATACCAATTATTCACGGCACTTGGCAACTCTTTGGTATTATTGATGGGTTTGCCAGGTATAAAGTAGGCCATATACAAATTCTGACCTGGATATTGAAACCGTGGAGTGCTGTGACAATCATGTTGAAATTGGCATTCCTTCACATTCAATTCAGCCAGCTCTGCCATCTCCTTGTCCCATTCCATGGTGGCCATGCGACAGGCTGGTTTATGCATGGGATGCTTACCGCCGGCAATGAAGTTGCGCTTCTCATTAAAGGTCTTTACCATAAGATTCTGTAGCTCTGCGTTAATCTTGATCATAGCGGCGTTTTTGGGACATGATCGATCAAATTTCTAATGTTAAATACACACAGATTAAATAGTTCTAAAATTTAGGATCGGCTTGTTTGAAATTCTTACTCCATTGTGGCCACAGGCAATATGTTTAGTGCTTGCACAAAATTCTTTGGAACAATAATCAGTTTTAGCCCAGGCTATGACAATTATAGTTGCCATTAGCAAAATTCCAAACAATGATGACATTCTCGTAGTTGATAATCTTGGGATAAACTCCAATCTTAACTAAGAAATTTTTGAGTTAAAAACTCTTCTTTATACACAGAAATTTGAAAATTCTAATCAAATACAATTCAATCAAATTCTATTATACGAGTATAAGGAAATTAGAATATCCAAATTATTCCAATATACTCGCATTTCATTGTATTGAAATGTAAAAATATTGGTTTATTTGCTCAGGTGATAGTGGGGAATAAGCTATCGAGACATATGAATTCTTGCCTAAATGAAATTTTAAATTTATTTTGTCTCCGCTTTTACATTAACAGAATTTTGGTGTTGAACCGGTCATATCCTACAATCAGTATAGTGTTCGCATTTGGTGAAGGTGCTATCCAGTTATCAAGAGGAGGACATGTGATGTAGGGTATTATACAGTCTGGTTAGGCCGAGTAAAATATTAGCTGATTCCAACTTAGCCACCATTTTGTTATTTGACTTAAAAACTAAAACGGAGTTAGTTTTGAAAATACGTCATTTGAAATTCAAATATACAGTTGGTTAGTTTTGAAAATACGTAATTTCAAATGCACAAATACAAATTTGAAATTCAAATATATAGTTGGTTAGTTTGAAAATACGTAATTTCAAATGCAAAAATACAAATAAAATGTATACGTAAAATCGGTGTTAAATTGGGATGGGTCGAATCTTATATACCCTCCACCACGGATCCTATTAAACAAGTTCCGGATAGTTACTGCCTTTTTCTTTATCTCGAGCGAAAAGCTAAGCGATCGATAATCAATGACTGACATTCGACTCAAATTGGGCTCCTCTAATTCGAAATTTCAGTTCGCCTGACTGTATGTTTGTTCCCAACTGACAGCACATTCGAAATAGAGAAACCAAAAGTTGTACTGAAAAGTTTCGAAATAATGCATGTTTTCTCTCGGAAATATAAAATACCCGCATTTGAACTGCCGTCAGTTAATGGGGTGAAATTACATTTGACGGAAAAGGTCAAGTACCTGGGAATAATTCCCGACAGAAAACTGTCTTGGAAACCGAATGTGGAGGAGCGGGTGAAAAAGGCGTATATTGCTCTTTACTGCTGTAAAGGGGCGATAGGAAAGCGCTGGGGACTGTCTCCTAAGATCACCATGTGGATTTATACGGCAATAGTCAGACCAATACTTCTCTATGGCATCGTAGCTTGGTGGAGGTCCCTCCAAAAGAAATATATTCTGAATTCCTTGATGAAAATTCAAAGATCAGCATTGATTAGCGTTAGTGGGACAATGGGCACGACGTCAGGTACTGCACTTAGTGCTATCCTGAATATCTGTACTCCTGATATTAAGGCCGAATCGGCAGCCGCTACATCCCGGGTGAGAATCAGAGATTGTGGCGTTTTGATATCGGGGCATTCTAGACACGCTGTATTGCTACACCGGATGAACTCTATTCCCGTAAAAACGGACTACTGTATCCCCTACCTTCTACCAGCGACAAATCTAAGGACTTCTATTCCGAACAGGAATACCTGGGGAAAGTCACTGGAAGGGGACACCAGTAGTATCAGGTTTTTCACGGATGGATCAAAGTTGGACGAGCAAGTAGGCTATGGGGTCCATTCACCGGACCTAAATGTAAATATCTCCTTCAAGCTGCCTGATCACTGTAGTGTATTTCAGGCGGAAATTACCGCCATACTGGAGGTTGCTGAACTACTGAAAAGTAGTGTCACAACCCTCCGGAGAATATGTATCTACACAGACAGCCAGGCTGCCAAAAAATCCCTGGATGCCATGTTTACTACGTCCCTGACGGTGAAAGAATGCTACTCATCACTTAGGGTGATGGCAGAGTATTTTGACATCAGGCTCATCTGGGTACCGGGACGCATCGACATTCCAAGCAATTGCGTACCGGATACGTTAGCTAGACAGGTTCTTCCGGCAAAAGAAGGTGTTAGTATGCCAATCTCTACCTGCCTTTGGCAGATCAGGCAGTGGGCCGATAATATGTTCAAGGACAAGTGGAGACTTACTTCAACTTGCAAACAAGCCAGGGTCCTCTGGCCACAGGTGGACAGGAAGAGGACTAGGCAACTACTTAACTTGACGAGAGGCAGGTTATCTACAATGATAGGAACACTTACGGGACATTGTTTTGTAGGAAATCACGCCCTAAGATTGGGACATAGAAACTCTACTCTCTGTAGATGCTGCATGGAAGAGGACAAGGAAACGACGAAACACTTTCTCTTGGATTGCCCTGCTCTGGCAGGACTGAGAAGTAGGATATTCGGTACACATTTAGTTAGCACCATAGCCCTACAGAATATTCCTGTAGGTCTCATAGATAAATTTATTAAAAGGGCAAATTGGCTAGACGACTAATCAATAGTTGCTATGGAGGAAAGTTCAGGTATCACAATGGACTTCTTTAGTCTAAGTGTGCTAGACAGCGTGCTGTCTTGCAGCCTTTCAACCAACCAACCATGTTTTCATTCGACTTGAAACGTCAAAATTGTGAACCCAAATCAACTTTCTTTCGTCTAGAACACGAACAAAAGTTTTCGTTCGAGATAGAGAAACAGGCTGTTAGTCACATCTCCATAGTTAAAAGAGTATAAACTACACTCGTAAATTCTTTTTTGATCCATGGACGGTTGATGCAACTTTGTCCACTCGCAACCTTGTATAGTTAAAACCCATATCTTTAAAATTAGTTAGGTTAGATAGAAGTGGGTATCACTATTAATGCACTTAGTCCAATAAAGGCCTTTGTGATACCGCGGGACGTTATATCCCGTCCCCATCGTTGAACCTCTAAATTGACTAGGTATGATTAACGCGCGTTCAAGTCATATAATACCTCATCCCGATATTCGAGGATATGGCTGAAGAGACATAGTTTAGTCCGTGGCGAACCACTTAGTTCTCTGCAAAAAAGTTCTTGACATCATTCAGATTTACTTCCCAAATGTGTGTTAAATCCAAATGAAGTAAGATCATAGGTATTTGTTCATACTCATACCAAAGGCCAGGCTGTAGGATATGCGAGATCCGACGATCTCATCCCCCACTTCAACAGTAGTCATTAATTGGGACTCCAAGTCTAGATGCAAGTCTGCATATTGAACAAGGTCCCGTGATCGCAGCTACTAGCATAAAGATATCTTTTAAAGGAATGGATATCAAGTTTAGCGCACGATTCAGGACCATACTTGCCGGGTGATCTTGAATTGTATGCCTCCCCTCCACATTATATCGCATTCGGATGTCATAGAGCTTCGGCTTTAGGCATAAGCTGGCATGATAACCACATTCTCCATATGCTGCAGAGCAAGTAAGGTAGGCCCTAATCTCGCCAGCTCATCAGTTCTAAGAGTCACTGGGATTTTCATGTGACCCTGCACCAATATATGGTGGATATGCAGAAGAACCGAAAAGAACCGACCGGATCGGTGCTTAAAAGAACCGACTACCGGTTCCAAAGTAACCGAAAACGGTTTCAAATGAACCGAAAGACGGGTCCAAAATGAACCGAAAACGAATCTTAAATACCCGAAACTGTTTTTAAAGAACCGAAGAACGTGTAAAAATGAACCGAAAACGGTTTCAAAAAGATCGAAAAGCGATTCTAAAAGAAATGAGAAACGGTTTGAAAAGAAACATAAAACGGTTCCAAAATATCAGAACTCGCAACCAAAGGCACCAAAAGTGTTAACGTTTGTGGGTATGAAAATGGTTATTTCTATCAAATTTTATATTCTGATTATTATATTACACCCACGCATCTTTGGGACAGCAATTTTCTGAGAACCGAAACCGTTTCAAATATCCGGTTCTTCTCGGAACCGAACTCGACAGAACCGGTTCTTCAAATACGCGAAAGTGCACATTAGTAGTGGGTATCGAAATGCTTGGCCATCTCATTTAGAAATGCGTGGCAATTGTGGACAGTTTTAGCAGTCAGGATTGAAGATTGCAGAGATTTTATAGCATCCTGACTGTCACAGTAGATATTGATACCCTAGGCGGTGATGACATTTCGTCCCAGTCAAAGGCAACTTCTCCCATTGCCATGTATTCTGCCTGAAAGAAACTACAATAGTCTGATAGCGCAAGGTCTGAACCCAGTTCTGGAGATAAGACTCCAAACCCTACTTTGCCGTTTAGTTTGGAGGCATCAATGTAGAAGCCTAAATATCGTCTATAACCTGGTTTGCGTCCTTTTCAGTCCTACCTGCCTGGGATATGAGTGGAGAAGTTAGTCTCAAAAGTTGAATTGGGTGTCATGTAATAAACTTATACTGTGGATACTGTTGCCTTAAAATTGTCCCATTACCACATGTGCTAGTGATCCATCTCGCTGAATATCCTAGGCGAATTGTCGACTTTGCAGCCATTTGCTTTCCCAGCAAATCTAGTGGTACCAGGTGGAGGATAACCCCCAAACCCACAGTTGCGGTTGAACGAAGAGCATCCGTGATTATTATCATTGGTATTCTCTGGACTTCTGTCAACACACTTACTTAAGTTTATTATTGCAGCTTTGGGCACCAACCGACAATGCGGGAGACAGTATCGGACAGGTAATACACGTTGAAAAATAAAAGCCCCAGCAACATGTTGCAGGAAAAATGTACGTGTTTGCAAGCATTGTTTTCATGAATTGATGATCTGCTGCCTTTTAGTTTCTTGTTGTCTGTCTCGTTTTTGTTTTTACCAGTTTTCAAGAAACAAACCCACATTTGGATAACAAATACACGTATTATAACCTATTAATCCTTGTACCCTAAACATGTTATATTGAATAGCAAACACAATGTGTTTGGACACAAGTATACCATATTTGCTACAAGCTGCAAACACATTATATTTGTACCCAAATAACAAAAAAATACAGATTTTTCAGCGTGTAGCTATATATCTATAAATATATATAGATTTTCGGGGAATGGCCACATCCGAAGGCCCTTTTTACACGGATATAAATATAAGTAGATTCACTGTGGCCCTACTGATCCTATCCATACATGCTGAAAACAACGGCTACTGTAACATTATGCAGGAGCTATGTATAGGTTTGGAACATGTATATGTTTGGGAGTGGAGATCTGCTGCCTTTTTGTTTCTTTGTTGTTTGTCACGTTTATTCCAACAGTTTTCAACAAACAACCCCATATTTGGGTCACAAAATCATATATCATAACATATTAATCATTGTGGCTCCAACGTAGAATATTAAATCGAAAAAACGATGTGTTTGGATACAAGTATTTTATATTTGCAACAAGCTACAAACACGTGATATTTGCATCCAAACAACAAAAAAGTACAGATTTTTCAGCCCGTAGTGTTTGATTTGAAACTAAGTTTTCTGCCGAGAATCACACCTACATATCTTCTGCAAATTCCTCATTGGGACAACGACTGAATATACGGAACCTTCTGTTCATGATAGACTACAACCTCCGGGTGTCTCTGCATTTACAGCTAGCCCATTGTCGCACGTAGAGAGTCTTCTAATTAAGTGCTGGAGCACATCTCTGTTTGTAAAAATATATTGTCACTGTTCTGCAACTGCCAGGTCGTCAGTATTTGCTACGACTGTGCAATATAACCTCTCCAGTTCTAGAAAAACACTATTTAGTCTAAATTCAAGATAAGTGGAGATAAGAACCCCCGCTCCCCGTAGGGTGCTCCACTATTAACATTTTGACTTAAAGCCGTGTGACCCATGGGCGAGGTTCGCCTTGGCGAAGTAAGACTTAGATCAACGCAAAGTTCCGATACCGATCCCTGTAAGACGTTGTTAAAGGGGCACTATATCTCTATGACAGTTAAAAATTACCCACTATTGATGAGCGGTTCCGCGTATGTAAACTGCCGGTTCTGTCGAGTCCGGTTCCGCGAAGAACCGGGTATTTGGACCGGTTCTGGCTCTCAGGATATTGCTGACCCAAAGACGCTTAAGTGAAATATCTTATTATAAGAATATAAAATTTGATAAAAATATACGCTTCCTGTCTAGTCCAGTTCCCAGAAGATTTGGATATTTGGGCCGGTTCCAATTCTGAGCAAATTGCTGTCCCAAAGAGGTTTAATTTAAATATCTTATTATAAGAATATAAAATTTGATAAAAATACACGTTTCCTATTGAGTCCGGTTCCCAGAAGATCCGGGTGTTTGAACCGGTTCCGGTTTTCAGCAAAATGAGGCTTAAGTGAAATATGTTATTATAAGAATAAACATACACATTTTCGTTAACACTTTTGGTTCCTTTGGAAACGAGTAATCTTATTCTGGAACCGTTTTCTGTTCTTTTCAACTCGTTTTTCAGTTGGTGTGTAGAATCGTTTTTCGGTATTTTTTGGAACCGTTTTCGGTTCTTTTGAACCCATTTTTCGGTCCTTAAAGAACCGTTTTCGGTTCATTTGGATCCGTCATTCGGTTCTTGTCATCCCCGGTCCGGTCGGTGTTCTTCCGAACCGGTTCCTTGATTCTGTGCATCACTAGCACAAATGGTCTTTCGCACATATCAGTCATCCTCTCCAATTACAGTCATCCTCTCCAATTCCTTGAGAAGGAGAGACGATAGTCCAATTGTTCTAAAGTCTTTGGATTAACATCTGACGATTTCGCCGCTTTTGGAATGAATACCACTTTGGATTCTCTCCACCGAACCGAAATAGAGGATAACTTGATGCAGCTCACATGAAGTCTCAGAAGCCAAGGAGCCAAAATGTGTAATCCACTTTGTAACTCTACTAGTGCTATGCTGACAAGGCCCTATGATTTGTAGGGCTTAAAACTTGACGCTGAAAAATTTGGCTTTCTTTGTTGAATGTATGCAAATATAATGTAGAAACAGCAAATATAGTATACTTGTGTCCAAATACATTGTGTTTGCTTTCCAATATTAAGTGGTGGAGATACAATGATTAATAGGTTATAATATATGGCTTTGTGACCCAAATATGGATTTGTTTGTGGAAAACCGCAGAAAACAAAAACGTGACAGAAAGCAAAGAAAGTAAACAGCAGCAAATTTCCAATTCATGAAAACAATGCTTGCAAACATATACATGGTTTCTGTAATATGATGCTGGGGCCGACTTTTTTTTACCGTGGTCAAAGTAGTGATTCACAACATTTCCCGCAACGTGCGAGATAAAGCGGTTTCTCGATGAGTCCTATTAAATCTAAATGCGACGCCAAACAAATGAGGATTTTGGGAGTCGTTCTAGTGTGATTCCTATGCCCAATATCCATAATATAAGTAGAAGTTTCTACCTACAGCGTTGAAGATTATTATAGTCGGAATCCCATTATGGGCTACGGTAAGAAAAGTATGTTAATTATGCCGTAATTCTGGCAACCAAAACATAGTAAAAAAAATCGAATTAAACTCTGTGTTTTTGTTTCCACAAACTAACGTAACAATCAAATGATTATTGAAAAACGTACAATCTGCTGGAAGTTTCCGCTATATATTCCAACATTCCCTTGATTTGGGTACAATTATATAAAGTACCCATAGATAATCAAAAGACATTTAAAATCGAGCAAATTGACAACAAAAATCTGATCAACTCAATAAAATGAAACCGTTTTCTTAAGGACAACGTCAATGGCAATTATTTAGCTGCGTACCTAGACTCTTTTCGGTCACCACTAACTACAGAAACAACAAAAAACAATCGATTTGAATTTGACATTCAAAAAGAAACTAACAAAAATTTAAAAAAAAACGACAACACTCAGCTTACATTCAAATATTTATAAATAGTTTCGAGTTGGCGTTAATTTTATAATTCAATCCAATAACCGATCGAAGCGCACAGTGGTACGATATTTATTTCACAAATATTTGTTTTCTACTGGCGGTTGTAGTTGTACGAGTAGCAGTTGTATTTCATACAAGTTGCTCATCAATAGTCGGTGTTGCTGCCATTTTCTTTTTTTTATTACAAATACGTGACCAAAATATATGAACTTGTGAAATGTCGAATGCAAACAAAACAACACGCATGATTATTTCAAAATTTTCGAGCGCAGAGAATTTGTTTATATTGTTCAATTTGCATTTCAGGTTCGAGACGAGAACACAAAATTCAAGCTGATCTAATTGAGTTATTTTGTTTAATTTATTTTATTTCACTTCATTGACTTAAATAAAGAATGGTATTTAACAGTGATTCAATGGAAAATAAAACTAAAATTTAGATTCGAAGAGCGCGACATTAACAAATTTGTGTTTAGAAAGATTCACAATAATGACGAATCTCGATAATATATTCTGTTTTATCCTTTGCCGAAAGTATGCATACTGTTTCCTTAAATCCTAAAAAGTAGGATTACACTCAGAATCTGTATTATTTTGGAAAACGATGAGAAAACCATATTTTGACGTAGAATACGTCTTACCTTACGGTATGAGGAGTCATGTCTGGTTTTTATTGTTGTAATCTTTATTTCATTGAATTTGAGTAAACGGCTAGATGAATTTTTTTAAAATTTTTTTTGTAGGTAAATGAAGATGTTATCTTTCGTTTGATATACATTTCATATTGGTTGATATATTTCTAGTATTTTAATTTCTCAAATGAAAATTGTTTAAACACATACACTCAAACATATGTGTGGTGTTTGGTTGAGAGTTTTTGGTTGCTCAACATTGCTTAGGAACATGTATCTAGTAAAAAGTGAAACGAACAGCAAGCTAATGTTGCTTGGCAACATGTATCTAGTAAAAAGTGAAACAAACAGTAAGCTAACGTAATAAAGCTTTTTTGCGAAAGCTTCAATAAAGCTGTTGTAACATTAATTTTGAATTGTAAAGCGTAAAGCTTTCACACAACGCTCGAATGCTAATGCGAAGACTCGATAAGGTAAACCTTTTTTAATAATAGGGCGGCCCTCTCAACATTCGCAGAACTTATTTCAATAAAAATATTAATTAAAATACATAAATTAAATTAAGTTTAAAAAAATTGAACATAATATTTTTTTTTTAAACGGACTTGAATCAAATACCGTTGGTAAATATAAAAATTACAGCAGACTGTCCCTACAGGCTTAAGTTTAACGTAGAATACGCCATCCGATAAGACAGAAAACATATATAACAATAAATGATAAATAATATAAGCAAATGAATTTATTGTTATATATGTTTTCTGTCTTATCGGATGGCGTATTCTACGTTAAACTTAATGGCCGTGTCTCTGACACAGCCTGCAGGGACAGTCCGTGGCCGAAGGCCTCGGACAACTGTCTGCTGTAAAATCCCTACCAAAGAAGGTACCTCTAAAACAATCGCCCATTTTAGAGTAAAAAAGTCAGATTTCTGCCGATTTGAATAAAAATATTGATTGAGTCCACTGCAATCTCTAACTTATGGAGATTTCGTTTCTAAGTAAAAATATTGCACTTGCATGAGACAGCATTTTAAAATGTTGGTCCCACCCCTGAACATAGTAATTTTGTATTTCATAACAACTGCTTTGTTCTTCTTCTTAACGTCATTCATTTTTGTAATGAATTCATAAACATTCATAAACCAAATGTTAAGAAGAAGCAGAAACAAATTCTGTTATTTTTTTGTAAACTGCGTCAAGTGTATGGAAGTGTAGAAGAATGCATGAAATGGATGACCGTAGTTTCTCGCAAATGCAGTAAAGGGTGCAATGTTTGTAAGCAAACGAACAAACAACACTTTTGCTTTTACTCCTCCCATATTCAAAGAAAATCTTCATATCAAATCGATGATAAATGTTCATCAACTGTTCTTCATTGAATTGATGACAAATTACATAAAATCAATGAAAAGGTTCTTCAGTTTGAAGATGGTGGGATACTTTTTCATAAATCTTTGTCATTGGAATTTAGAAATAATTAGTGGGATCGATTCAAAATGTGGACGTAGTATTGAAAAAAATAAACATAAAATGAGAAAAATTTAAAAATTTGAAATACTTTAAATACATAATACACAATAGTGGAATGGATAGAAAACAATATCCACGCTATGAACATTTTCTATGTGGTCTCACGCCCTGTTCTTGTGAATTTTTTACAATGAAAATAGTCCGAAGAGTTCGGCTACAAATTAACAACCAATTTACATCAAATGATGACAAATTTATATCAAATTGATGACAAACTTACATTAAATTTATGACAACCTTATACCTAAGTAACCCAAAATGTGCAGCAAATTCATGAACAATTTACATCAAAATTGTGAAAAATTTACTTCAACTTCATGACAAACTTACATTAAATTGATGAAAAATGTACATCAACTTGATGTAACGTTGTCGTTGAATCAACACAAACTATTTATTAAATTTGGATGAAAGATAGACCAAATGTTCTTCATCAATTCAACGAAATGTGTCATAGGTTGGAAAATGAAGAAAATGGGGTCTTTCTTCAAAAGCATGGCATTGAAAGACGATGTATGGTCACTCTGAATTATCCTGCGTGACACAATATACATCGTCGTGGGGAATGGACAACGATCGTAATGGGATGGGCAGTTACCCATTTGGAATAACCTACCCCCACTTTTAGTCGAAAATTTGAATAAAATATCATTATCTCGGAAACGGAACTTCCAATCCAAAAAAATAACCAACTTTTATGGGTTTCTAAAAATTTTGAAAATAGGACTGACCGCAAAGGTTGAAATTTTGTGACACCCATTCACTTGGGAGCTCCTTTCACTGAAATTATTTGAACTTGCGGACATATTCGTTTGTCCTTCGAAGGCTGATGAGCCAACACTACTAGCCATCCTGGCATTTCACTGAAAGACAATCTTTACATGAAATCGATTAAAAATGTTCATCAATTGTTCTTCATTTGAATTGAAAACAAAATTCCTGAACTCAATGAAAAGGTGCTTCTGTTTGAAGATTGTGGGATTCTTCACCTTTTTCAGCTTCATTGAATTGATGTTTTTTACATGAATCTTCATCATTGGAATTTAGAAATAATTAGTGGGTTCGATTCAAAATATAAGAGAAAAATACAAAACTAGTAGAAAAGTGAAAATAAATACATAATAGATAATAGTGCAATGGATAGAAACCAATATCCACACTAGAAGCATTTTCTATATTTTCCTGTTTCCTGTTTCCTGTTCATGATACTTTTTTTACAATTACAAATAGTTCAAAGAGTTCGGATACACATTAACACCCAATTTACATCAAAATTATGACAAATTTACATCAAATTGATGACAAATTTACACTAAATTTATAACAACCTTACATCTAATTGATCCAAAATGTGCAGCAAATTTATGAACAATTTACATCAAAATTGGGAATAAGTTCAACAACATGATGTAACATTGTCGTTGAACCAACACAAACTATGGATTCAATTTGGATGAAAGACTCACGAAATGTTCTTCATCAATTCAATGAAATGTGTCGTAGTTTGGAAAATTGTGGAAATGTTTCTTCAAATTAATGAGGAAATTCATAAATTTGTTGAAAGCATTGCACTGAAAGACGATGAATGGTTACCCTGAATTACCCTGAGTGACACATTATACATTGTGGTGGGGAATGGACAACGATAGTGATGCGATGGGCAGTTACCCATTTCGAACAAAATATGAATAAAATATCATTATCTCGGAAACGGAACTTCCAATCAAAAAAAAACAACTTTTATGGGTTTCTAAAAATTTGGAAAATAGGACTAACCGCGGAGGTGGAAACTTTTAGATACCCACTCACTTGGGAGATCCTGTCACTGAAACTCTTTGAACTAGAGAACATATTATTTTGTCCTTTGATAAATTCAAAAATAACTGGCACTAGTCCGGTCATCCGAAAAACTATCTCACAAGGAAATGCAACTGTGCGTTATAGATAAACTAACCTCAAAACAACTGCAACCCAGCGAGAATGTAAGACGGAAAGAGAACATGTAGGAAAAAAGCCATCTGTTATTGTTGGAATAATTGACTTTCAGGTTCAGTTGGTACTGATATGCAAATTGCATATAAAATTGATATATATAAGATTGATGATATATCCAATGGTACCACTTCAGGCACAGTGAGTAGGCATCTGATGATGAGCTAGTCATTGAAACTAGTCATGCTAGTGAGTGTGCTTTTCTGAACTATCTATTATTCCAACGACAACCACAACCAACCTTGAAAGCTTGTAGTACGAACTTCTCGTACATAAAAATTCAAAACTAACGGAAATGCGGTCATTGCGAAAAATTCAAAACGTGGATGTCAGTAGTACGAGATTCCAACATAAAGGATTTTTGGCTATCCCCTGATCAACAGACGAAAAACCAGATTGACCACCAGGTAATTGATGGTAATCACTCTACTAGTGTAATGGACATACGTGTGATTCGAGGAGCTAAAATTGATTGCAGTAAAGGTTAGCACAAGGATAAACAGAGCGAAAGTCGTACAAAAGCAGTCTTATAGAAATCTGGATATCGGAAAGCAGCAATTATCGGAGATAGCCGCGGCATATGCACAAAATCACACTCAGTTACTGGTGCAGAACGCACCCGCGCCTCATGATCCTGAAGCGCATTCATATTCTGCTGAACAGACCGTACTTGGTTATGAAAAATCGCTTAAAGACGAACCATGGTACGATAAAGAATGGGTGGGGGAGAGGGGAAACCCATATGTTTATGAGGAATAAACGGTTGTGGAGAAAGGGCGAGAGTGAGCAAATTGAATCTTACAGAAGGATTAATGAAGTCCGTCAATCCCACCGAAAAGTACAAAGCCAAACCAATGGAAATGGATCAATGGAATGAACGGAAATGCATCTTGCAGAAGGAAGAATGAAGTCCGTCAATCCAACCGAAAAGTACAAAGCCAAACCAACGGAAATGGATCAGGCCTCCACTTTTGTAGAGATAAGGACGGGAATTTTGTCAGAAATCTACTGAGTATGTTGGGAATATGGAGAGACTACTTCTCTGTTTTACTTGTACCAGGAGATTTCAATATAGGTGACGGTGTTGAGCACATACAGGGCGATGGCGTCAACTACGCCCCTCCTAGCCAAAGCGAAGTTAGAACTGCAATTTCCCGGCTTATGAACAACAAAGTCGCTGGTGCTGATGGACTACCGGCTGGCCTGTTTAAGGCTGGTTGTTAGGGGTTGGAAAGGTGCGTGCATCAGCTTATATTCCAAATTTTCCTAGACAAATTCATGCCCGACGATTGGAGTCTCAGCATACTGTGTCCTGTTTTCAAAAAAGGCGATCCGAGTATATGTACCACCTAGTGTGGAATAAGCCTTTTATCAATTACATGCCATGTCCTCTCGACTGTAATGTGCGAAAAACTAAAGCCTTTTGTTGCAGACGACCTGATCGAAATTTCTCAGTGTGGCTTTAGACCTAAAAAGCCAATTCTCGACCAGATATTCACATTGTGACAATTCCTGGAGAAACAACACGAAAAGCAAGTCGACACCTACCACCTATTTGTAGATTAAAAGGCTGCCTTTGATATGCCGATACGGGGAAAACTGTACCAAGCTATGTCGGAGCTTGGTGTTCCTTCTGAGCTGACACGAATGACATTGACCGACCCGAAATCCTTAGTATAGAATGATAAAGATCTCACCGAACCATTTAGCAGGGCGACACCCTATTATGCGATCTCTTCAACGTAATAATTGACATCATCATTAGAAAAGCTTCAGTTGACACGACTAAAACTATCAGCAGCAAAATGCACATGCTGCTCGCGTATGGAAGTTACTGCAGTATATTCGAGAATTGAGAAGGAATCAGCAAAAGTGTATTTGGTTGTAAACGAGGAGAAGACAAAGTTTATGGTTTAAACTCCAGTGGATGTTCTTGGCAGGGTGAACGTTGATAACCGTCATGATTTCGAGGTAGTGGACGGATTTGTTTACCTCGGATATGCCGTGGACAGAAGTAATAATGTCAGCCTGGAAATGAAACGGAGAATTTTGTTTGCAAACAGGTGTTATGTCGTGCTAAGCAAGCACTTTAAGCACTTCAAGAAACAAAGATCCAAGTATATAAGACTCTCATACAACCTGTATTGCTTTATGGCGCAGAATCCTCCGTCATATCGCAGGCTGATGAAACACCACTGGGAGTCTTCGAGAGAAAAATGCTCCGAAAAATGTATGGTCCTACTCGCTGAAAAATAACGACCTCAGCAACATATTGCACGAACCATGTACATGTTTGCAAGCATTGTTTTCGTGAATTGAAGATCTTTTGCTTTTTGTTTCTTTACTGTTTCTTTTTATAGACATCAGTGGTTTGCAGCAGTTTTCAACAAACAACTCAACATTTGGGTCAGAAATACATATATTCTAACCATTTAATCACTGTGTCCCAAACATGTTATATTTAATAGCAAACACAATGTGTTTGGACGCAAGTATACTTTATTTGCGGCAAGCTACAAACACGTTAAATTTGCATGCAAACAATAATACAAGACCAATTTTTCAGCGTGTATAATAGAAAACGGCGAGTATTGACGACGGATGAACCAATAGCACTTTACGCTGGCTAGGCCTTGTCAGGAGAATGGATCAGAATGAACCAGTGCAAAAGGTATTCGAGGACGTACTCAAAGGACATCAAAAAATAGAACGACCAAGACTTCACTGGAAAGACCAGGTGGAATATTGGCTGCTAGAGCTTGGTGTTACCAACTGGAGGAGAAAATCTGAAGATCGAGTCGGTTGGAGAAACATGTTGTCCTCATTTTGTAAGACCCTTGACACCTCTGGGTTGTTTGAGGCCACCTAAGTAAGTAAGTATTAAAGTTCGTGAACTATAAATAAACTGTCCATAATGAAGAGAGGAAGGTAGTGCTACTTCAACTTTGTGTTGGCGGAATTTTAAATTCGTGCATTTTAAATACTTGCAGTACTAGTTCAATATCCCTTATTATTTCCTAATTTCAAACTAATGGATCATTTCCGCTAACTCATATATTATTCAACCTTTAATTGTATGAAGTTGATTGCCCCCGGAAATAGTTATGTTACCATAAACCTTGACCAATCCTAGAACCTTAAGGACTTTAATCGTCCTGAATTTAATAAGACTTACTTGCATATGGAGACAGTAACCAACATACCTGCAAAAGAATACGGAAAAGTTAACATTTTGTGATATCGTATGGAAAGAACTTATGAATAAAATATTAAATAGAGTAACTATGTCTCTAAGTTAGATATATATACATTTCCTTAAATGACACACAGACATAGTTATATACGAGTGTCGTGTGTCATAGACATATAGTATACAATGAAAATTATATCGATGACATGACGTTGTTTTATAATAATACAAATCTAATAAAATAGAAAAATGTAGGTAATCCTCAGGTTAATGAACTGGAAAGAAAAATATCACATGTTTATACATGTGTGTTTTCATGCTTTAGTTAAATAAACTCTAGGAAATGCACATGCATACACAGACAGACAATACGAATATATATATTTTATATGCAACACCAACTAGCACTGACAACTCAAACAATTGCAACAAAGGAGCCGTAATACTAAAGTGTCGTCTTTCTTGGGTCCTTTTGTGCTACAGTCAACTGAAACACAAACCACCACCGACAGCGACGGCGACACAGCCGCCAACAATGCAGATACGTGGAAGCACGAGTGTTTTACAACACACTCATTGAATGTACATATGTAAGTTAGAATGCAGTGCACTACATTAGGGATGCGGTTAGTAACAGGTTCATTCATACCTGTTCACGAGTGACACTAGTTATACCTATACCTAAGGTATATACATACGTGTGTACATATTAGGGTGTACTGAAAAACGTTTGTGTTTGAGAGGGGGTTTGAAACGATGCGTATTGAAGATGACATATTAAGAGTGTAAAATAATTTCATGACAATATTTTTAAATCCTGGTTCTTTAAAATTGTTCTCAAATATTTACAAACATATAACAAACATATTTTTTATAATATCAAATTGTTGTCTTCTTCCGCCATTTCTAAAATTTTTTCCCAAAATTCCGGGCGAATAGGCAAATTCAGAGGGTTTGACTTGCTTGTAGTTTGAAATGTGTAAGGAAGCAAGTTTAATTCATCACGAATTATTCGTTGTAATGACCGTCTTCTAACTCCAATTTGCGCCGATAAGGTTCGAGTCGAAACACTTGAATTTGCCTGAATTGGTGGTGCTACATTGTGTCTTAAACCCATATATAGGGATATCGATGGTACGATCTTCGAGCGATAATTTACAAAATTTGTGAAAATTTAAAGAGATTTTGCGGCTTTTGGAACGAAGTTCCTTATCGCATGTTGCGGGATGGGGGCTAAATGAAAAAAAATTAAACAACTTTTGTTTTAACAATATTATACTACATCCCACTATTATCAACCATATTGTTTACTTTTGATTTGGTTTGTGTCTAGACTAACTATGTAGATGTCTCTAATATGTTGGGAAATTTCTTGTTTAATGGAAAATTTTCTAGGTGGAGCTTGTAAACAATATTTAGTATATATTGTAGTTTTGAACCCAATAAATTTAGAAAAGCCAAAGTGAAAGAAATTTAAAAACAAAAACAATTCCTTAAATAAGTGCCTTTTCTTAAAAAAGGGAAATTTTCTCAAAAAAATACCTATTCATATTCTTAAATAAAGTATATTTTCTTAAAAAAAATACCTTATCTTAAAGAAGTATCATTGCATAAAAATATCAAATTTTATTACAAATGTAAAATTACACGGTACCTGTTCGATTTCTATGAACACATTAGTAAATGTTACATTTGAAAATAAAAAAACACCGTTTATATAATTTAAACATTTAAATAATATTAATACTTAAAATTATTTAAAGACCAGTGCAAGCACATGTGCCATTATTTTCTTTCTTAATACTTTTTGTTTTATTCCCACAAAAAACAAAGAGAATGCAAAGCAACAAACACATGTACAGACATACATTGTTATGTTCGTACATACGCTACACAAGTTCACACAATTTTCGTTGCTCTCTTGCTATCTCATTCTTATATACTTGTTACCACGTCATTATTCTCTTTGCTCTGAGAGTGCTCCGCTTCCACACAATAGAATTATTCGCTGCCGCTACATCAGTGTGTGCGTTTTTTGTTCGCAGTCTGACAATCTGTGTTTCGAAGTCGGAAAAATCTGTGTTCTATATAGGGATGGGCCACCCTTATCATTTAGGGGTATGACAAATAGGTGTTGGCCGATTCTGAGACCTACCCGATATGCACACAAAATTTCATACAAATCGGTCCAGCCGTTTCGGAGGAGTTTAACGCCAAACAATCTGTGATCGCAGTCCGACAATCTCTGAGATCGCAGTCGGACAAACTGTGTTTGGATGTATTCACTTTGTGCATTTAGGCCGTACCCGCGCCTGTACGAGTAGATGTTAACACATCAAAAAATATTTTTTTTTTTAATTAATTACTTTTTCTTAATAAAGTAAATTTTTTACAACAAATTCCCTTTTCTTAAAAAACGACCTTTTCTTTAAAGAGTACATATTTTGTGAAACAAAATAACTTTTCTTGAGATAAGTAGCTACTCTTAAAATTTTACCTAAAAATACCTTTTCTCACAAAAATTCCTTTTTTTAAAAGTACCTTTTCTTAAAAATAAAATGACACCTATATTTTTATTTTCTTGATATAAGTAGCCTTTCTGAAAATAAGTAAATTTTCTTAAAAAGATAATCTTTTCCTAAAAAGAGTACCACTTCTTTAAAAAGTACCTGTTCTTATGGCTTTTTCTTTCAAAAAGTACTTCTTCTTAAAAATAGTACCTTTTCTCAGAAAGACATCAGCTTTTAATAAAAGAAGTACCTATTTTTAAAAATTGACCTTTACTGTAAAATATGGTATATATTCTTGCTAGAATACTGCAATAGTTAAAGTAGATAGTTTTATAGTTGAAACTGCAATAGTTAAAGTTGATAGTTTTAGCAACAGCAAATGCGTTAGGCATATGAATTTGCTATTTTAGTCATTATCCGATGTAGCGATAGCGCCAGTTAATTGTCCTCTAATTAATTGTCAGACAATTAACATAATTTATATGACCATCCACCGAAGTTTTTTTATCATATTTGGTCGGAAAAAAGGCTTTTCAATAAAGTGTAATTCTTTCTCAACCGCTACAGTCCAAAAATTAAATCTTTGTGAACATTTTCAAATTTGTTGTCCTTCTATCCAATAACAATGACCCAAAATATTAGGTCATAAAACTGGGGGCAGGAGGTGACCGATTAACATGGAATTTTGAACTATTTTTGATGTGTTAACATCTATAGGCACCGGTAGGGCAATCTATCAAAGTGAACATATGCAAACAACACACAGCGTTAGCAAGTATGTATGATGGTATTGATGTAGCGGCAGCGAAAAAACAAACAGGTCGTCGTTGCCAAAGAGTATTCAATAGTAAAATATAGAATAAAAACATTGATGCCTTTTGAAACATTTATGCTTTTTGTGTTGTTTTATGCAATAACATTGTTGAAATGATGCACTTATATTGAAATATTCTATAAAGAGAATAAGACTCGTTTATGCTCGTTTAGTCAGACTCTCTACTTGAGAGCGGTAAGAGTGCAATAAGTTCTCTATACTATTCAGTACGACAACAAATACAAGAAGCCAAAAACGACAGGCATTTTGTGTTTGCTCAGTGCCTGTATTGTGTCCAACTCAGATGATTGAAAAATAATGAAAATGGATACAAAATTGGAAAAAGTGCCATTTACAAAATGCGTATGTTTTATTTGATATTTTGAAAGTGTTAAAGTATGAAATTTAAAACGTTTCTATGTGATTTTTACGGAAGAAACAAGCAGTCATTGTAGCCGAACGGAGGCTGTAGACAAACAAAAGTAACAGAAAAACTCACTCCAGAAAAAAGTTCAAATCAGCGGGACTAGTTCTTCTACCATCTGCTTGTACCATGATACTATTCAATACTTTTTGTAGTCGCCCTGTTTATGACAAAACAAAAACAATTATTTCACTGAGCTAAAAATTGCTTTATTTATTTTAACATTATTACATCTAATGTTAAAGCAGATGTATGAAACAAGAAAGTGCAATAGCAAAAGAGCCTTCAGCACAAAAACTATTCTTTTTTTATTTTCCAATGCAACATTTGCTAATGTGTTCATAGAAATCGAATAGGTACCGTGAAACGAAAAGGTGTTAACACATCGCCAGTGAGTTCAAACACTCCCTCAATTTTTTTTCCTTTTTAAAACTTTTTACAAAATTTTCGAGAGCTAAAAACTACGGCTCACCCTAGTATAATACATACAAACATTTCTGTTGGTACATGGTACTAGGACTTTCTAACACCAGCTGAAATAAATGTATATGTGTCACAGCTTAGATACCATTCAGGTAAATAGACTCATAAAATGGAAAGGATATCAAAAAACAATCATATAACTACTAGGGAAGTTCAACAGAAAGAGTGACACTAAAGAATATAGTCAAAGATGACCAGCAAACATAGTGACATCATTAGGAGTTGATTTGGAAACCGCCAAAGTTTCAGCGGATTAAAAAAATATTTTCCCATTACATCCCTTGAAAGGATAGGAGAGAGCTTCTCACAATTACTCAGCTGTGCGCTTTCCAGTTTTCACTCACTGATTGGCACCTACAGTTTTACACCGGTTCCGAACGTTCTTTTGTTTTTGAGAAGCTATTTCATGGCTTATTACTCGATAGTGTCGCCGTCACTAAAACAGGTGGCCGTCGTCGAAAGAAGTGTAAGGTGGTCAGAGCTGGGATCGAACCCACGTTCTCTCACACAACAGACACGCACACTAACCGTTGCACCACCTACGGCCGTTTAGCGGATTACATTTTCGAATATTTTACTCCAAAACAGAATGTTCTGAAAATGTACCATAAAGTTTTGTTGCAAAACTTCTAAACGCGATACGAGAAGTCCAATGACTTTTATCACGATGAGATCACCCTTCTTTCAGACCAATGAAACGCTGACGACGTTACGTCACATACAGAATTTTCCCTTGACTTGTGCCTGAGAAACGACACCACGATTTTACATTCAAAGAACTAATTGTTTGAACAGAGGTTGTAGCAAGCGTAAATTCTGCTGCTGCCACCGAATTGCGGTTATCACAACCGAATTTTTATTGTCAGTTGTGGATACTAAATTCAGTTGCAGTAACCTCGTTTCATAACTGTTTCGGTTGTGACAACTGTATGTCAATTATATTGATAGTGTCAGTCTAAACTAAGTTTCAATAATTTTGGTTGCAACAAACGAATTCGGAATTAATTCAGAATCACTAACCGAAATTGGTACCAAATTCGGTTGCAGCAACCGAATGTTTCATCAATTCAGGTGCAACAAACCAATTTGACATCAATTCGGTTGCTACTATTGAATATGGTATCAGTTCGGTCGCACTCACCGAATTTGGTCATCAATCGGTTACAACGACCAAATTTGGCGTCAATTCGGTTACTGTAACCGAATTTCTCATGAATTCTGTTGGGACAACTGAATTGATTTCAATTCGGTTACCACCACATAATTCTAAAAGCAAATATTATATTAAACAAGCTAAAAAATTTGCCAGTTGAAGCCCCTGGTGTTACGTCAATTTTTTTCAAAAACAATATTTTCTTTCTTTTAATGTTTCCATGGTATCTGATTTTGTTTTAGAAAAGAAAAAAGTCAACATCTGATAATTAAAAAAAGGAATAGTTTTTGTGCTGAAGGCACTTTTGCTATTGCACTTTCTTTTTTCTTACATCTGCTTTAACATTAGATGTAATTTTGTTAAAATATTTAGCTCACTGAAATAATAGTATTTGTTTTGTCAGAAACAGAGCGACAACAAAAAGTATTCAATAGTATAGAGAACTTACTATACTCTTTTTCCGCTCTCGTGTAGAGAGTCTGAGTAAAAGAGCATAAACGAGTCTTGTTCTCTTTATAGAATATTTCATAATAAATGCACCATGTCGACAAGTTTATTACATGAAACAATACAAAAAGCATAAATGTTTCAAAAGGCATCAATGTTTCACACCAAAAGTATGAGTGGACCAAGTTATGACAAATAGAGAGTAATACGTTTTGAATCATTCGCCAGATGTCTCCAGTGCTTTTGAGACATACAATTCGTTCCATGAGTTCTCTATACTATTCAATAGTCGTTGGCCTGCTTGTTTGTTTGCTGCCACTACATCAATACCATCCTACTTATTTTCTGGCAGAGACTAGTGTTGTACAACAACCACGTATGTGATGCTAATGCTGTGTGTTGTTTGCATGTGTTGACTTTGATAGATTGCCCTACCCGTGATTATATTTTTTAACACATCAAAAAGTGAGATAACACCTTCTTCCACAAGGGTCTTCAATTGTTGCGGCGATAGAAAGATTTTTTTTGTGGTTATTAAACACGGCAAGTACAAACATTGTCTTAATGGGTTTTCCATCTAAACGTCCTATTTTTCAGATAATGTTCACATTTATCAAGCAGATATCAGTAGTTCTAAAGGTTTTCAAGATCAGCCATAGATTTTTTATAGAAAGATTTAGAAACTAAATCGACAAAAACAACTTGTTAGAATTGGTCCGGTGGCCCATGATAGTCGAGACTTCGAAAACTGTCGGAAGTGGCATGCAAATTGAATTGGTTTCCCTAAAGATTAAAATTCAGTTGTCGCACTATCTAATTAACGCCCGCAGATGTGTTGAAAGTTTGCCTTTCCAAGGTCCACTTCAGTATAAGCGTCACTAAAACTTTGCCTATTGCATTGACATAGGTAATACTTCTCTAGTTTTTGCACAGAGGTCGGCCACTCTTTTCTCCGGATTTAGATAACTAGCTCCTTTATCCACTCTGGGGCTAGGAAAATGGGTTAAGAAAAATGTCCTGCCATGACTATAGTGGGTGGTGAAGAGCCACATCCACGATAAAATAATACCTCCCTAATACAGGGTGTACGAGTATACCTGCCTAGAGGATGTTGGTAACCCTAGCACTAGGATCGGATGCGGTGGTCTGTCTAATAGATCATTCGTCTTAAACTTCAATCATTATAATGTAGAAACGACAATAAGTTCAAAGAAATAACATCCCCTCGATAACGAATGTTTGCTTTAAACCACGGTTTTGATTGTTGCCTGGAATGTAAGAACTCTTTCCGAAAAATCGAGAATCGAAGAGGTTAGATAAGTTATGGAATGGTACTTGTACTATGTGAACATCCTATGCCTAAGCGAAGTTCGTTAGTTTAATAGTGGCAAATCTCAATTAACGTTTGGTCACTGCTTTATATACTCCTGCCATGATACGAAGCGTATAAAGGGAGTCGATTTCAGCTAGGGCGAGATTTTGCTTCATTGCTAGTTTTAGCTCCAAATTCTGCAGGATTTTTGTGGCACTGGCGTACGCACCTACTGAGCCTGATAACGACAGTGTTAAGGACAAGTTCTGTAGCCATATGGTGATGAAACTTGGAGACAAAGTGATTAAAATTTTATAATAAATGTGTTTGTCATCCAAATGTTTCTATGTTTCTGACACAAACACAGCTGTATTTGTTGCAGTGTCTCTTGAGAGCAAGAGAATAAAAAAGGTGCAACGAGAGATTAGTCTCAGGCTATGTGTACAACTGAAGTTTTGCAGTATTCTTTCAGTCAGTGACTTATAAATATAGTACCTGAATGTGTCTGTAAATTGCAGATAAAGAGTTTCTTAGTTTGACTGATGTATTGCGTTTTACATTCATCCATTCAGTCGTCAATGGTTCATTGGGCAGAGGATATTAAAACACAAACGTAAGAAACCACAAAGAATGGAGAAATAAACAAGCAGCAGATTCTCATTTTATGAAAAAAAGAACTAATGCATTCAATGCAATTAAATGCAAAAAGGTTGGTTTAAATCTATTAATTTTTTTTTGTTTAAAAGGAAAATTAATTATAATAAATAATATATTCATATTAAAATTAAAAAATAATTCGTTTCTAATTATTATAATGTTTGGGGGGAAATACACACATGTTTCAAGGTAAGTATATGGAGGTCTGGGAGGAAACACCCGAATGCTTCCACGTAAGTATATGGAAGTTTGGAATGAAACAATGATGTATGATGTATGATGTAGATTGATGTAAAAAAGATATTCAAATTGAAGAACCTTTTCAATGCATTGATGAAAATTTTCATCAATTGAATGAAGAACAATTGATGAACATTTACCATCGATTTGATGTAAAGATTTTCTTTCATCATATTCATATCCAACAAATTTATTTATGCTTTGAGTTTTGTGTCTAAAGCCTGTGTCTTGGGAATTGCCAGAAGCAATTTCTTTCTAGAATTTTCCAAGCAACTCACTACTTCCGACATTATGTCACGTTTCACCAGGTAATTCCATTTTTTATCTTGATTGTATTTAAAGTGAGAAGGTGCTTCAACGAGCAACACATTAGCATGGTAACACCGGTTCGTCTCAAGTAATCAAATAATATCCGTGACTGAAACACGTCAAGCTATTAAGGCATTCTACTGTCCTTGGAAGGCGAATGAACCAATATTACTTGTTAATAAACCCAAACCAAAAATATACTGGGTACAACAGATCCGCGGAGATTTGTGCCAATGACCAGTGTCTGAACAATAATGGGTGGCGACACTATAATTACGGACAGTAGGTAAATGCAAATTCCGGTAGGCTGGTACATCACTGTCGAAAATGCCTATGAAAATACACAATAAAGTTTTCACAATTCTCCTTGGATATCACTGATATGTACTATAAAATTCAAAAACACCTGCCAGTTTTCTGTTTCTAGTTGCAAGTGCTTGATTAGGATGGTGATCAATCTGCCATCAACAACTTCGTTATTTGCTTAGTTTCATTCAGACGTTTAGTCACACGGTTTACTGGGTTATGTCTCTTCATTGTGCATTTGTGTACGTGCAAATGCCTCTATTTTCAACACTTGCATTTCTGTTTAAAAATTACAATACACCAGGTTAACTCGACTCGGTCGTTAGCCGTTGCATGGCTGAGACTACAATGTCCATAATAGAATCGCTATAAGCGTTAACGTGTTTATTTTGTATTATTTTAACCACAATTTGCCTTTTGCTGTTATGTTTTTGTTGTGTTTTCTTTTGTCTTCTTCGCCTTTCTCTTAGGTAGTTGGCATTAGAGTGTCGACATAGTTTAAATCTATTTGCCGTTATTTCACTGTTGTTAGCCCAAAAAATGAACTAAAATGTTAATAGACCCTTAGTTGTTGTAGGTATTTTGAATGTTTCGTTGACGTTGCTGTCATTTTCCACTTGTCTTATTGGGTTATTGTTCATCGTAACATAAAGGACAACAGAGTATCATAAACTAATGAAACTTAAGACCCGACCCAGTGTTGGCAATACAAGTATCTAATCTAACATGGAACGTCGATGACGATGTACAGGACGATGGCAATGCTAATAAAGAGGTGGCTGGGTAAGAGCTGTGACGCTGTTGTTCATAGTGATGATGATGACCTGTTAGGTATTTTGAAATATGACACGTACAAGGTGTTATTGACAGAGAATAATATGGAAATCATGATGTAATTGAAATGACAAATTCCTAAAGCTCTCAGCAGCTACACTGGATGTAGGTGCGATATCGTCTTCAATTAAATCAGCCTTAACACGAATTTTTTTCCGTGTTCAAAATGCATTTCGGTAAATTTATGTGACATCACGATCAAGTGTTTTTTGGTGTAAGAATCTTTTGAAATACATTTCGAAGTGGGTTCAAATAGGGGCAAGTGGTAGAGGTAGAGTGGTCTTATTAAGAAACATAAAACGTCCGCTATCACTGAAGCAGAAAAGAAATTTTGTGAACTATTAAATTTCATTGTACTTTATTTACAATGACTTTGAGGCGCAAAAATCATACAATTGCAAAAATCATACAAGTATAAAAAAGAGGCCGTTTAAAATTCCTTTAGGTCCAAGTACAGGCACAGGCATTAACGGTCAAACCATAAATTTATATATTTTATCAAAGGTTTCGATATATCTTAAGGCCATGTTACACTATTAGATAAATTATTGGACATGTCAAACATTTCGTTTGATTAGAATGAATGGAATAGAATGACGATTTGCAGGAACAATTTTTATAAATCTGTTACACTTCTCCAATTTGCTGATTTTCCTCAAAAAAAAATTATGCGATCAGGATTTAATTTGGAATGATTACACAGTGATACGAGTACAAAGAAGAATGAAGTATAAATACCTGGAAAATGATAGTACTTTTCTTTTAGGTGTTGTTGAGTAAAACTAGACTCCAGTTGTGAAATTTCCCAAACGCCCCCTCAATCTTGACTCGCGGGTAAAAAACCGGGGTTTCGTACCTTTTCCGGTTATATGGCTGTAACTTGGGTAATTATCAACCGACTTTCAGTTTCTTAACGGATTTCGAAGGAATGAACTGAGACCTTTGGAACAATATATAAGTTATTTAACCCTGCTGTTAGATTAGAAAAAACTTACGAATCTTAGATTGAGGGACCATTTGGTCCATACTGCAATTTTCATCCAAAATAATAATTTTATCTTATTCTTTGTAACTATTTTGGTTCAAAAATTTCTAAAGCAAGTATTTGACATATCAAAAACATCCGCTAACATATCAAAAACATCTTCTAAATATTTGACATGAATTTACATTCGCTTGGTAATGAAAAAACTTACGAATCTTAGATTGAGGGACCATTTGGTCCATACTGGAATTTTCATCCAAAATAATAATTTTATCTTATCCTTTGTAACTATTTTGGTTCAATAATTTCTAAAGCAAGTATTTGACATATCAAAAACATCTTCTAAATATTTGACATGAATTTACATTCGCTTGGTAATGAAAAAATTTACTATTGACCAAATGGTCCTCTAACCTAAGATTCGTCATTTTGTATTTTTCTCAGTCCTGAATAAAGTTAGAAAATTTAATTTTCGCACATAACATTGTTTTATTAAAAGACCCCATTAGCAGAAAAATTTAGTCAGTATATATCACCGTTCCAAAGTTACAAGGGAAAACAGAAAAAATTTGGACCAAATGGTCCTAATCTAACAGCAGGGTTAAGAACAATTAAGAAATTTTGTATGCATTTATCTCAGAAACACTTTTTTTGAAATTTTTTCGCAACTTTTTCCACATTGGCGATATTTTGCACATTAGTTTATGTGGTAACACTTTTACTACACGCTGAAAAATCTATATTTTGTTGTTGTTTGGATGCAAATATAAAGTGTGTTTGGAGCTTGTCGCAAATATAATATACTTGTGTCCAAACATATAGTATTTGCTATTCAATACTACATGTTTGAGACAAAATGATTAATATGTTCGAATATATGTGTTTGCGACCCACATATATTTATGTTTGTGATAAATATACAGCTGTGTTTGTTGCACTGTCTATACACTCTCGAGAGCACGAGAATAAAAGAGGGACAACGAGAGAACGTACCTTGTAAGGGTGTGTCTCTATTTTTGCATTATTCTCTCAGTCAGTGATTCATAAATATTCCTGAATGTGCGTATTAATTCTAGATGAAGTCAATGTTTCTTATTTTGGCTGATGTATAGCGATCTAGTTTCATGTATTCATTCGTCAATGGTTCGTCGGACAGAGGATATAAAAAGCGCTTGATTAGTGAAAAAAGAATATACAAGTCTCGGACGGTTAAATGGTTTGTGATGTGATTTTGGTCTTTGTGTATGTGTTTCGTAAATATGATTGTGTGCTACCAAAGCGAGAAACGATTCTGAGGAAAGAAACTGGAAAGGGCAACAACTTGAAGCCATTTCTCAGTATGAACCTTTACTGAGAAAATCGGAACGGTGGACCATACGTGAAATTAGTATATATGGGAGTAATAAAGAAAACACAAGTAATTAATCCACGCTTGGCTTACATCGCATAGTGATAACCAACGCATAGCTGAAACCTTCCGAAAACAGAAACGTGAGAGACAACAAAGAACGGAGAAGCAAAAGAGCAGCAGATTCTCATTTCATGAAAAAAAACAAATAATGCATTCAATGCAAGCAAATGTATAAAGGGTTGTTATAAATCTTTTAAATTTTTGTATAAATTATTTATAAATGTGGATTTATATTGATAAAATTAATTATAATAAATAACACATATATGTTGAAATCAAATAATACTTCGTTTGTAAATATTATTATGTTTGGGAGGAAATACGCATGTTTCCGAAACGCTGTATGGGGGTTAAGGTGAAACACGCGAATGCTTCCACGTAAGTATATGGATATTTGGGATGAAGCACGCATATGTTTCCTCGTAAAAACATACATATTTGTCCGTAAACATGCTAATGTTTGCATTTAAATATCCGTGAGTTTGGGACTTGCAAACATATAAATGTTTGAAGTGTGTCCCAAACATATACATGGTTCCTGCAGAATATGTTTGGGATAATATGCTACAGAGGCCGTTTTTTTCAGCGTGTATTTACTAAGGTGTAAAAAGTAACTTAGTTTTAAAATCCGTTGGCAATTGACTGAAATATTGAAGTTTTCGTTAAGATAAAATTTTTGCTTGAATGACAAAGTTCCAGTAAGAGCTTAACTCACGTAAATATATAGTTTGTTTTTTAATATAGTTTTTGGTAATGACTTCTTTATCACTTTGAATGTGTCTACATAAAACAACGTTTGCAATTTGATAACAATCGTGTACAATTACAACTAAAATTTGCGACAAACGTATTAGATTTTGCTATATTTGTGGGTCAGTTACTGATATCAGTCATCGGCGTGATTTTAGAAGCAATATTACACTCAGAGAACTAACAGATTGAGACGAAGTTGCAGCAACCGTAAATTCGGCTATTACCACCAAATTGCGGTTGCCACAACCGAATTGAGGTTGTCACGACCAAATTTAGTCCTCGCAACTGAAATTCGGTTGAAGCAACCCCCTTTCCTAATTGATTCCCCTGTGGCAACTGAATCTTGAATTATATTCGTTCTCTCAATCAAATTTTCTAAAATTTCGCTTGGAACAATCGAATTAGCAATTAATGCGGATGCAGCAACTGAAATTGGTACCTAATTCGTTTGGAGTAATCGATTGTAGCGTCAATTGAGGTGCTACAACCGAACTTGGCATCAATTCGGTTGTCACTACCGACTTTGGTATCGGTTTGGTCGCAATAACCGAATTTCGTATCAAGTCGGTCGCAATAACCGAATTAACCCTTAAGTCAGTTGCAGCGACCGACTTCGGCGCCAATTCGGTTGCTGTAACCGAATTTCTCATGAATTCTGTAGGTACAACCGAACTTCATTTTCAATTCGGTTACCACAACATAATTCTATGTATTTAAAACTGGACGTTTAAAATTCAAAAAAAAATACAGGGTGGCTGATGAAAGCCGCTACCAAACAAAAATTTAATAACTGTTTTTCTATTAAATGAATCTGGTTAATTTTTTTTTTATTTTGCAGATTGATTTTTTTATTTAACAAAAATGGATGACTGGGATACTGAAACAAGAATTTGGACTGTTCGCCGCTATCACGCACTGGAGTCCGTAGTTTCGGTACAAAAAGAGAGTATAGGGGCACGTTTGGCGGCAATCCTCCGAGCAGATGGAATATAATGAGACATGTTAACAATTTTGCCGACCATGGGACAGTCAACACAAGGCCTTACCCTCGAAACCCTTCAGTTCGAACGGAGGAAACAATCGCTGCTGTAGCTGCTGCCATACAAAACAATCCAAGAGTTTCGACAAGAAGCTTATCTGCTCAAATGGATATCAATTATGCACATATAAAATGCAAATGGCCAACAAACTGAATACAGCAGACTTCCCGATTCGCTTGGAATTTTGCCAGAAGATGCTTCAAATGGTGGAAGAGGACGGAAACATGTTGAACTGTCTTTTCATGTCTGACGAGGTCCATTTCGATTTAAACGGCAACATAAACAAACAAAATAGTCGAATATGAAAAGCCTGCAACCCACAGATACTCCATGAGACGGAATTGCATCCACTTCGTGTCACAGTGTGGTGTGCAGTTTCATCACGCTGCATTGACGGGCCCTGCTTCTTCGAAGAAAACGGTCACACCATTAAGTTTACTGGAGACCGTTACTTGAGCATGTTGCGAGAGGTTTTCTATCCAGAATTACGCCCAATGAGAATTTATTTCAACTCTGTGTGGTTTCAGCCAGATGGTGCAACTCCTTACATAGCCCGGCCTGTTATCATTGTGGATTTGTTTGAGGTCAAATGTGAAATGAGATATACAATCAATTATGACGGACAACTGCCCGTTCTCCCTCTCGATCTAAATTTTATGTAACGGACTCTGGAAACTCCTGTGCGTATTATAGCTTTAAAGAGGAAAGCGTTTTAGTATTATTTAATACTCTCATACCCGAAGAAACCTCCGGAATATCAAATTCGACGAAGAGTACAACATTTTTGGTTTTGTGTATGTGTTTTATATATATGAAAATGTGCTACCAAGGTGAGACACGATTTTGAGGAAAGAAACTGGAAAGGGCATCTTTGTTTGCCACTAAACATGATGCTGTTCACATTTAAACACAAGTGAGTTTGGGACTTGCAAACATATAAACATATAAAATTACACAAAGTCTTTCCAAGATTTTCTATGTAAAAATACCTTATATTTTTCACCCTGACAAAGAATAACTTTATTTGAAGTCCCGATATATCCCTGAATAAGTTGTTGCTATAAAATGTATAACTTTTGGTTGTCTATATTTGTCTGATAGCGACAGAATCGGTCATTTCTATAACATTTCCAAAATTTAGCTATGCTACATAGTTCTGTTATTGTAATTACAAAGCTCTGCTAACATAGTTGGTTTGTGTCTCTGCTAGTTAAATTATAATTTATCTTAACACACATATCCAATCGCTAAGAATTTGAGAATCTTCTTCCTGGGTTATTACTTAATGATGTCGCCTTCTCATCAGTGCTGGTCTGGGTACTGGTGGTCATATGGTCACAATTAAAACAAATTCAAAAGGTTAACTAATTTTATTAATTCGAATTTAATATGACTTCCAATTAAGACAAGTTAGTAATAAATGTATTCTCCGTAACTACTTTGCTACTCAAATTCATGTCAGCAGCAAATCAATCTTTCAGTATCTGACAAATTTGCTCTTCCCCTTAAAGATTAATAGCTGATTTAAGAGAATTGTAAAACTATTAATTTAAAAAAAAACAACCACAACATTACTACTATGTTAATACCCCCCCCCCCCCCGTTAAGTGCAATGTACAACATGATTTAGCAGACTATAATTAAATGATATATTACAAAGATAAACAACGAATTAAATACTTCCCACGGCTACGGATTTTTATTAATTATTCATACATCGAAAGTCATACAAACGCCTGTACGCAATTGTGCGTTATTGAATTTCAAAATTTAATTTTATTGAAATTTACTAGTATATAAACTGACAAAGAGAGAAGAAGAGAGAAAAACACACAGAGAGAGGGAGAGACAGAATTACAAATATGTAATCTGTAACCTGTCGTATGAAAAATATTACTTATAGAATAATTTGAACGTTAATTCATAATAAAAATCACAAAGTGTTAAATATGATCCGTCGACCATATCATAATATCCATAGAGTAAGGACACCTAGATGTGACATCTTTCTCATCTGACGCTTCATTTTACACTCTTCATGGTGAGGTCGGTGCGATAGAGAGTTATTTGGTTTAAAATGATTTACACCAGGTGGAGTTACAAGAACTTTTGGCTTTAAAAATTTGTCATGTCTTTTTGGTTGAGAACTGAGAAATTTAAATGTATTTTGGACATTCTTGTTACCTTTTATTGTTAGTATATATTTGTGGTGTATTTACACAAACATTTTAACACACAAAACGAAATTCCGTTACTGGCTTCTGGTTGGTTGGTTTGAACTAATGCCTCTATCTGCTGTTATTAAAAAAATTTCAACATGCAACTCCCATATGCAACCACACCAAACTTAGTGAGTTTACTGAGAGAAGTCGCTACTATAGGTATATGATTACTCTATGATAATATGTTAGTGTACTAACGGGTGGTACCTTTAGTACCTCTTAAAATCATTAAAAAATGGTGTCCCATTAGATTCCATGAAGAGATTAAGAAGAGCTTCTCACAAACCAGTGAGCTGTCCGCGTTCTAGTTTTACACTCACGTCACTAAGCAAGGTGACCGCCGTCGAAAGATATTTAAGGTGGTCAGAGCAGGGATCGAAACCACGTTCTCATGCACAAGAGCTACGCACACTACCATTGCACCTCCGAATCACATATATATTTTTTTTCTACTCCAAATATTGGCTTTCAGTCAGTATCATACCTTCGTGGACCAAAATTGGTCGCTTTACGGTTGAACAATGTTGGGAAATATTGCAAACTTTTTTCCAAAGTGTGTCTCGCGTTGCCAACACTGTGCGTCTGTTGAAAAGAAGTTTTGGCGCACCCTCTATGCGTTTGTCCAAAATGAGACTAGCTTAATAGTAGACAACACTCATTATCCCCGTCGTCGTACGGTGCGTACCAACGATACTGCGGCTGCTGTGGCCGAACATGTGAAACTCAATCCAAGAACATCGATTAGTTATCGATCTCAACAACCCGGCCTTTCACTCACCAGCATGATAAGACTTTTGCACAAAAGATCTCGCTTTCAAGGTCGAATTGGCTAAGTCATTGATGGCCAACGACATTCACTTCGTTACGGCTTCTCAGTTTGGGACTTACAGAAGGTTTGGACCTTAGAGAAGGACATCGGATTTGACCGAAATATCAATCTTTCTGACGAGGTGCATTTTCATCTCGAAGGCTATGTTAACAAACAAAACAGACGGATCTGGAGATCGGAATACCTGCACGATATTGTCCAGAAGCCAATGTATATACACAGAGTTTGGTGTTGATTTTGGAGTGGTTGCATTATTGGCACACTTCAGTCAGCGGCGATCGATATACGGTGAAAAATTTGTGCTTTTTTTGTTATTCGAATGCAAATATAACGTGATTGTATCTTGTCGCAAATATAGTATACTTGTGTTCAAACACATTGTGTTTGCTATTTAATATTACATGTTTGAGACACAATGATTAATAGGTTATAATATATGTTTTTGTGACCGAAATGTGGGTTTGTTTGTTGGAAGCAGATGAAAACAAAAACGTGACAGACAACAAAGAAGCAAAAATGACGCAGATCATCAATTCATGAAATCAATGCTTGTAAACATGAACATGGGACCTGCAATATGTTGCTGGGGCCGTTATTATGGACGTTATTGCGGACGTTGTATCAGCTGAATTGGAAGATATGAAATTGGGTAATCTTTGGTTTCAGCAGGATGGCACAGCACCATGTCACACAGCTCATCAAGCAATCTATCTGTAGCGCACTATGTTCGGTTCCGTCTTGACGATGTTAATTGACCGCCTCGGATCTGCAATTTGATCCGTATAGACTTTTTCCTGTGGGCTGCTGTTAAAGACTGATGCTATGCGAATAATCTAGAAATGATCCGCACCCTTAAGGCTAATATCATCCGAGCCATTTGTGAGATAGAACCAGAAACCATCCGCAAAGTCTTGAAAAATTGGAGTGACAGGATGAACTACTACTATATCGCTGCGGAAGCTACATGAATGTAATCGAGTTCCACAAATAACGGGACTATTTGGTATCTATACTAATATTATAAAGATGAAACGTTTTTGAGTTTGTTAGTTGGTATGGGGTAATCTTCTACACTACTCATCCGACTTTAAAAATTTTTTTACCAGTAGAATGCTACTTTGTCACTGAGTAATTTATTTATATATATGTATTTATATATTTCATATTTTATTTTAAAAAACAATATGCATCGCTTCTATAATTCATGATGAAGTCTGCCGTGATTGATAGTTTCTATACCAAACTACATTAAGTTTAGTTCGTTTTATTTAATTTTTAAAAATAAACTTGTATTTGGAGCACCCAGTATATGGAATGTATCTTTTGGACATACTGTACGTGTAACTAAATATAATGAATTTGTTTAAACATCTACATACACAATACACAGACACGTATAGGCACCATTGCGTATACATACGTTGATGTGTAAAAAAGTTGTAATTTGGAGTGATTTATATGAAACCATTGTACAGTAGTTATTTCAACAACTTGTATATAACAACGCAGGTTCAATTCCTACACTGATCACCTTTAACTCCAGCGATGTTTTCCTCGCTTGTTAAATGTGACACTATCGAGTAATGGTGCATGTAGAGGATTGTCAAAAAACTTTAGGAATCGGTTTAAAACAGCGCATGCATTAGCTCGAGATCGAGTCACTCCAGAGACAAGAACTGGCGAACCCGAGCCGACTGATTTTATTTTGACTCTCGGTTCGTGAGATCTTGAAGCCCGGCTCGTGAGTCGACTGATTTAATAGCCCGAGTCGAGATCGGACTGATTGAATTTTGGTCTTCAACCCGCGAGCCAAGATTCGCCAGATTCAAATTTGTGTCCCGGCTTGAGAGCAGGATCTCAACTTCCGGCTCGCAGGTCGAGAGCCGTTCATTAAACTTTTGCTCCCGGCCGGAATTTTATAGAAAAAAAAAGTAAAAATAATAATTTTTTATTAAAATTGTGTATTTTATATTTAAATATTAACAAAATTATTATTATTTGTAAGCAGGTTTCCTATTTTATGGGTAATGGGTTACCCCAGGTAGCCCATCCCCATTTTTGATAAGAAATATGAAAAAATTAGGAAAAATATCTACATCTCAGAAACGGAGCGTCGAATCGAAAAAAATAACTAATTTTTGTCGGGTTTCAAAAGTTTTCCATAAAGTGGGTCAATACATATGGATGAAACGGTGCGTCCAAATGCAAACATAATAATTTTTTTACAATTTTTTTCAGACCCTGTTACCAATTGATGCCTTTCATACAGCATCTATTTTTTTTTAAATCCGTTGAACTAACATTTTATAACTATGTAAAGATTTATTCGAGCGTTCCTATTCTATTTAAAATAAAAAAGGTTAGAGCGTTAGACCTATTTTAAATTACTGTATTCTCCAATATTTCGCTACCCATTGGGTAGCATCGTCAGGAAGGTAAACAACAATTACTAATTAAAAATAAACTAATGAATTAATTAGTAATTGTTGTTTACCTTCCTGAAGATGCTACCCAATGTAGCGAAATATTGAAGCAAAATATAATTTAAAATAGATCTATCGCTCGAACATTTTGATTTTAAATTTTATAACTTTAAAATCGCTAAAACACACATATGTATGTGTTACAAGTGATGTCGTATTAAAGACGTCCATTGGTTAAAGCCTCATACGGAGTAAACAAACTTATTGTTTTTGCGATTGGACGCACCGTTTCCGATTTTTTATTTGAACGATTTTCTTATTTTAACGATTTTTTGAAAAAAAAAATTCTTCCATACGATTGGACCACTATACGAAAACACCTTAGAAAAAGAAAAAAAAAAACAAAAAAAAAAAGGTTTCCCATTACATCCCATGAAGGGACTGGGGAGAACTTCTCACAATCACTGAGCTGTGCGCTTTCCAGTTTTCACTCACTGATTGGGACCTACAGTTTTACACCGATTCCGAACGGTATCTTTGAGAAGCATTTTCATGGCTAAATACTCGATAGTGTCGCCGTCACTATGCGAGGTGACCGCCGTCGAAAGAAATTTTAAGGTGGTCAGAGCAGGGATCGAACCCAGGATCTCAAGTACAAGAGGCGCGCACACTAGCCATTGCACCACCGACGGCCCCGAAAACCCCCCGAAACCCCTTAGAAACCCGTTAAAATTAGTTCTTTGTCATAGTTATATCTAAGTTTCAGAGATATTGGCATAAGGGCGTTTTAGCGTATTTTGAATTGAGACTTGAGAATTCAGATTGAAAGTGATGCCGCATTCGAGACGACCATAGGTTAAATACTCCTATGGAGGTAAAATATGTTTTTTTTGCGATTGGGTGCACCGATTCCGAGTTATAACCATTATTTATTTTATCGATTTTCCTATTTTGGCGATTGCTTTCAAAAAAAATTCTTCCATACGAGTTGGACCACTATACGAAAACCCCTTAGAATGCAGCAAAAATTAGTTCTTTTTGGATTGGGCGCTCCGTTTCAAAGATATATAAATTTTTTATAAATTTTTTACATTTTCGACCTAGAATGGGGATGAGTTACCCTGGGTAACCCATTACCCATCGCCGTGGGTAATAACTAAAGGCCACTTACCCATTCTCCATGTGTAATGGATAATCGTGTAGGGTAATTTCCCTTCGTCGTGGATAGCTACTCATTATTTCCCCCATACCTTGTGGGTAATGAGTAAACGTTCATTACCCCCAGTAAACCAAATTTGCCGACAATGTCTGATATCAGACAATTCTGAACAATATCTGAACTCTATCGAGAATTCTTACCGGACGCGTTACGAATTCTGTTCGATTTGTCTGTGGGATATTTATTAATATTTTGTTCAGACTTCTCTTAACCACTTCGCAACGAATTCTGAACTATTTATCTGAGGTATTTGTTATTTTGCTTCATATTTTACAGTTATTGTTATTGTGTTCAGACATGTCGGAACTAATTCTGAACGGATTCTTAACTGTTTGGCTGAGGTATTTTTATATTTCAAATTCTTGTTTTTTGTTCGTTTACATTTACGGTAATAGTCTTTTGTTCTATGCATTGTAGTTTTGTAATGTTTTCTTTATTTCATGTTTTAGTTCTCTTTAAGCATTCAGGGCTACTGTTCTTATCGTGTATCAGCAAAAAAAAAAAAAGTTACAATTAAAATTATAAAAACATATTAACACGTTTTGGTATAATTTGTTTGAAAAAGAAATAATTTTAGCTAAATTTGTTTATTTAAACATGTCTCGTCAAGCCTTCAGAAAAAAAGTGAAAAGAGAGGCACAACACTTACTAAGTTCCTCATTGGACCCAGAGAAACCTGAAGAAAATACTGAAGGTCAAGGGATTTGGTGTAGCGATGCAAATGGTAATGAAAATTCTAATCGGAATAGTGATAGTGGCAATAACGATTTAAAAAGCAATAACGAAATGGAAATAAATGATGTGAAAATTAATGATGCTGATTGTGACGAAAGAAATTATAAGCATGGAACCTATTGCACCTTAGGTAATTTTTAAGTCTTTGGTCGGTAAAATATTCAATATCAGTTCTAGCAATGAACGAATTGCAGAATCAGTTAAAAGTTTTTGATAATAGCTTGCCAAAAGATGTACGTGCATTGCGTGAGACGTCCAGAAATACAACTGTCATGGAAACGGGGAAGGGATCATTCTTTCATTATGGTTTGGAAAACTGTTTCACAGATTTTGTGTACCAAACAAATTCTCAATACATTCATTGAAAAATTGAACTTAAAGATGGAACATTTTAATGGAAACAAATTAACATGTTTCCAGCATTGCTTTCTGAATATTCGTTTAGATTTTGATGTGCAGGATGAATTTTTGACCATTACAATTAGAGAGTTTTCAAAACATTGAACATTAATTAACCATCTTAACATGAAACGATTCAAAAAATTCTTCGAAGTTTGCGACCGGTCTCGGCATAACTTTTCACCGGAATTCTGTAACTTTTTAGCGACAAAAGTCGGTAGGTAAATTGTCAAAGATTATAAAATTCAAATACAAAATTTCCGAATTTTTGACAATTTAACTACCGATTTTTATCGTTAAAAAGTTACAGAATTCCGGTGCTAGTATATTACGTTTAGCATTTCGTTTGTTACTGCTGCTAAAATCGTAGGCAAATAACCTATGAAATAAATAGTTTTGGACTACATTAAATTAGATCCATTCAATCCGACGGACTGATTTCATCAAATATATTATTCCTGTATAATGGTTATCCTCTCAAATCATATTGCAATAACTGACTATTGTGCCACGCGCACAATTACCATTTCAATTGATAAGTATTTTAATTTTTAAATTCAATCATGCCAAAACTGGTTCACCTAAACAAATGTTGTTCACTTTTAAACCAAAGTGCATCATACGCACAGGTTTATAGCGTTTTAATTGATATTAAAACGTATAATTTGCAAAACTAGTATTTATGTTAAATAACAATTTAAATCAAAATATGTTTTAATTAAAAATTAAACATATACCATATGCAGAAACATGAACGTAATCCAAACTGGACTTTATCGTTATTTATGTGAAATTTAAACATAAATTTAAAATATTTCAATGGTCACTAATATCACAAAAACATAAAAATTATTTCATTTGTTTTAATTTCAATAATTTAAAGACATTTCCAATGGCATGACTCATGTGGATATGATGAATCTCATGCACAGTTATCTATCATTGAGAAATACCACAGAAGGTCGTTGCCAGAGAGTTCTCAAAATAGCAGTGGGCAATACACCTACTGTTATACTAAAGGCTCTGAGGAAATTAACTCTTTATCTTGGATCTTGTGATTTAACATCACTTTCGTCTTCTTGAACGCTGTTCTTCAAGCAGAACTTAAGATGGTTACGAAAAGTGTGAATTAACTACGCGCTGAAAAATCTGTCTTTGTCTGTTGTTTGGATGCAAATATAACGTGTTTGTAGTTTCTCACAAAATTTATTATACTTGTGTCGAACCGCATTGTGTTGGCTACTCAATATTACATGTTGGAGACACAATGATCAATATGTTAAAATGTATGGTATTGTGATCCAAATATGTTTTTTTTGTTTAAAATTGCCGAAGACCACAAAGAAACAAAAATATCAATTCATGTAAACAATGCTTGTTAATATGTACATTGTTTCTGCACGCTGAAAATCTGTCGTTTTTTGTTGTTTGGATGCAAATATGACGTGTGTTTCAAGCTTGTCGCAAAAATATAATATATTTGTGTCCAAACACATTGTGTGTTGCTATTCAATATTACATGTTGGAGAAACAATGATAAATGTGTTATAAGATGTGTGTCTGCGACCCAAATATAACTATGTTTGTGATACATATACAACTGTTGTTTGCACTGTGAATACTCCCTCGAGGGCAAGAGAATAAAAGAGGGACAACGAGAGAGACTATCTTGTAAGTGAGTCTTGTAAGTGAGTCTGTATTCTATATTATGTATGTGTGCTAGCAAAGTGGGAAACGATTTTGAGGAAAGAAACTGCAAAAGGGCAGTAACGTGAAGTCATTTATCTGTCCGAATCATTACTGAGAAATTCGGAACGGAGAACCATTTGAGAAATAAGTGTAATAAAAACAACACAAGTAATAAATCCACGCTTGGCTTGCACGAACTTGATTTGTATATAAATATCTTGTTTGTGTACTAACGCATAGCTGAAACCTTCTGAAAACAACAATATGAGAGACAACAAAGAAAGGAGAAGCAAAAGAAAAGCAGATTCTCATTTCATGAAAATAACGCATTCAATGCAACATAATGCATTCAATGCAACTGGAAGTAAAACGGGTCGATTTAAATCTTTTAATTGTTTGTATTAATTATTTATAAATGCGGATTAATATTGATAAAATTAATTTAAACCGGTACATAAATTTCAGTCAGGTGAACCGACTTAATCATACCCTCACCCTAAGTCATCCATAGCGTGGGAGTTCTGTTAAAAAACGGCCATACTCAAAAGTGACCATATTCAGCAGCAGATTGCCGACATTGCGCTAAATATTATTAAATACCCAAATTAGTTAATTTCCCTCCCAATATTTATATGCGAGGTACATGCCCAGAATGGGCATGGCAAGTTGTTGCCAAAATTTTGATCAGTACCAGATTTTATTAAGATCAGTTATGATGTATTGCAGATATCGAGTCGGCAAAGCCCAAATACGCCCAACTTTTTTATGGGAGTTTCGAAACTGCGCGTGGCACAATAGTCAGTTATTACTTATACAGTAGCTTTTAGCAAAATATTGCCTAGTACCGAATTTTATTAAAATCACATGTAGTTTACGAGAGTTATCGTGTCGATCAACCGGTCATCCGCCCAACTTTTATATGGGACGTACCAGAATGGGTGTGGCAAAACAGCTCATTTTCTATAGGAGAGCTTTATTTGGCTAAATACTAACTAGTACAAACTTTCATAGAGATTGGTGTGGTTTTGCGGGAATTCTCATGCCGAACAGCCAGACGCCCAAACAACTTTTGTATGGGAGGTATCACAATGGGCGTGGCAAAATCACCCTCGTTTTAATCGGTGATTAGGTTTTGATAACGTGAAGCCTTATACCTAATTTCATTAAGGTCGGAAGTGTTTCACGCGATTTATCGGATTGCCAATCCGGTCGAATACCCTGTTTTGTATGGGAGGTACCAGAATCGGCGTGACAGTCTCGCCCATTTTCTCCAGTTAAGTAGGCATTTACAGATTATTAACCGTTGTGAGAGTTGAAGCTAATCGCATCTTCCAGAAGAAAGGTTTGAAAGAAATATGATTTTGTTCTAAATGTGTCGATTTGTATGGGAGGTACCAGAAGGGGCGTGGTTAAAACGCCCATTTTCAATCCCAAACTAAATATTGGCAAATAATAGTCATTGACAAAGTTTCATTGTCATCTGTAAAGATTTACGGCAGTTATCGTGTTGACCAGCCAGCCAGAGAGACAGACAGACAGACAGACATGGGTCAAACGTCTTAAAAAGTTCTAAAACGAATTTCGTCCAAAGATACTAAGGGTCTAATGTGGCTCCTTCTATGTGTTAAATTTTTTTACGTATTAAATTATATATACCCCCATCCTATGGTGAGGGTATAATAAATAATACTTACATATTGGCATCAAAGGATAATTCGTTTCTAAATATTATTATGTTTGTGAGCAAATGCGCATATGTTTGGCCGTAATTATATGCAGGTTTTGGCGAAACATGCGAAAGTATATGGATGTATATGGATGCAACAACATTGCAGGAGCCATGTATATTTTTGCAAGCATTGTTTTCATGAATTGAAAATCTGCTGCATTTTTTACTTTGTTGTGTATCATGTTTTTGTTTTCAGCAGTTTTCTACAAATAAATGTATATTTGGGTAACCAAAACATATATTATAACATACTATTTACTGCGGCTCAAGTATGTAATATAGAATAGCAAACACAATGTATTTGGACGCAAATATACTAAAGGGTGACTCAGTAAGATTGCACTTTTTAAATTTAGTGTAATTTTTTTATGCAAGTGGCAACTCTGAAATTCGGTTTACGAAAGAACAGCGCGTTAAAATTGTGACAACTTATTACAAAAATTTGGACAGTTATGCTGAGACCGCTCCCAAACTTCGAAAAATTTTCAATCGAGAAAGTGCACCTAATGTGTCAACCCTTCGAAGAGTGGTAAAAAATTTGAAGAAACCGGATCGGTTATGGACAGTAAGACTCCTGTGCGTCAACATACCGGTCGGTCTCTTGAAAACTTTGGTGCTGTAAACGAGAGTGTCGCCGAAAACCCGAAAACATATCAATGGGTAATGGAGCAATGTGAAGTCAATGCAAATTTTCCAAAAAAGAAGTCATCGTCTCTCATGAATCACATTTCCATCTAAATGGCTTCGTGAATACACAAAATTGTCGAATTTTGGGCTCAGAAATCCTACGAGAAACAAATGCACCCACAACGAGCAACTATTTTGTGCGTTTTTTGGTCAGGCGGGTAGATTCGGACTTATTTTTTTTTTTGCAAATGAGACCGAAATTGCAGTGACTGTGAACGGCATTCGTTACAGGAGCATGATAACGGAATTCTTGTGCCCTCTACTGTACAGCATGGATCTGGACGATATGTGGTTCCAGCAAGACGGTGCCACCTGCCACATCGCGCATGAAACAATCAATTAATTGCAGCAACGATTTCCAGAAAAAATTATCTCAAGAAATTCTCATGTCAACTGGCCACCACGAACATGCGATTTCTTTCTTTGGGGTTTTGTGAAATCTCGGGTTTATGTGAATAAACCAAAAACCATTCCTGAGCTCAAATCTTAAATCCAACGCATCATCGATGAGATACAGCCATATGTCTGTGAAAAAGTCATGGAAACTTTCACGAAAAGGGTAATGACCTGTTAATAGAGCCGTGAGCGCCATTTGATGGATATTTCATTCCATACTTAATCGGAGCTTGTTTTCTTTGCAATCCAATAAAAAAAATCACAGTTATCTCAATAACTACGTGTTTTTATATTAAAATGAAAAAGTGCACTCTTACTGAGACACTCTATATATTTACAACAAGCTACAAACATGTTAAATTTGCATCCAAACATCAACAATAATATAGTTTTTCAGCGCGTGGAAATTCCGTATTAATAATTCACAATTCTCCGCTTGATTGTCAAACAGGATATATTGTTATTGTTTACGGCGGATCCGATGGAAATAAATGCATGAACTTCCTCGAAATTATACCGTACGCTGACAAATTTGCCCTTTTTATGTTTGGATGCAAATATAACGTGTTTGTAGCTTGTCACAAATATATATTACTTGCGCACAAATATATTGTGTTTGCTATTCAATATAACACGTTTGGAACACAATGAATAATAGATTGTAGTAAAGGGTTTTTCAATAAGAGCGCTACAAAAGTTTTTTTAAATAAAACAAAACCGGTTTTAGATACCAATGAAATTCTTTATTACCAATGAAATTCTTTATTCCTGTTCGAAAGAACGGGCACGCTTGCAGAAGTCCAGACGCTGAACCCAATTTTCGACGGTTCTCAAGCATAAATCGGCCGATATTGCTGCAATTTCATATTTGATATTCGTACGAAGTTCATCAATCGTCGCTGGCTTGTTGGCATAGACCATAGACTTGACGTAGCCCCACAGGACCGAGGCGGCCAATCGACTGGGCCATATCGTGGGATAACACGTTCACCAAACTTGGTTCCCAATAAATTGATTGTGGCATTCGCTGTGTGGCTTGTGGAGCCGTCCTGTTGGAACCACATGTCGTCCAAGTCCATATTATCCAATTGGGGCCAAAAATATTCGGTTATCATTGAACGATAGCGATTCGCATTCACAGTAATGTGCCGGTCTTGATCATCACGGAAGAAGTACGGCCCAATGACGCTGTCGGCCCATAAACCGCACCAAACCGTAATTTTTTCGGGATGCAATGATGACTCATGGATTACGTGTGGACTGCTGTCTGACCAATAACGCATATTTTGCCTATTGACGACGCCATTCAGCCAGAAATGAGCCTCATCGCTGAAGATGATTTTCCGATGAAAATCCGAATCATTTTCAAGTTGTAGCTCAGCCCAATTCACGAACATACGACGCTTATGGTGGTCAAGCGGCTTCAGTTCTTGCGTCAGTTTGATCTTGTAAGGATGTAGGCCAAGATCTTTTCGCAAAATTCGCCACAAAGACGTCACAGAGATGCCCAACGCTTGAGAACGGCTTTCTTGAACTGAAGCCTCAGCGGCAGCAATATTCTCGACACTACGGGCACTTCTTTCTCTCACTGGCACGGGAACATTTTGTACTGTGCCTGTGGATTCAAATTTTTCCACTAGACGCTCAATTGTTGATCTGGTAGGACGATTATGGCGACCATAAATTGTACGTAGCGCTTTTAAAGTTTAGGCCACTGACTCCAAATTTCGGTAGTAAATTTTAATAATTTCGACTCGTTGTTGGCTTGTATATCTTTCCATGATGAAATGGCAAACCTTGCTGAAGAGAAATGTCAAAAGAGCGGGAAAAATATGGCGTCGTTTGCTGCCCCTATCGATTTACTTTTGTAGCGTCTCTGTTGAAAAACCCTTTATATGTAAGTGTGACACAAATGCGGGTTTGTTTATTTAAAATTGCTGAAAACAAAAACGTGACAGACACAAAAGGAAGAAAGCAGCAGGTCCTCAATTCACGAAAACAATGCTTGCAAACATGTACATAGTTCCTGCAATATGTTACTGGGTCCATTATTTTTCGGCGTGTGGTTATCGGCGATCACATATTATTCCAATCGGTTTCTACTCATTGTCGTGCAAGACACCTTTAGTGATTCCAGTCCGATCCATGAAAACATTGTTTTATTCTCCTCATTTACTGTCAAACCCATGGATTCTATTTCAATTCTGCTGCAAAATCTTGTTACGATTTACCGTGATGTCAACATCAGTTTCATACAAGATCAGCGTATGGCTTTTGCTGCAAATGGTAAACTGTACCATACTCTCACACGCATTCATCTATTACATCCATTGAACAAAGTCTTTGTTGTCATAATTCACAATAAACATTTTCCGCAGTGTAATTTACATCAAATACTAAACATGTCCAATCGAGCTTATACCTTAATCAAGTGTGCTAAGTTAGGTTGACCTTTGTTTCTCGTTACCTTAACAAATTATTCAAAATTAATAGGGTTCATTCACCCAAATGCCCAGGAAGGTGTTATTGAACCTTTTTTCAGCTGTGCACGTATGTGTGAGTGTGTTAGGTGACATAAGGGTATCATAAATTTCTAAGTCGGTCTTCCACGACGAGGACACCTTTTTGTATAATTTCATGGATATTAAACTTTATGGTCGTTAAACAATTGTTATTATTATTTACTCCTAGCCAAGGATCCTTTTGGAAGGAAAATTGCCACAAGACGTTTTACAAAAATTATGGATAAGTGTTTGTGTATAAAGCAGTTACATGTGCATGTATAAATGTAAGGTCCTAAGTGCCTAAGCGATTGTATATAACTTTGCGTATGCATACATGAGCTAAAGTCCTTGCAGTAAGTGTAACTATGTATGTATGTGAGTGTTGCAGCTCCTCAGGACCAACTAGCACAGTCTCATATTTTCACAATGTTAAGTGTTTTTAATACGATATGCATTTTCTTTTCTTGTTTTCTTTTGTTCGAGTTTTGTTTTTGTAGCAAAGACAACTGTGGTCTCAAGGCACAACAACTCTGTGGAAATATGTGCAAAGGCGACAACCGCAACAAGGACAATGACAACGGCAACGACAATGAACGTAATAAAATCTAAGGAAAAATAAAACCCAACGACAGCATCGAAATTGTCTCTGCAGTGTCTGCTGACCAGAATAGCATAGATTTTGTATTTTACGATGCGACTTTAGTCGAGAATGTTAGAATGTTCGTTGACAATTGTTTTTGAAATCCTTAGAATATTTGATTAAAGTATAAAATAAGCAAGAAATAGTTGGAAATTAGGTTTGTTGTCATTTAAGATGCAACAGACAGAAGAATAAATGAAGTTTATTGCTCTAATAATTAAATAAAACTCTTGATGATAAGTTGTAAAGTGATGACAGTAAAATGTTGATAGTTCATTGAAGGGCTGGGTAGTCGAAGAAGGAGTTGCGGAGTTGAGCTTAGAAACGCAGTCGATGAAGTCGGTGTTGACACTGAAAAGCTTTTTAAATGGTTTTTCTTAAGGCCGATAGAAATTGAAATTTAAAAAATAAAACAAAAAATTTAATTTTAATTAAATTTTTTTTTTTCAAAACATAAAAGCATGCACGCTAAAAATGAGTCGTTTTTGTTGTTTGGATACAAATATAACGTGCTTGTAGCTTGTCGCAAATATAGTATACTTGTGCCCAAACACATTGTGTTTGTTATTCAATATAACATGTTTGGGGCACAATGATTAAGAGGTTATAATACACAGTGTGGCTGATGAAAGCCGCTACCAAAATATAATTTCAAAACTTTTTTCTATTTAATGAATCTGGTTAATTTTTTTTTATTTTGCAGATTGAATTTTAGAAAAAATGGATAACTGAAACACTGAAACAAGAATTTGGATTGTCCGTCGCTATCACGCACTGGAGTCCGTAGTTTCTGTCCAAAGAGTGTATAGGCGCACGTTTGGCGGCAACCCTCCGAGTAGATGTTATGGTCCATGTCCAGGTTAGGTCCAGGTCCAGACATGTAAACAATTGTTTCCGAACATAGGACAGTCAACAGAAGACCTTACCATCGAAACCCTTTAGTTCGGACGGAGGAAACAATCGCTGCTATAGCTGCTGCCATACATAGCAATCCAAGAGTTTCGACAAGAATCTTATCTGCTCAAATGGGTATAATCAAACAGTCATTGCAGTCAATTTGGCAGAAATATTTGGACTTATTCTTATATAAAATTCAAAGGGCCAACAAACTAAACGCAGCAGACTTCCCGATTCGCTTGGAATTTTACCAGAAGACGCTTCAAATGGTGGAAGAGGACGGAAACAGCAACATAAACAAACAAAATTGTAGAATATGGAGTGCTTCTATCCCACAGATACTCCATGAGACGGAATAGCATCCACTTCGTGTCACAGTGTGGTGTGCAGTTTCATCACGCTGCATTGTCGAGCCCTACTTCTTCGAAGAAAACGGCCACACCGTTACGGTTACTGGAGACCGTTACTTGAGTATGTTGAGAGAGTTTTTCTATCCAGAATTACGCCGAATGAGAATTTATTTCAACTCTGTGTGGTTTCAGCAAGATGGTGCAACTCTTCACATAGCCCGGCCTGTTATGACCGAATTGCGACGAAAATTTCCCAATGAGCTCATATCCAGAAACTCCACATTCCGTTGGCCCCCCAGATGGCCCGACCTTACTGCACCTGACTTTTTCTTGCGGGGTTATTGCAAACAGGAAGTCTGCAAAGCAAAGCCAACAAATTTGAATGAACTGAAGCAATCCATTCGAGAAACAATTGCGGCTATTCCTGTTTCAACTCCCCAAGCAGTAATGAACAACTTTTTGGTAAGATGCTGCACATGGATCAACGAGCAGGGGGGGGGGCATTTAAATTCCATTATTTTATTTAATAAAATTGAATGAGCTTTAACATGAATAAAAGAAAAATGAATTCCATACACTGAAAAAAAAGTTATTTGAGTTCCTTAATGTAGCAATATTCTTCAGCCACCCTGTATGTATTTGTGACCCAAACAACGTGGTTTTGTTTGTTGCAAACAGCTCGAAACACTGCTGTCTGTCACCACAAAGAAACTAAAAGCAGCAAGTCTTCAATTCACGAATGCAATGCTTGCAAACATGTACATGGTTCCAGCAATATGTTGCTGGGGCCGATACTTTTCAACGTGTATGTGGATTTGTTTGTTAAAAACTGTTGAAAGCAATAACGTGACAGAAAGTAAAGACACAAAAAGCAGCAGATCTTCAATTCAATGCTTGCAAACATGTACATGGTTCCTGCAATATGTTTCCGGGCCGTTAATTTTCAGCCTGAGTCGTTAACACTTCAAAATGATTTCGCGCATATGGCCACCGCGGTTGTTCGTGCCGAAGAGCATTCTGGATGTCCAATTTTAGGTAAATTTTTCGAGCATTTCTGGTCGGATGTCACGAATAACACGACCAATTATGGCATCCAAGGCGTTAATTGATGCTGGTTTATCATCGGAAACCAGTTACTTTACGTAGCCCCACAGGAAATAACGCCCCTTCATCTAAACCTTATTTCTGTTAGATGCGATTAGCTTCACCTCACACATTGGTTAATAATCTATAAACTTCTACTTAATGGGAGAAAATGGGCGAGATTACCACGCCCATTCTGGTACCCCCCCCATTTGCTCGGTTGTCGGCCGGGTTGTCATTCCGATAAATCGTGTGAAACACCTCCGACCTTATTGATATTGGGTATAAGGCTTCACGTCGTCAAGGACAATCATCCACTAAGGTAAGTACAAAAGTGCCTTGGCCGTCTGGTTGTTCAGCACTAGAAGCCTCGCAAAATCCAACCAATCTTTATGAAATCTTGTACAAGACAATATTTAGTCAAATGTCACTCTCCTATGGAAAAGGAGCGGATGACCGGTTGATCGACACGATAACTCTCGTTAACTACATACAACCGATCATAATGAAATTTATTACTAGGATCTTAATGTAATTTATTAAAGGCTACTGTGTAATTTATAATTGACTACTGTGTCACGCCCAGTTTCGTACCTCACATACAAAAGTTGGGCTTATTTCCGGTTGTCCGAATCCATATCTCCAGTAAACTACAACCGATCTTAATAAAATTTGGTACTGATCAATATTTTGGCAAACGTTACTGTGCAATAAAAAATCAAGAACTTCGCCAGGCCCATTTACCTCCCTACAAATATTGGGCGTACAATTGGTTGGTAGTCACAAAAATTCCCCAAAACCACTTAGGATCCTAACTAAGTTGGGTATTAAATAATATTTAGCGCAATGTCAATCTGCTATTGAATATGATCACATTTGCCACCCCCTTTCGTTCAACATAAGGGTGAATATAGTCGTTTCTTAACAGAACTTGGATGCCATGGATAACTTAGAATGAGGGCATGTCTAAGTCGGTTCATCCCCCTGAAATTAATGTACTGGTTTTGAAGCTGCAGTCAATAAATGTGAAGTAAAGCGTTTAAAATGTCCAAGTTGGAAGTCGTTTTTAATACGAGGGCGAATCAATAAGTCCGTGAATTTTCGAACTTCCCTCGTAGTTATATGAAATGGAACACTGCATCCATCAAGAACCACCTGTTAATAGACTACTGTCAAATTTTGAGCAAGTTCTGTCATTTACTTTGCGTTTAACAGCTGTTCAAATCATACAACCTCGTGCATTTTTTTAAAAATGGAAAAAAGTGAATTTCGTTTATTTTTGCGAAAAAAAAATAGTCAACCAAACCAAGGAACAGCTTGATAAATACTAAGGGGACTCCGCACCATCAATTTCAATGGTAAAAAAAGTGGTTTACCGACTTTCATTGTGGTCGCACAAGTACAAATGACGCTGAACGTTCTGTACGGCCAATTAAGGTCAATACACCCGAAAATGTTGAAAAATGGTGTTGGCCGATCGAAGAGTAAAAGTGCGTAAGATTGTTGATGCCATAGGCATTTCATATGGCAGTGTGGTTTCGATTTTAAATGATCAGTTGGGTTTAAGAAAGCTGTCCGCAAGATGGGTGCCGCGTTTGCTCTCAATTGACCATAAACGTAATCGTGTGACAACTTCAAACGATTGTTCGGAGTTCTGTAATTGGGCTACGAATTGGTACCTCAGTCGCCATATTCTCCGATTTTAGCCCCCAGTGACTATTTCCTATTTCCAAACCTAAAGAAATGGCTCGGTGGAAAGAGACTTAGCTCCAACTATGAAATTATTGATCAAACAAATGCCTATTTTATGGACCTCGAAAAATCCTATTTTTTAGAAGGGATACAAAAATTGGAGAAACGAAAGTGTATTGAGCTAAAAGGAGATTATGTTGAAAAATATTTTTTTTTTGCAAAAAAAAACTGTGTTTCATTCAAAAAGCCACGAACTTATTGATCCGCCCTCGTATTTCGACTCATGGACTTTTGCTTGATATTCACCTCACGGGCCAAGATTTTCTGTTTTCGCTGAATTCTTGATTTAATCGATTTCATAGCTTGCGGCATTCAAACTGAGCATGGACGGCCCTACCGGTGGCGGTCTCTGCATAGTCTTCTCAAATAATTTTATGCACTGGTAGAAGAACATGCGACTAATCACGAGTGAGCGGAGCGTTTTTCAATATCGCCGTTTTTCATTTCACACTTAAAAAGCGCTACAACAGCAATACGGTTTTCAATATCTGACCACTCCCTGGTGAAAACTGAAACGATTTTGAATTCCTAACACAGACCATAGACTAATACTTATAGTAGATATCCCACCAAATTTATGGCATTTGGCCTGGTGTGATATTTACGTTCGATGTTGAAAAGAATTGCTTTACTAATACCAGATAGAGGCAATGGTTCAAAACAACGAACAAAATAACAACAACAGCATTTCGTTTTGTGTGTTAAAATTATTGTGTTAAATACAACACAAATGTGTGCTAACAATAACAGACAACAAAAAAGTGTAAAACGCATTTAAATTTCACAGTTTTGCACCAAAACGACATGAAAAATTAAAGCAAGAAGCTATTGTAATTCCACCTGGTGTATGTCACTTTTCGTCAAACATCTCTCTATCACACCGACCGCATCACGAAGAGTGTGAAAGGAAACGTCAGATGAGCCAAATATTCTCTCTAGTATAAGATTACTCTTGTGGCCGTCGGTGGTAGTGTGCGTGGCTCTTGTACATGAGATCCTGAGTTCGATCCCTCTCTTAGTGACGGCGACACTATCGAGTATTAAGCCATGAAAAAGCTTCTCAAAATACCGTTCGGAACCGGTGTAAAACTGTAGGTCTCCATCAGTGAGTGTAAAACTAGAACGCGCACAGCTCAATGGTTGTAGAAGCTCTCCCTAATCCCTACATGGGATGTAACGGGAAACCATTTATTTATTGATTTTATGAGATTACTCTATGATACAGACTAAGGCTATAGTGGTAGTAGAGTAATTCTTTAAAGAGAGAACATTTGTCTCATCTTACGTTTCCTTTCACACTCTTCGTGGTACGGTCAATGTGATTGAAGCTGGTCGTCTTACACCAGGTGGAGTTACAAGAACTGTTGACTTAATGTCAGAAATTTGCTGAGCGAAATATGAAGTCTATATATATGTATTAGTCTATGCATGTGGTTAGCTTTCATAAACAATGTGGTAATACCAGGGTATGTTCAATTCTACTACTGGTATGGGTGTGTTCAGTGTTGTAAGAGTATCAATGGCCCTACTAAGTATATAAAGCGAGTCATTGTGAATATCATATGGAATAAAGAGAGTGAGCCATGTGAGTCCATTCTGTATTCTGCCATTAATAGTCGTTATCCTGCGAACAAAGAGAGTGTGCCGTGTGGGGTCATTCTACAGGGTGATTCAGGATGTTTCGGACAAATATCTCCAGCGTATTCCTTGGCTCATTTCATGAAGAAAAGTCCACTAGGACCATGTCCGAAAATGCAAGGGTGCGAAATGGCAGCGGGTTCAAAATTTTCGGATTGGTGGTCGGAGGGTAGTAGGGTAAATTTTCTAACTTCTGAGCCAGTGGTCGGATTTTTTTGTCTTTGGGCTTGTTGGAAAGGTCTTTAAGAGGCCTTTCAGAATAAATAAAAAAAAGTAGAAAAAAGTCAAATCGCCGAGATTCAGAGCTTTCGGAAAAAAATGGAAAAAAATGCACATAACCTCAATTTGCTCAGCCAGATGGCAGGTAACTTATGTTTTTTTACTGAATTTTTACTGAAATGCAAAAATGTTTGTTTTTGTTTTTGTAAGCGAAATAACAGCACACATTTATTTGTTTTTGTAAATTAACACGTTTAAGATTTTATTTTATTGAAATTTTCAGAAATGGTCATAACTTTGGAACGGTAAGACCTCTGGGCTTCGTTTAGGTCATTTTGGAAAGGTAAGAGGTATGGCTATCTGTCAACAGAAAAACATAAATAAAACATAAGAAACATAAAATCCGACCACTGGCTCAGAAGTTAGCAACTTTACCCTACTACCCTCCGACCGCCAATCCGAAAATGTTGAACCCGCTGCCATTTCGCACCCTTGCATTTTCGGACATGGTCCTAGTGGACTTTTCTTCATGAAATGAGCCAAGGAATACGCTGGAGATATTTGCCCGGCACTGCCTGAATCACCCTGTATATCCAGCGAAGCCTTGCCTATATTCTGTAAGCCTTAGAAAGTGTGATGCGTGAGGCCATTCTATATCCAGGGACTCCTTGCCAATATAATTTTCCTTCATATCCAATGAAGTGCAAACGGAATTAGGAAGTTTAAATGTTCCCACTCTATTTTGTATCTCAATTAGCTGATTATACTGGCCCATTAAACTACAGTGGCTACAGGGAGAACTCTAAGCAATTTTGAAAATACAAGTCAATTTTGTTCTTGCTTATTTTGTTTTCTAATTCTGTCACTTCCAAAATCGTTCACAACTTTACACCAAAATGCCAAGGGGATGATCTGCAGTCACTTAAATTAGTCTGCTGCTTAGGTGAGCAGAGAAAAGCGAAACAACAGCAGCAAAATCATTAGTTAATTAATTTTGTTAGAAAATCTTTGCTAACTAGTTGCCATAAAACGTAACTCAAAACCATCAATTCAACAGCGGCAGCACCACAAAATTGGATCCAGAATTTATAGACATGAACAATTGACGTCGGTCGTCGCGCCGTCTAATGTAATTAGTCGACAATTTGTAAATCATCACTCGATTGTTAGGCTGTCTGATGTTTAATTTTGAGATTTATTTATTTAATTAGTTTTTTTTTTAATATTTTTCATTTAATTTTCAATGCAATTTTTCGCCTTTTTTACAGAGAGAAAAATAAAATGATAACAATCACTTTCATTCATTTAGTGGTTCATTCATTGATTTCACTGGACGCTGATGATGATGATGACGATGACGATGACGACGACAACAATCATCGTCATTCTCCTGATTATGATGAGCCAATGATGTTAACACAACAACAAAAAAGTTATGGCCGTAAACAAAATGCAAATAACATAATTAAGTCGACTGATAAATATTTTGTAAACAAGCACTTTCCACTCAGACAACGTGTTAATTGTCTATTAACCAAAAAAAAAAATAAAATATAAAAACAGAAAAAATTAACATCTCGTTAGTTGAAAACATTTTGTTGTTGATCTTTTTGCAAGTAATTTGTTAATTGTTTCAGCAAATATTATATTGGGTGGTGGGTAAATTTAAGATAATTGCAGTTTAAATACTTACTAGTTTCGGGTCAATATGCCAGATGTTTAATAACCGAAGTGAAGTTGTCCCACCATGGCTGGCCCACTTTTCTGTACAACGTTAAAATATATCAAATCGATTGGAATAGTTGTAACGTCAATTCTAGTTACGTTATTTAGGATGTTATGTGTAATCTAAAATTCAGGACATTGATATGTGAAGAGATCCTTAAAAAGGATAAAATTTAACATTTTTAATATACGTTTCAGAAAAAGTTCACAAAGGTTAAACAAGATAAAAAATTTTTAAATTCTTTATATGGTTTTATACTTACTAGAAAATTTAGAAATAAAAACTCATGAACTATGAAACAAGACAAGATCCTTAAAATCGATGAAACCGAATTGCCGCTACATATGTATATGAAAATTTCTCAGAAATGAAGAAAACCAATATCCGCCATATATATTACAATTTCACAGAAAATTAAAAAATGTTTGCAAAATTTTCACACTGATTATTATTAGATATATATGGCGGATATTGGTTTTCTTCGATTTTAAGGACCTGGTCATGTTTCAATGTCTTTGAAATTTTTTCTAAAATTTCTACTTAATATTTACAATAATATCTGTGAATATTAAAGTGTGAAATTTTTCCAAACTTTTTCTAATTTTCAGATAAATTTTGATATATATGGAGGATATTGGTTTTCTTCGATTTGTAGGACCTTTTTTAATTTTCTGAGAGTTTTCATATACAAGGCGGGAATAGGATTTCGTGGATTTTAAGGACCTAGTCCATTTTCAATGTCCTTGACATTTTTTCCAAAAATGTCTTATCATTAACACTAGAAAAGTGTATGGAAGTAAGTGTAGGATAAAAATATCATACAATTTAATGGATAATTGCATTTAAAGGACTTTGTGTCCTTTGGATATCTCCAATGTCTATTTCGAACATTATGACACTTTATTAATGACCAGTGCAATGCAATTTAAATGCTTGGTTTGATTTAAATGCTATAAAATTTGAAGGTGGGCCAACTTCACACTACCATATACTACTGTGAAGTTAGCCCACCATCGAAATATGTGGGCTACGACGGTGGGCTAACTTCACGCTAGTTGTTTAATACGGTATGTTTGCTGCTATTTTGATTGGCAGCATTTTTTGAGAGGCAACAAAAGTGCTGCCTAGTCTTTAGTGATACTCTATTTATGCACAGTTGCACAGTTGGAAATTATCCATGTAAATGGAATTTAAATGCCCGATGTTTGTCATTTAAATAAGAATATTTTCTGTGAAATTTTAAATTCAGCCTTTAAACGACGAGTGTGAAACTCGCCCTTAATGTATTTACATTGTATGAAAATTTATGAACTATCAATTGCATTTCAGAGCCTAAAAATCAAGTTGAGAAATTGTGCTCAAAATCCCTTTTGTTTTGAAAATTCCATTATGTATCTTAGTTCCCGGACCATTTATGTGTGGGAAACCTTAAGACCAGTCTTTTGCTAGCGTCTGGTGCGATAGGTCGTTCGATTCAAATGATCTTGGGGCTTTAGCTCTTAGACCTGTCTTTTTCAAGAATATGCCACAATTTTGAAAATGGTGTCTAATGTAAATTTGCGTTGACTTTTATGTTTCTCGTAGAGAATTAGCCTACAACGAGAAATGGTTCAATAAAGGTTTCGCACGAAGTGAACGACACCGAACTGCACCCGAGAGTGTTCACAAACTCTAACGAGATTACGATGCATGGAGTTTTGCATCAAAAAGAGTTTGTTGCGTCGAATTTTGGAGAAGGGGCTGCGAATATTCCCCTATTACGAAGGCGGATCAATAAAGCCGTGACTTTTTGAATGAAACACACTTTTTTTAAAAAAAAATTATTTTTCAACATAATCTCCTTTTAGCTCAATACACTTAGTCCAACGTTTCTCCAATTTTTGAATCCCTTCCAAAAAATAAGATTTTTCAAGGTCCATAAAATAGGCAGTTGTTTGATCAATAATTTCATAGTTGGAGCTAAGTCTCTTTCCACCGAGCCATTTCTTTAGGTTTGTAAATAGGAAATAGTCACTGGGGGCAAAATTCGGAGAATATGGCGGATGAGGTAGCCCAATTAAACAACTTCAAACAATCCTTTGAAGTAATTACACGATTACGTTTATGGTCAATTGAGAGCAAACGCGGCGCGGCACCCATCTTGCAGACAGCTTTCTTAAACCCAACTAATCATTTAAAATCGAAACCACACTGCCATCTGAAATGTCTATGGCATCAACAATCTCACGCACTTTTACTCTTCGATCGGCCAACACCATATCGTGGATTTTTTTTAGGCATTTTCGGGTGTATTGACCTCAATTGGCCGTCCAGAATGTTCAGAAAGTTCATTTGTTCATTTGTACTTGTGCGACCAAACGAAAGTCAGTAAACCACTTTTTTACCATTGAAATCGATGGTGCTGAGTCCCCATAGTATTTATCAAGATTTTCCTTGATTTGATTGACGGTTGACGAAATAATGATTAATGAGCACTCGATATTCACTTTTTTCCATTTCTAAAAATATGCACGAGGTTGTATTTTTTGGACAGCTGTTAAACGCAAACTAAATGACGGAACTTGCTCAAAATTTGACAATAGTCTATTAACAGGTGGTATTTGATGGCAGCCGTGTTGCATTTCATATAACTACGAGGCAAGTTCGAAAAGTCACGATTTTATTGATCCGCCCTCGTAAGTCGAAACCGCTCACCACATACTGAAAATTCTACCATAAAGTCAAAATGGAACTAATGGACATAGTTCAGGGCACCCATTCTGTAAAGATAAGGACGGAAATCTCATCGCAGATGTCCGGAGCATGTTGGGAATATGGAGACATCATATCTCCGCGCTACTGGTACCTGAGACATGACAACGAAACGAGACAATCAATCACAATTTCGACGACGACGTCGATTGTCCCCTCCTAACCAAGACGAGGTCAGAACAGCTATTGCCCGCCTTAAGAACAACAAAGCCGCAGCAGCCGACGGATTACCGGCGGAGCTGTTTAAGGCTGGCGGCGATGAGCTGATTACGTGCATGCATGAGCTCATTAGCAAAATTTGGTTAGATGAATGCATGCCCGGCGATTGGAGTCTCAGTGTAGTATGTCCCATATTTAAAAAATGTGACCCGATTCTCTCTGCCAACTACCGTGGAATAAGCCTTTTACCCATAGCATATAAAGTTATATCAAGTATAATGTGCGAATGACTAAAACCAATAATCGCTGACCTAATTGGACCCTACCATTGTGGCTTTAGGCCTGGAAAATAGATAATTGACCAGATTTTCACGCCACGCCAAATCCTGCAGAAGACCCACGAAAACCAAATCGACACCTATCACCTATTTGTCGATTATAAAGCGGCCTTCGATAGGCCGACACGGGAGAAACTCTGCGCAGCAATGTCTGAGCTTGGTATTCCCGCAAAACTGATAGGCCTTTCAGGATGACCCTGACGAACACCAAATCCGCAGTGAAAGTTTGTAAGGATCTTACCGTACCATTCGAAACTAAGCGTGGCTTCAGGCAAGGCGACACCCTATCGTGCGATCTCTTTAACATCTTAACAGAGATCACTATGAGAAACGCTGCAGTCAACATGAATATAACCATCAGCAGTAAAAGCCACATGCTGCTCGCGTATGCTGATGATGTCGATTCCATTGGGCGCACAATTAGAGAAGTTACTGCGGTGTTTTCGAAAATTGAGAACGAGTCAGCAAAAGTGGGTCTGACAGTAATTGAGGACAAAACAAAATTAATGGTTTCAAAACGAGCAGGGCCAAGTGGAGAAGTGGCAGGATCAAGTGGAATAGGTGTTATTTTGGGCTAATTTGAGTAACAAAAGTCCAGCTGTACCAGACTCTCATTCAACCTGTCTTGCTTCATGGCGCAGAATCCTGGGTCCTATCGCAAGCAGACGAAACATCTGTAGGAGTCTTCGGGAGAAAAATACTTCGAAAAATGTATGGCCCTATAGTGCACAACGGCGAGTATCGGCGACGCATGAATCATGTTGCGCTGCCAGTAGAATGGATGAAGACGAACCAGCACGAATGGTTTTCGAAACCGAACTAGAAGGAAGACGAAAAATAGGAAGACCAGGACTCCGCTGAGGGGATCAGGTTGGCGAATCACTGCGTACACTTTGTATTGCCAACTGGAGAAATAAAGCAAAAGATCGAACTGGTTGGCGAAATATGTTATCTTCGTTTTGTAAGGTCCTTAACCCTCCGGGGTTATTCGAAACCGGATAACCGGTAAGTAAGTAAGAGCGAGCACCTTCAAAATAGATCCTTCTTTCAATATTTCAATATCATTATTTTTCAATAAATTTCACGTCTTTTGGCATCCAATACAAATATTTTCCAATATAATCTTTGAAAATTTGTAATGTACAGATTTAATCAGTTCATTTAATTATTATCATTCTGTCAAATTCAAACGTGACAGACTCTGACAATGCTACCATATTTTTCTCTTCTTTTTGCCAACTTAAGTTGAAAAATGTAACACGAAAATGTACTTACATAGGTGTCACATGACAAATATGTTTTCCTTTTCTCAGGCTTTTCTTAAGTCAGCGTGCAGTGAAGACTATAAAACTCGCCTCGAGAATTTCCGATTAAAACTACGAATCTTAAAGCCTAAAATTTCTATTCCACGCTTAAAAAGCTCAAAACAAATTTGAGATTTTCCATATAAAAAATAGCGAAAAACAACGATCAAACATTTTTATTTTGAATATACCAACTTTTCAACAAAATTGGAAATCTTCAGTTAAAGATGGAACATTTGTGGCGGTGAACATCAAAAAGTATCTAATTTATTACCAATTTCAATATACACTGTCGGCAATCTAAACGAAGATGTTAATAAACGGACCAATCCCAATGCTAATATTTGCTGAATATCGATTACGATCATAAAAATTTCAATATTTTTCAAATTTAGTTCAACTTTCTATCACAGCTTGCACTGCACAATCAACAAACACACCTCACCCTATGCTCATTGCAAAACTCATAAAATATCCATAGACTAAAACTAAGTAAATTGTAATCAATAATCATATCAACACCCACTCATCCAACGTAATCGCTTGTGATATCATTTAAATCGTAAATTGATTAACATATAAACTCTAATAATATTAATAAAATATGAAAATACTGGACAACACTGGAGCAGGCAGTCAAGCAAAAACAAGTGCATGAGCAGCACAAAAACGCGCCTATAAATATTTCCATTTATTGTTGGCCAAGTCGATCGGAAATTGGTGCCGACAATTATAATGCTAATTGATTGAGTAACATTTGTTGTTTTTATATCAATTAACGGTCTGTAGTGAATTAAAAATTTCCAAATAAATAAACAAGAAATAAATTGGTGTTCAAATTAAACCATCTGTCTTTTTCATTGGGAGAATCATAATCATTAAGGTGAAAATTGACAGCAGCTCGGGGGCGGCCAGCGTAAATTGAAAAATAGTTGGTTAATTAAATAGTAAAGATTACATGAACTGCTTATAGTAATTTTCAGAACTTAAGGTAAAGATTTTGAGACATTTCACCATGATCTATTACAACTAAAAATAAATAAATGGTTTCCCGTTACATCCCACGAGGGGATTAGGGAGAGCTTCTCACAACCAGCGAGCTGTGCGCGTTCTAGTTTTGCACTCACTGGTTGGGACCTACAGTTTTACACCGGTTCCGAACGGTATTTTGAGAAGCTTTTTCATGGCTAAATACTCGATAGTGTCGCCGTCACTAAGCGAGGTGACCGCCGTCGAAAGAAATTTAAGGTGGTCAGAGTAGGGACTGAACCCACATCCTCATGCACAAGAGCCGCGCACAGTACAATTGCACCACCGACGGCCACGATCTATTACAACTAATTGATTGAAAAGAGTTTCTTGCAACCATAAATTCGGCTGTTGCCACCGAATTGCGGTTGCCACAACCGAATTGAGGTTGTCACGATCGAACTTCAGTCAGTCGATCACCAAGAAATTGTATATATACTGATAACACTGTTCTAAAGTCCAAAATAACTGGGAAGTTATACTACTCGCAAAGAAAAAACTCGCTCCTCCCAAACGACATCTCAGATAACTGAAGTTCGTTTGATGACTGTTGTTGGGAGAAACGAACTTTTGTTAAGCCGTGTATGTCATTTGGTTTGGGAGAACCGAAATATGTTTGCAGCAAACAAGTTATGAAAACCATAAGCTGAAAAACCCTTTGTGAGAAACGAAAAACGGTTCCGCCAACTCTTCCCTCGGTTACAGCAACCGAGTTGTAGTTGAATCCTAAATAAAAAACGTTTCCGGAAACTAAAAAACGTTTGCAGTAAACGACTTATGAAAAATTAAAGCTAAAAAAACGTTTGTGAGAAACGAAAAACACTTCCACCAACTGCTCTTTCGGTTGCAGCAACCCAGTTGTAATTAAAACTTTTATTTATGGCTTCCATTAGCTCTTTTTTGTTTAAATTTCCAACTTTTATGATTTTGGTTCTACTCCTAGTTTGTTTTAAAAAAAAAGTTGGAATTTTTGCCTATTTTTTGACTGTATACCTACACGTCTGTCTCGCTTTGCATTCAAATAACAACTAAAAGCGCAGCAAACTACAATGTCTCAATTGCCCATCCAAGATATATCGACAAGGTAGACACATTAGAGCATAGTAAAAATACCAAGTAGCCGCCATAGTAAAATAACCAAGCAGTAGCACTAGACGTTGTTGTTGTTGTAGGCACCAACAACAGGCATTTTGTTTTTGTATTGTTGTCAAACTATACACGTAATGGCCAGTTTTTCAGTCAGTGGTGATCTTCGTTTCTTAGTTAAATGCTGGTTAAACATCAAATTGTGGTTTTTAGTCATTGTTTAACTATGATTTAACCCCCCAATGTTGGTTGGTTAACTTATATTCAGAACCATATTATTTTGACAATCAAATTACTGACTGTCAAAGTCAGAAATGAAAATTGTATAAAATACATGTTTCAGATTTGCGTATTTGTACACATACAGACGTTGAGTCTAGATCGTTAAATTGTTGCTCCTATATAGTTTTTTACACTTTTTTGATAAAATGACTTCGATTTTATGCATCTATTTCTTATTGTACATAATTCCATTTTGTTTGTTCCCCTTTGTTGTTTAGGTATTTATCACAAAACACGCGTTTTTCCCAATAAGAATACAAGGGTTGCCATATTAGTTGACAATATGGCGACTTACATTAACTCACTACTGAAAAACAAAATGCAAAGTTAACCTCTAATTAACTTAGAATTAAGATTAAGTAATCCCATAGTTAACTACCCACTTAAAAACTGGCCATAAGTATACCAACAAAACAGGAATAGGAAAAAGTACAAAAACAAAGTACATTCAGATTGACAGCAATGAAAAAATTGAAAACATCTGTTCTAACGAGTTTAACTTCCTTATTTTACCATGGTAGCCGCAGTAGATACAACAACAATTGTGGGCAACAACAACAGGCATTTTGTTTTCGTTTAGGCTCTCCTCATGTCAAAGTCATCACCTAACATACGTATACCAACAAATCAATGTAAACACAAAAATACAAAAACCAAACCTCTGCATCTGACAGAAGCGGCCAACTAAACAACGTGAAAAAATTTAAATCAGCTGTGTATTGAGTTTACCTTATAATTCTACCATGCATTAGATTGTGTGATTAGTTTAATGTGTATGCGTGAGTGTGTATACCAAAGGAGTGGATAAGACTCCCTGCAAACCACGTCTACCAAAAAGTATGCAAAAGCACCAACACATTAAAACAATTTTTCTTCGCTACTAACACATGCTAACCGCATTTCTGGTACAATAGTTGGAAGATCTATCAGAAACTCTACCAGTAACAGAGAAAGCACTATGGAATCTAGTATGCGTGAAAACAAGATGAATAATCACATGTATTCACATGTACACAATTTTAATTGGGTAGAATTGTCACGAGCATGTTTATTTTTCAAATAAGACTTCCTGGTAGAATACCAGATATATACCACGGTAGATTTCTGGTAGTTGGTTTGCAGGGCTGTGTATACAGTCGAGAGAATGAGCTAAATTTACATTCTTCGTAATCTGTGCTCTCATTAAAAAAATGGCTAATTTCAGTTATCGCAAACGGTTTTTAACTTGCGGCAAATGTAATTTTCTACGCGTTTAATGCAAACGAGAACTCGCTTGCAACAACATGATACACATTTGCGATATATGAGTTTGTTTGGGAGAACTACATGAACGGTTGCGAATAATAAATTTATACAAATCAATCAAAGTATTGTTGTGGCAACCGAGCAATAAACGTTTTTTTTTCTTTGTGTGTACTTTTCTTGTAAAACAAGAATCCATTTGTGAAATTTCCAACGCACCCCCAAATTCGTGACTTACAAGTAAAACTCCGGTTGTCCCTACCGTTGCAGTTATAAAGCTGTAACTTAGATAATTCTCAGCCGATTTTCAGTTTCCCAAATGATTTGGAAAGAAGGAGCTTTGACCTTGAGTTTATATGGAGGAACCCGTGCTATTTGTGAATTTATTAAAAATCCACATTTACTTAGAAGTAAAAAGCAATTGTGGCCGTCGGTGGTGCAATGGTTAGTGTGCGCGGCTCTTGTACATGAGATCCTGGGTTCGAACCCGGCTCTGACCACCTTCAAATTTTCTTTCGGCGGCGGCCACCTCGCATAGTGACGGCGACACTATCGAGTATCTAGCCATGAAAAAGCTTCTCAAATTACCGTTAGGAATCGGTGTAAAACTGTAGGTCCCAATCAGTGAGTGAAAACTGGAAAGCGCACAGCTCAGTGATTGTGAGAAGTTCTCCCCAGTCTCTTCATGGGATGTAATGGGAAACCATTTATTTTTATTTATTTAAAAAGCAATTTAGTTTGAATTTTCAAGGTTTCTGCTAAAACTATATGTTTGCTAAAATGAGAAAATTCGAATGAAAGCTTAAGTCATGCAAAAATATTGTTTCCTTATAAAACAATGTGTACAAATATCGCCAAAGTTGAACAAATTGCTAACAAAATATTGAGCCTCTTGGACAAATACACTGCAGATTTGTTAAGTTTTTTCAAACAATTATCGTTCAAAATGTAAAATGTTCCTTATACCCAAATCCTTTGAGAAACTGAAAATCAACAGATAACTACCTAAGTTACAGCCTTTTAACACCAAAAAGTGTGTTTGGGAAATTCTACAAATAGATTTTAGTTTCAATCGACAATACCTATAAGAAAAATTTGGCCACTTCCCAGGTTTTTCTACTTCACTCTATTTTGAATCAGTGTGTAATATTACCGTTGAAAAAATTTCTTTTCTTGGTTGAATGCACATATAACGTGTTTGTAGCTTGTCGCAAATATAGTATACTTGTGTCTAAACACATTGTGCTTGCTACTGAATATAACATGTTTGGGACACAATGAATAATAGGATATAACATATGTATTTGTAACCCTAATGTGGCTTGGTTTGTTGAAAACTGCTGAAAACAAAAAAGCAGCAGATCTTCAATTCACGAAGACAATGCTTGCAAACATGTACATTAGGGCGGCAATGAAAAAATGACTTCGGATTTTTAATAAACCCCATGCGGATTCTTGTTCCTTGTGATCTAAAACTGATTGGGTGAAAATTTGAGCCGAATCGGACAACTCTAAGCCGTGCCGCATTTTAGTCGAAGTTTTCGGATTTTGGCATTTTGGGTGAAAATTCGTATCCACTAGAAAATCTTCATTCCTCTGTGCATTTGAAAAAAAAGTTGCACATTGATTTCGATTAACCTGAGTATAAACTGGATAAAGTTTGAGTAAAATCCGACCACTCTAAGGGTTCCAATTTTTAATTTGAAAAAATTTGCAATTATTATCAAAAATTAAAATTAGGTGTTTTCGGTTTTTTTTCCAAAAATTGTATCTAAATGGAAAAAATATTTAACTTGGATTCCAATACCTTCTAGAAGAAACCAATACGCTTCCAATAAGCTAAAACACGATTTTCTAGTGTATACGAATTTTCACCCAAAATGCCAAAATCCGAAAACTTTGACTATAATGCGGCACGGCTTAGAGTTGTCCGTTTCGGCTCAAATTTTTTACCAAGTCAGTTTTAGACAATAAGGAACAAGAATCCGCCTGGGGTTTATTAAAATTCGAAAATATATTTTCCTCCATATATTTCATTGCCACCCTAATGTACATGATTCCTGCAATATGTAGTTGGGGCCTTTATTTTCCAGCGTGTAGTTAAGTCGGCCCATCCTTCCATCCCTATCCGCAATTGTACAAATATATGAACTCAAAACGTGTCGAAATTCAGATCTAAATTTAAAATCATTTGATGTCAATACATTTTCAATATCTACTTGTTTATACCTCAATACTAATAAAAAATACAATTTATTTAAAAATCTATAATATGAAATACAGCAAAATCTCACGTTCGAAATTATCTATTCACAGCTGTCATTAATAAGAAAAATTAATGTAGGACATCTAAACAATTTGTATGTTGTTATTTTTAGTTTTTAGTTTTTATTTTTATTTTTTTGTTTTGTCTTTTCAAAATGCACAAAAATAAAATATAAAATTTAAAAAAACCTAAATGAACACATTGACAAATACTTGGATGATTTTATGAGCTATAAAAATTGTTGTGTCTGCTGTTGTTTAGAAAGTGTAACCCAGGGGAGACCTCAATTAATTCCCCTCACAAAATTATTGGAAATATTTATTTGTGACATTGAATTTTACCACCAAACGATTAAATTTCCATTCACGGTTTTCGACGACACGATTTGCATTTGTGTGTCTTCTTAATTATTATGAGATTTGTATTTGGTATCGCAATATAATATCGAACTGGAAGAGACAACTTTCTAAAGGTTTTACTGGATCAAATTTCACATAGAAGGTAACTGAAAGAATGCAATGGAATTTAAAAACTTCTGCATTTTACAAGTTACATTTGCATCAGAAATATTTGAACGATGTACAAGTGCACTCAGTTGAGTTGTAGGCACAATTGCAAAATATGGTATTTCCCACACAGGTTCACTCCATGTCAACACAGGCGATTTTCGGGAAAAAAAATTTAGATAACATTATGACTATTTTGCATTTTCCTTATGAATAAAAATACGAACAAACTGTTTTTAAACGTAGAATATGCTAACCCTAAAAACAATTGATCAGTATTTTTAGAATCTGGTCTTAAACTCAATTTTAAAGGGTGTCTCAGTAAGATTTCACTTTTTAACTGTGCGACACCAAAAAAAATGATGATGGTCTGTCAGCGGATTCTGGTAGAATGGTCTAAAAAAAAACTACGTGTATCGGCATTTTGTCAGATCTGATCAGAATTTTTTTTTAGGGCGGGTCAAAGTTTCCGCCCCTCGGAACTTTGATGCAACATATCGGCATGCAAAATTGTGTGTTCCTTACTTCTGAGGTACAAACTATGTTCAGAAGTTTTATAGAAAAGATTCAGATAAACATTTTTGTGGAACAAACTAACCCTCTCACTGTCACGTATAACCATAATTTGTACTTGTTTTTTTTTAAAAACTCGCAACAAACTGCTCGAAAGTGACGGGGGGCGTGGTCAAAATGATCGCCATAAACACTCCAAACAAAACACAAATGTTAGCCCAAGTGCTAGATAAAAGATGAAATATGACAAAATTCATTATATTATGTGGACTATATTTAATGGAAACAGCAAAATGATAAAATTCATTATTAACCCTTAGAACGCAGTTAGTTTTTGCTTATTATCTAGCACTTGGACTAAGATTTGTGTTTTGGAGTGTTCGGACCTTCATACATACAAAATTCAGCTTAGTCAGGAGCTGAAACCAGCAGACCATGGAAGGCGCCGGCAATTCGTTCAATGGGTAATAGAACAAAGTGAAATCAATGTCAATTTTCCAAAAATAAAAATCACCTTCTCCGATTAATGGCATTTCCATCTGAATGGCTTCGTGAATACACAAAATTGTCGAATTTGGGGCTCAGAAAATCCTCAAGCAATCCATGTGAAACAAATGCACCAACAACGAGCAACTATCTGGTATGGATTTTGGTCAGGCCTTTTTTTTGAAGATGAGGCATAATTTACAGTGACTATGAACGGTATTCGTTACAGGAACATGATAACGGAGTTCTTGTGGCCTCAGCTGGACGGCATGGTTCTGGACGACATGTGATTTCAGCAAGACGGTGGCACCTGCCACATCGCGCATGTAACAATCGATTTATTGCAGCAACGATTACCACAACAAATTATGTCAAGAAATTCAGATGTCAACTGGCCACCAAGATCATGCGATTTCACGCCGTGCGATTTATTTCTTTTGGATTTTGTGAAATTTCGGGGTTATGCGAATAAACCAGAAACAATTCCAGAGCTCAACTCCGAGATTCAACGCGTCATCTATGAGATACAGCCACATTTCTGTGAAAAACTCATGAGACCAAAAGAGAAATGGCTTGTCATCAGAGCCATGGGGGCCATTTGACGGATATTTTCTTCCATACTTAATCGGAACATGTGATCTTTACAATCCAATAAAAAAAATCACAACTATCTCAAAAAATACGTGTTTTTATTTTAAAATGAAAAAGGACATTCTTATTGAGACACTCTTTAGACTCAACTCAATTTTTGGTTTATTTTTTTGTGGAGCCAGTTGTAGTGCATGTTCTTTGTTCCTCACTCATATTTAGCCTTATTAATGCTCTACGCTCATATTAGGCCATCTTGAAGCATTTTCCTCAATGTATCCTACTTTGCCCCTCAATCTTAACACGAAATCGGTGAGTACGACTAACGTTTTATATCTTATTGGAAGCGTAGAGTCTTCAGCTAAGCGACTCTTAAAGTTAAAGCAGTGATCTTTGTCATATAAATGAATTTTTTGGGCATGGAACTGACCTGGGAGGTGGGAAGTTTCTGATAGCCACTGATTTGGGAGTGGCCAGAAATGATTCCTTCGCAGGACAGTCCAAGCACCTCACTCACTACATCCGCGAAGTATGACCCGGGCAGTGGCTACCGGAACCCTCGGTTAGCTAGCTAGAGTGAGATGGCGAAACGAATGAGCAGCCTGATTGGTTATGCGATGACTGATGCGTCTCGGTTTAAGTAGGTGACCCTGTCACTGAAGCTCTTCGGAAAAGCGGACATATTCTTTTGTACTTTGAAGGCGGATGAGCTAACACTGCCGCCGAATGGCGGATCAAAAGTAAAGGAACATTAATCCTGTTTCAACATACTGTAATCTGGTCTGTGCCTGATCCACAATGGGCGGCTGAAACATAATCAACCTGGGAGTAGGTAAAATGCAAAACCTCGGTGGGCTGGGCTTGCCTTCCCTTCCGCCAATGTTTTATATGCAATGAAAATACACAAAAATTATAATAAACAAAGAAACCCCTTAACTGTTGAAGACCCTCATAAAAAATATAAGGCCCACGATTGAAGGATATGTACCTGGAACGGAAGAACACTATACAGATCCGGTGCCACTATTCAACTGCCAGATGGACTCGAGAGTTATAAGGCTGACATTACTGCTAACCAGGAGATGCGATGGACACACGCTGAAAAATTACGGCCTCTCTAACATATTCTTCCAAACATATTCTGCAGGAATCATGTATATGTTTGGAACACACTTCAAGCATTAATATGTTTGCAAGTCCCAAACTCACGTGTGTTTAAATGTAAACAGCATCATGTTTACTGGCAAACATGCCCTTTTCAGTTTCTTTCCTCAAAATTTTTTCTCACTTTGTTAGCACACATACATACATATATACGAAACACATACACAAAACCCAAAGTAACATCACACACCATTTAAGCGTTCGAGCCTTCGTTTATTATTTTTTCACTGATCAAGCGCTTTTGATATATTCTGTCCGATGAAGCTTTGACGACTAAATATATGAAACTAAAAATACATCAGCCAAAATCAGAAACACTGACTTCATCTGCAATTTACACGCCCATTCATGAATATTTATGAACCAATGACTGTGAGAATAATGCAAAAATACAGATACACACTTTCAAGATATCCTCTCTAGTTGTCCCTCTTTTATTCTCTTACTCACGAGTGAGCATAAACAGTGCAACAAACACAGCTGTATTTGTATCACAAACACAGGTATATTTGAGTGGAAAATACATATATTATATTATATTAACCATTGTGTCTCAGACATGTAATATTGAATAGCAAACACAATATGTTTGGACACAAGTATATTCAATTTTGCGACAAGCTCCAAACACACTTTATATTTGCATCCAAACGAAAAAAAGGATAGATTTTTCAGCGTGCTAGGCATGGCCGTATAAGGAAGAAGAACTGTTATATATACTACAGCTGCCATGAAAAAATCATGAATTTGGTTGCCTATTTGTAGTTGGCAAAACACAGCGACATCTGGTCTCAAGGTTCAATCACGTGACTGAACGTATAGCCACCATCCACATATCGTAAATGCGAAAAATTTAACACCAAGGACTTTTTGTAATGTAAAAGCACCTAGAGGAAACATGCGACCGCTGCCTGTCCATGACGTTAACATTTTTTAACGTTAAATTCAGCAGGGAGAGTGTCTTTGAACCAACCATCGGTAAATTCAGTCTACATGCCATCACTTTCGATAACGGAATGAGACTGTTATATTTTGCCGCTGCGAAAAACATGGTTGTCAGCAGTACGAGATTCCGACATGAGGGCATCGATAAGGCTACTTGGATATACCCTGATGAAGAGAAGAATAACCAGATTGATAACCTAATAATTTATGGAAGACACTCTACTAGTTTCAGAGCTTCATCGGAAGAGCTGATTTTTCGGTAATAACTGTCATCTTCAGTCAAGCGATTTTCAGCATATTCAGCGAAACTAAAACGCATCGGATGGTCACAAGGCTTGAGTTGTTGGGATAATTGGACTGTATAAGTTTCCATACCGAGATCTTGATGCAAAATTCTGCGGAAAGAAGTACGAGAAATGTACAATTGCTGCGAATGGTGGCGAGTTGATGTTGATGGCCGTTCAAGAACACTTTCAGCTACAGTGGCAATGTTTTCCACTGAACGCACTGGACGAGAACGTACTCGAGCTCTGTTATCCAATATGGACATGGATTGACGAACTTGCTTTACAAATTGATCCACAAACTGGGTTGATGGCTCTTTATTTCTGTGGAATTAATTTCGTAGATTTCTTACAGTTTGAGTTGAAGACTCAGAACTATGGAAAAAGTTTTTAAATATTTCCCGACTTCGTTCAAGCGTGAAGGGATCCATTTCGGAAATTCCTCAGCTTTAACTAATAGTAAGTTGGTTTTTTTTTACCCCGCTAAAGTTAATTATAGCTTAATTTGTACGGGGCAGCTAAGCGATATTAAGTGGCATTTCAATTTCCCACTTAAATTCCGACTTGTGCAATGGCAATGTTGCCACATGTTCAATTTCAAGAAATGGCAACAAAAAGTTATCTTAGATAAATTTTGTTATCATTTATTGTGAATGGAAATATTATCAAGGAGAGACTCAAAAGCAGAAATTTGCAAAATGGCTTAAAAATGGTAAGTCCAATCCAACTATTTTATTTAATGGAAGACTACGTATATTTTTATATCTCTAAATTTGAAGGATAAATTTTTTCCGATTGAAAACAAAATTGGTATTAAATTGTTCACAACAACGCGCGATAAATGTTAAACATATTGATCATGGTAGAATTTCTACCATGTCAAATCATACGTATTTTGTTTTTCACTTCACTTCACTTGTCAAAATCATATGTATTTTGTTTTTATAATTTTTTGTATTCTTGTATTGTTGGTAAATATTTGTGTATTTTCACAAGTGAAACTAATGAACAACAATAAAATGTCTGTTGTTAATGCCTACAACTACAACAACATCTGCTGCTACCATGTATTTGTTGGCACTGTCTACAAACGTGTTGCCGTATCGCATTTTTTTTCACCCATTACAGCAAATGTTGCCACATTTCGCAGTATTAAGTGTGGATCGTGTTATTTCTAAAGTCGTAAGTGGCGATAGCTTAATGGAATAAAAAAACGGCCTTACTATGTCACTTCATAAATGTCAAATCGACCATCTGGTTCGAAATAGCGGGGGGTTCAAATTTAAATTTTTACTTCATTTTGGATTCCGAATTCTCGTTACTTTTTTATGCATTTCTGCTAACATACTACCAGTGTTGTCATAAGTTCCGGAACTTTCATTGAAATCGGAGGTGGCATATATGACTTCTATTGCCTTGGACAACTTATTTCACCAAATTACACTGTGCGACACCAAAAAAATGATGGAGTTCTGTCAACGGATTCTGGTAGAACGGTCTGAAAAAAATACATGCGTATCGGCGTTTTGCCAGATCTGATCAGAATTTTTGGTTAGGGGGGGTCAAAGTTTCCGCCCCTCGGAACTTTCCTGCAACATATCGGCATGCAAAATTGTGTGTTCCTTACTTCTGAGGTACAAAATATACTCAGAAGTTTTATAGAAAAGATTCAGATAAACATTTTTGTGGAAAAAGTTAACCCTCTAACTGTCACGTATAGGTAACTATAATGTGTACTTAAATTACGAGGGGCCTGGTCACAATGTTCCACAAAAATTATCGCCATAAAATTTCACAATATGTGTCCGAACACTCCAAAACACAAATCTTAGCCCAAGTGCTATATAATAAGCAAAAACTTACTGCCTTCTAAGGGTTAATAATGAATTTTGCCATTTTGCTGTTTCCATTAAAATTAGTCCACATAATATAATGAATTTTGTCATATTTCAGCTTTTAGTTCTATTTGTTTTTTGAAGTACTTGGTAATTCTACACCTTCATCATACAATAACCAACATAAATCTGATACTAAAGAACGTAAATCCGAAAGAACGTAATTATGGTTATACGTGACAGTTAGAGGGTTAATTTTTTCCACAAAAATATTTTGTACCTCAGATGTAAGGAACACACTGTTTTGCATGCCAATATGTTGCAAGAAGTTCTGAGGGGTGCAAACTTTGACCCCCCCTAAAAAAAATTCTGATCAGATCTGCAAAACGCCGATACACGTATTTTTTTTTCAGACCGATCAACCAGAATCCGTTGACAGAACCCCATCATTTTGAAAAAAATCAAATTTTGTCTCACAGTGTTATCGGTGTCTGTCTCCTGGGGTCAGTAACCATAATGAGCCATGGAAAAGGATTTAAGTTTGTAGTCTGCGTTGTTATATCACTCGTGTAAAACCCGAAGAACCCGGTTTATCTACTTGAAACCGGTTCTTGGAAAACATGATTTTTCTAAAAATTCCGGCTCAAATTCGCTTAAACGGGTTCGGATTTGAAAACACTAGTCTAATCTGACATCTTCTATGCATTACCCTATTCTCCTTAACAAATGATATACATACACGCCCATCCCTATGGGAGAGGATATAAAGGTATATGAGGTAGTTCAAGGTAATAAATATTTTCCAAGTGATATGTCACCAATTTTGATGAAATTTGTTGGACAGGAAGCCTATGCCAAGAAAAGCTCTACCCCAAAATTTGAGCTTTTTTGAGCTCTTTTGTGAGTTTTATAAGCTTTCAAAGGAATCACTATCGTTTTCTTTATTTTCAAATAAGTCGAAAACGGTAAAAGCTAGACTTTTGAAATTTTCCTCGAATGATGACAAGTAAATTGACTTTAAATAAAATGTTTGAAAAAAAAATTTAAATTTTGTATTGAAATTTTGGAGGTTGCCTTACAATAATGGCTATAACTTACCCATTTTGCAACCTACCGACATGCCGAACCCCGCAAAATGATTGGAAAAAATGCCGCTTTAACATATACTTTCGAAGGATGGGTCTTTTTTTGCTACGCTAAGTTCTTTGAAAAAATCATGTTTTTTGCAAAAAAAAATTAAAATTTTTTTTTCAAACAATTTTTTTTAAATCCACTTGTAAATAGTCGTGGAAAATTTCAAAAGTCTAGTTTTTACCGTTTTCGAGTTATTTGAAAATAACCTAAACGATACTGATTCTTTTGAAAGCTTATAAAACTCACAAAAGAGCTCAAAAAACCTCCAATTTTGGGGTTGAGCTTCTCTTGGTATTGGCTTGGTTGGTTGCTTGGTTGAAAAGGCTGCAAGACAGCACGCTGTCTAGCACACTTAGGCTAAAGAAGCCCATTAAGATACCTACAGTTTCCACCATAGCAACTATTGACTTGTCGTCCAGCCAATTTGCCGTTTCAATAAATTTGTGTATAAGACCTACAGGAATATCCTGTAGGGCTACGGTGCTAACTAAATGTGTTTCGAATATCCTACTTCTCAGTCCTGCCAGAGTAGGGCAATCCAAGAGAAGGTGCTTCGTCGCGTCTACAGAGAGTGGAGTTTCTATGTCCCAATCTTAGGGCGTGTTTTCCTACAAGACAATGTCCCGTAAGTGTTCCTATCATTGTGGATAACCTGCCTCTCGGCAAGTTAAGTAGTTGCCTAGACCTCTTCCTGTCCACCTGTGTATCCAGAGGACCCAGGCTTGGTTTGCAAGTTGAAGTAAGTATCCACTTGTCCTTGAACATAATATCGGCCCACTGCTTGATCTGCAAACCGCAGATAGAGATTGGCATACTAACACCTTCTTTCGCCGGAAGAACCTGTCCCGTCGTGTCATGTGTAGCTAACGCATCCGTTACGCAATTGCCTGGAATGTCGCTGTGTCCCGGTACCCAGATGAGCCTGATGTCGAAATACTCTGTCATCACCCTAAGTGATGAGTGGCATTCTTTCACCGTCAGGGACGTAGCACACATGGCTTCCAGGGATTTTATGGCAGCCTGGCTGTCTGTGTAGATACATATTCATATTCTCCGGAGGGTTGTGACACTACTTTTCAGTAGTTCAGCAACCTCCAGTATGGCGGTAATTTCCACCTGAAATACACTACAGTGATCAGGCAGCTTGAAGGAAATATTTACATTTGGGTCCGGTGAATGGACCTACTTGCTCGTCCAACTTTGATCCATCTTTGAAAAATCTGATACTACTGGTGTCCCCTTCCAGTGACTTTTCCCAGGTATTCCTGTTGGTATAGGCTTACTTTCCACCAAATTTCCTCAAAATTGGTGACATGTCCCTTGGAAAATATTTTTTTTACCTTGGACTACCCCATACAGCTGAAGTATAGCAAGTTTTTATTCATGAGTTCCATGTCCACCAATTTTATATATACTTCGATAATGACAGCGAAAACGAATGATATCAAAACTTAATCTTGAGACCCGTGAGTTGGCGATTCGGAGCACAATTTACTTCTAAGTGATCACATTCGACCCCTGGGTTTAGAGAGCTAATAAAATGTTTCGCCGGCATTAGCATCATCATTAGCATTCACCATGATATATATATTTTATTGAACCTAAAATTTAATTTATAACATCTAATGCTAAAGATATTTAGTTTGACATACATATAGATGAACATATGTGCACCATTCAAGAACGCAATTGGAATACTGATGATGGCAAGATGATATCATATTAAAATGTGAAGTAAAAAATGTTATTCTAAGAATATTTTAAAGTTGATACATGCTCAAACCAATCTGGAAAGTCAATTGAGACGCGAAAATAAAAATGAATATCTATTACACCTCTTGCTAAATGCAAGGATATTTTTGTATGCTATACGTTTTAAAGTCTTACGACCTTATTCATCAAAAGTTATGAGAGGTTTAAGAGACGATTTATCATACAAAAATCGTCTCTCAAATCTGTCACAACTTTTTATGAATACGACAGTTAGACTTCTTAGCTGTTGAATGATAGAGATTTATGCCGGCTGATAATAGTTGATATCATCCTTTACGCAGACGCAATATCGAGCAAATGCAAGATGATGAATTTGAACCACCGACTAATGATAGTGAAGCACTATTGAAGCACATTCACAGTTGTCCCACATACCCTTTGCCTTAGTAACTAAAACAGGGTGGTCTGCGCTATGTTTGGCATTGCAAACCAACTCTTCCTAATGCCATTAATTTTTGGCATATCCTTTTACGATTTGTTGATCCAATATAAAGAGGAATGTTTTGAATAAATCATTTTCTGTTTTTGTTCCTGGAGATAATATTTAAAAAGTCTGTAGAGATTGACACCCTTTTTGTGCCTCACATCCTATTTGAAATGAATTTAAAGTCATGCCAACCATGTTGATGTCACTACTGAATTCTGATGTCACTTTTGTATAACAATGAAATTCCATTAAATAACATCTTGCGATAAATATGTTAATGCACTTGGCTATATTCGGCCAAGACTGAACATATCGAAATTTCGTCCGGTTCAGATCCAAGGGATTATTCTGTTAGCAAGTTCCTCATCGCATCTAAACAAAAACTTCTTACAAAATCTTCTTGCCTCATTGGCTTGTATTTTACGACATGGTAGGTTATGTTTAAGGTTGTCTGCGATGAGCTGATAACGTGCAAGCATCAGCTCATTAGCAAAATTTGGTTAGATGACTGCATGCCCAGCGATTGGAGTCTCAGTGTACTATGTCCTATATTTAAAAAAGGTGCCAACTACCGTGGTATAAGCCTTTTATCCATAGCATATAAGTTTCTATCAAGTATAATGTGCGAAAGACTAAAATCGATTATCGCTGACCTGATTGGACCATACCAGTGTGGCTTTAGGCCTGGAAAATCGACAACCGACCATATTTTCACGTTACGCCAAATCCTGGAGAAGACCCACGAAAAACAAATCGACACCTATCATCTATTTGTCGAATATAGGGCGGCCTTCGATAGCCCGATACGGGGAAACTCTACAAAGCAATGTCTGAGCTTGGTATTCCTGCAAAACTCATACGCCTTTGCAGGATGACCTTGACGAACACCAAATCCGCAGTGAAAGTTGGTAAGGATTTTACCAAACCTTTCGAAACTAAGCAAGGCCTCAGACAAGGTGACACCCTATCGTGCGATCTGTTTAACATCTTAATAGAGATTATTCTGAGAAAAGCTGCTGTCAACATGAATAAAAACATCAGCAGCAAAAGTCACATGCTGCTCGCGTATGCTGATGATATAGATATCATTGGGCGCACAGTTAGAGAAGTTACTGCGGTGTTTTCGAGAGTTGAGCAGGAGTCAGGAAAAGTGGGTCTGACGGTAAATGAGGACAAGACAAAATTAATGGTTTCAACCAGCAGGACCTTCACGCGATTAGACCAAAGCGTGAACGTTGATAACCGATATAATTTCGAGGTGGTAGACGAATTTATATGCTTCGGATCTGCCGTAAACAAAAACAACAACGTCAGCCTTGACATCAAGCGAAGAATTGTGCTTGCGAATATATGTTATTTTGGGCTAAGCAAGCACTTCAGAGGTAAAGCCCTCTCTCGAGTAACAAAGGTCCAATTATATCTGATTCTCATACAATCTGTCTTGCTTTATGACGCAGAAATCCTGGGTATTATCGCAAGCAGACGAAATATCTGTAGGAGTCTTCGAAAGAATATCGGCGACGCATTCACCATGAGCCATATTAGCTTTATCCTGACATTTACATAGTTAAGCGGATCAAAATAACACGATTACGCTGCCTAGGCCATGTCAGTAGAATGGATGAAGACGAACCAGCATTAAGGATTTTCGAAACCGAACTCGAAGGAAGACGAAAAATAGGAAGACCGAGACTCCGCTGGAAGGATCAGGATGAATTTTTCCATTATTCTTGGAGGCGGTTTGGAGGAAACACGACTAATGCTTCTTCGGAAGTACATTGATGTTTGGGATGACACACGCATTTGGATCCACGTAGAAGCGAGAATCTTTTCAAGTAAAAATATGAATGTTTGCATTTAAATATAAACGAGTTAGGGACTCGCAAATATATGAATATTTGGAGTGTGGTCCAAGCATATACATGGTTCCTGCAGAATGTGTTTGGGAGAATATGTTACAGAGGCCGCTTTTTTTCAAAGTGAGACCAATCCTGAGCTAGGTCGATTCCAAACAAACAAATGTAATTTTTCCGAATTTTAATAAAATATCTAAGAATTTCAAATTTGTTAACCAATCTTAATTTTTAGAAACAGATATTTATAAGTATAATACTTAAATGCATCATTTTGATACAATTGGAGGCGGAATCACTGGCACTTTATTATCCCACTTTATGTTGGATCAAAATCTGTAACGCATTCGAAAAAAAATATGAGTTTTAGAGGTTATGTTCAATCTATCTATTGGGTTGGCAAGAAAGAAATTTGGGTTTTCTTGTTCAAAGTCATTTTCAATATTTTATTCAAATAATTAATTTTAATCTGTATAGTTCAGACTCCTTCTGTCATCGTTCCGGCAACTTTTTGATCCTAGATTTATTGAATGTCTGGTCAGCCCAACAAATATACTCGAATAACTCGGTTTTTAGGTCCTCTTCAAAACATTTTGCAGACTCCGGAATAAATTAAAATCCGAAGATGCCATATCAGGACTACAAAGTGGATGTGGAAGCAGTCTCCACCCAAGCTCAAATATTTATTGCAGAGTCCCAGTAAATGTCAAGTTGTTTGTGTGAGTGCGGTCTCTTTTGATTTCATCTATCTATGTTCACTATTGTACATGTATGTGTACAATTTTATCAGCTGATTTTGACAATAACTGGGTACGGAAATTACAACAATGCCAATGCTACTACCTTGTATTTGTATCACGACCACGACGTTGCGATTTACCAATTCAGGTCGTGTTTCTTTCAGTGCAATATCAAGGTTCGTCAATTGCTGAAAGTAGACGTCAGAGTTTATGGTATGGAAGCAGTTCAAAATCAATTACTCGCTTAAAATCCCCCCAAATAGACAACATAACTCTTTTGGTGCAGTTCAGTCTTTGATGAAGTTTGAGCGTGGTTGATATTGTTGTAAAGAATAAATTTTTCATCTCCAGTGGCAATGAGCAAACTTTCCAGGATGAAATTTTTGGAATAAGCATGTGCGTTTTGTTGAAGTATCCAATTCATATCCAATTCCATATTCACAAAACGATTTAAATGAAAACTGACCACTGAAAATAATGCATGCTAAAAAATCTGTATTTTTTGTTGTTTGGATGGAAATATAAAGTGTGTTTGGAGCTTGTCGCAAATATAATATACTTGTGCCCAACCACATTGTGTTTGCTATTCAATACTACGTGTTTGAGACACAATGATTAATATGTTATAAAATATGTGTTTGCGACCCAAATATAAATGTGTTTTTGATACAAATACAGCTGTGTTTTTGTTGCACTGTTTATGCTCTCTCAAGATAATAAAAGAGGGGCAACGAGAGAGTCTATCTTGTAAGTGTGCATCTGTATTTTTGCTTTATTCTCTCAGTTAGTGATTCATAAATATTATTGAATGTGCGTGTAAATTGCAGATGAAGTAAGTGTTTCTCATTTTGGATGATGTATTGCGTTTTAGTTTCAAGTATTGTGTCTTCAATGGTTCATCAGACAGAGGATATCAAAAGTGCTTGATCAGTGAAAAAAGAATAAACGAAGGTTCCGACGGTTATATGGATTGTGATGTTGCTTTGGTTTTTGTGTATGTGTTTCGTATATATTTATGTGTGCTTCCAATGTGAGAAACGATTTTGAGGAAATAAACTGGAGAAGGCAACAACGTGAATTTGTGCCCGATCCTCTACTGATAAATGGGAATGGCGGACCATGTGTGAAATATAATAAAAAACCACATGCAATTAATACATGCTTGTCTTGCATTAACTAGATTTATACATAAATATATTGTTTGTATACCAACTCATAGCTGAAACCTTCTGAAAACAAAAATATGAGAGACAACAAAGAAAGGAGAAGCAAAAGAACAGCAGATTCTCATTTCACGAAAAGAAAACAATTAATGCATTCAATGCAAGAAAAAGTAAAACGGATCGTTTTAAATCTTTTACTTTTTTGTATTAATTATTTATGAATGTGGATTTATATTTATATTAATTATAATAAATAATACATATATATTAAAATCAAAGCACAATTAGTTTCTAAATATTATTCTGTTTGGAAACAAATACGCATATGCTTCTACGTAAGTATATGCAGGTTTGGGGAAACACGCGAATGCTTCCGCGTGAGCATAGGGATGTTTGGGATGAAGAACGCATATGTTTCCACTTAAAAGCATACATGGTTGCTAGTAAACATGATACTGTTTACATTTAAATCCAGTTGAGTTTGGGACTTGCAAAACATATGAATGTTTGAAGTGTGTTCCAAACATATACATGGTTCCCGCAGAATATGGTTGGAAGAATATGTTAGAGAGGCCATTATTTTTCAGCGTGTGTGGCATATCACAAATTTAAGCTTGAAATGTCATTTGTGTATGTGTGTAACAACGACTTTAGTTAGCTGATCAAAAGCATTTCAAAAATATAAAAAGCACCATACATATGAGGAAACCGAAGTTACTTTCGTGCCAACCCAATAGCTGAGGATTCGCAATGGATTCAAACAAACTGTTTTGTGGATGTTCACAAAAACAGAACATGATTTTATCTTAGGTGCGGACAACCGGAACTCTTGTTCTTTCTACAAATTACCCCGCCTTAATGTATATGCATGTATTCATATTTTATCAAATTTTATTTAATCAAGTTTTTCAATATTTATTTTTTACTGTAATTTTTATGATGCATTAACACATTATATAATTTTCAATTGCAATAATTTTGGTTCGGAATAAAATTATTTTAAATTTTTTACTAAAATATATTCAGGTATATAATACATCGATACAAATGTATGTATGGAGCTACGAGCACTCATATCATTTCGATTCATACTATGTATTATGGGCCACCCCGATGGAATATCATTGATAACATTCATTCGCAACAAATGACGACGCAACGATATCATGTGAATGAGATGCATGATAATGTATTGAGATGACAGCAAATGGAAACGAAACAAAAATTCTTGATAGTTACATAAATAGCAAAGGGGGTTGCGACGAAGCATGAGAATTAAGGAATTTGCAATTTGGAAATATTGACTTAACTAATCGGCTTAAATATAAGTAGATATCTGGATAATCCGAAGAAATACAAGTTTTTCTTTTATGCACCTTTCGACGTCCTCTTATGTATATATACCATACATAGGTTTTTTTAATTTGCATTGGATTTTAATTTGCATTAGTTTATCTAATCCAAACGCAACAAAATTACCATTGTTGTCAATGACAATTAAAAAATTTTGAATTTGCATTTGCTCAGGCTGTGGAATCGGATGCCAATTGTAATGAAATGTGGGAATGTTTTAATTGTTTTCAATTTGTTTGACTGCTGGCAGTTCTGTTTATAAAGTATTTTATACGTAGAGGTTTGTGTCTTTGATAGGCATTGCCTCATAGTACTGTCAAATTCATAAACGGTATAAAATATTTGATAACCATAATTGCCAGATGTGAAGGAAACGCTTTGAAAATAAGTTCAATTGCCAATGGTATTGAAATTTTTTTGCATTTGCATTTCGAAAGGTAATTCAACTTAAATTACAAATTATAATTGTCATATAATTAATTTGCCCCATGTATGATCTATACATATAAGACTGATTTTTGTGAATAATTTTTTAATCATTTGGGCATTAGTAAGTTTTAACTAGCGTTTGAACAACCCCCCAAAATGAATACAAAAATTATAAAAACTCTAGTCATCGAAGTGTTGGAGCAGTAAAGCCTCACGTAGTTATATGATGGAGTGCACGCATCGGAAACGCACGCGACCGTGCGTATAAAATCCCTCTCACTACTCGAAATACATTTGGCGAGACTCGAGTTGTAAATTTATAGTGACGGCGACACTATCGAGTATATAGCCATGAAAAAACTTCTCAAAAATACCGTTCGGAATCGGTGTCAAACTGTAGGTCCTAATCAGAGAGTGAAAACTGGAAAGCGCACAGCTCAGTGATTGTGAGAAGTTCTCCCCGGTCCCTTCATGGGATGTAATGGGAAACCATTTATTTTTAATTTTTTACGTAAAAAGCGACAACGAGCAGATAAATTCTACCAAAAATTGCATATATTATCTCAAAGTGTCCTAAGGTATACCAACAAGTCAATAGAATGTAGCTAAATGTAAAGAGTGTACCAAAAGGTACATAATGTGTGACAAACTGTACAGTGAGTATGCCAAACAATGTACCAAAAGGTATATATTTTACTACAAAAATTACATTACGCGTACCAAAAAAGAGTTCTTCGTACCAACAAGGAAGTAAAAACTACCAAAGAAAAATATGGAAAATTTGCCAAAGAGTACAAATAATATACAACAAATTTACCAAAAAGTGTACCAAGGACTACAAAAACTGTACCAAAAATTTCACTAAATGTACACAAATATACCAAAAATTACATAAAACGTGACAACGAACAGATAAGTTTTACCAAAAATTGCACATATTCTATCAATGTCCTAAAATCTACCAACAAGTCAATAGAATGTACCTAACAGTACATAGTGTACCAAAAAAGTACACAATGTGTGACCAAAGTACAGTGTACCACAAATTGTATATGACTCATATATGATGATGCGGGAGAGGTGGACGTGGGATACAGACTGTGTACGCGCAAAACAAATCTAATCTATAGTGGAGGGTGGGAGATCCATGAAACTTGTGGCACTAGCCATGGTCTGACCTTCTCTGATTGGAACAATTGTCAGCAAGATTAAACTTCAGGGAAAATTGCTTCTGTAGGAGCTGTAACGATGAGGACGAATTTATTTATTGACGCGCTGAAAAACCTGTATTTTTTTGTTATTTCGATGCAAATATAACGTGTGTTTGGAGTTTGTAGCAAGTATAGTCTACTTGTATCCAAACACAACGTGTTTGCTGTTAAATGTTATATGTTGGAGACACAATAATTATTATGTTATAATATATGTGTTTATGACGCAAGTATAGCTGTGTTTGGAATACAAATACAGCTGTGTTTGCTGCACTATTTACTCTCCATTGAGAGTAAGAAAATAAAAGAGGTACAACGAGAGATGATTCACAGTCAAAGTCGCATGTGTGTAGCTAAATTTTTCCTTTATTTTCCAGTCAGTGATTCATACAAATTCCTAAATGCGTGTGTAAATTGCAGATGAAATGAGTATTTCTTACATCTGTCACGTTTTAGTGTCATGTATTCAGACGTCAATCGGACAGAGGATAGCAACTGCGCTTGGTTGATTAAGTAAGCTTGCTGTGGAAAAAATGTACATATATGAGATGCTAAAAAATCTGCCTTTATTGTTGTTTGGTTTTTGTGATTTAGTGATTGTTAATCAACATTATATGATGGAGACACAATAATTGTCTGTGACCTAAATATATCTGTGTTTATGATACAAACACAGTTGTGTTTGAAGCCTTTTTTTGTCGGCCAGAGCCTTTACTACCAGCATTTAAACCGCCGTATACACATTAGTATATTTTTTGTGTACCAACGCATGGTGATAAACATAATTTCAAATGTCGTAGCATTTGGCGAATTTGAAAGCTTCTGAAAAAACCCAGAGAGAAAAGAAAGAAACACGAGACAAAAGAGCAGCAGATTCGCATTCCATAAAAAAACAAATAATGCATTCAATGCAAGTAGAGGGCCGATCAATAAGTCCGTGACTTTTTGAAGGAAACTCAGCATTTGTTGCAAAAAAAATGTATTTTCCAACATAATCTCCTTTTAGCTCCATACACTTAGTCCAACGTGTCTAAATAAATAAAATAAAGTAAATAAATAATTTCATCGTTGGAGTTAAATCTCTTTCCACCGAGCCATTTATTTAGGTTTGGAAATAGGAAATAGTCCATGGGGGCTAAATCCGGAGAATATGGCGGATGAATTCGTAACCCAATTAAAGAACTCCAAACAATCCTTTGAAGTTGTCACACGATTACGTTTATGGTCAATTAAGAGCAAACGCAGCACCCAACTTGCAGACATTTTAAATCTTTTAGCTTTTATTATTAACTGGTTATAAATGTAGATCTATATCGATGAAATTATTTATAATAAATAATATATATATTGAAATCAAAAAAATTATTTGTTTCTATTATGTTTCGGAGAAAATATATGCAGTGAGTATATGGAGGTTGGGGAGGAAACACGCGAATGCTTCCACATAAGTATATGGATGTTTGGGATGAACCACGCATGTGTTTCCACGTAAAAGCATACATGTTTCCCAGTAAACATTCTAATGTTTCCATTTAAATACATGTGAGTTTGGGACTTTCAAACATGCGAATATTTGGAGTGTGTTCCAAACATATACATGGTTCCTGCAGAATATGTTTAGGAGAATATGTTACAGAGGTGCTTTTTGTTCAGCGTGTATAGAACATTTCTCTATTCCAAATGGTACGAATAACGTCGTCGCCTCTTAGAAAATTCTCATCATCCTAAAAAATCTACATTCCATAAAGTTGTACGCATATTTTTGTTTGCAAATAAATACAGCATAAATAGATTCAATCATTGGCAATATCTATCTAAGAGAGATACAACGTATGTATAGTATTCGATTCTATACACTTTACATTAGATATTTATACTCGAACTGGTATGTAGATGACAAGTATCTGCTGCTGCCGCTGGACAAAGCAGCAATGGAGCGGCAACGGCGACTGTAGCATCTATATAAAAATATCCATGAAATATCAACAAATGAATGACGACGAAATGTAAAGAATGAACGAACGCCAAATGAATGCGTGTTATGAATTTAGGTCAAATACACGGACGCAGTCAGTTGTTGCGTTGCCACACTGCCACACAATCTCGATTCGAGTCAAATCGATATGACTTGACTTGACTCTACTCTATTCTACTTGTACTACTCTCCAGATACGACATCACATAGACAGGGTAGCAAACAAATTTTTATGTTTGTACAATTGTTTGCATTTATATGCAACATAGCGACAAACATGTATACACACGGCTATATACATAACAGCCAATCTAAAGAGGTATGTATATATGTATGTATGTAAACGCATTTTACATCCATGTGTGTCTGTTGTATGGTTGTTTGACGTTGTGGCGGCTAAACGGCTGCCAACATCCACCAGCTTCAAAAGTTTCCAGCTCCCAATCACTTAGTCTCAGTATGCGTGTATTACAGATGCTGACAATGTTGATGTTGTTGTTCGTGGTGTCAATTCCATTTGATTTTTCATTTAGACCAATAAACGCGTACCACAAAATGCAAACCTAATGCAAAGAAATGGTCGTGCATTAAGGACGCCTTCGTGTTTTGAAGGCAGCTTTTTTTGTCGCAGAGCAATAGTAAGAACTTTTTGTAAAAGTTTCTAAAGAAATTCTGTTGGTCCAGATGAATGAGTCTAAAATTGGACTAAATGTTTTCCCCACTTTTGCATTATTCTTGACGATAAAACCGTAGGACATTTGGAGTAACTGAAAACATAAAATTCAGAAAAGTTCATATTATACGTTCATAATCCTTCTTTTCCTTAATCCTTTCTTTCATTACTTTTATGAACAGATCCCCTTATCTTATGAATAGTTCTTTATATTTAATGAATCTGTTCTCAACAATTTAATGATGAAAAAGTTCATAAATCCGTTATTTTTGTCATAAATTAAACCAAACCTAAATAACCTAAACCTAAGCAAAACCTGAATAAAGGTTGGTCCATTTAAAATTTGGAATTTGAATTTCGAAGCAGATGGTTAAATTGAAATTTACGAAGGGGCAGATAACTAGTTAAAGGTTACAAACTTAAGAAATGAGTCGCTTTACGCTTTAAAAAAAATTGGGAAATATTAAACCGGTGTAAAACTGTAGGTCCCAATCAGTGAGTGTACAACTAGAACGCGCACAGCTCACTTGTTGTGAGAAGCTCTCCCTAATCCCTTAATGGGATGTAAGGGGAAACAATTGTGTACATCCCATGAAGGCATAGGCTTACAGACTTTGATTTGGACTTGCAGTTTTACACCGGTTCCCAACTGTATTTTGAGAAGGTTTTTCACGGGCCATGTACTCAGTAGTAGAGTGTCCAACCCCGAAACCGATAAACCGGTGAAACTGGTTACCCGGTTTTATTGCTCTTCATCGTGTTTCTGTTTTTTAAAAAATATAATTTTCGAACAAACCGGAAACCGTTTATTTGACGTCGGTTGACGGGGTTTGTGTTCATATCCTTAACCTTTAACTAGTGACGTGTACTCTCACAGGCGTCGCGTGTTTGGTAAATTCTTAGAATTGATGATTTCCCCCCGCTTGCCACGACCCGGCGTCACAGTAGCTTTTGTTTTAGTGCCAAAACGACCATAGAAGGGAGCAGACGTGCCGTCGGTTATGTAACAGGTTCGTAATTTTAATTTGAAATTCGATTGTAGCCTGTGAGGCTACATGTCCCTAGTTGTCATACAAATATTTTTTCGAACAATTTTTTTGTTTTTAGTGCAAAATGGCAGAAAACGCTAGGAAACGTCAACTTTATCAAAAAGAAAAGTATTTCGAGTGGATAGTCCATCATTTGAAGAGGAAATCAATGCCCTCTTGCTAGCTTCAGACCAATCAGACAGTGAAGGTGATATTGAAGAGTTCTCATGTCAATTAAGGCTGAAAAGTACAAGTAAGTGTTAATTGTCATGTGTGTTTCAAATAATTATAAAAACTGATTGAATTAATTTATATTTGTTTTATTACATTCCAACAAATAAATATCAACGCATTTTAAATCATTATAATGCAATTTTATGACAAAATTTAAATTTAAAAGTCCCTTATAGTGTTCTCAATTTGTCACGTCCCTAGTTAAAGGTTAAAAAAATTAAACATAAATTATATGATTTTCGAAATTTTACAATTGACAAGATGATTTCTATTCTCAAATATGACTTTATGTTCCAAAAAGTTATAAATGACAGTTCCAAATAATTTTTTTAATCAAATTTCAAAATGATTTTATGACTTGAATAAGAAATAACTACAAATTATTTAAGAGTAAATTGAACTTTCCAAACATTTTGTTTTTAAAATTTAAAAAATAAAATTATTTTATAAATAAATGTCTTTTTAAACTTAATAAGATTTTCATATATGAAAATCTCTTTCAAATTTGAACATGATTTTCGAATTTAAATCAGTATATCGTAAATTTGAATAAAACTTTTCAATTTTATATTAAACACGCATTACAAATTAATTTAGGTTTAAAACGTAATTGTCATATTTAAATAGAGTTCTGAAATTTTGAGTTTTAAACACTAATAAGTATATCGACACGTTCCCAGCAGAATGTACTAAGCGACAAAATGGAAATTGTTTAGGAAACGAAAAAACTTTCTGTCAAGTAGCTGATTTGTATTATTTTTTCGGTTGTTTCCATTTCATTTGCTTAATAACTCATGACGTGGTTATGCAAGGTCTCTGTATATAGAAATGTGGAGCTTGGAATAAACTTTGAGAATGTGGAAAAAAGTCATCGTCGCCAAATATGTCACTCAATACATTCTGCCGGGAACGTGTCGATATGAAATTATCGCTAAACAAATGTATTTTAAGTGCTACATGTGTAATTTAATTTAAAGCAAAAAATCGAAAAAACCCGGTTCAACCGGTTTTTGCCAAAATTTAAAACCGAAAACCGGTTTCTTAAAAACCTGATTTTTCGAAGAAACCGAAAACCGGTTTCCAAAAAATTTCGGATTTTTGGACACTACTCGGTAGTCCATCTCAAAAAACCGAAACCATTAATTAACCGGTTTCTACATTTTGGTTTATACGTAAACCGGTTTCGTGAAAACGGAATATTTAAAGAAACCGAAACCCGAAATTTGTGAAAAGCCGGTTTCGTTGGTGGAATCGTTGGTTCATACTTCTTTCAAAATGAGAACGTCGAGAACGTTCTCGTTAACGACGGGGGCGATAGAGCCATGGTTGCTGATTACTTCGTGCCCGAATTGAAAGGAATGTTGACTGAAGACACGATTTTTTTAAAAGGACGGCGCCTCATGCCGACTTATTGAAGAAAACATTTGGTGAACGCTTTATTTCTCGAAGTGGGTCAGTCAATTGACCACCGAGACCATGTGATTTAACGCCTCTAGACAATTTTCTCTGGTGTTACGTGACATTATTGATTTGTGCGAACAAACCGGTAAGTTTGGACGCATTGGAAGACAACAGTGCGCGAACCATTGCCGAGATGCAGTCCCCATTGCTAGAAATAGTGTTCGAAAATTAGACTTCTAGAATTCGCCAGTTAGGAACTGCCACGGCACGCACATGCCCTAAATAATATTCCGACACTAATGGCAAAAAAATTATCAGTCTAATAAAGTAACAGGCTGTTACTGTTACTGGTGTTAATGGCATAAAATTATTATTCTAATAAAGTAACAGCTTCTTTCTTTATCTCGAAGGAAAAGCTAAGCGAAGTAAAATCAGTCACTCACATTCGACTCACATTGGGTTTCACTATGTCGATCGAAATTTGCATTCCCATGACTCTATGTCTGGTCCCAACTGACAGCATATTCGAAATAGAGAAACCAAAATTTGTACCGAAAAGTTTTGAAAAATGTTATGTTTTCGTTCGACTTGAAACAACAAGACTGTGGAACCCGAATCAACTTTCTTTCGCCTAGAACACGAACGAAAGGTTTTATTTGAGATAGATGAACAGGTTGTAAATCTACAGTTTGAAATTATGTAACCTCAATATTTTATTTCTATTTAAAATCTTGCATGTGAAAAAACACCCTTTATATCCTAAATAAGCTGATTCATTAAATTTGAGGAAAGCTTTCATTAAATATAACGTCAAGAAAAACTTAATTCAGTCAGTGAACACTTCATAAAGTTTATGAACGTTTTGATAAAAAGAAAACCGAGGAAACAATGCATTAATATTATGAACAATTTCATCACGATTTATGTACCATTTCACGAAAACCCAACCAAAGAACAGCTTAATTAAATATATGAATGTTTTCATTATGAACTTAAAACTTGTAGCCAACAGGGTCTTTGTACAACCGACACAGTTTGTTCCGTACGTGTATGTTTTTTCACTCGCTAAAACCTACATCCATGCACGTTGGATACCGGTTACACCCAATATAGAAGTTGCATGTTGTGTGTGGAACTTCGTTCTTCTGATCATTGGCATTCACAATAAGTAACAAATATTCATATCAAACCTTTATTTTCCAAAGCTAGAACTTTATAGTGCTTATATTCAATGTTTATTCCATTCGCAAACTGAGTACTCTGAGTAGTTTCCTGAAGCTTATGTGTATTTGCTGTATACTTATACGTATAAATGCGCCATCAAACATACGATTACTGAGTAATCCAGCAACTATTAGAATGGATACCTGATGTTTGTCCACTATAAATATGAAAGTATTAGTTTAACAATTTTAATTCTTTGTTTCTTCTCCAAAATTTTTACTGGGCTGCACAATTTCTGAACTTAGCTTTGTCTACTTAGCATTTCATAGAACTATGTTTTCCCGCCAATGAATTATTGTCATAAAAGTGAGGTTGACTCCTAAGAGACACATGACTCAAAATTTTAATGAATTTTTTTTTTTGGTTGCATTTTAATGAAAAAGTTTATTACGGGGATGTAAGTTTTCGTCAATAATATCTACCTTTTATTTTTAATGTACCCGTACATCCAACGCTGACAAGATAACCCACACTTATCGTGGGTGCTGCAATTTTGTATCTACCAGTGTAGTTTCATGACTCCCTGACTGAATATAAAAATGATAAATTCCAATAAGACTTGTTATCCTGACCGGACTTCAGTACGAGTAGGGGAACATTTGTAGGTTCTTAGATGCAATCAACTTTTACAGCAAACAACAAGCACTAGTTCGTCAGCAACTAATCTACCTCTCATTTCCAGACACATGCGATTACATCAGAAACGGAAAACATCTGTCATAAAAATTCCTTAATAATTTTTAAAGTTCAAAAATAACAAGAGAACATGACATCACGAGATTTCACATAGGTTCTCAATAGCTTAAATGTGCTAAAAATATTAACAATCAAACATCCCTATTGCTACACCCTACTCTATAGAGAGCACTTTATAAGTTAGTGCCCATTCGATAACAAAGTTTTAGTTTACCCGTTTCAAATGGATTTTAATTACTCCCCATGATTCCCAACAGTTTCCATTGGTCCATAAACTCTGATTTGTTTTTATTGTGCGAAACTTTATACAAATCCACTCCATCATCTGCAGAAGATGCAGCAGTGGCAGCGGCATCGTCATCATCACATCATCAGCAACAGCATCTTCATCTTCGATGGGAGCGTTAACATCTCCTTCGCTCCAATCAACATACGATCATTGACCGAGTTTATTGATTTTTTTTCGTATGCAGGCGCAGCTCCCCACTACAGTTAATTTGTTGCATTGTTTATGGGATTGTTGATGTGGAACGAATTGAATACACATTTGAATAGGGAGGGATGGCTAAAGGGGATAATCTTTAAATAAATTTTATAAAATTAATTTTATTCTATTTTACTTCTTGTCTAGTTTAAAATTTATGATATTATATTGCATGAAAGTCGCCGGCGACGGACAATTCCAACTGTTTTACTGCAGTTGATGGCGAATGCGGTTCGTTTGCTAGAAGCTAAGTAGACAAAGCTAAATTGAGAAATTGTGCAACCCAGTAAAGATTTCGGAGAAACAATATGAATATTTTTAAATTTATAACATAGTACGACAAAATCAAATTTTTTTGAATACACATGAGAAATGTTAGCAGAATATGAAAATAGGCTTAAAATAAAGAAATACGTGTCTCGGCGTTTTGCTGTAGCACGTCAGAATTTTGAGAAAATCGATTTTTAAGCTTCGAAGGACCGTGGAGGTTCACTTATAATGTAATACTATTATAAAAAGTTCTATAAATCAGAATGGGTGAACCGATTTTAATGCTTGAGCCAGTTTTGAAAAGGGAAATAAATTTGGATTTTTTTTTATTTAAAAATCTATTTTTTCCTCCGCTAGATGGCGCTTTAATTTTCATGTAAAGTTAAAAAATAGCCAAAAATCTAATGTAATGTAAATGTAATGTAAAAATACAAAAATGAATATGAAATCATAACTATTATTTTGTGTTAAAAATGTTGGTGGTTTTTTTTTCGTGTGTAAGCTTCGGGATTTTTATTTTTTTAACTTTACATGCAAATTAAAGCGCCATCAAGCAGAGAAAAAAATTGTTTTTTTAATAAAAAAAATCAAAATTTAATTCCCTTTTCAAAACTGGCTCAAGCATTAAAATCGGTTCACCCATTCTGTTTTTATAAAACTTTTTATAATAGTATTACATTACAAGTGAACCTCCACGGTCCTTCGAAGCTTAAAAGTCGATTTTCTCAAAATTCTGACGTGCTACAGGAAAACGCCGAGAGACATATTTCTTTATTTTAAGCCTATTTTCATATTCTGTTAACATTTCTCATTTGTACCAACCACTGTCGTACTGTGTAATGGGCAAACCATCAGGAGTCCATTCTAAATGATTTTAAGGAGTGCTTATAGTGATTGCTGGCCTTCTCATTAATCTTATGTCTGAAGTCTCATTTATACGTATAAGTATACAGAAAATACACATGAGCTTGGGTAAAGTACTCAGAGTACTCAGTGTGTGAAAGGTATAAGCACTATAACACTCTAGCTTTGGAAAATATAAGCTTGATATGAATATTTGTAAATTATTGTGAATAGCAATAATCAGAAGTTCGATGTTCCACTGACAACATGCAACTTCTAAGTTGGGTGTATCAGGTATCCAACACATATAGATGTAAATTTTAGCGAGGGAAAAAACATACATGTACGAAACAAACTGTCTCGGTTGCTCAGAGACCCTGTTGGTTACAAGTTTTAAGTTCATTCAAATTTGGAACACAGCTAACTGAGACGGTGGGTCTTGTCGGTGCATGTTAAAGTATACACAAGTATGTAATAGTATAATTAATTACTTATGTTACTTATATACTAAGTAGGTACTCATTGGCAATCGTAGACCTACACCCGAAGTTCGCTTCCGAAACACATGGGTTACCAATAGAGTGTCCAAAACCCCGAAATGCTTTAAGTAACACCCCGTTTTCGGTTTGTTCGAAATATCAATGTTTTAAGAAACTGATTTTCGGTTTTCCATTTGGTAAAACCATGCGGAAACAATTTTTTTCCGTTTTTTTTAAATTAAATTACAATAAATTTGTCAAGCGGAGTTTCCTATTCTTATTCGTGCTTAAATAACAAAATTTATACCTGTATTTAAATTTGATAATACCGCCTCAATTTTAAATTAAAATTTAAATCATATTCCATTTTGGAATGCGTTTTAGTAAAATATACAAAATTGTATTTAAGTTCATATTAAACTCATTTAAATTTGAAAATTATCTTCAACTTTGAAAGAGATTTTTATACATGAAAATTGTATTAAGTTTAAAAAGTATTGAAATACTAATTTAAATTTAAAAAAAAAATATTCGATAAATTTTTTTCAATCTTATAGAAATAATCATTCTAACATTGAAAAACATTCTTTCAAAATTTTATTTGAAACAGAAATTATGTTTCTTAATTCAAATATGTTATAAAAATTTGAAAATCATATTTTTTTATTGAATTTTTAATTTTCTTAAGGATATTTTACACAAATGTAGTAAACAGCGGCTAACCAACGGGGTTATTTGAAATATACGTTTTTTTTCTTAAAACCGGCACACGCTTAGTAGCAAAAACCCGGTTAACCGATTTCGCCGGGTTTTCAGTTTCGAGGACTGGCTTAATGACGATGATACCAGCCTGGATACATTGGCAGAAGATAAACCCACCACATCAACCGCAGGAGCAAAAGGAAGGCCAACGAAAGTATGGAGGAGTGTTCAATTTTCAAAAGAAAGAGGAAACTTGCCGATGCCATCAATGACTGGACCACGAAGCATTTATCAGAAGCGCTGTCTATTAAATAGACAAAGGATAATGAAAACGTTAGATCGCAGATTATAAAATCTGTTGCTGATACAAACCCACTTCGACTAGAAATGATTGAGGAAAGTATTCGCACGTGCCCAAACGCGCACATTAAAAAGAATGGTTACGAAGAAGCCTTGGCCTTGTTCATGGACTTAGAACTTTCCAAAGAGAAATATGAGATACTGCGGGCATGTTTAATGTGACACGGGGCTGATATTATACCCGGATACAAGCATATGTCGTAAGCCAAAATAAATTCACGACCACTGCATACGGAGTTTACGGAAGTCTCTGCGAAAGCCAATCTGCAGGATCTTATGGGCCATACAGCAAAATGGTAGTCGGAGAGTCTTCCTGAAAATGAGGTGGAAATTCTTCCTGAGAAAATGACATTGATCAGCAAATGGGTCTGCGATGGATCATCCGGACAAAGTATTTATAAGCAAAGGAAATCTTCCGATGACGCTACAATATCCGACGGAAATATGTTTATGGCACCTGCTGTTCCTTTGCGGCTAAAATCTGATGATTCCCTAGACTGAAAAAATCCACAGCCGTCATCAGTTCATTATTGCCCACCGATAATGTTTCAGTTTGCAAAGGAATCGGCAGAACTCATAAGGACCACGGTGAAGGACATAGAAGAACAAATAAGCAAGATTAAGCCTGCAAAGCTGCAAATTGGAGAAGAAAAATATTCTGAATGTAATGGGTTTTTCAATAAGAGCGCTACAAAAGTTTTTTTAAATAACACAAAACGGGTTTTAGATACCAATGAAATTCTTTATTCCTGTGAAAGTACGTTCGATGCCATTATGTATGGAACTCGATTTCTTTTGCATGGCCACCACGGGCACGCTTGCAGAAGTCCAGACGCTGAACCCAATTTTCGACGGTATTCAAGCCTAAATCGGCCGATACTGCTGCAATTTCACGTTCGATATTCGTACGAAGTTCATCAATCGTCGCTGGCTTGTTGGCATAGACCATATACTTGACGTAGCCCCGCAGGAAGTAATATAACGGCGTCAAATCGCACGACCGAGGCGCCCAATCGACTGGGCCATTTCGTGAGATAACAATTTCACCAAACTTGGTTTCCAATAAATAGATTGTGGCATTCGCTGTGTGGCTTGTGGCGCCGTCCTGTTGGAACCACATGTCCTCCAAGTCCATATTATCCAATTGGGGCCAAAAATATTCGGATATCATTGAACGGTAGCGATTCGCATTCACAGTAATGTGCCGGTCTTGATCATCACGGAAGAAGTACGGCCCAATGACGCCGCCGGCCCATAAACCGCACCAAACCGTAATTTTTTCGGGATGCAATGATGACTCATGGATTACGTGTGGATTGCTGTCTGACCAATAACGCATATTTTGCTCATTGACGAAGCCATTCAGCCAGAAATGAAACTCAGAATTCAGAATTCAGAAATTGGACGTAGCGCTCTTAAAGTTGAGGCCACTGACTCCAAATTTCGGTAGTAAATTTTAATAATTTCGACTCGTTGTTGGCTCGTATATCTTTCCATGATGAATAGCAAACCTTAATGAAGAGAAATGTCAAAAGAGCGGGAAAAAATATGGCGTCGTTTGCTGTCCCTATCGATTTACTTTTCTAGCGTCTCTGTTGAAAACCCCTTTAGTTACCAGTTCCACCTGACCATGATTGACGGAAGAGTCGTAGACGAACTGACAGGAACAGCCTCAACATTGTCATGCCCGATTTGCGAAATGAGTCAGAAGAACTTCGGTAATTTTAACGATTCTACAAACGAGGAGAATTACGAATATGGAATGTCACCATTGCACGCAAGGATGAGGTGTATGGAGTTCTTGCTAAAACTGGCGTATACCCTACCACAACAAGATGAAAATACATCAATTAAGGATAAGGAAAAGATCAGAAAGAAGCAAATACAGGATGCTTTTTTTAAACAAGTTGGACTAAAAGTAGACTGTCCCAAGTGCGGATAAGGTAACTCAAACGATGGAAACACTTTTAAGAGATTTTTTGAAAATGATGAGGCAGTAACTGGAATCACTAGATTTGACAATCAAATCGTGAAAAGATGGTAGAAAACTTCAAAACGGTAGAAAATGGGTGTAAAATGAATATTGCCCCTTATAAATTATTTCCTCCGTTTGTAATTACATATGAGAATACAGGACAAAACAACGTCAGTAAATTATTAGAAACAAATTTCAAAACTCAGTTCTGACTATAGTGTGAAACCAGTTAACCTTGTACCTTGTACCGGTTTTAAAAAAAAAACATTTTCGAACAAACCGGTAACCGGTTATTTGACGTCGGCTAACCGGTTGTTGTGGCCGTCGGTGGTGCAATGGGTAGTGTGCGCGCCTCTTGTACTTAAGATCATGGGTTCGATCCCTGTTCTGACCACCTTACAATTTCTTTCGACGTCGGTCACCTCGCATAGTGACGGCGACACTATCGAGTATTTAGCCATGAAAATGCTTTTCAAAAATACCGTTCGGAACCTGTGTAAAACTGTAGGTCCCAATCAGTGAGTATGAAACTAGAAAGCGCACTAGAAGCGCACAGGTTGTGAGAAGCTCTGCCCGATGCCTTCATGGGATGTAATGGGAAACCATTTATTTATTAACCGATTGTTACTAAATTTGTGTTGATATCCTTAAAAAAATTATTAATAAATGAAGCAATTTTCGAATTTTAATGAAATTTTAGAGTTAAGAAACATAATTTATAATTTCAAATATCATTTAATGCTTCAATAAGATCGAAATGACATTTCTAAATAATTTTGTATTCAAATTTCAAAATGATTTGAAGACTTGAATAAGAATTAATTAAGATTTGAAACATTTTTTTTTTCAAATTTAAAAATTCAAATTATTTTATAGATCAAATGATTTAAACTTAATAAGATTTTCGTAAATGAAAATCTCTTTCAAATCGAATTGGAATCAGTTTAATGTGAATTTTAATAAAACTTTTAAATTTTATATTAAACACGGATTCCAAATTGGAATACGGATAAGAATTTTCTATTTAAAATTTAAAAGTAGTTGTCGTATTTAAATAGAGTTTTGAAATTTTTAGTTTCAAACATGAATAAGTATTGAAAATGGTCGCTAAAAAAATTTATTGTAAGTGCTACATGTATAACTTAATTTAAAGAAAAAAAAACCGGTTCCATCGGTTTTTTCCGAAATTAAAAACCGATACTCGGTTGCTTGAAAAACCGAAAATAGGTTTCTTGAAAAATTGATTTTTCGAACAAACCGAAAATCGATTTCTTGAAAAATTGATTTTTCGAACCGGGATTTAGAAATGACGGTCTTTTGGACACTCTAGTTCTGACACTACCTAAATTCGGTTGCGACAACCTCTAAATCGTTTGTGGTAACCTCTAATTCGGCCGTGACAACCTCTAACTCAGATGTGACAACCATTAATTCGGCTGTGACAACCTCTACTTCGGTTTGCAAAAACTTCTCATTCGGCTGTGATAACTTCTAGGGTGATTGTAGCAACTTCCAAATTCGGTTACGGCTAATTCGGCTTCCTCAACCGAATTTTGTCTGTGAATTCAGCAACACAACACTGGCTTTTGTTGTAGAGTTTCCAGATGTGAGTATAATAAGTGTTCGTTGTACACCAGCTCAAAGTTCAACACTAATTAGGGTGTGATACTATAATTGTATCGCGTATAATTGCATGAAAACGAATATAAATTCTGAAATAACTGAGACTTTAATTGTTCTACTGAATATATTACGAATGTCTAGTTGATACCCTATAATTGAGTGACAAAAGGAAAATTAACTTTAGTTTCTGTTAAATGAATTTAATTATCTTACATGTAATAAACTTTTCGGACTGACATTCGAGCCAGATTTGATTAACTTACATGAAGTACGGGAAACGAAAGTTGAACTTACCTGTAAAAAAAGAGAATGGAAAATTACAAAATTATTCAAAATATATATATAAAGAGGAAATGCATAAAGCAACTTGTTAAATAAGAAAACGAAAAAACTATTAACAATAAGATCTGTAGTAATATTTAAACACTACCATATATAAGCAGAATAGTTCATATATTTTGAGAGAAAAGTTTTGAATAAAAATTACCATTTTCAACTATACAAATAATTTTCAACAAAATATCAACAAATACCTTCCCACCAGTTTCGCTGGGTTATTATCCCATTTTAATCCCATAACTTTTGCTGCTGCTCCTGCTGTTGGCGGTTTTCTCTTATCAACGCATTTGGTGCATAAGATAAATGTTTGTGTAGAGACTATAATAGAATTGTTTGGGAATTCCATACAACTTTCTGTGGGCTTTAGAGCCAGCTATCTCTGTAACGCATACGCAAGAAACTTTTGTATGGTGACCTTCTTTTCAAGTTTTTGTTTTGTTTTTTTTCTATTTGATGTAGTATCCAAATCAGATAACAGTATTTAATTAGCTAATGAAAATATCATTCAAAGATAGTAAATTGTTAAACATTTTAGTGGATTCTTTAATTTAAAATTAGTGTATTTTATTAAAAGATGTACGATATCAGGGAAATGCATTTAAAAGGTATAAAGTTAATCTACAATAAAGTCTCAAAATGAAAATAATTCAAGTCAGGGAATTACTCATCAGAATAGTAGTAGGTAATATTGGTTAAGTCGTTGCCTCTAATCAGTTAATTTAAATAGTAGGATTTAATCACTAATTACAAAAAATGGCTCCCCATTATTACATCCCTTGAAGGGATTGGGGAGACCTTTTCATAACCCGTGAGCTGAGCGCTTTCTAGTTTTACACTCACTGATTGGGACCTACAGTTTTGCACCGGTTGCGAACTGTATTTTGAGAAGCATTTTCGTAGCTAAATACTCGATAGTGTCGCCATCACTAAGCGAGGTGACCGTCGTCGAAAGAACAGGGATCGAACCCACGCCTTCATGTACAAGAGACGCGAACACTACCCATTGCCCCACCGACGGCCACAATCTATTATTAGTAATTACTTAGCTATTACTTGGCGCGTGGCTATTGTAAATCAGGACCTGCATTCTAAATGCGGCTACTACTTCGATTAATGCAGTAAACTTCGGAACTGTTGTTGGATTAAAGATAGTAACGTTTTATAATAAAAACTTTTTAGTTCAATACCACACAATTCCAAAAATTCCTTACACTTGCTTTTAACTTTGATTTGAATACCAAACGAGAGTTGAAATTGTAGTATTATTGTTTAGTCACTTAATATTTAAACCGATTCGTCAAATCACTTGCTAGCCGTCCTTTCTACTGTTGCTGGCACTGCACAGACCGACGATATTTCCGGAAGTTATTTCAAAAAAGAGAGAGGTAGATAGGGACAGAGAGAGAACGAAAACGAGACTATACACTGAAAGAGAAGCTTCATCAAATTTATGAATTCCTTCATCAATCTGATGAAACATTTCCTCATTATCCAACCGACGACACATTTCACTGAACTGATGAAGAACATTTCATCATACTTTCATCCATATTTCATCAATAGTTTACGTTGTTTCAACGACAATGTTACACCAAGTTGATGTAAATTTTTCATCAATTTGATGTCAATTTGCCATCACAATTTTGACAATTTTCATGTCAATTTTTCATTAATTTGCAGTAAATTTTTCATGAATTACATGCTAGGTTGTCATCAATTTGATGTAAGTTTATCATAATTTGCATGTTGGTTGGTTGGTTGAAAAGGCTGCAAGACAGCACGCTGTCTAGTACACTTAGGCTAACGAAGCCCATTGTGATACCTGCAGTTTCCTCCATACCAACTATTGACTAGTCGTCCAGCCAATTTGCCCTTTCAATAAATTTGTCTATAAGACCTACAGGAATATCCTGTAGGGCTACGGTGCTAACTAGATGTGTTCCGAATTTCCTGCTTCTCAGTCCTGCCCTGTCAGAGCAGGGCAATCCAAGAGGAGGTGTTTCGTCGTTTCCTCGTCCTCTTCCATGCAGCATCTACAGAGAGTGGAGTTTCTATGTCCCAGTCGTAGGGCGTGTTTTCCTACAAGACAATGTCCCGTAAGTGTTCCTCTCATTGTGGGTAACCTGCCTCACGGCAAGTTAAGTAGTTGCCTAGCCCTCTTCCTGTCCACCTGTGGCCAGAGGACCCTAGCTTGTTTGCAAGTTGAAGTAAGTCTCCACTTGTCCTTGAACATATTATCGGCCCACTGCCTGATCTGCAAGCGGCAGATAGAGATTGGCATACTATCACCTTCTTTTGCCGGAATAACCTGTGCCGTAGTGTCCTGTCTAGCTAACGCATCCGCTACGCAATTGCCTGGAATGTCGCTGTGTCCCGGTATTCAGATCATCCTGATGTCAAAATACTCTGCCATCACCCTAAGTGATGAGTGGCATTCTTTCACCGTCAGGGACGTACCAAATATGGCTTCCAGGGATTGTATGGCAGCCCGGCTGTCTGTGTAGATACATATTCTCCAGAGGGTTGTGACACTACTTTTCAGTAGTTCAGCAACCTCCAGTATGCCGGTAATTTCCGCCTGAAATACACTACAGTGATCAGGCAGCTTGAAGGAGATATTTACATTTAGGTCCGGTGAATTGACCCCTTAGCCTACTTGCTCGTCCAACTTTGATCCATCCGTGAAAAATCGGATACTACTGGTATCCCCATCGAGTGACTTTTCCCAGTTATTCCTGTTGGGAATAGTAGTTCTTAGATTTGTCGCTGGTAGAAGGTAGCGGATACAGTAGTCCGCTTTTACGGGAATAGAGTTGATCCGGTGTAGTAATTCAGCATGTACGGAATGCCCCGATATCAAAACGCCACAATCTCTGATTCTCACCAGGGATGTAGCGGCTGCCGATTCGGCCATGATATCAGGAGTACAGATGTTCAGGATAGCACTAAGTGAAATGCCTGACGTCATGGCCGTTGCCCCACTAACGCTAATCAGTATTGATCTTTGAATTTTCATCAAGGAATTCAGAATATATTTCTTTAGGAGGGACCTCCACCAAACTACGATTCCATAGAGAAGTATTGGTCTGACTATTGCCGTAAAAATCCACATGGTAATCTTAGGAGACAGTCCGCAGCGCTTTCTTATCGCCCCTTGACAGCAGTAAAAAGCAACATACGCCTTTTTCACCCTCTCCTCCACATTCGGTTTCCAAAACAGTTTTCTGTCGAGAATTATCCCCAGATACTTGACCTTTTCCGTCAACTGTAATTGCACCCCATTCAAATGCGGGTATTTTAAATTTCCGAGAGAACAAGATAAGCTCGGTTTTAAGTGGGTTAAGTGATAGTCCGTTGTTAGCGGTCCAGTTCGAAATCAGACTAAGTAGGCTGGTTGTACGAATGCTAAGTAAATTGAGTCTACCCATACAGATGACAGCAATATCATCGGCGTAGGCAAAGACCTATCATTCGGCCCTGTCCAATTCAAGAAGCAGTTCATTGAAAGAAGTTAACCATAATAGTGGAGACAGAACTCCCCCCTGCGCTGTCCCCCTGTTAACGTTCCTAGTAAAATGTAACACCATCCCATTCAGCTTTGACGAATCTATCCACCAGAAGCTTCGGTGTCACTAAGCTCATTTTCATGTAACTTAGTAATAATTTTTATGTAAATTGTTTGTTAATGAGTAGCCGAAATCGCCACTTTCTCATCGCCAAAAAATCACAAGAAAAGGGAATATGACCTCATAAAAAATGCTCCGAGCGTAGATAATATTTTCTGCACTATCGTATTTTATATTATGTATTTATTTTAAATTTTCTACTACTTTTTTTCTTTGCAATACTACGCCCATACTTTGACTCGATCACACTAACTATTACCAAATTCCAATGATAAAGATTAATGTAAAAAAGAGCATAGTGACGGCGACACTATCGAGTATTTAGCCATGAAAATGCTTCTCAAAAATACCGTTCGGAACTGGTGTAAAACTGTAGGTCCCAATCAGTGAGTATAAAAACTAGAAAACGCACAGCTCACTGGTTGCGAGAAGCTCTCCCCGATTCCTTCATGGGATGTAATGGGAAACCATTTTTTTTTTGTTTTTTGTTTAATTGTTGTTGTTGAAATATTGGAAAATAAAATAATTTAAAATAGACCTAAAGCTCCAACATTTTAATTTTAAATAGAATACGAAAGGTCGAATAAATCTTTATATTTTCCATAAATTATATTTTTATTTTGTAATTTTTACCTCATTTACAGATTTTGGTAAATTGTTGCGTATGAATAAAATTTAAAAGACAAATATACAAGTCGGAAACTGTGCTTTCGATTGCGACAATAACCTAGTTTTTGAGGATATCTCAGGGGTTTGGATACATTATGGTAAAAGTTTTTGATAAAAATCGGCAAACTAAAAAAATCAACTAGTGTTCGAACTCAGTGACGACGTGTTAACACCTTTTTGTTACACGGTACCTGTTCGATATCTATGAACACATTAGTAAATGTTACATTGGAAAATATAGAAAACAATAGTTTTAGTGCTGAAGGCTCTTTTGCTATTACACTTTCTTTTTTCTTACATCTGCTTTAACATTAGATGTAATATTGTTAAAATAATGGGTCGATTATCGATTGCAACCGAACCTCAGTTGGGTTGCCAGTTTATGAAATGTTATTACATATGGCAACAGGCAACTGCCTGCTGGTAACATCAGTTGCTTAATAGTGGTTATATTGGCAAAACACTGTTATCTGCGGCAACAGACAAAAGTTTCCGAACATAATACAAATTTTTATTTCAGTAGTAATGCCACTTGAGAACGCAACTGAAGTTTGGTTGCCATCCATAATCGATCCATAAATAAAGCAATATTTAGCTCACTGACATAATTGTGTTTATTATGTCATAAACAGACTGGCGACAAAAAGTATTGAATAATATAGAGAACTTATTGCACTCATTTTCCGCTCTCATGTAGAGAGTTTGAGTAAAAGAGCATAAACGAGTCTTATTCTCTTCATAGAATAATTCAATATAAATGCACCATTTCGACAATGTTATTACATAAATCAATACAAAAAGTATAAATGTTTCAAAAGGCATCAATGTTTCACATCAAAATTCTGAATGGACTAAGTTATGACGAAAAGAGAGTAATACGTTTTGAATTATTCGCCAGATGTCGCCAGTGCTTTTGAGTCAGACAATTCGTTTCATAAGTTCTCTATACTATTCAATACTCTTTGGCGACGAGGACCTGCTTCAGGACCTGCTAATTTCAGACAGAGAATATTGTTGTACAATTACCACGTATGTAAAGCTAACGCTGTGTGTTGTTTGCATGTGTTCACTTTGATAGATTGCCCTACCCGTGCCTATAGATGTTAGTACATCAAAAGTTAGTAAAATACAAGTATGACCATAACTCGGAAACGGTGAATCAAAAAAAAACGACTACTTGAATGTTGGGAGCCAGCTGGTGAGGCGAGAGGCGTCAGATCCTGTTTGGACCAATCTGAATCCTGGTTAGTGCAATGATTATGTTTTATTGTACACTTCAATTCATTTCATTGTTCTAAAATTTTGCAATGAAATTTATTCCTCATCGTAGGCTTAATCGACCACCTAACATCAGTTTTCTGATCTTGGAAATATTAAACCAAATGAATTGCTTTAAATTGAACCAACAGTCAACTCATTAATCAATTTGTAAGATTTTAAATCACTTAAGGTGTCACTTCGCTAGACGATCAATTACACCATACAATATAGAAATTTCAAATTTACTGCTATTCTCCACCTCACTTCCTCCGAATTTATTGGCTTTTACTGTTTTCATTTACCAAAAATTCAATTTAATAATATGATTAATGGCCAGACAAACTAAACTATTGCCATAAGTAAGCGCCACCTACCACTTTAGTCAGTTTCGCCAATTCTTCCTTCTTACTCTCGCCCTCTCCCATTTCAATACATTTTGTGGCTCTTGTGTAAACAAATCATAATTATATGGAATCAAGTTGTTGTCGCTGCCGTTGTTCATATCCCACAAATGGTTGCCATGACAAAAGAAAAGGAGGAAATTCATACATTTCCTAAGTGGCAGACGGAACGCATACAAAATGTGGGTGTCAAGCGTTTACACATATGACGTTGTACTATGTATGGGCATGTGTGTGTGCGCACATGTTTTCTTTTCCTATTTTCCTGAAGCCCATGTGGTTGCTTTTGTTGTAGTTATTGTTGTTGTTTATTTACATGGCTTAATATTACTCCAAACCACTTGACCCACTAACAATTATTCAGTGTGTCATTATACTCATACTTTAGTGTACCCACTCGTATACTCGTGTGTACAAGTAGTGTGTGACGATTCGTCTGACACACTGCTACCAACTAACGTCTGTATGAGAAGGGAACGTGCTGCATTAAAGTTATTGTACAACATGTGGCTGGCTGCTCAATTAAGTTGCTGCTGCTGCTGACTCTATTGTGTCACCCACTGTTTGATCACCACAAAGTGGGGGTGAAAATAGTGGTACTAAGTAAAAAGAATTAGACATCATACATTGAAATAAATACGAGGGGGACATACATGCATAGATTGAAATTGCAAACCAAAAAGCTCATTTTACTTCAACAGATTTCCCGAAGAATCCTTTATAGGGATATCTAAAGAAATACAAACAATATGATTTCCGGTAAATCTTTGGTAATGTCTTCACCATTTGATGTCTACAATAGGTCTGTTACCGTACGTAATACTACTTACTATACTCGGAAAAATTATTTTGATATTTTTGTTTAAACTCTCTTTTACTAGTTATATTATTAACAAAAAAAAGTACGGGAACAAACCTATAATAGATTCATCTGGAATGCATGAAATTATTACTTCTAAACGACCACGTCACTACTGATGACCTTAACCTACACGTACAATTCGTTTAGTGGCACGTTTTAACAATTTTTGAATTTTTCACTAACTAAAATAAAAACTAAAAGCTAAACTATATAAAAACTTTTAGCTACTAGGGTCAAATCGCATTCACAAATTTAATGACCTTCAAGGCACAGTGGTTTCAAGTGATTTCTTAGCCAATTACTTAGTTGGAAAGTTTCTGCTAATACGTGATCAGAGAGTGGAATCCAAGTGGCGAGCCGAGACATGTGCGTGAAGATAAATTCGAATATAACTAGCAAAGACACAAACCACTTCAGTTAGCTGAGCACTGTTATTGTGTTAACAGAACTATGTTAAAGCGCTTAAAATGCGAGAATATATAAAAATAATTACTTTTTAACCCATTAGAACAATATTTTAAAGTCAAATTTAGAAATTAGAAAGCATATATATTCGGAATTTATATTGTTAATGTAATAATTCAAAAACACGTAGCAAAATATATAATTTTATCGTTCAAAACCTTCAAGCTTTTAAAGTACACAATAAACACTGTGACCAAATAGGGCTCAACCGTGAACACGATTTGAGCACGATTTCAGAATCGTGCAATTTAAGATGCTCAGTATCGGGACCATTTTTCGAATTTCGCCCACTGTGGTCAAATGCGTCGTCAACCACGGACCAAGTGTATACGCTCTTAGAACCCTTGAGGGATGCATTCTAAAATGGTAATCATATAATTCAGAACAATTTCAGAATGTCCAAATACGCATTTGAAATTCATATACTATCCAAAATTCGAAAAAAGCACCTCAGGGGCAGGTATATATTTCGATCATGGTTGAATCCCCATTTTGCCACAGTGGGCCAAAATCAGTTTTCGTATATGAATTTCAAATACGTATTTGGACATTCTCAAATTGTTCTGAAATATATGGTAACCATTTTTAGAATGTACGCCTCAAGGGCTCTAAGAGCGTATACACTTTGTCCATAGTTGACGATGCATTTGGCCACAGAGGGCAAAATTCGAAAATTGGTCCCGAAATTGAAAATCTTAAATTTTGAGATTCTGAAATCGTGCTGAAAAATGGTGATAGTAAATTCGAAAAGTGCACCTCAAAGACTATCAGTAGGGATATATTTGGTTCATGGTTGAAGTCCCATTTTGCCACAGTGGGCCAAAATCAGTTTTCGTATATGAATTTCAAATACGTATTTGGACATTCTGAAATTGTTCTCAAATACATGATTACCATTTTTAGAATGTACTCCTCCAGGGCTCTAAGAGCGTATACACTTGGTCCATGGTTGACAACGCATTTGGCCACAGTGGGCGAAATTCGAAAAAGGGTCCCGAAACTGAAAATCTTAAATTGCGCGATTCTGAAATCGTGCAGAAAAATGGGGATAGTGAATTCGAAAAGAAGACCTCAAGGGCTATTAACAGCTATATATTTGGTTCAAGGTTGAAGCCCCATTTTGCCACAGTGGGCCAAAATCAGTTTACGTATATGAATTTCAAATACGTAATGGACATTCTGAAATTGTTCTCAAATATATGATTACCATTTTTAGAATGTACTCTTCCAGGGCTCTAAGAGCGTATACACTTTGTCCATGGTTGACGACGCATTTGGCCACAGTGGACGAAATTCGAAAAAAGGTCTCGAAACGGAAAATCTTAAATTAAATTATATACTTTGCCACATGTTTTTGAATTATTACATTAACAATATAAATCCCGAATATATATGCTTTCTAATTTCCAAATTTGACTGTAAAAAATTGTTCTAATAGGCTAAAAAGTAATTATTTTTATATATTCTCCCATTTTAAGCGCTTTAACACAGTTCTGTTAGCACAATAACAGTGACAGTCGGTGGTGCAATGGGTAGTGTGCGCGCCTCTTGTACAGGAGATCCTGGGTTCGATCCCTGCTCCAACCACCTTAAAAAAATTTCTTTCGACGACGGTCACCTCGCTTAGTGACGGCGACACTATCGAGTATATAGCCATGAAAAAGCTTCTCAAAATACCCTTCGGAATCGGTGTAAAACTGTAGGTCCCAATCAGTGAGTGAAAACTGGAAAGCGCACAGTTCAATGATTGTGAGAAGTTCTCCCCGGTCCCTTCATGGGATGTAATGGGAAACCATTTATTTTTTTTTTAGTGCTCAGCTAACTGAAGTGGTTTGTGTCTTTGCTAGTTATATTCGAATGTATCTTCACGCACATGGCCGAGATGGCCTTCTACCTATTTTTGTATAATACCTCTATAGCGAACCACTGACTTGTCATTCATGAGCATGAGCTCAGTCGATAACTTGTATCTCCCTTAGTTACCGACATACCTGAGGTTGAAGTTTTCTCCCAATCTCCCAAAACACGCCCAAAAATATTGTATAAAAGATATCGATAAGTTGTTTTGTTTTCGGGTTATCTGTGGTTGACATTTTAAAATTCGATAAGGTTTTTGAAATAATAATTCACCTCATAACCCATTAGTCTGCTGAGATGTTAAGGGTAAAAACACTGGTTTCAAGGATGTGGCATTGTTTTCTTTATTAAAGCTTTCAGCGTTGACGACCTGAGGGACTTTGTGTTCTATAGTGGCTCTAATAACGACTGGGCATAGGTTCTTTTTTGCTCCTTCAGATCTCCAAAATTATATCAACATCGATTTGTCTAAATCGAACCACAGAATTGTCATTCATGAGCTAGAACACCAGCTATCGTTGATGTATATTGTCGATTTACCGCCCTTGTTAACACCAAATGAGAACGTAATCGAAGTTGTTCGCATCACTATCAACAACTTTACAACTTTTGGTAAAATTTTATCAAATTCATCAGGCAGCTAAAAAGTTAGAGACCAAGTTCATGCTCATGAACGACAACACTGTTGTTCGATTAAATTTCAAACCCTGATATATCGATAACTAAGTGACGAAAGCGAGAACGTTGATATCCGTTATAATTTCGAGGTGATGGACGAATTTATATACCTCGGATCTTCCGTAAACAAAAACAACAATGTCAGTCTTGAGATCAAGCGGAAAATTGTGCTTACGACAAGATGTTATTTTGGGCTAAGTAAGCACTTTGGAGATAAAGCCCTCTCTCGAGTAACAAAAGTCCAACTATACCTGACTCTCATACAACCTGTCTTTCTTTATGGCGCAGAATCCTGGATCTTATCTCTATGGTCCCATAGTGCACAACGGCGATTATCGGCGACGCATGAACCATGAGCTTTAGGAACTATATCCCGATATTGACAAACTGAAGCGGATCAAAATAACGTGATTGCAATGGCAAGGCCATGTCAGTAGTATGTATGAACACGAACCATCACGAAGGGTTTTCGTAACCGAACTCGAAGGAAGCCGAAAAATATTAAGACCAAGACTCCGCTGGAGGGATCAGGTTGACGAATCCCTGCGTTCACTAGGTATTGCCAACTGGAGAGATAAGGCAAAAGATCGAACTGGTTGGCGAAATATGTTATCTTCTTTTTTTAAGGTCCCTGACCCCCCGGGGTTGTTCGGGACCGGATAAGTAAGTAAGTGATGAATAAACAATTTTCGGATCGAGGGGCACTCCCACCGAGAAAGCCACCAACATATCAACTTCCAACCAATTTCCGACGCCGACCAACAAGTGGGTCAGCTGCCGCCGCCGACAATATCTGGTCAGCTCCACTCTCTATGTATGATACGGTTACAATAGAAGCAATTTTGATTTGCATTGTTCTTATATGGCCGTCTCGCAGTGTAGAATATGTTCAACCTAGGATTGCAAAAGTTAAGTAGAGATTTGTAACCCTATAATGATTAACTGATCGCTCCTTTGACTTGCGGGCCTCATAAGCTCCCTAATCGTACTATTTAGAATACAACAAATCCGTCCCTGGTAATTTTCGCCTTCATTAAATTATTTGACTGAATAGCGAGAAAGTAACCTTAATGGATTTTGGAACATACGATCGTTATATTTTGAATAACAGGACAATTTTGTGTTCGAAAGTGCAGACACGGATAAATTTGGATACACTATCGAATTTCCGGTAACCGATAGTAGAAGTTATCACAACCGTATTAGAAGTTGTTACAACAGAATTAGAGGTTGCCACAACCAAATAAGAGGTTGCCACATCCAAATTAGAGGTTGCCACAATCGAATTAGAGGTTGTCACAACCGAACCAGCGCTTGTCTTAACCAAAATTAGAAGTTGTTATACCTAATAAAAATGATTCTCTATTCATTAAAAACTCATGTAATGAGAGTTTTTGAATATTTTTTGATAGACTAATTTCATATACACGCTGAAAAAAATCAGACCCAGCAACATATTGCTGGAACCATGTATGTGTTTGCAAACATTGTTGTCATGAATTGTATAACTGTTGTTTTTTGTTTCTTTGTTGTCTGTCACGTTTTGTTTTCAGCAGTTTTCAACCAACAAAGCCAAATTTGGGTCTCCAACACATATGTATGTTATAACATATTAATCATTGGGTCTCCAACATGTAATATTGAATAGCATGCACAATGTGTTTGGACACAAGTACTATATTTGCAATAAGCTACAGACACGTTACATTTACATTCAAACAACAAAAAAGCCAGCTTTTTCAGCGGGTACATACTCTCATAAATAATAACTATACGAGGAATTTCTGCACTTCACTTGGACTACGAATTAGGTGTACTTTAGATGTCACTCCCGTCCGTTTGTGAAGTCCCAGCATTCAAGAGTTACAGCTCTAACTATGATACGTTGCGTCTGTCGCTTTAGGTCTTAACCCTATCCATTCGACTATTCTATATATACTTTAAACCAGGACTTCTCAACACTTTTGACTTCGAGGCTGTCTTGAGAATTTGCTAAAGGTCTCGTGGCTCCCTACAGCTTACTAAGGGTCCTTATGGTTGAGACCTATGTCAGAAACGACGTAAAATACTTTCTCTTTTTTTCGATAAGGATACACGGATATACTTATAAGCATATGTACATACATATGACAAAGTTATCGTCCTGATTGTGTTCCCACACTAATATATTTCCCTTTAGTAATTAAGGTACTTCAGTACGAAACAACAATAGAGTAAACATATACCTAAAGGGAACATCTCTCTCAGCAAATTGATGGCATTAGGCCTGGTGTAATGTGAACGTTGGATGTTGAAAAATATTGCTTTAATAATAGCAGATAGGGGAATGAAATCAAAGCATCCAACAAGAAAACAACTACGGTATTTGTATTAAAATCGTTGTGTTCAATGCAATACAAATGTATACTACCAATAAAAGACAACAACAAAATTTAAAGTGTCTTTAATATTCACAGTTCTTCACCAAACGGACATGATAAATTTAAGTCAAAAGTTCTTGTAACTCCACCTGGTGTAAGTCGAACATTTCTCTATCTCACCACGCAGAGTGTAATGTGAAACGACAGATGAGCGCAATTTTATCTTTATATATGTTTACTCTATGGGCACAACCATAGAGTAATCATATACCCAGTGTAGAAACTCTGTCAGTAAACTTACAAAGTTTGATGTGGTTGCATATGGACGTTGCATGTTGAAAATTATTGCTTTAATAATACCAGATAGAGGCATTGGCTCAAAACAACCAACAAGAAGAAAACAACAACTACATTTCGTTTTGTGCTTTAAAATTTTTGTGTAACAATAAAAGATAACAAACAAAGTGAAAAGTACGTTTAAATCGCACAGTTCTCAACCAAAACGTCATGACAAATTTAAGTCAAAAGTTTTTGTAACTCCACCTGACATAAGTCAATTTACTCCAACTTCTCTCTATCACACCGAAGCAGGTTAAGCAGAAGAAAGTCTTACGAAACCAGACATATAGAAATCTGGACATCGAAAGCCGCATTTACCAGAAACGGTCACGGCCTATGCAGGCAAGCTCACTTAGATACTGACGTAAAACGCACCCTCGCCTCATGATCCTGAAGCGCAGTGGAAGTACATTTTCCACTCTATTAAAACTGCTGCGGAGACCGTATTCGGTTAAGAAACCCCGCTAAAAGACAACCCATGGTTCGATGAAGAGTGTCGCATGACAAGTGTTGAAAAGACCGCTGCACGCATGGCAGCGCTTTAGTCAGTTGCAACCCGAGCCGCGACAGAGCGGTATAAGGAGAAGAGGAGACATGAACCCCCGTCTAAGGCCAGCGGCTTTGAATTGCAAAAGGTACAGGCATCAGCTCATATGCAAAATCAGGCTAGACGAGTGCATGTCCGACGATTGGAGTCTTAGCATACTATGTCCTGCTGCCACCTTTTGTGCGCCAACTATCGTGGAATAAACCTTTTATCCACCTCATGCAAGGTTTCTCGAGCGTAATGTGTGAAAGATTAGAACCATTTGTTTCAGACTTGATGGGGCCTTATCAGTGTGGGTTTGAACCTAGAAAGTCAACTATCGACCAGATATGCACATTACAGTAAATCCTGGAGAAGACCCACGAAAAACAAATCGACATCTACCAACTCTTTGTAGATTATCAGGCTGCCTTCGATAGCCCGATACGGAGGAAAACTATGTCGGAGCTTGGTATTCCTGCTAAGCTTACATGCCTTTGTAGGATGGCACTAATCGACAAGAAATCTCAGTAAAGATTGATAAATATCTCACCTAACCATTTAGTATGAGGCGATGTCTCAGGCAATGAGACCCCTATCATGCGATCCCTTCAACACATCGTGTTATTAAAATTATCAGCCGCAAAAGTCATAAGCTGCTCGCGTATACTGATGATTTAGACATCATTGGGTGAAATCTGCGAAAATTTACTGCAGTATCTTGGAGAATTGAGAAGGAGCCAGCACAGGTGGGTGTGACAGTAAATAAGGATAGGACTAAATAAATGGTTTCGACAAGCAGAACGTTGATAACTGCTATAATTTCGAGGCAGTGGTAAATGTATTTACCTCGGATCTGCCATGAAAAGAAGCAATAACGTCATCCTGGAAATCAAACGTAGATCTGTACTTGCAAAGTGGTGTTATTTCGGGCAAGCCTTATTAGTAGAATGGATCATTGGGAAAGGTATTCGAAGACGCACTCGAAGGACATCGAAAAATTGGACGACCAAGAATTTGCTGGAAAGACCAGGTGGAATAATGCCTGCGTGTGTTACCAACTGGAAGAGAAAAGCAGAAGATCGAGCCGGTTGGATTAATATGTTATCCTCATTCTGACCCCATTCGAAATGGCAGCGGTTTCAAAAATTGTCGGATTGGCTGTCGGAGGGTAGTAGGGTAAAGATGCTAACTTCTGAGCCAGTGGTCGGATTTTTTTGTTTTTGGTAAACAATCGGTAATCCTTTTTTATACCTCAGTGTAGAAATCGCTTACCAAATAGAATAAAGATCAGTCGTTACCAATGAAAGAAGTCAACTATATCCTCTTCAATCATCATTAGGGCAAAATCTACTGACGACAATGTCAAATTCCTCCAAATAATCATGTGCGTTGACAGCTGTGATGGCGGCGCTAAATATTCATTACAATCCATTATCAATCAAATCCCTTCACTCCAAATCCAGTGCACAGTGCTTTCACCAGACTATCGATAATTTTACCACTTGAGAAATTATGGCTTCATAATTCCCCTGATAAGAACAACCATAGCGGTGAGTGCAAGAAAGTAAATCAAAATAAATTGATAACTAAATACCAATTATAAATAGTTAATACATAGTAGTAATAACATTTGTTTATAAATATTCATAAATTAAACGTTATAGTATAATAATATTATCAATCTTGTGTCAGTTTATTGTTATCGCTGATTATAGTGAAATTATTACTTGTCTGCCACTGCATTTATGACGATTAAGAAATATTTCATTCATATTTTTCACCCAGATAAGACCAATAGTAAATAGTATATTAACAACATAGTAAATTTACACCATTTTTAAATAAATTTTTAAATATTTTTTATCACTTCCAAATTGTCCAACGAAATTGGATAAATTGTAAATTAATAAAATGTGAATAAACTTTATTTATCGCTCGCTAACTTGCTAGTAACGAAATTTTATTAAAATATTATTTAAATTTTCCCAATTTACAACATATTTAATTTCTTTTCCCACTTTGGGAACCATAAAACAAATCCAATCTCTGTTTAATAATATTTTAAAATATATTTTAATATTCCATTTCAAATGCACTGAGTTCTATATGAATTCCTGAGATTCCGTTTCCAGCTGAAAACATTTTAAAGATCACTATCACAACGTCTGGTTAGAGTTAACTAGCATTTGAAATTTTTAAATACCATATAAACTGACAGCTAAATCTTTTAGTTAGCTTTAACTGTATTATAACTTGAGCTGGGGATAATGGAGGTAAATAATATATAGATTTTAGATTTAAAATTTGGACAAATTAAGAATGAGCAGACAAGGTATTCACTGCGGATACTAGCGGAGCTAGAAGAACCGGAATAGAACTCCTTATCGAGGACCTAAATATTAAGAATATTAAGTGCCAGACATTCAAACGCATAGTTTTCAATCAGGGGTTAAGAAAATCACCGAATGTATGAGATGGTTTAACGATGATCGTGGTTACACAAATGTGAAGATCTGCCCTTATAAACAAGTGGCAATCAGGGTAATATCGTTACAAAGTACTCAATAAAAAGCTCAAGGAGGAGTTCTCTACAATTAACAGCCTATCGAGCAGATTGAATGCTGGTTACGGTGGCATCTTGGAAAACAAAAGCATATTTGACATGATCCAACCACAGAACGCTAAGTCTGGGCAAGCAATAAAGGCTGAACTTCAGCAATGTTGGCATTAATCCTACATATAATATGTGAGACACCAGAGGTGAGTAGCACAACAAAGACCCTGTAAAGCGACCCGGATGGGTACAAGGTCAGAGGCTTATTGACGCTGGACAAACTCAAACTGCACCGACCCCTCAGTGTTGTAATTGGGCTCACTACTCTGGGGGCACATCTACGTGAAATTTTAGGCGCCCATGCAATTGAATGCAAAGCGTGTGAGAATGGTCCACCTTTCGTGTCCGTAATTTTCCTGCTTTCGCGATTTTACGACTCCAATACCTCTCCGATGATACAAACCCCAGTTTGGGGCAGTCCCCTGACTGAGATTGACAAACTTACTTACGTACTTATGCGGTCTCGCACAACCTCTAGTTGGCAATACTAAGTGTACGCAGGGATTCGTCAACCTGATCCTTCCAGCGGAGTCTTGGTCTTCCTATTTATTGTCTTCCTTCGAGTTCGGTTTCGAAAACCCTTCGTGCTGCTTCGTGGGCTATTTGCAGGGTCTAGCTAATGATTCAGACATAATAAAAATTGTCCAATTAGATAAACAAAAATAGCCGTGGGTGTTTTGAACTGTCTAATAGTCGTAATTTTGTAGGTCAAAGATGAAGTTTCAAAAACTATTTTTTCAAATCCATGTGCATTATTCAAATAATTTTCAACCTACAATTTTTATTATTTTAATTACGACATTTATTATGATTCTTGTATTTTTTTGTAAATTTCGCCACAAACTCTTTCATTATCTTACCGCAGATTTTAAATTTAAGAAAATTGCAATTATTTGAAATCGATCGATCCCCCCTATAACAGAAAACACCGCCGCAAATGTCATTCAAAACAGAATCGAAAACCAATCAATTTCAGCAAATCCAATTCGATCACAAATTATTAATCCATTATAACCACAACCAAAGATCAATATAATCCGCCGTCTATCAGAGCGACTCATCATCTAATTGTACTACCCGTCACCGGAGTGCCATGATACAAACAGGTATAAACACGAACGTACATACATACAATTATACTTGTAACATACTTTTGAACATACCCGAACGTACACGAATAGTAATTGCAAACAAGTGATTTTACTAACTCCAACTACAAGTTAAGCGGAGATTACAAGTGCTTAGTGAAACCGGTATGAGTGATATACGCTGCTCGCTTATGTCGCGTATAGCTGGCTCACGGTCCAAATATGCATCTGATGCAAACGGCAAATCAAGTAATTAATGTGGGCACACGTTCATTCTTCTTCTTTCACCATCACCATCATCGTCAATTGCACTGCCGTAATGCAGCGAATAGTTGTCGTTTCATTTATGCCATATGCTCACTCGCTCGTTTACACCACCACAATGGGACGACGAGTGTGTTACCACAATTTTAGGAATGTTTAGTGCAATAAATGATCATTTGATTATTGCTATTGTTGGCTGCTGGCGATGGTGTTTGCAATGGTACGTATGACTTTCTTGCCACCCCACAGCAGTCACATTTAGCACCTAAGTGCAATTTTTTAACAGGGTGTTTTGTAAAGTAATGATTAGTTTTAAAAGGGGAAGTTTAAAATATAAATAACCTTTCAGAGATATAAAATCAGTGCGATAGTATCAGAGAGGGGAAATGAATTCGGCTGAAAAATCTGTAGTGCTTGGAAGCAAATATAACATGTGTTTGGAGCTTGTCGCAAACATAATATACTTGTGCCAAAACGTATTGTGTTTGCTCTTCAATATTACATGTTTGGGACACAATGATTAATATGTTATAACATCAGTGTTTGCGACCCAAATATATCTGTGTTTGTTGCACTGTTTATGCTCTTCCGAGAGGAAGAGGATAAAAAAGGGGCAACGAGTGTGTATATCTTGTAAGTGTGCATCTGTATTTTTGCATTATTCTCTCAGTGAGTGATTCATAAATATTCCTCAATGTGCGTGCAGATTGCAGATGAAGTCATTGTTTGGCTGACGTATTACGCTTTAATTTCATGTATTCAGACGTCAATGGTTCATCGGATCGAGGATATCAAAAGCGGTTGATCAGTGAAAAAAGGATAAACAAACGCTCGGACGGTTAAATGGTGTGTGATGCTGCTTTGGTTTTTGTGTGTGTTTCTACCACGAAACGAAAGGGCAACTCGTGAATGCCTTTTTCTGCCCACGCCTCTACTTCAAACATCGGAACGACGGACCATTTGTGAAATAGAATAGAAAAAAAGACAAGTAATCAGTACACGTTTGTCTTGCATGAACTAGATTTGTATATAAGTATATTATTTGTGTACCAACGCATAGTGATAACCAAGGCATAGCTGAAACCTTCTGAAAACAAAAACGTGAGAGACAACAAAGACAGGAAAAGCAAAAGAGCAGCAGATTCTCATTTCATAAAAAAAAGTAATGCATTCAACAAGTAAATGTGACAAGGGTCATTTTAAATATTTTAATTTTTTGTATTAATTCTTTATTTTAATTATAATAAATAAATACTATTATGTTTGGGAGAAAATACGCATATGTTTCCACGTAAGTATATGGATGTTTGGGATGAAGCACGCATATGTTTCCTCGTAAAAGTATACATATTTGTCAGTAAACATGTTAATGTTTGCATTTAAATACACCTAAGTTTGGGACTCGCACAACATATAAATGTTTGAAGTGTGTTCCAAACATATACATGGTTCCTGCAGAGTATGTTTGGGAGAATATGTTTTTCAGCGTGTAGCCATTAATCTGGTATTTCCTAGATTGTGCAAGTTTGCGTTATCATTTATAACTACACATTTTTATTTTAAATGAACAGAAATTTAAAAAAAAATATTATAACTTAACTAATAAATTAGAATTCCCGTCAAACATACTATGGTTATATCATACCAATAATAATTTGTTTCTAATTTATCGACCTTTATTTTAATTATTCTTGACTAATTATTCAAGCTTAAGGTCACTTCTGATTTTATAAAACTTTTTGTTTTTTCTCTTTTTAAACTATCCTGAAGAAGATTTCCAAAGGAAATCGAAATATCGAGAGAAAAAAGAGAAAAAACAAAAAGTTTTATAAAATCAGAAGTGACCTTAAGCTTGAATAATTAGTCAAGCATACCAATAATATTTAAATTTACAATATGTTCGCAATTGCCATTTATAAATATGTTTATACAGTTTGGACAAACAAATGTTTGATACTAGCAAAAATATGTTTGGGATACCACATTTTCCTGTACGTATGAAATGACAAATAGCGCACTATAACTGCGAAAATATGCAGTAGAGGCAAAAACAAGGTTTGTTATGTTAAATATGTACTCAAATAGTCAATAATAAACGCTTGAAAAAAAGGTCCCATCAACATATTGCAGGAACCATGTACATATTTACAAGCATTGTCTCCATGAATTGAAGATCTGCTGGGTTTTTGTTTCTCTGTTGTCTGTCACATTTTTGTTTTCAGCAGTTTTCAACAAACAAAGCCACATTTGGGTCACAAAAACATATATTATAACATATTAACCATTGTGACTTCAACATGTAATATTGAATGGCAAACACAATGTGTTTGGACACAAGGATTTATAATAACAATAATAAGATATTTCAGCGTGCAATAATAAAGATATTTCAGCGTGCGGACTAGAGTGTCCAAAAACTCGGAATTTTTTAAGAACCTGTTTTCGGTTTGCTCGAAAAATCAAATTTTCAAGAAACCGGGTTTCGGATTTTTATTTTGGCAAAATCTTGCAAAACCGGTTTTTCCAGTTTTTTACTTTAAATTAGATTACACATATAGCACTTACAATACATTTGTTCACAGACTTATTAGTATTTAAGGCTCAAAATTTCACAACTCTATTAAAATATAACAATTACTATTAATTAAAATATGACAATTACGATTTTAAATAAAACATTTGTACTATATTCCAATTTGGATTGAGTGTTAAATGTAAAATTTAACAGTTTTTTTCAAACTCATATTAAACTGATTTCAATTCGAAAATCATATTCAAATTTGAAAGATATTTTCATGCATGAAAATCTTATTAAGTTTGATTCATTTATGTATAAAATAATTTCATATTTAAAATTTGGAAAAAAATTTAAAAGCTTAATTAATTTTTAATTAAATCTTATTTGTTATAAAATCATTTTGAAATTTGAATAACATCATTTAAAACTTATTGAAGTATAAAATCATATTTGAAAATAAAAATCCTGTTTTTAATTCCATAACTTCATTAAAATTCGAAAATCATATCATTTATTAATAATTTGTAGAGGATATTAACACAAGTTGTGAAATCCCCGGTCAACCGACGTCAAATAACCGGTTTCCGGTTTGTTCGAAATTTTTTAAAAAACCGGCACACGTTTAATAACAAAAAAAACTGTTTAACCGTTTCCACCGGTTTTTCTGTTTTTTTTTGACGGATATTTACAGCGGATAGAATTGGTTCTTGTTTATTATTTTTAAGCAAAAAAATTTAATTCTGAATATTTTGAATTATGACTCTTTTGTAGTTAGGATGGGATTTCCATCAGAACCAACTTGTTGTCCGTACTTTTAAGAATAAAGGCCGATGGCACAGTGGATGGTCAAATAAATTACCCTGTCTCTTTAAAGAAATCAGAAAATCTCCTCAGTTAAAACGTGATGTGACGAAATATCTATCACTCCTCTTAAACACGACACATTTTAACGGAAATGGGTTGCGCATGCTTGAAATAGGCATGCAACATATTTACAACTACATGTCTTTCTGGGTTGCGTGTTGCAAGTTGTAAGCGTATAACTATATATGTATGCACATATGTTTGTACTATGTATAACATACTGCCTTACAAAGCCTATGTAATTGTGAACTCTCAACACCTTGCCTAACATTTTCGTTTTGGGTGATTTCCAAAGTGTGATACCCCTACTCATTCTCCCGAGAGTCAATGGAGATAAAATAAACACTAAAACCAGTTAGTTTAATGTCAAATTCAGTGTGTATAGAAAACAAACAAATGGAAAACCGGAGTTTTTTAAATTAGTTAGTATTTACATTCGAACAAACATTTAAAACACCCTATAAAATTCTCATCACGTTTCTTAGTTTCTCAACACGCATCAATAAAAATAAAAAAACACCGCGTTGTCACGGCGTCGATTACGATGAGACGGACGGTACCGTGTTAGGAGCGTGCGCGATGATATGTGTGCGTTTATAAGGAGTTGAGTTGTTGCGCATGCGTGTGCTCACCTTGCCACCCGCTAGCATTACAAAATCACTGTGACATGAAAACGTTTATGATTGTTAATGTTGATACTTGATGTTGATTTTTTGTTATTCTGTGTAATGTGTTCGTTGTCATTGACAGCCATAGGCCGGGCCAGCTCTAGACATTTTTGTTGTCTATTATAAATAACGAGAGAAATCTACGAAACCATCAATCACTCAATTAAAAATTCTCAGACATAAACAATTCTATGCGTTTCTGCTCTATTACTCTTTAGTCTTTAGTTTCGTGTGTGATAGCCTTATTTTATACAACGCACCGTTATAGTCGACGGTTTCTTAACGCAGTTTGCATTATCGCGTTTAGACATAAAACTTTTTTCCACGGAAAACTCATACTCATACAAACTCCAGCACCATTGTAATTATATGGTAGAAAGGTCAGACTTGACTTTTCATGCATAGACAAACTACGTGTCCAAATATCATGGAGGAATGAAATAGGGTCGCTGCTGAAAATTTCTACGGCTTTCTCATAGCAGATCTTCTATAAGACCTTCATTGTCCACCTAAGCGGCATTATATCACCGCTTCTAAGTATAGGATACGATGCCAATGCATATCAGAAAGCCTTATCCTTTACATATTTAAAAAGTCCTTCTTCGAGAAGTCATACTACAAAATACTTTGTTAGAGAAATCCAGTAAACACTATTAAATCCCTTCTTCTGCAAGACATGGTTCAATGTCTACACAACAGCGAAAAATCCAACTAAAACTTGTTTAGCGCAGAACTATTTCTTTCGGCCCAGAAATATTTCGTGTGCTACTTAATCTTATGGTTGATCGCCAAAATTGGTACTTTTCCCCCAAATAAAAAACATTTCCCGCAATGTCTTCAAGAGAGGGGAAAACTCATTTGTAGTTTAGCGAAAAAATATTTAGTTTATCACAAAAATATTTCGTTTGCTACTTAGTCTCATGGTTAATCGCCTAAGTGGACTCTTTTCCTGCAACTTAAAAGCTTTTTTCGCAAAAGTAGTTTCATTTGATGTAAACGAACTTTAATTTACCCAAGAATTATTATAATTTATGTTTTCGGTAAATAAAAAAACAGTATATTATATACCATAGAGTAATAACGTATGGAGACGCCAACTCTCTCAATAAATTGATGGCATTTTGCGTGTTGCAGATGGGCGGTTGGATGTTGGAAAGTATTGCTTTATTAATACCAGATAGAGGCAATGGCTCAAACCATCCAACAACAAATCAGCAAAGGCATTTCGATTTGTGCGTTAAACTTTTTGTGTAAATACACCACAAATATATACTAACAATAAAATTTATCAAAAAAGTCAAAAATACGATTAAATTTCACAATTTTTCATCAAAACGACATGAAAAATTTAAGTCAGCAATTTTTGTAATTCCACCTGGTGTAAGTCAATTTACCTCAAATAACTCTCTATCGCGACGAATAGTGTGAAAGGAAATGTCAGATGAGAATAATGACAGCTCTATACGTCATCACTCTATTTTACAAATTCTCATTACTTGTGTCTCTCTCTCGTTTGAGACAGGTTTTTGAAACAAACACGCATACGTCATACCACAAACATACGCCATACACGCATACGCCATACTTACTGTTGTTGGCTATTTTAAAACCTCGTGACTCAACTGGTTCTTTCCTTCGCCTTTTATCGCCAGTCTGGTAATTCCATCGAGTACGTCATCGAAAACCTTTAGCGTTGGTTCATCTTCATCCGTGCTGATAAGATGACCTAGCCAAAGCAATTGCCTTATTTTTATTCGGCTAGCTGTGTCCATGTCGGACTCAAATTATACAGTTTGTGGTTCCAACGACGTCGGTCCTCGCTTCATAGGACCATTTAATTTACACCGATTTTTTCTCTCGAATCCGCCTGCGATATGACCCAAGTTTCAAAGCCATATGCCAGGACATGTAAAATGAGAGTCTGATATAGCTGAGAGGGCTTTGTTCCTAAACTGCTTGGTGAGCCCAAAATAGCATCTATTAGCAGGCACGAATCCCCTATTTATCTCCAGGCTGACTTTGTTGTCCCTATTCACATGGCGCATTGAAGGTATATAAATCCATCTACCACTTCAAAATTAAATCGCTTGTCGACGTTCAAGTGCGGACGACGTCGAGAGGTTTCTCTAGTCGTTGACACCATCAATTTTCTCTTGCCCACACACCTTCTATAATTCCTTTCGATTCTGGGAAATACTGCAGTAACCTCTCGCAGATTTAGCTCAATGATCTCATTGTCGTCAACACACACGAGCAACATATGGCTTTTTATGTTGATGGTCTTGATGATATTTCCTGCAGCCTTTCTCACTAGACGTTGAAGGGATTGCACGAAAGTTCGTCGCCTTGTGTCAGTCCACCCTTGGTATAGAATGGTTCGGTGAGGTTTTTCCCCACATTCACTGCTGATTTGGTGGTGGTCAGCGTCATTCTACAGCGATGGCTTAGTCTTTTCGGAATCCCAAGTTCAGACATAACTTTATACAATTTTGCCAGAATGGGGCTATCTAAAGCAGCTTTGTAATCGACAAAAAGATGGTATGTTTCGATTTGCTTTTCGTGGAGTTTTTTCCAGGATTTGACGTAGCGTGAATATTTGGTAAGTCGTGGACTTCCCAGGTCTAAAACCACACTGATAAGGTCCAATCAGGTTTCTCTTTCACATAATACGCCCGACAAGACCGAGGAATAAAGTAATGATACGGCCATAGTTGGAACATACTCACGGATCACCCTTTTTGAATACAGGGCATAATACTCGTACACGAAGACTTCAATCTTCAGGCATATAAGTTGATGCATGTAGTCTAGCAGTCCTTCGCCAAAGGTCTTAAAAAGCTCAGCGGATAGCCCATCTACACCAGCGGCTTTATTATTCTTAAGCCGGGAGATTGTCATTCTGATCTCATCATGGCTGGGGGTACAATCTACACTGTCTGTCACAATCATTACCTCCTGATCTTCACTGGCAGAATCTGAGTGGAGGAGTGATGAAAAGTGGTCTTTCCACATTTTGAGCATACACTGTTTATCTGTCACCAGATTCATATTCTCGTCGAGTGCAGCCCATTATTCGGCTTCTCTTCTGACCCTCTGGAAAAATTTTCGGGATCCATTATTCATCCTGCACCTATCGGTATTTTCACTCTCTGTCTCTCTGCTCCCACTGCCATTTGTTCCGCGTAAATATTTGGTTTTCCTCCCTTCTCAGCCTCTTGTACCACCGCTCCACGCGATGTAACTGACTGTTACGTTGCCATACGTGCAGCATCTTTTTCATCAATTGCAATGCGACTATCTTCGTCGTACCATGTCTTATACCTCTGCGGTTTTTGATAGCCAAGTTCAGTTTAGCAGCGGTTTCCAAAGAATTAGAGATGTGCTTCCACTGAGCTTCTGGGTCCTGGGCAGGAGGAGTATTCTGCGCTAATAATAGGGGGAGTTTGCGTACATAGGCCTTCGATATCTCCGGTATTTGCAGCTTGTCGATATCTTCCCGTGATCGGCTTCATACGTTTTTCGCTCTGCTTAGTCTTGTGCGAACTTTCGCAGTAAACAGTTAGTGATCCTAGTCGTTGTTAACACCTTCTATCACATGTAACATCCATTACACAAGAAGAGTGCCGGCCATCAATTACCAAGTGATAAATCTGGTTCTTCGTTCTCTGATCAGGAGATAACCAAGTTGTCTTATGTAACACATACACTATAATGTTTCTTTACTTGATCCCCTAAACAAAATCAACTATGCAAATCCAAATTTTACAGCTTTCATCACCGCGGGCTACGATGGTTCGGTAAATAGTCACGCGCTCTTCCGCTAATCGCGCGTGGGTTCAACTCCATTTCAGATAAAGCGTAACTGTACTCGCATGAGGGTTTACGAGGGTCTCCTTTCATCCAAACTAAATCATGTTTAGGGAAGTGGAACTTGTTTGTGGTAAACGAAAAGGCTGTTTGTTGCAAACACTTTTTGCTAATCGTACAACTTTTTTAGATTGGAGTTACTTTAACTCGTTTGAGGTAAACGAAAAATCAGCTGATACAAACGTCTCGCTTTACGCAATGGTTGTTTTCTTAATTTATCCCAAACGAAGTTAATTTATCTAAGATTTCGTTTGGTCGTTACGAACATTTTACTCTGAGTGGAGCCAATAGAAGGCAGTACAGATTAAGTTTGGTTCACTACTGACTCAAAGGCGTTTGACTTTTTCAATCAACTGAGTTGTTGTAATAAACTAACCGGCGATCGTGAGGAGACAATTAACAAAAGTTAATGCTAAAATTAAAATGAGAGAATCTTCATAAAAGTTCTCTGAAATTTGTTACGCCTTCAAGTAGTCCGTCAAAGAAGTCCTCCTTACAGGGCATATAGAAGGGTCACTTTTGCAGATTATGTCTTTCCGATTTCTGGAAGCCTTATTTGGATAGCCTTCTATAAGGTGTAGTTTGCAAAGGCATTGTACATGAATACCGAAGGCAGACAAAGGGTATTGGAGTAACAAACAAGTCTTGCCCAAGACCTAATAAATGTCCTTACCGCTGGCGATTTAGGAATTATACAAAATACACCAAGCATTGATTTCCATGTCCCAAAAGTAACGGGTTTTTCGATAAATCGATAGGGACAGCAAACGACACCATAGTTTTCCCCGCTCTTTTGACATTTCTCTTCAGTAAGGTTTGCCATTTCATCATGGAAAGATATACGAGCCAACAAGGAGTCGAAATTATTATAATTTACTACCGAAAGGCAGTGGAGGCAGTGGCCTCAACTTTAAGAGCGCTACGTCCAATTTATGGTCGTCATAATCGTCCTACCAGATCAACAATTGAGCGTCTAGTGGGAAAATTTGAATCCACAGGCACAGTACAAAATGTTCCCGTGCTAGTGAGACAAAGAAGTGCCCGTAGAGTCGAGAATATTGCTGCCGCTGAGGCTTCAGTTCAAGAAAGCACAAATGTGTCTCTCATACGTCGTTCTCAAGCGTTCTCAATTTTGCGAAAAGATCTTGGCCTACATCCTTACAAGATCAAATTGACGCAAGAACTGTTCGTGAATTGGGCTGAGCAACAACTTGAAAATGATTAGGATTTTCATCGGAAAATCATCTTCAGCGATGAGGCTCATTTCTGGCTGAATGGCTTCGTCAATACGCACAATATGCCTTATTGGTCAGACAGCAATCCACACGTAATCCATGAGTCATCATTGCATCCCGAAAAAATCACGGTTTGGTGCGGTTTATGGGCCGGCGGCGTCATTGGGCCGTACTTCTTCCGTGATGATCAAGACCGGCACATTACTGTGAATGCGAATCGCTACCGTTTTATGATAACCGAATATTTTTGGCCCCAATTGCATAATATAGACTTGGAGGACATGTGGTTCCAACAGGTCGGCGCCACAAGCCACACAGCGAATGCCACAATCAATTTAATGGAAACAAAGTTTGGCGAACGTGTTATCTCATGAAATGGCCCAGTCGATTGGCCGCCTCGGTCGTCCGATTTGACGCCGTTAGATTATTTCCTGTGGGGCTACGTCAAGTCTATGGTCTATGCCTATCGATTTACTTTTGTAGCGTCTCTGTTGAAAACCCCGTTAGTTATATTTCATGGTCACCGTTGTAATAATAATAGAATGTCACCATTGTTTGTAATAGATCATCTCTTCCATTTCTTACAGTAACTAGAAATACAAAAGTTGATCTGAAACGGTATACGATTCGTAGCTTTCGAGAAATTTATGTGACTTCCTTACCCATTTTCGGTTAGTATGGGACAAAGTGGAATTGCTTCTGCAAGTCCCCTATTCCCGATTTATTTCCACCGTGAATTTGTAACGTCTTCTTTTCCACCTATTGTATCACTATTCCTGCCTTCTATTCTTATACATGTCGACTAACTTTTTGTTGTTACAAACAAATATAAACAAACTAACTAAAAAGTAACCACTTGCGATTGCGTTTGCGTTAGCTTTGCTTTCGTTACTGGCGTTTTACAAAATAGATGTCTACCTAATGTAATGCTCACAATGAATGTGTATTGTTGTGGTCTTCAAGAATAAAATGTCAGATATGCAGCATGTTTTTCGATTTTCTTATCTATTCGCTGTGTCAGCTACTGTAGTCACCACATACATACGAGTACACAACGAAATGTTACAATCGTGTCTATCATAATTTATTACATTGAACAGAAATTATTCAATTGCCTATTATTATTGTCGTTGCTGTGTGTGGATTCCCCTTGTCATAGCAATGCGCAAGCGTAATTGCTCAATACCTGATGTTAAGCATGCGCACTGCCCAGCAACACAATTGGCAGAGCAGACAAATGGAAAATTTGTTACCGTGACATGCTCATAGGTCTGCGCATGTATATATACATATGTGATGAATTCGTTCATGTTAATCGGTCACTTGTTATCTCTTTTATATTATTTTCTTGTCGTTACGTTTCTACGACGCGCTGTCTTACTTTTTAATCGACTTTGAGATTCACGAAATGCTCACACGCATACGAAATTGCATGACCATTTAGTGTTGTGTGCCGAGTTCTCATGCAATCTGGCATCATTACAATTTAATCGCTCGAGCCGCCTTTTCTGATTAAGTTTTTGTCTATATTTTTTTTATGGGTTTGGTCGCTCATATGTCTGACAGTCTATCGATTTGAATTTCAAGAAAAATTTGAAATGATTTTGTTATAATTCCAGATAATCGCATTAATAAACATGTCAATACGTTCAATGGACATTCAATAACAATCTAGATGAAGTGATAATTGTCATGCGTACATGGATACGAGTTAATTTATGAGACATGGAATTATAAATCTTTGATATTATTTACAATATACCAAGCTGAGTTTGGAAGTTAATGATAAACGTTTCAATACTTAATTGCTTAACCAAGTGAGTCACTCGTTTAGGGACTTGTCTCAGTCATAACGAAAATGAAACATTTCATAAATATTATAAACAAACAACTATTAAGGAAAACTATATGAGACTTTGTATTATGGGCCAATTTAACCCTTCAATGTGAACGATACAAAACATGGAACTTTGGAAGTAGGGAAAAAATACATCAATCTCAAAATATTAAGATTTTTAAAGTTGTAATTTCCTTTAAGGCTAAAAGATCATGTTTTCTCAGGTTAGTGAAAAAAATGTATATGCAGCGGGTGGGAAATCTTTGAAATCAAAAAATAAGAAAATATATCAATTTGCTGTCAATTTCTAAAATATACCCAATTATGCGATTTTCAATGTTAGTATTTCAAAATAATCCTTGACTCATTACCTACAAACGATTATTTATAGTACCTACTCAGAAACAACAAAAGTTATTGAACTTTGGCCGATGTAAATCGAATTTGAACCACTGTGAGAGGTCTCTTGATGCGGGTATAATGAAAGAACAATTTTAAATGTTGAGGCACAGTAGTCAGGCATCTGCTGATGAACTTGTCACGGAGTTCTAGTCATGCCAGTAAGTCTGCACATTTGAAGTTTCTATTATTCCAAGAAAAATCAACCATTTTTCTCATTAGGAAAATGATGCTGACCTTGTAGACTTGTAATATGAACATCGCATACATAAACTGAAAATATTTTGTACATTTGAGAGAACTTTGGCATTAAAAAAACCAAAAAGTGACAAATTATGATTGATCATGATTTCTAAAACTAAAAAGGGGTGTAGTTAAAAATTATTTTACTCCGAATTTTGCATAAACAGAAGAATAAACACATTTGGAGAATGTACACACAGAGAAGAGATTCGTTGTCACAACTACATTTACAGCCTACTAAAATTTGGAGGTTTCTTGGACTATCACATTATTCAGTTGTGATGACCAATAATTGTGATCCGTACCACTAAATTTTGTGCACATCAATTGATTTGCAATTCAGTTTTGGTTGCAAGAACGGAAATATTTTTTTGAAGCCACAGCAACCAGAAATAAATGTGATCTTTCAATTGAGTTTTAGTTCCAGCAATCAAATTATCCTGTAGTGGTGAATATTCTATAAGTTGGATCAATGGAAATTGTAAAAACTAATTCGGTTGTACCAAATAATATATTTGTATGATCAACTAATTACTTGAATTTGATAGTGTCACAACAATTTGGTGATGCTTTAACCCATTATGAATTTTATAGAAAAAAATCCAATGAGTGTTTGAACTCACGAGCGATGTGTTAACACCTTTTTGTTACACGGTACCTGTTCGATTTCTAAGAACACATTAGTAAATGTTACATTGGAAATAAAAAACAGCGTTCAATCGTACGATGACGTTACATTTAAATAATATTAATACTTAAAATTATTGAAAGACCAGTGCAAGCACATGTATCATTATTTTCTTGCTTAATACTTTTTGTTTTATTCCCACAAAAAACAAAGAGAATGCAAAGCAACAGACACATGTACATACATGCACTCTTATGTTCGTACATACGCACACAAGTCCACACAATTTTCGTTGCTCTCTAAATATCTCATTTGTATATACGTATAACCACGTCATTATTTCCCAGCGGACCAAAATTTCGTATTCGATATCACAAACGATAGTTACGCGAAACTTTTGCGGGCAGAAAGCCCGAAAACAGATCCGAAAATGATCGGAAAATGAATCAGTAGTCGCTCAGTTTGTGGCAGTAAGAGTTTCGTTTACGAAGTCTTGCAAAAGAATCGTTTGCGAGGTTTTTGTAATATCTCTTGCGAGACATTTTTGAGATTGCCAACGAGTCGGAAAAGATATTTTATGTGATAAAATATATTTTATATAGATATTTTATGTGATAAATATTAAAAATTAATTAATAATAATATTGTTTGCGACTCGTAAGTAATCTAAAAACTGACTCGGTTACGATATCATAAACTGTACAAAAAAAAATGTTTTAGCGATAATTTTATGTATTTTTTACCCATTTTGTTCCCCCTAAAAAATATTATTATTACTTTGTGTTTTTATATTGTTTATTATATACTGTTTTTATATATAATAAACTATATTACTTTTATTTTATTGATAAATACAAAACTAAAGCCACTTCATTCCACCTTAAAGGAGGTGATTACTTAAAAATACTCTTAAAATATAGTAAATATATGGTAATAATATAAAATCAGGTATTCACTGTTTCAGATGTCATAAAATATAACTATCACATGTCTTCAAAATTTAATCAGGTATTCACTGTTTAACATTCAACAACACAACTTTCTACCGCCAAATCACAAACCGAACTGAAGACAAAAACCACAAAAAAAAAACAAATTCTTTTGCCCAAACTTTGTTGTTGTGTCGTGAGCCTGCACAATTCGTAGAAACGCATAAGCGACGCCAGAACACAAAACAAATCTATTTACCATAACTTTGTTGTTGTGTGCCTGTACGTTTTATTCTGTTGGGCATGCGACAAAACGGCAACAATGTTTCTCCCTCTTTTTTGGTCCGGTAAACTATCATTTCTAAGTCTGATAGTGAACAACAAGCGAGACACTCGCATAAGGCTCGTTGGCTGGTCCGCTGGGTTTCTTTACTCTGAGAGTGCTCCGCACCCACACAATATACCCAGCGGGCAAAACACCGAGCCTTAGCGAGTGTTACGCTAAATGCTCGCAAACGGGCTCAGAAACGAGTATTTACCGGACCAAAACCGTGGGAGAAATTAAACTCGCCCAAATGTTCTCAAACTGGTTTAAAAACGGGTGCTAAACGGACGAGAAAAGAGAGAGAAACATTGTTGTAGTTGTGTCGTGCGCCAAACAGAGGCACACACGCAATTGCATTTGTTTTATTTTTCGTGTTGTTCTCGCAAAAGATATTGCAAAAGTCTCGCAAACGAATCTCTTGCAAGACATCGTAAACGAAACTTTTACTGCCACAAACTGAGCGACTGATGATTAATTTTCCGATCGTTTTCGGATCTGTTTTCGAGAGTTTTACCCGCAAAAGTTTCGCGTAACTCTCGTATGCGATATCGTATACGAAGTTTTGGTCCGCTGGGTAACTATTCGCTGCCACCACAACAGTGTGTGTGTTTTTTTCGCAGTCTGACAATCTGTGTTTCGCAGTCGGACAAATCTGTGCTCTATATGGGGGTGGGTCACCCTTATCATTTAGGGGTATGAAAAATATATTTATGTTGGCCGATTCTGAGACCTACCCGATATGCACACTAACAGCCAAAGTCACGATGTCGAACGTTAATGTTCGCTTTCTTTCTATGCGACAAACAGCTGATTTGGGAGTCACTAACAAGCGAAAGAAAACATATACAATTCAGTACAAAATCGGACCCCACTTACACCCTCTCCCTCAAAATCCAAGCGAACGAAGCCAGGCACTCACTTTCGTTTCAGAATGCGGGTCACTATCTTTCGACTTGTCGTTCGCATGGTTTTACGTGTGTTTGTGTGGTTGTTGTTCAAAGCAATAACATAAACTAGACGTTCGCCATTTAATTTCGGAGCGAGAGAGATTTTGTTTCTTCCATTGAATTCTATATAAATTGTTTTTGTTTCAAGCTTTTATTTCATTTCCAGCTATGCGACAACCAAAAGACAAGTGACTGGTTTTGACATTTTCGTTCGCATAGATGACAGCGAAAATAGTTAGTGGCTTCCGATTTTTCAAATACACAATCACACAATAACATTTAAAGCCTGGGATAAGAAAGAAAGTGAGTGACTGGCTTTCGTTCACTTAGGTTTTCTTTCGAGATCGTGACTTTGGCTGTAAATTTGATACAAATCGATCCAGCCGTTTTGGAAGAGTTTAACACCAAATAATCTGTGTAATTGCAGTCGGACAAACCGTGTTTGGAAGTGTTCACTTTGTGAGTTAAGTCCCTACCCGCGCCTATAGATGTTAACACATCAAAAAATTTAAAAAAAATTATTTTTTATTAAAATTTTGTATTTTAAATTTAAATGTTAGCAAAATTATTACTGTTTGTAACCAGGGTTTTGGGTTACCCTGGGTAACTCAACCAAAATTTTAATCGAAAATATGAAAAAATTTGGGAAACTATATAATTTTTGATTATTTCTAAGGGTTGGAGACTGTAATCAATGGATGTCTATAATATGGCATCACTTTTTTTTGCAAATCGCTAAAACTAAAATTTTTCGAATACAAAACCGCTAAAATGCCATTATGTTTATATTTCGGAAAAGGGCCGTTTAATCAAAATATAACTAATTCTTCTGGGTTTCTAACTCATCCCAATTTTTTATCGAAACTGTGAAAAACTTTGAGCAAATATCTAATTTTTGAGGGTCTCTAAGGGTTTTCCAGAAAGTGGACCAATTCGTATGGTTTTTTTTTTAAATCGCCATAATCAGAAAACCGCTAAAATAAAAATATTTCTATAACTAGGAAACAGTGGATCCAATCGCAAAAATAATAAATTTTTTACCTCCGATTATTGCTGTACTCAATGGGTGTCTTTAAATCTTTAACCAATGGAAGTCTTTAATACGGCATCACTTATTTTTAAAACAAATCGGTAAAACTAAACCTTTTTGACTAAAAAAATCGCTAAACCGCCATTATGTATACACGCTGAAAAATCTATCGTATTTTCTTGTTTGAATGCAAATATAACATGTGTTTGTAACTTGTCGCAAATATAATATACTTATGCCCAAACGCATTGTGTTTCATATTCAATATTACATGTTTGAGACGTATGTGTTGTTACTCGTATAACATGTGTTGTTACTCGTATAACATGCGACCCAAATATATCTGTGTTTGTGATACAAATACTGCCGTGTTTGTTGCCCTGTTTATGTTCTCCTGAGAGCAAGAGAATGAAAGAGGTGCTACGAGTGTGTATTACTTATAAGTGGGGATCTGTATTTTTGCATTATTCTCCCAGTGAGTGATTCATAAATATTCCTGAATGTGCGTGATGGTTTGAGTTTTAGTTTCATGTATGCAGTCGTCAATGGTTCATAGGACAGAGGATATCAAAAGCGCTTGATCAGTGAAAGAAGAATAAACAAACGCTCGGACGGTTAAATGGTTTGTGATGTTGCTTTGGTTTTTGTGTATGTGTTTCTACCAAAGTGAGAAACGGTTTTGGGGAAAGAAACTGGATAGTGCGACACAAGTAATTACTACACGCTAGTCTTGCATGAAGTAGATTTGTATATATGTATGTAAGTATATTATCCGCATGGTGATAACCAACGCATAGTTGAAACCTTCTGACGACAAAAAAGTGAGATACAACAGAGAAAGGAGAAAAAACAGAGCAGCAGATTCAAAACAAAACAAATAATGCATTCAATGCAAGTCAATGTAAAAATCATTTAAATCTTTTAATTTTTTGTATTAATTATTTATATAAGTAAATGTGGATGTTTATTGATAAAATTAATTATAATAAATAAAGAACGAAATAATAATTATTTTTTAAATATTATTACGTTTGGGAGAAAATACGCATATGTTTCCACTTAAGTAGATGGAGGTTTGGGGGTGACACGCGAATGCTTCCACGTAAGTATATGGATGTTTGGGATGACGCACGCATATGTTTCCACGTAAAAGCATGCATATCTGTCAGTAAACATGCTAATGTTTGCATTTAAATACACCTGAGGTTGGGACTTGCAAACATATAAATGTTTGAAGAGTGTTCCAAACATATACATGGTTCCTACAGAATATGTTTGGGAGAATATGTTACAGAGGCCGCTTTTTTCGGCGTGTATATTTCGGAAAAGAGCGTTCAATCAAGATATAACCAATTTTTCTGGGTTTCTAACGCTTTTTCATAAAGTGGTCCAATTTGTATGGAGAACTTTTTTTTAAATAAATAGCCAAAATAAGAAAATCGCTAAAATAAAAAAATAGCTGTTATTCGGAAACGGTGTGTCCAAACGAAAAATATTAAAAGGATCCGTTTCCGAATCACAGACATTTTTTATTTTGCCGATTTTCTTAGTTTGAAGATTTTTTGAAAAAAAATTCTTCCATACGACTGTACTACTTTATGAAAAATCCTTAGAAACTATAAAAATTAGTTATTTTTCGGATTGGACGCTCCGTTTCCGAGATATTGGCATAAGGGCGTTTTAGCGATTTTTGATTCGATAAATTTTATATTTTTTTTTATAACAATATTTTTTTTTTTAAATCAATGAGTATTCGAACTCACGGGCGATGTGTTAACACCTTTTCGTTACACGGTGCCAGTTACATCTGCTTTAACATTAGATGTAATATTGTTAAAATAAATAAAGCAATATTTAGCTCACTGACATAATTGTTTTAGTTTTGTCATAAACAGAGCGACGAGAAAAAGTATTGAATAGTATAGAGATCTTATTGCACACTTTTTCCGCTCTCATGTAGAGAGTCTGAGTAAAAGATTATAAACGAATATTTTACAGAATATTTCAATATAAATGCACCATTTCGACCATGTTATTACATAAAACAATACAAAAAGCATAAATGTTTCAAATGGCATCAATGTTTCACATCAACATTATGGATGAACCAAGTTATGACAAAAAGCGAGTAATATGTTTTGAATCATTCGCCACATGTCGCCAGTGCTTTTGAGTCATACAATTTGTTCCATGAGTTCTCTATCTTATTCAATACTCTTTGGCGTCGACAACCTGCTTGTTTGTTCGCTGCCGCTACATGAATACCGTCATACTTATTTTCCGGTAGAGACTATTGTTGTACAACAACCGTGAATGTGATGCTAACGCTGTGTTGTTTGCATTTGTTCACTTTGATAGATTGACCTACCTAGATGTTAACACATCAAAAAAAAGTAATGCCATATTCAAGACATCCATTGGTTGAAGCACCCTATGTAGATAAAAAATGCATTATTCATTATTATTCATTATTATTCACATTTTCGATCAAAAATGGGGATGGATTACCCTGAGTAATCCATTACCCATCGCCGAGGATATTAGGTAAAGGCCACTAATCCACCCATGTGTAATGAATATTCGTACGGGGTAATTTTCTATGGTCGTGATTAGCTACCCATTATTTTCCCCATATCTTGTGCGTACTGATCAAACGTTCATGGGGGTAAATAATAAATCTTTTTAACCATATGCGAGTAGAAACAGTCATAATTTAAAAATAACTTATGTATGTATAAGTGAATTTGTGCCATCCACAAAAAATTCATGCGATTCAGAGTCTAATGTGGTGAGATATATCAACTGGGCATATTCGTCTTATCGATAACAGTAACATATACATGGACTTTATGCCCCTATTACGGTTCTCAACTTTTGTGAGAGTTTGGTCGTAATCGATGAATTGACATTGCCGTTCTCAACTCAACGGCCGACTCAACTCAATTGAACAACAGCTGATTTTTTGGTTGTGTTCACCTACTTTTGTCATATTGCCGTTGGCAACTCTGTGCCAGTTTGGTCGACAAATGCGTTAATTTACACCACTGCTTGAGAGCAGTTGAGTTTATGGTTGTGTGTGTTTTTAAGTTGATAAGAATGGAGAGATTGTAAGTAGATATTATTTTGGCTTCAAATTATAATTTTCATTTAACATTTGAACATTTTAATTTAACAATAATATTTTATATATTTTAGAAGAATGAAAATCATAAAAATAGGCTCAGTTTGAGAAACTTGTCCAGGTATTGGAAAGTAATCCAGCTGTTGCCCTTGGAAAACAACAATTTGACACCACGCAGAACCAAGTGGGAGGCTATGGGAATAATTTGCTGTGGAGTTAAATAGTTTAGGACCACCGTCCAGAACATGAATGAATGGCAACGTGTATGTTCAAATACATAAGTTACACTGGGCAGTTCAAGAGGGTTGAATGCATCACGAATATTTCTTCTTAAATGCAACACGTCTATATTCACGTTCTCGACTCCATCTTCATAAAACAAATCTATGCTACTACTTATATCCATTTCGACTTTGCAAGCACAACACAATTGTTAACTTCTTTTATTTTCACATAAATCAGCTGCTTTTACTTGTCAAATTGATATTTCGAGCTGGTAACACCATAACAATTGCAACCAAAAACAGTTGTGAACCACAATACAAAAGATAAGTTTGGTCGTGTTGAAGTTGGGTCGTCTCTAAGTCGACCAAACTAAGATGAGTGGTGAACGGTAATAGGGGCATTAATGACCTCCTTTTGAATTCGAATAGAAAAATATTTTGCAAATGTTGTTTTTGTCCAAAGCATCTCAAATTCTGGGACTTTACGGCGTAAAATGTGAATATGTATTATTACCATGTATACTATCTTCCATTTCAGATGAACACTATCGAGTATTAAGCCATGAAAAAACTTCTCGAAATACCGTTCGGCACCTGTGCAAAACTGTAGGTCCCAATGAGTGAATATAAACGTAGAAGCTCTCCCCAATTCCTTCATGGGCTGTAATGAGAAACCTTTTATTTATTTTTAATCAAAATATAGGCTTTATCATGGAACATCCAATGCCTGTATTGATTTCCAACTACTCTTTTCCGTGTGTGTATTGGAATACATACTAAAAAGTAATTTTAAAAAAATTTCAAAAGCTCTGTTATCAGCCTCATTTACAAAATATGTATGACTTTGAATTCATGAATATATTTGAGTTTACCTATGACCTTCTAAAGTTCAAAATACATTTTCGCGGAAAAATTCTAAATTTAGTGCGAATTTATCATCCGCCAACGCAGTCTATATGTTGCGTATTTTGCGTTCAAAGTCCTTCCAACAGTTACTTGCACCTTGACAAAGGTTAGTGTCAGATGTTGAAAGTATGTATATGTAACTACCAGACACATGTCCGTGTCCGTATTGTTATCATTATCGTTGCATTCGCACAAGGTTTAACAACCTCTGCCCACTAAAGCGAAAAAATATAACAAAATTAAACAGAGAAAAAGACAAAAATAAATATTTTTTCGTAACATTTAATACCGCACTAAAGAAATATGTGTGAAAAAATTAAAAAAGACTTTCTTACAATGTAAAACGTCGTGTTGTATAAATACAAAAAAGTACAAGTACACATGATAGTGTACGTGTGTGTCAGAGTGTATACTTATGGATGTATCCGTAAGCAGAGGCAAAACAGGAGGCCTTTAGAAGGCCTTCTTAGGAAGCAATTTTATTGTTATTTTAAATAAACAGATGAGTGAAAATATTATAGACATCAATGAAGGTAGATCAGAAATGTGTATTTGATCTAAAATCAGGCTATTGAATGTCTCCTTTAACAAGACAGAGTAGGTAATTAATACTGTGTCACACATTTTTAATAAAGTCCTGACCAAATATATATGACACTTAATCCCGATGTTAAATTGTCCGATAAATCCGAATGTATAGTGAGAATAGTCAAAAGTAGAACCGATTTCGAAATATTACAAAATAACCGTTACTTGTGATTTTATTAAAGAAGATGTCCCTTAAATGCAAATATCTTCGAAAATATTCGACTGATTTTGTCATTATTTTTTCCTTTATTACTTGAGTGTCTGGAAATTAAACTATGTACTTAAACTATTGGCAATTTAAGGCTACACGCTGACAGTTCCAACAATGGTATGAGATTGATTGACTTTGCCGCGACAAAAAACATGGTCATTAATGGTAAAAGATTCCAGCATAAAGACATCCACAAGGCTCCCCTGGGTATCCCCTGATCCAAGAACGAAGAGCCAAATTAATCGCGTGGTAATTGATGGAAGGATGGATAGTGGCCGTCGGTGGTGCAATGGTTACTGTGCGCGGCTCTTGTACATGAGATCCTGGGTTCGAACCCGGCTCTGACCACGTTCAAATTTTCTTTCGGCGGCGGTCACCTCGCATAGTGACGGCGACACTATCGAGTATCTAGCCATGAAAAAGCTTCTCAAATTACCGTTCGGAATCGGTGTAAAACTGTAGGTCCCAATCAGTGAGTGAAAACTGGAAAGCGCACAGCTCAGTGATTGTGAGAAGTTCTCCCCAGTCCCTTCATGGGATGTATTGGGAAACCATTTATTTATTTTTTTAATTGATGGAAGGCACTCATCCCGTGTAATGGACGTAGGAGTCATCAGAGGAGCTAACGTCAATTTTGATCACTACCTGGTAGCAGCAAAGGTTCACACAAGATTAAGTACTTATAGAGCGAAAATCGTACGAAACCAGACGCAGAGGAAGCTGGACATCGGAAAGCTGCTATTACCAGAGGTAGCCACAGCCTACTCAAGGAAGCGAAATTTCTACCATAAAGTCAAAAACGGAACAGAGCAGGTTGGGAATATAAAAAAAAGTTTTCCATTACATCCCATGAAGGGATTGGAGCGGGCTTCTCACAACCAGTGAACTGTGCGCTTTCTAATTGTTCACTCACTGATTGGGACGTAGAGTTTTACACAGATTCCGAACGGTATTTTCATACGCTTTTTCATGGCTAAGTAATCGATAGTGTCGCCACCGTCGACGAAGGATATGTGAGGTGATCACAGCAGGGATCGAACCAACGTCCTCATGTACAACAGCCGCACACACTAACCACCAACCGACGGCCATGTTCGGAATATGGAGAGATCATTTCTCCGCGCTTCTTGTACCCGAGATATCCAATGACGATGAGAAAATTGATCACAATTTGGGCGACGACGTCGATTGCCCCCTCCTAACCAAGACGAGGTCAGAACAGCTATTGCCCGGCATAAGAACAACAAAGCCATAGGAGCCGATGGATTACCGGCGGAGCTCTTTAAGGCTGACGGCGATGAGCTGATAAGGTGCATACATCAGCTCATCAGCCAATTTTGGATAGATGAATGCATGCCCGGCCTGTGCCAACTACCGTGGAATTAGTCATTTATCCATAGTAACTATATACGGTTCTATGAAGTATAATGTTCGACAGACTAAAACAAATTATCGCTGACCTGATTGGACCATACCAGTGTGGCGTTAGGCCTGGGAAATCGGCAACTGACCAGATTTTCACGCTACGCCAAATCCTGGAGAAGACCCACGAAAAACAAATCGACACCTATCATCTATTTGTCGATTATAAGGCGGACATCTATAACCCTATAAGGGAGAAACTCTACGAAACAATGTCTGCGCTTGATATTCCTGGAAAACTCATATGACTTTGCAGGATGACCTTGACGAACACCAAACCCGCAGTGAAAGTTGGTAAGCATCTTACCGAACCTTTCTAAACTAAGCTTAACCTCAGGCAATGCGACACCCTATCGCGCGATCTCTTTAACATCTTAATGGGGATCGTTATGAGAAAAGCTACAGTCAATAGCGAAAGTCACACGCTACTCGCGTATGCTGATGATATAGATATATCCGTTATAATTTCGAGGCGGCGGACGAATTTATATACCCCGGCTCGGCCGTGGACGAGGACGAAAATATCAGCCTTGATGTCAAGCGGAGAATTATGGTTTCGAATAGATGTTATTTTGGGCTAACCAAACTCGTTAGAGATAAAGCCCTCTCTTGAGTAACAAAAGTCCAGCTGTACCAGACTCTCATTCAACCTGTCTTGCTTTATGGCGCAGAATCCTGGGTCCTATCGCAAGCAGACGAAACATCTGCAGGAGTCTTCGAGAGAAAAATACTCCGAAAAATGTATGGCCCTATAGTGCACAGCGGCGGGTATCCGCGACGCATAAACCAGGAGCTATTTCCCGACATTGACATAGTTAAGAGGATCAAAATAACGCGATTGCACGGGCTACGCCATGTCAGTAGAATGGGTGAAGACGAACCAGCATGAAGGATTTTGGAACCAAACTCGAAGGAAGTCGAAAAATGGGAAGAAAAAACTTCGACTTCAGGTTGACGCATCCCTGCGTACACTTGGTACTACCAACTAGAGATAAGGCAAAAGATCGAACTGGTTGGCGAAATATGTTATCTTCGTTTTGAAAGGTCCCTGACCCCCGGGGTTGTTTAAGACCGGATAAGTAAGTACGTCGGTGGTGCAATAGGTAGTGTGCACGCCTCTTGTACATGAGATCCTGGGTTCAATCCCTGCTCTGACCACCTTAAAAAAAATTTCTTTCGGCGGCGGTCACCTCGCATAGTGACGGCGACACTATCGAGTATTTAGCCATGAAAAAGCTTCTCAAACTACCGTTCGGAATCGGTGTAAAAACTGTAGGTCCCAATCAGTGAGTGAAAAATTAGAAAGCGCACAACTCACTGTTTGTGAGAAGCTCTCCCCAATCCCTTCATGGGATGTAATGGGAAACGGTTTGTTTGTTAAGTAAGTAAGTCAGACTTAAATTAATCCACTTTTCGATTTGCATCCACCAAAACAACAAAATCAAGTAAACAAAGTGCTTTGAAAAAATAAGACGAAGAGATCAAAATTGGAAAGAAATTATGAAAATTTTTGTGAAATTTTAATTTTGATCCACTGTCATAAACAGCATTTACAAGCACCCTACGTTATTTCAGAAATTTTATTATATTTCATTACGCAAAGGAACGAAAAAACCTGTCGCACACTTTCGTAGATATTTGCATTTAAGTGGCATCTTCTTTTTTAACAACACAAATAACGGTAATTTTGCAACATCTCATAAATGGTTCTACTTTTCACCATTCTCACTTTACACTCAGCTTCAGCGGACAATTCTACCTAGGTGTCAGAGACATTTAGTGAACAATTTGTGGCACGTGTAATTTGACTTTTGGCAGGTTAAAATCATATACGAAATATGTTATTTCATGTCTCTATAAGGAACTTTTATAAGGGACTACACCCTATTAAAATTTTTAAAAAAATCAATTGAAATTTAAAAATTTCAATTTAAATTTAAAATACATTAATTGAAATAAAAAAAAAACCCTCTTGAAATTAAAAACGCATCATGCTAAATTTAAAACACATCAAGGAAAATTAAAACCCTAATATGTAACATCGGGTAATGATTTTTGAATTTCAACTGGCGATTTTGAAATTTTAAACTTTTTAATCATAAATTGATGTAGTTTGAACTTAAACTGATGTGTTTTAAATGTCAATTAATGTTTTTTTTTATATTTCAATTGATGTTTTTAAATTACAATTAATGTATTTTTAATCTCAAATCGAATTATTAAAATCCAATTGATTTATATTATATTTTAAATGTAACTTTTTTAAAGTAGTTTATTATTCAAGCTCAAGACCATAATAGAGATAAACTGCGATATCAGATCTCTATGCTTTGCCAGCGATCGTGAGGATGCATTGTGCAATACATATTTTTAAAAAATATAACAGCCTTCTTCGTAAAAAGTTATGACAGTTTTGAGAGTCGATTTATCATAGAAATAATGTCTCTCAACCCTTTCACAGCTTTTTATGAATAACGTGGTTAGTCTATTAATGGAGATATGGAATGGTATTGACATTGAAAATAAAATAATAAATCATCTCTGATTGATTTTAATTCGAATGTTTTTAATTTCAAATTACAAAAAATTACATTGAGATTTTATTTTAAATTCAATTGCAAATAGCGTAGAACGTATATGGTAAATCAAAAGAAAGTCCTCTTTATAAAGCTCTCACTTCAAAAAGGCCCTTCAATGTTGCCCGCTTCCGTGTGTCTTTGCACAAAAGTGTGTAAATATAAATACATTTGTATATAATCCAACAGAAAATATGAATGATGCCTTAAACATAATGTAAACTTTTTACACAAGTTTTACAACACCGGCCCATTCGTTTTGCACACATTCTCTTCGAGAGCACAAATAGAAGTGAAGCTAAAATATGAATAAAAAGAAAAGGAAAAATTCAAACCAAACAGACGGGTATACGGACTCACGTTCACAAACAATGGATGGCGAAAGGCACACGGATGAATGGCAGTGAAGCAAGTGGCCTCCTCTGCTGCTGGCGGAATATTGGAAAACCCAACAAAGTTGGATCAAGAAAAACCTTCAGTGTGAAAAAAAAAACACCAACAAACGGCCAATAAAAATGCATGTATAGAAATACAATGCCTACTCAATGAAGGGGTTCACATACAATTTTGCTTTGTGGTGACGCAGATCACACCGGTATACACTTTTCTACACACGAGTATCATTGAAATGTAGCTGCTTCTGAAGTTCGAGAGTATCGTGCAATATGAAACACCATAAAGTTCAAGGGCTAAACTGGGGGACTTAAAGTTGTGAGTGTAAAAGTATAAATTTAGATAAAACATTTGAAGCGAGAAAAGAGTTGTTGCATGAAACGCTAGTTAAGATAAGGAAATGGTGGTCATCAACGCAAGGTGGCACAGTAATAGCCTACACTAATGATGCAGTTCGTCATTTATTTTAATGCTGGTGTAGTTTATATTGTGGTACTTTAAATAAAGTGAGTTATGAGGCCGGGGGCGAGTGTTATATCCTGGTCACGTTTTCTGAGGGAGACCTGAATAAGTTTTAATAATTAAACGAATTGTACGTAATCTTGACTAGTTTGCGAAATATTGAATGGACAACTGGAAAAAGCCTAAACAATTTTAGGAAACATCTAAACAATGTTAGGAAATGATTCTATGACTAGTGCTGAGGACATATTATTCAGCGCGTTTCCAAGATGGATCACAAGATAGTTGGCGGTATCAGTTCACTCCTATAATGCTATAGTCCGTTTAAAGTTTGTGGTTCCTTTTATATATATGGTTGGGACTATGATTGGTCATTGGCCCCCAGGGCCTAATGATGTGACTAAATCTGTACCACATAATACAGGATAACTCAAACTGAATCACCCTATGGGAAGATGCATATGAGACATTCGACTCTCTTATCCTCAACTTCATCCCCGTAGCTTATGCAATAATCATGAGCTGAGATTCCAAGTCTAGTCACTGTGACTGCCTATTAAACAGTGTCCAGTGATCACAGTAGAGTATTCCAAACCGACACCGAAAAACCGGCGAACCCGGTTACCAGGTTGGTTCTAGCTTTGAAATAAATTCCTAATAAACTGCTTACTAAAATTTAATAATCCAATCCAATTCAAATCAATTCAATTCTACTACTCAATTCAATTCAATTCAGTTCAATTCCGTGCAATTCAATTTAATTCAAATCAATTAAATTCAATTTAATTAAATTGAATCCAAATCAACTCAGATCAAATCAATTCAATTCAATTCGATTCAATTCAATTCAATTCAAATCAATTCAATTCAATACAATTCAATTCAATTCAATTCAATTCATTTCAATTCAATTCAATTCATTTCAATTTAATTCAATTCAATGCAATCCAAATAAACTTAATTCTGTTCAAATCAATTAAATTCTATTCAATTCAATTTAATTTAATTGAATTCAATTCAATTCAATTCAATTCAATTCAATTCAATTCATTTCAAATCAATTCAAGTCAAGTTCAGTCAATTCAATTTAATACAGTTCAGTTCAATTCATTTCATTTCAATTCTTTCCAAATCAATCCAATTCAGTTCAGTTCAAGTCAAATCAATTCAATTGAATACAATTCAATTCCGTTCAATTCAGTTCCATTCAGTTTAATTCAGTTCAATTCAATTCAATACAATTCAATAAAATACAATTCAATCCAATTCAATTCAATTCTATCCAATTCATTTCAATTCAATTCAATGCAGTACGATTCAATTCAACTTAATTCAATGCAATGCAGTTCAATTCAGTTCAGTTCAGTTCAGTTCAGTTCAATTCAATTCAATTCAAATCATTTCAATTCAATTAAATTCAATACAATCCAATACAATTTAAATTTCGTTTCAATTCAATGCAATGCAATTCAATTCAGATCAAATTAATTAAATGCTATACAATTTAATTCAATTAAATTCTAATCAATTCCAATCAGTTCAGTTCAATTCAACTCAATTCAATTCAATCCCATTCAATTCAATTCAATTCAGTTCAACTCAATTCAATACAATTCAATAAAATACAATTCAATCCAATTCAATCCAATTCAATTCAATTCAATTCAATTCAATTCAATTCAATTCAATTCAATCCAATTCAATGCAATCCAATTCAACTCAATTTAATCCAATTCAGGTCGTGTAATCTTGCCGAATTCGGTTCAATTCTCTTCATAAGAAATATATTAACTGATGTGTTTTTTTAATGAAAATTTAAATATATTAAAAATCTGAATAATGCTGTTATATTTTTTGTAAATTACCCGTAAATAAAAGCGCAATTTGCAGGCTTTCTTCAGACTGTGAACCCAAAACCCGGTTTTCCAAAAAAAAGTGATTTTTCGAATAAACCGCAAACCGGTTATTCGAAAAAATTAGGTTTTTAACACTCTAGATCACAGCTCCATATGTTTGGCCGTCGGTTTTGGAACGGGTAGAGTGCGCAGCTCTTGTACATACAACCTGATCTCTCCAGCTCACGGAAAATACTAGCCAGTATTAAATTCCAGATAATTGGAGATAAGACTCCCCTTTGGGGTGTTGCTCTATTCACATTTCGCGTTAAAGTCGCGTATCCCAGGGACGAGGTTATGAATCTTCTAGTAAGTAATTCATAGATTAAAGTAATAATCCCCTGGTGAACACCAAGAGCCGATTTTCTCGATCACGATCCGATGTTGTTAAAGGCACCCTCTATGTCTATGAAATTCACTAGATCGCGCAGAGCGGGCAGAGGGTTTTCCGTACATTTGCCCTTGTTGTAAGACTGCTGGCATGTATGCAACTGTGGTTGTTATTACAGTGCGCAGATATGAGTTAGCCATCCTCTCCAATGCCTTCACAAGTAAAGGTGAGGGACTGTTTGGTCTAAAGTCTTTTGGACTACTAATATAAGATGATTTTCCCGGTTTCGGAATCAAAGCCACCTACATCTAACGTGAACATACATAAGATACTTTGTTGCAACTCGGATAAAGCCACACCCACAGCAAAACTAACCGAATTTAGACCGAATACTACACCATTTCCAATTGAAATTTGAAAAATATCAATTTAATTTTAAAAAATATCAATTGGAATTTGAAAATAATTTTTGAAATTTGAAATACATGAATTGAAATTTAAAAATTCTATTTCAAATTTGAAATACATCAATTGAAATTTAAAAAACATCAATAGAAATTTGAAAGACATAAATTGAAATTTGATAGACGTCAATTGAAATTTAAAACAAATCAATTGAAATTTAAAAACCAATCAATTGCAATTTGAAACACATCAATTGACTATTAAAAGACATCAACCGAAATTTTAAATGCGTTGCTTGAAATTTAAAAATTATTAACTAATTAATTATTAACCGATTTATGTATTAGATTTTTAAATTTCAATTGGAGTCTGTTAAACTTGATTTGATGTGATTTAAATTTCAATTGATGTATTTCAAATTTCAATTCATGTGTCTTAAATATCAATTGGTGTAATTTAAATTTCAATTGATGTATTTCAAATTTCAATTGATGTATTTTAAATTACAATTGATGTGTTTTAAATTTCAATTGATATATTTCAAATTTCAAATAGAATTTTTAAGATTCACTTAATTTTTTTTCAAATTTCAAGTGGAAATGGTGTAGATTATTAGAGATTGTCACAACTACACTAGAGGTTGTCACAACCGTATTAAAGGTTGTCACAACCTATTAGAAGTTGCTCCAACCGAATTTGTGTCATTTTGTGGTTGTGACAACTGCAATTCGGTGGCAACACCCAAATTTACGGTTACTACAACCTCTTTTCAAATAACTGGTTCGGTGAGTTTAGGGCTTGAAACTCCCTATTGACCAGCGTTACTCACGATATTTCCCTTAATGTGCTAAATAACGTGGTTCTTCGGTGAGTCCGACCTTATGTCTTCGGTCCAGTTTCTTGAAAAGTGTGTGGCAAGTAACGTTTTCATAACGATTCATCACTCGATGTTGTCCATGTTATTCTTTCAGATACCACAGATATGTGGAAATTGTCGAGTGGACTGGAAGTCTCAGGCGCGTTTTTAATGTCGCAGCAGAAATGTGTCTAAAACCTCCTCATTTTGACTCTTTGTTGTATTCTGAGTAAATGGGTAGAAAACTAATTGAATATTTTTTAGGACAAATCGAACTGAAAATTTTGGGTACAGTTTTTCAATACATACAAATTAACTCTTTAACGGTCTGTGTAGAATCAGTCATTTTGCCACAATTACACATGGTTGGTTGGTTGGTTGAAAAGGCTGCAAGATATCACGCTTTCTAGCACACTTAGGCTAAAGAAGCCCATTGTGATACCTGCAGTTTCCTCTATAGCAACTATTGACTAGTCGTCTAGCCAATTTGCCCTTTCAATGAATTTGTCTATACGACCTACAGGAATATCCTGTAGGACTACTGTGCTAATTACACATACACTGCACTAAAAGTTTAATCAAGCGTCGGCTTAAGTACAAAATACAGTTTTTTCCATTTATCACCACAAGGTAAATATCCGTTGCACCAACGACAGCATTCAATTTTACGAAAAGTTCATTGCTGCAATGCATATTTTCGTAGCAGCTATAAATCTTTGTTTTTTTTTTCAGTGTATTTCTCTAACATCAGATACTAAGCCAACGACATTTGTTCTTGTAGTTTGTCATTGGATCCCATCTCTGTTCCAAGTTTAATTATAGAAAAAAGTTTTTTTTTCTACCTCTAGGCGAAACACATGTGCAACACATTTCTGTGTAAGATTTGATGATTTTTCCACCCAAACAAATGGAAAATTCAAATGAGAAGAAAAAACTGCACAAATTGCAATGGCAACATGGAGTACATAAATATCCAAGTATGTGTAAAACAGTCCTCCATATCATAGCGAGTTGCTGTTGTTGTACTTTTATACAAATGTAGACATTTCAACGCCAACAACATCAACAGCAGCAATAACAGCAACAACCAAGTAGCAAGAGTCTCTTGACTTGTTTGTCAATGTTCAAGGCAAATATAAACATAATATTTTGTTCACTGCTGTCTTTGCTGTTTGCGTGCATGCATAAATGTTTAGTTTTAGAAGGTGTCGCAAATGTACAAGCACATGAATGCATACGAATATAATAATTAAAATGCTTTTACATATGTACATATGTACATGGAAATGTACATAATGTAAAAGAAAAACAATATGACAATCTAGCGAAAGCAATATTTTTCCATCGACAGCTGGTCGACTCTGACGACATCCTCTAGGTAAAAAATAACACATTTTGTATTAGGCAACGGTCCAACGTGGCAAATCATGCAATGCGATTAAATGTTTTTCGGATCCATTTCCGGTAAAGCAACTTTCGGTGTCTGTCTTTGGAACTTTTAAGTCAATATTCACCACTGACAAAACATATTCAATGTCCCGGCATTGTACTTTTTTACATGAATGCCTAACGATTAAAATATTCGCTAATAACACGAATTTTTTTTAATCAATTCGTTAAAATCGGCCAGTAAAAGTCAATTTCACTCCTACACGATACTTGTGAAGGCTCAAATGTCCTCGTTCAGGTCTATCCTAATGATAACTTGGACAACACAATACGCGGACAATATGTAGTCCTTATAGTTTGTAGTACAAGTTGTGTGTTAGTTTTGACTGTTATGATTTTATATATCTCCGTTAAAAATTGAAGAGATCGCACAAAACACTGTAGCGTTGTCTGAGAGCACATTTAGTATCAAATGGAATGCACGAAGCCGTTCCAATTTAAACTAACCAATTTGGTTCAAATTTGTTTCCGATCACCGAGGAACACACCAGTTTCGAATACATTTACATGTCATTATAATTTCATACCAAACTATCATTCACATATTTTAAGTATATTCGATTACACTGTGTGTAATTTTTTATGTCATGGAAATATAACCATATACGGACACCACTACGTGATAAAAGGCCAAAAAAATAAGACCCGTGTCTCCCAGCTTTGCCCAAATTCATGCACTTTTTTGAGGCCTCGGTGTCATTTTTGCAAAAAAAGTGATCAGTTTGTCAGGCTCATATCTTGCAATTCTTTCGGAATTGTTGTTCCCTCTCTGAGGGAAAGTCATAGCTCTTGTCATAAAAAATAAAAATTGCCAACATATAAAATCAAAAAAACTTCATCTTCAAGGTCAAAATCGCAAAAAATTTACCTTTTTTCCCCTGCTCAGATCCATAGGTAGCAAACCGTTCAAAATTCAAGAAAACAATCAACTACAAGAATGTACTAAGATCTCAATAAACAACTTTCTAGAACATACGAGCTTCCTAGGAATGATTTTTAACACCGTTTAAGTAGCGCTTAGAAAGCCGCAAAAGTGAAAAATTTTCCGAAAATTTTTTAATTTCACTGTGTGTAATTTTTTAACTACTTGATAAAAGACCAAAAAAGAAACCCCGTGTCTCCCAGCTTTGCCCAAATTCATGCACTTTTTTTATGGGCCCCTAAAGATTTGGGGCCTCGGTGTCGTTTTTGCAAAAAAGTGATCAGTTTGTCAGGCTCATATCTTTCAATTCTTTCGGAATTGTTGTTTACTCTATGAGAGAAAGTCATAGCTCTTGTCATAAAGAATAAAAATTGCCAACATTTAAAATCAAAAAAGTTCATCTCTAGGTCAAAATCGTAAAAAAAACTTTAAAAAATTCGATTTTGTTTTACCTTTTTCCCCTGCTCAGGTCCATAGGTAGAAAATCGTTCAAAATTCAAGGAAACAATCAACTACAAGAATGTACCTAAGATCTCAATAAACAACCTTCTAGAACATATGAACTTCTTAACACCGTTTAGGTAGTGCTTAGGTAGCGTTTAGATAGCCCCAAAATTTCCCGAAATTTTTTTAATTTCACTGTGTGTAATTTTTTAAGTCACGGAAATATAACCATATACGGACACCACTACGTGATAAAAGACCAAAAACAGAAGACCCATGTCTCCCAGTTTTACCCAAAGGCATGGACTTTTCTTTTTATGGGCCCCCAAAGATTTGGGGCCTCGGTGTCATTCTTGCAAAACATGGATCATTTTGTCAGACTCATATCTTGCAAATCGTTCGGAATTTTGATTTACTCTCTGAGGAAAAGTTGTAGCCCTTGTCATAGAGAATAAAAATTCTCAACATATAAAATCAAAAAAACTTCATCTTCAAGTTCAAAATTACATGGAAATTTGGCCATATCCTGCGCCATTTAGAATTTCTCCCTTGACTTTCAAACTTTCACAACTTATTTTTCATCATCTATGAGTTGCTATCATCTTTGGTTCCGATAACATTATCATAATAATACACACGTTTTTCGGGAAACATTGAAATGTTTGTGTATATTTGCTTAATTTTCACCTAAATAAATAAATAAATGGTTTCCCATTACATCCCATGAAGGGACAGGGGAGAGCTTCTCACAATCACTGAGCTGTGCGCTTTCCAGTTTTCACTCACTGATTGGGACCTACAGTTTTACACCGATTCCGAACGGTATTTTGAGTAACTTTTTCATGGCTAAATACTCGATAGTGTCGCCGTCACTATGCGAGGTGACCGCCGCCGAAAGAAATTTTAAGGTGGTCTGAGCAGCGATCGAACCCAGGATCTCATGTACAAGAGGCGCGCACACTACCATTCACCTAACCATAATAAAGGTAAGATTGCACTTTTTAAATTTAGTGCCATTTTTTTATTGTGCAAGTGGCAGCTCTAAAAATCGGCAGCTGTCACATATGTTTATTCCGATTATTAAAAATGGAGCGCTTTGCGAAAGATCAACACCCTATAATTGTGAAAACTTTTTATAAAAATTTGGGATTTTATGCTGAGACCGCTCGCAAACTTCGAAGAATTTTCAGGCAAGAAAGTGCACCTAATGTGTCAACCATTCGAAGAGTGGTCAAACAATTTTACGAAACTGGGTCGGTTATGGACTGTAAGAACCTGTGCGTCAACGTAGCGGTCGGTCTCTTGAAAACATTGCTGCTATAAACGAGAGTGTCGCCGAAACCCCGAAAACATTAATTCGACATCGTTCTCAACAATTTCAAGAAACACTAGGCAGCGAATTTTGACAAAAGACCTCCAACCCCATGCATACAAAATTCAGTTTACTGAATGATAATTGTGGTTACAATTAGCGCAACATCTCCCAAGCTGCCCGGAGACAAAACTTGAATTACTACCTACCATTCCTCAACTAAGTAGGGACTAAGGGCGGATCAATAAGTTTTCGAACTTCCCTCGTAGTTATATGAAATGCAACACTGTTCCCATCAAGTAGCACCTGTTAATAGACTACTGTCAAATTTTGAGCAAGTTCCGTCATTTACTTTGGGTTTAACAGCTGTTCAAAAAATACAACCTCGTGCAATTTTTTAAAAATGGAAAAAAATGTGAATTTCGAGTGCTCATTAAACATTATTTTTTGCGAAAAAAAAACCGTCAATCAAACCAAGGAAAAGCTTAATAACTACTATGGGGATTCTGCACCATCGATTTCAATTGTAAAAAAAAGTGGTTTACTGACATTCGTTGTGGTCGCACAACTACAAATGATGCTGAACGTTCTGGACGGCCAATTGAGGTCAATACACCCGAAAATTTCGAAAAAATCCACGATATGGTGTTGGCCGATCAAAGAGTAAAAGTGCGTGAGAATGTTGATGCCATAGGTATTTCATATGGCAGTGTGGTTTCGATTTTAAATGATCAGTTGGGTTTAAGAAAGCTGTCAGCAAGATGACTGCCGCGTTTGCTCTCAATTGTCTATAAACGTACGGTTGCACACGTGTGTAGTCACAATGGCAAGATTCCATAAATTGGGCTAGCCCCCAGTGACTATTTCCTATTTCCAAACCTAAGGAAGTGATTCGGTGGAAGGAGATTTAACTCCAAAGATTAAATTATTGATGATTATCAATAAAGATTATCCTCGAAAACCTCGAAAAATCCTATTTTTTGGAAGGGATACAAAATTTGGGGAAACGTTGAACTAAGTGTATTGAGGTAAAAGGAGATTATGTTGAAAAATAATTTTTTTTCCAAAAAAAAACTGTGTTTCATTCAAAAAGTCACGGACTCATTGATCCGCCCTCGCATCATGGCTTTATCAATAAAATGCAGAATATTAAATTAATTGCTTGCCCGCATTTTCAGGGATTTATGTTCAGAAATCTATCCACCATATTTTGCAAGGGTTACCTATGCAAGTGCTTGCATTAGTTCTACTCCTCATATACAATCGAACTCACTCACACTCAGTCGTCGGCTTCATTGAATCATTTACTTGTGCTGCTGCTGTTGCTGCTATTATTATAACATCATCATCTACGGTGTCATCATTATCATCATCATCATCGTTACCGCTCACTATGTTAAATGCAATTTCACACTTTTTTGTTGCCAAAGGGGAACCAACCAACAACCGCTGATGACAAACTCTCTAATGAAAACATTGGTTCAAGTTTTTGCCGTCGTCGCCGTTTTTTATTTTATAACTAAAGTTGTGTTGCGGTGCGGTGCGTTGCGTTTCATTTATTCTTGTTGCGTTCTGGAAGCGGTTCATTGAACTGGAAGGAAACAAGATGTAACAAACCATTCACACACACGAAACTGTCACGCAAACAGATACACTGTGGCAACACTAATGTTGCACGAGATGAACTTTAACCAAACAGCAGCATCATTGCACTTTGTGGCTAAGAAAATTGCACACAATTGCAATGCCAAGGAATGTGAGTGAATGCGACACGATGTGTTTTCTTCAAAGCGATCATATTTATGCGAGCGACTCTCTGTGTGGGGCAAAGATGAAATTGATGAATATGTTGGTGGAATTGATATTGCACAGTGGGCGGTGAGAGTTGTTACTGCAAATATTTGAATACGTAATCGGAGTATTCGGAAATTCTAGTGCTGCCACGATTTAAGGATATGCCATCAAAATTATCAAGGAAGAATGAGTAGACCAAGCATGAACTAATAGCACTGGTTTACAGCCAAAAAATACCAAAAAACGCCACATGCCTAGATATGTTTATTGGGACCTCCTGAACACGAAAAACGCTGTAATTTTTTTCTTTCTAAGTACCGTTTTTTAGATAACGGTACTTTTGTGTTTTTCGATGTATGGTCCACTCAAACTCTTTCTTGTGGAGCCCAACCGAAAAGTCCGATCGAGATAATGAGATATCTATGGAAAGGTAATTGAATGCCCTTTCCGTCGATATGCTGTAATATTCTATCTGATAAGAAATAGCTGAGTTATGGCACCTCAATGTTCAGGGCCTTCAATTACCTTTCGAACGATATGCCATTTATATCGATCGAAGTTTTCAGTTGGGCTCCACAAGGGTTTGAGTGGGACCATGCGCCGAAAAACACAAAAGTACCGTTATCTAAAAAACGGTACTTAGAAAAAAAATTACAGCGTTTTTCCTGTTCAGGAGGTCACAATTAACTTATCTAGGCATGTGGCGTTCTTGGTATTTTTCCAATGTTAAAATTTATAAAGCAGTGTAGTAGATGACGCATTAAGCCAGAATCACAATGCAAGCAACATTTTCAATAGGCGTTCGCAATGTAAGCAACAGTGTACTTCGAATCGAGACGTTTGTTCTAACAGGTGATACCAGTATTGCGGCCAATATATCAAGGCAACAATAAAATATATTTTGTTTTCGTGTCAAAGTTACACAAATGTATGTCAAGAATAAAAGTAAGCCAGAAATTACAAAAACCAAATACATTTGAATTTGATTGTTCATGTTATGAACAGAAGAAAAAGAAAATAATTAACACAACCTATAACACAACCTCTATTAGTTGCATCATGATTCAAATGTCAGAAATGTCACACCCAGGTTTGCATTTTGAATATTAAAAATGTTAATGTATTTAAACATATTTGCTATTAAAAGATAAAATTACGTTTTATAATGCATCGTTTAACAGAAATGGTTACAATTTTCATTGATGTTTTTAAGTTTGAAATTGAAATTCGAACTACAGCGCCATCTACCGCTTAATAGTAAATTATTTTTTCAAACAAATATGTTGCTGGAGTAGAAATAGACCAACTTCAGCGACAAATTTAAGTTACATTTTTGTAAAAAAAAAAAACGAAAACGCATTATGTGAAATTCTTGAGAACAAGATAGCATCAAAAACGAAATTGTCGCTTGCATTGTGAATGCGGCTTTAAGCCGTAACTCCAATTGTCGCTGACAATGAAAATTGAACCCATTTGTGTTAAAAGATGCATTATAAAACATTATTTTATCTATAGAATCTTTTAATACCAAATGTGTTTAAATACATCAACATTTTTTAAAATTCGAAATACAACCTTGAATGTGACATGACATTTGTGACATTTGACTCATGATGCAACTAATAGAGGTTGTGTTATAAGAACATCTTAAATGATTTGCTTTTGCTTCTGTTCACTATATGAAGAATCAAATTCAAATGTATTTGGTTTTTGTAATTTCTGGCTTACTTTTATTCTTGACATACATTTGTGTTAACTTTGACATGAAAACAAAATATATTTTATTGTTGCCTTGATATATTGGCCGTAATACTGGTACCACCTATTAGAACAAACATCTCGATTCGAAGTAAACTGTTGCTTGCATTTCGAACGCCTATTGAAAATGTTGCTGGGATTGTGATTCCGGCTTCACCATTCATTAAATTGACAAAGTTTAATATTAAGTTTATGGTCAAGGCCAATGTGTGGCTGTCCAGGGAATTGTCTGTTTGAGAAGTGTGAATGTTTTAAGGGCGAGTCCCGACGGTAGTCTAGGGGCAACACTTGGCTTACCACCACCTTTCCATATCTGTGCAAAGACTATCGTAACTTAATCTTAGGAGGATTTTCGAACATTAATTTAAAAAATAACAATTTCCCATTACATCCCATAAAGGAATTGGGGGAACTTCACACAACCAAAAAGAGGTTTAGATAAAATGCAAATAGCTTTTTTCTGGTGTATAAGAAAAAACAATTGCCAGAGATTCTCTTAAAATCCAACAAAGACACATATATGAAGATATTGCAAGTGTCAAAATACTAGTTAACAATAAGTGTGTTTTTTTACCCCGCTAAAGTTAATTATAGCTTAATTTGTACGGGACAGCTAAGCGATATTAAGTGGCATTTCAATTTGCCACTTAAATTCCGACTTGTGCAATGGCAATGTTGCCACATGTTAAATTTCAAGAAATGGCAACAAAAAGATATCTTAGATAAATTTTGTTATCATTTCTTGCGAATGAAAATGTTATCAAGGAGAGCCCCAAAAGCAGAAATTTGTAAAATGACTTACACATTTTAAGTTCATTAAAAATATTTTGTTTAATCGAAGACTACGTATACTTTTACATCTCTAAGTTTGAAGGATAGCCTTTTATTTCCGATAGAAAACAAAATTGGAAATAAATTGTTCACAATAACGCTCGGAAAATGTTACACATATTGATCATGGTAAAATTATCTACCAGTTATAGTCGTTTAAACAGGTGATGCAATTTTTTCCATATCATTTTTCGTTTCACTTGTCAAAATCGTATGTGTTTTGTTTTTATCCTTTTTTGTATTCTTGTATTGCTGTTATATATATGTGTAGAGTTTAACAACTGAAACGAATGAACGCAAATAAAATTTCTGTTGTTGCTGCTTACAATTACAACAACATCTGCTGCTACCATGAGTTTGTGGGCACTGGCTACGAACTAGTTGCCGTATCGCATTTTTTTCACCCATTACAGCAAATGTTGCCACATTTCGTAGTATTAAGTGTGGATCGTTTTATTTGGAAAGTCGTAAGTGGTGATAGCTTAAGGGATTAAAAAAACAGCTTTAATATGTGACTAAGGGCTTGATCATATAAGTTACTTTCACATTCACGTCAGTTTTCGACACCATCCCTTGAACAAATTAAGAACTTGAAGAATGAGGTTTGTTAAAATCTGCATTGTATGTGACCAGTTTTACATAAATGTAGACAAAAATATTACGCCATGCACTTGGTTTATTGAGAACGTGATGTACACAATGGCCAGTGAAGTGAATGTGACTTGTGTGATAAGGCCATACGTACTTAAGTGCATTTCTATTAACAAGTTGACACTATGTCATTTCCGCCATATTTTTATATTTCTTGTCTTTCGGGGTTGCTAACGCCAAAATTAAACAGCAACAAAATGCTACATAAGGTTTTTCGAAAATCAAACCAAGACTATTTTTGGTTAAAAGATATTCAACTTCAAGTGACGAAATAAATGTCACAAGTCTGCGTTTATCACCACCATATTTGTTTTACTTTGAAAATTTAACTTCGTTTGGCTGGTGGTCAAAGCACGGATCGAAACCACGTTCGGATATAAACGTTTTTCAAATATGGACTTGACAAATTTTTTTTTAAACTAAAACGCAAACCATTTGAGATATTTCCAGAACTACAATCAAGACATTTGTGAATGGAACTCGACTTCGTTCATATGGCCACCGCGGGCACGTCGGCAGCTGTCGATTCGTTGGACCCAATTTTCAATGACTCGGTCACACATCTCGGCCGTAACGACCGTTCTTCCTACGCCCCAAAGAAAAAACTCTAGAGGCGTTAAATCGCAGGAACGAGGCGGCCAATTGACTGGTCCATTTCTTGAGATAACACGCTCACCAAACTTACACTTCAATAAATCGTTTGTAACTTGTGCTGTGGGGCTTGTGGCACCGCCCTGTTGAAACCACATGTCGTCCAAGTCCATGTTTTCCAATTCGGCCCAAAAATAATCAGTAATCATGGCGCGATAACGATCGCCATTCACAGTAACGTGACGATCGTTATTGTCGGCGAAAAAATATGGCCCAATGACGCCGCCGGCAAGCAAACCGCACAAAACAGTTATTTGTAATTCATGAAGCACATGTGGATTTTCACCAAACCAATAACACATATTTTGTATACTGATGAACCCATTGAGCCAAAAATGAGCTTCGTCACTGAAGATGATTTTGCGATGCAAGTCATCATCTTGGCGCATCTTCTCCAGAGACCAATCGGAGAACGTACATCGCGTCAAATGGTCCATCGGCTTCAATTCTTGGGTCATCTTATTATTCTCTCTCAGTCAGTGATTCGTAAATATTCCTGAATGTGCATGCAAATTGCAGTCAGTGTTTCTTATTTTGGCTGATGATCAGTTGGCGCTTGATCAGTGGAAAACGAATAAACGAAGGCTTGGACGGTTAAATGGTTTGTGATGTTGCTTTGCTTTTTGTGTATGTGTTTCGTATATATGTATGTGTGTTACCAAAGTGAGAAACGATTTGTGAAATAAGTACAATAAAAAAAACACAAGTAATTAATCCACGCTTGGCTTGTATGAACTAGATTTGTATATTGTTTGTGTACTCGTACCAACGCATAGTGATAACCAACGCATAACAGAAACCTTCTGAAAACAGAAACGTGAGAGACAACGAAGAAAGGAGAAGCAAAAGAACAGCAGATTCCCATTCCGTGAAAAAAAAACAAATAAGGCATTCAGTTCAGGTAAATGTAATATGTGGCCTTTTAAATCTTTTAATTGTTTGTATTAATCATTTATAAATGTGGATATAATTATAAATTTATAAAAAATAATACATATATATTGAAATCAACAACTAATTCGTTTCCACATATTAACATGTTTAGGAGGAAATGCGCATATATTTGCACGTAAGTATATGTAGTAGGTATGGGGAAAACAGGCGAATGCTTCCACTTAAGTATATGGATATTTGGGATGAAAACCCCATGTTGCCACGTAAAAGAATACATGTTTGCCAGTAAACATGATACTGTTTACATTTAAATACAAGTGAGTTTGGGGCTTGCAAACATATGAATGTTTGAAGTGTGTTTCAAACATATACATTGTTCCTGCAGGATATGTTTGAGAGAATATATTAGAGAGGCCGTTATTTTTCAGCGTGTAGTGACAACCAACCCATAGTTGAAACCTTCAGAAAATAACAACGTGAGAGACAACAAAGAAAGGAGAAGCAGTAGACCAGCAGATTCTCATTTCATGAAAAATGTATAAGTAATGCATGCAATGCAAGAAATTGTCAAGAGGGTCATTTTAAATCTTTTAATTTTTTGTATTAATTATTTATAAATGTGGATTTAAATTAGTAAAATTAATTATAATAAATTATATATATACATTGAATTCGCATCTGTTTCCACGTAAGTATATGGATGTTTGGGATGAAGAACACATATATGTATGTATGTGCACGTAAAAGCATTCATGTTTGCCAGTAAATATGCTACTGTTTGCATTTAAATACACGTGAGTTTGGGACACGCAAACATATGTAAGTTTGAAGTGTGTTCCAAACATATGCATGGTTCCTGCAGAATATGTTTGGGATAATAATTTACGGAGGCTGTTTTTTTCAGCGTGAAAATGATTTATAGTTTGAAAATATGTATGGCATTAAGCCGGGTGAGATGTCGTTTCAACAGAAAAACACTACGTAGGTGTCATAAGGCGACCGTAACCATAGATTTTTTAAAATCAAAATTTGGCGATAAGTCAATTGGCCTCCAAGGTTGTGAGATTTGACACCTCTCGATTATTTTCTGTGGGTGTACGTAAAGTCACTGGTTTATGCTGATAAACCAGCAAGAATTGACGACTTGGAGGCCACAAATGTTCGTCTTGTTCGTGACATACGGCCAGCAATGCTCGAAGCAGTTACCTAAAATTGGTCGTTCAGAATGTGGTTTGTCATGAACAGCCGCGGTGGCCACGTGCCAGAAATCAGTTTCAAATGTTAATTGCATATACTGATCTTTCAAATAAAAAAAAAATTTTGATTGAAATTTAATTCATTGCGTTATTTTTTATAATTTCAATTTCTGTCGCGTTTAAAAGACACCCTTTATTTACACTGTGGCTGTCGAGCCCTAGTAGTTTAGTATAAAAGTTAAAAACTGCATACATCATTTACAAATTTCAATATTTCCTTCTTCATATTTTCCAATATTTCATATGAAGTTATTTACACCAAACGCATACAAGGTCAACCTTCTATAGGTTATTTGTTGCTATCAGATCGATAGTACACATAACTTTTCCCACAAATTCCCAACTAACTTTTCCATGCGTTCTGACAACAGACAACAGTTTAAAATATATAGGGGTATTTAAATGTCATCGATATCGATGTGACCAAAATCTAAGGTGTCTTCAGTTTTTATTGATCGGATTTTAAATTTATTTTATTGTTTGTGTTGGCTTAATTTCCATTCAACCTACAGAAAGAAACCTTGAACAATTGATACTAATGTATTTAAAAAAATGTTCACACAAAATGTTGTAATATTATTTATGACTTAAATTTATTGTATAAATTTATTATTAATAATATACAATATGTTGTATTTACTAGTACCTGTGAATATGATTACATTAACATAAATATGACGTTTATTGCTTCAACAAATATGAAAATGAATATTAATATTAATTAAGTTTTCAAATTCATTCACAGAATTCAAATCGTGTTGAGTAATAACTTGTGTGACACCATTTTCAAACTCCTCCACCCTCTCTGCTCAGTTAATGCCGTTGATCCCTTGGGTGACTTTCCTACTACTTATATTCCTGAACGGAAATTCTTGAAAAAAAAACGTTTAACAATAAATGAGTTCAAAGAATCAGAAAATCTTGAGAGTAAAGAACATTTGTAAGTTGTATCTATTCATCCCAGAGTTGTAGACTCTTTCTTATCTTTTGCATCTTTCTTGAACGTTTTTTGTTACTTGTATTTTCTTTTTCAATTAAAACTTCTTTTCATATGAATGAATAATAATAATTCTTTTGTCACTTCAACAATTCAATTGGAATAGAAGAAGAAGGAGTAGCAGCAAAGCAATTGATAAATATGAACTACATCGAAGTTTTAGTGTCAATAACATTTCGAACGCAAATATCAGGAGCATTGATCTTTGTTTTGTGGACGGTGGAACAAAACTGTAGATTTACGTTATCTTTCAATGTAATCAAAATTATCTTTCAATGCTATCCTATCATCTTAAGTAAGTCGTGTAAGATACTAAGACCTAATATCGCTTTGGGCCATTTCCTGGTTGCAGCAAAGGTTTACACAAAATGAAGCAGTCCAAAAGGCGTACGAACCAATCACAGATAATTCTATCTCCCAACAGTACAAAAACGTAGTGGAAACACTTTAACCACCCAATATTAACATCAAACCGTACCTTTTTTTTTCTAAAACACCATCTTGAGACAAACGTTAATATAATTAAGAATGATTAACAAATTTTGCATGTATGGTAATACTGCAGTCAGCTGCAACGCAGGCTGCGACCAATCGGTGAAATGATAAGAGTTGAACGCACTTTTAAATGGAAATTACGTAGTTTATCCATCGCATACAATGTCCTCTCGAACGTATTGTGCTAAAGAAAAAAACCGTTCGTTGCAGACCTGATCGGACCTTATTTGGAAACGTCAACTATCGGCTAGATATAAATAAATAAATGGTTTCCCGTTACATAACATGAAGGGATTAGGGAGAGCTTTACACTCACTTATTGAGTATCGACCAGATAAACACGCTGAAAAATCACGGCCACAGCAACATATTCCACGAACCATGTACATGTTTGCAAACATTGCTTACATGAATTGAAGATCTACTGCTTTTTGTTTCTTTATTGTGACAGACAGCAGTGTTTTCAGCAGTCTTCGATAAACAACACCACATTTGGGCTACAAATACATATGATCTAACCTATTAATCATTGTGTCCCAAACATGTTATATTGAATAGCAAACACAATTTTGTTTGGACACAAGTATACTATATTTGCAACAAGCCACAAACACGTTATGTTTGCATCTAAACAGCAACAAAAAAACTAATTTTTCAGCGTGTACACATTACGATAAATCCTAAAGAAAACCTACGAAAAACAAATTGACACTAGGCGTGTTTTGGTAACACAGCTGTGTTGGATATCGTCATTATGAGCCAAAGACAAGGAGAAGAATATACACATATTCTAGAAGACAATTATATGTTATAATAAATTATTGCTAGTTTGGCGTTTTGGTTACTAGCAAGCAAGCGATAATCGCTAGCTTCTAACGAAAACACGCCTACTGTTGAACCGAGTACAACGCATCTTTATAATTGAATTAAATTATGAATTATTAAAATTGTTTAATGTACACTGAAAGAAAATCTTTACATCAAATCGATGATGATATATGTTCATCGATTATTCTTCATTTAATCAATGTCAAATTTCATCAACTCAATGATAAGGTTCTTCAGTTTGAAGAAGTCGCGTCTTCACCTTTTTAGCTTCATTGAATTGATGATCTTTTTTACATCAATATTCATCACTGGAATTGAGAAATAATTAGTGGGATCGATTTAAAATATAGGCATAGTATTGAAAAAATAAAGAGATAAAGAAAAGAACTGGTAGAAAATTGAAAATAAATACATAATAGCAAATAGTGCAATGGACAGAATATAATATCCACGCTATGAGCATTTTTTTGTGGTTTTATACCCTGTTCTTGTGAATTTTTTATAACGAAAAATAGTCCATAGAGTTTGGCTACACATTAACACCCAATTTATATCAAAATGGCGAACAATTTACTTCAACTAGAAGACAAACTTACATCTAATTGATGAAAAGCTGTCGTTGTCGTTGAATCAGCATTAACTAGTGATGAAATATGGATACAAAATTTACGAAATATTCTTCATCAATTCAACGAAATGTGTCGTAGGTTGGAAAATAAGGAATTTTTTTTATCAAATTGATGATAGGATTCATAAATTTGATGAAGCGTTTTCTTTCTGTGTACATGGCAACTCTTTATATGCTTCTCTCCCACAATCGAGATAAGCTTTCCCTCATATGGATAAAGAATTCCAATATTGAGATATTTTCCAGTCCTGAATTCTATTTTCTGATGACATGAATCCCTTCATTTTTAAATTCTTTATATTAACTTCAGCTGTCTGTATGAATGCATGCATGCCGAAAAAACTTTGGATTGTTTTTTAACCCATTTCCCGTGATCCAATCAAGCTGACACTTCGCAGGCAAACTAATGGCGACGACAGAAATGAACTATGAAAATATGGGCGTGATTGGACAAAGTGGCGTGGTCATATATAAAGAATTTATAGTCAAAAACTATGATTTTACGGGTTGGTAGTTTTACGACTGAACTTCACTTAGGATATTATTGGCGAAATGGTAAGAAGCTGGTTGAGATATAAAATTGACAATTAATTATTTGACTTATTTCTTGACTTGATATTTGGGTCAACCATCGTTTAACAATCCTGTGAGTTCAAATACAGTCCCCTTTGCAGAAAAGCAGTCAGATAATTGTACAGACACCAACCACCTCTTTGTAGATTATAAGGCTGCCGTCGGTAGCCCGATACAGGCAATACTGTACCATGTAATGTCGGAGCTTGGTATTCCTGCTGAGCTGACAGTATCATTGTACCCACTCACCGACATGAAATCCCCAGTAAAGATTGATAAAGATCTCACCGAACCATTTACTACGAGGCAAAGTCTCAGGCACCCTATCATGCGAAGTCTTCAAAATATTAATTGAGATCATCGTGAGAAAAGCTGCAATCATCAAAAAACATAAACGAATAAAACAATCAGCAGCAAGAGTCACACGTGCTCGCAGATTATGATGATTTAGACATCATTGGATTTTCGAGAATTGAGAAGGAATCAGCAAGTGGGTTTGACAGTAAACTAGGACAAAACAAAATTAATGGTCTCGACAAGCAGAACATCCATCCTATTGGATGAACGGGTGAACGTTAATTACTAGTGAAACGGTTCCTAAATAAGAGGACTCGTTTCCCGCGGAACCATAAGTGTTAACCTTTGGGTGAGGTTACGAAAATTTATATTTGTATCAAATTTTATATTATTATAATAAGATATTTCACTTAAGCCTCCTGTGGACAGCAAATTGCTGAGAACCGGAACCATTTAAAATACCCGGTTCTTCTCGGAACCGGACTCGACTGAACCGGTTCTCAAACGGACAATTGTGCTTGCAAACAGGTATTATTTCGGGCTAAGCAAGCATAAGTAAGATATAAGACCCTCTCTCGACAAACAAAGAACCAACTATAACAGACTCTCAGACAACATGTCTTGCTTTATGGCGCAGAATCTTGGGTCATATTGCATGTCGATGAAATATCACTGCGAGTCTTCGAGAGAAAAATGGTCCGAAAAATATATGGTCCTATAATAGAAAACAGAGAGAATCGACGACGGATGAATCACGACCTGTAAAATATGTATCCTAACATCGACGTAGTTGTGCGTATCAAAATCTTGTAGCATGTTAACGCTGACTAGGCCACTTTAGTAGAATGGATCAGAATGAACCAGTGCGAAAGGTATTCGAAGACATACTCGAAAGACAGCGAAATATAGGACAACCAAGACTTCGCTGGAAAGACCAGATGGAATTTTGCCTGCGAAAGCTTGGCGGTAAGAACTGGAGAAGAAAAGCTGAAGATGGAGCCGGTTGGAGAAACATGTTATCCTCATTTTGTAAGGCCCTTGAAGGTTGTTAGAAGCCTTCTAAGTAAGTAAGTAAGAAAGCAAGAAAATTACAAAACTGGAATGTACAAAAGATAGAGGGAACCCAAAAAAACGCTAAGAGGAATGCAGAATAGTGACCGTACTGTAGAATCTACAGTAGATATGATAATTGGAATAGTGTCATCGTTTTCATTGGGTGTGGCCGTGGTTGGTGCAATGGCAGTATACGCCACTCTTGTACATGAGATCCTGAGTTTTATACCTACTCTGACCACCATAAAATTCTTACGGCGGCGGTCACCTCGCATAGTGACGGCGATACTATCGAGTACTTAGCCATGAAAAGCTTCTCAAAATACTGTTTGGAATCGGTGTAAAATCTGTAGGTCCCAATCAGTGAGTATAAAACTAGAAAGCGCACAGCTCACTGATTGTGAGAAGCTCTCCCCAATTCCTTCATGGGCTGTAATTGGAAACCATTTATTTTATAACTGAACTGGGTTTCATACAAAGCTTCCGCTCAGAGATTTAGTACACTCTGCAGATTTAATTTTAGTTGAAAAATAAAGGTTTCGTTGTGGCAATTCTGGCAATTTTGGTATTGCCCTTAAAGACCTTTGCCAGGTTCACAGTTTGGTGACTTGCTTCCGCCCATCTTTCCCAAATCCTAATGTTTTCCTGGATAATATCTCTTAATAACATCAGCCTAGATTACAATTACTGTGAGCTTAGAAATCTGGATCGCCCCGCAAGAAGATAAAGCAAGACAGGCAAACTTCGAGAAAAAAAACGTTCCAAAAATATATCCCAACATCGATGAAGTCAGGAGGTTTCGATGAAACAGCTGAATTTGATACAGGATTGAATTTGAAGGAGAAGGAGTAATAGGCGCAGTTTACAACTAACTTTAAATTTGATTTCAGTGGCTATAGAGTAATGACGCATAGATAAGCCAACTCTCTCAGTAAATTGACATTTGGTGTGTTGCAGATGCTCGGTTGGATGTTGGAAAGAATTGCTTTAATAATACCAGATAGAGGCAATGACTCAAACCAACCAACAATAAATCACCAACGGCATTTTGTATAGTGCGTTAACATTTTTGTGTAAAAATACCAGACATATATACTAACGATAAAATATAACAAAAACACTGAATATTCACAGTTTTTCAGCAAAACGACATGATAAATGTAAGTCATAAAATTTTGTTATTCCACCTGGTGTTAGTCAATTTACGTCAAATAACTCTCTATCGCACCAAGGCAGCTCTATATGACATTACTCTATGATATTGGAACTTATGACTTTTAAAATGATAAATTTGCTTTGATTTGAACGAAATTATAAGTTTTTTTTATTTTTTGATGTGCTAACAACTATAGACACGGGTAGGGCAATCTCTCAAAGTGAACACATGCAAACAACACACAGCGTTACCATCACGCACGTGGTTGTTGGACAACAATAGTTTCTGTCTGAAAATAAGTATTGATGTAGCGGCAGTGCACAAACAAGCAGGTCGTCGTCGCCAAAGAGTATTGTTTAGTATAGAGAACTCATGAAACGAATTGTATGACTCAAAAGCACTGGAGACATCTGGCGAATAATTCAAAACGTATTACTCTCTTTTTGTCATAACTTAGTCCATTAAGAATTTTGATGTGAAACATTGATGCCTTTTTAAAAATTTATACTTTTTGTATTGTTTTATGTAATAACATTGTCGAATGGTGCATTTATATTGAAATAATCTATAAAGAGAATAACACTCGTTTATGCTCTTTCACTCAGACTCCCTACATGAGAGCGGAAAAAGAGTGCAATAAGTTCTCTATACTATTCACGGTAGAAATATAATGGTAGATGCAATACGACAACAAATACAACAAGCCATAAACAACAGGCATTTTGTTTTTGCTCAGTGCCTGGGTTGTATCAACTCAGCTGATTGAACAATAATGAAAACGTATACAAAATTGGAAAAAGTGCCATTTACAAAATACATGTGTTTCATTTGATATTTTTGAAAGTGTTTAAGTATGAAAATTAAAACGTTTCAATGTAATTTTACCGGAGAAAACATTTCAAAAACAGTAGTTGTAGGCGAACGGTGGTTGTATACAAACAAAAGTAGACAAACTTTGACATAACGGAAAAACTCACTCCAGAAAAAAGTTCAAATCAGCTGGGCTAGTACTTCTACCATTTGTTTGTACCATGATACTATTCAATACCTTTTGTCGTCGCTCTGTTTATGACGAAACAAAAACAATTAATTCAGTGAGCTAAATATTGATTTATATATTTTAAAAATATTACATCTAATGTTAAAGCAGATGTAAGAAAAAAGAAAGTGCAATAGCAAAAGAGCATTCAGCACAAAAATTATTCTTTTTTTTATTTTCCAATGTAACATTTACTAATGTGTTCATAGAAATCGAACAGGTATTGTGTAACAAAAAGGTGTTAATACATCGCCCGTGAGTTCGAACACTCATTGATTTTTGTTTGTGTTTCGTCCCAATTCTGGCATAAATACAAACTGTATCAAAACCTTAGAGTAATATATACAGAGTGTGCATGTATGTTTCAATTCCACCAAATTCTCGTCGAAAGTCAGTGGGCTAACGACAGTTTTGATACGTGTTTTATGCCATTTTTCTGCTAGAATTTGGATGTAATACAAATAAAAATTGAAGAAAATTGTTGTGTTCTTCAAATCAAAACTAATTTAATGCATAAAAAGTTATTTTAAAAGTTACTAGTGCAAATAAAAACAAATTTAAAGCCAGTTTTTCCAATTCGTCTATCGCTCATTTTCTTTGAAATTTTATCCTGTACCAAATTTGCAGCTAGGAGCTCGATCAGCTGTGTCATCGAAACCCCTGATCAAAACTGTCATTATAACAGTGACTTTCGACGAGATTTTGATGGAACTGAAACACTCATGCATTCTCTTTATATATTACTCTATGAGTGTAGTCACAGAGCAATAGAAAAGAGCTGCTATGCCTCTTTTTGTTTTCTTTTAATGACGACGAGGGAGTAGGCCATTTCATCGAGTTCGAGTTGCTTTGGTAATTTATTCTTTGGTTGGCATAATACCGTTAGAAATAAAAGGGAATGCGTATTTTCGTTCGATGCAACCATAATGTAGCAGTCATTAGTAAGGATGTTGCGAATGTTAGTTTAGCGAATACGAATGCGATAGCGAATAAAAAATATTTTTTTTACGAATGCGAAAGCGAATGCGAATAATACTTACTTAGGTTCATTGAAAGACGAATTAGTTCGTGTATAAAAAGAGATCGTTGTTTTATTTAAATTCAGTACGATATAATGTTATAATAGATTTAAATATATGTATTAAAATTAAGCCCTAAAAACAATTCAAAACCTTAAATAATATACCAACAAATTTAATTCATCTAATGATATGCTTAAAGGTACATGTACAGATAGATCCTGTTCTTTATAAATTAAACCTTGAAAAATAAATGTGAATTCCACTTTAGACAATTTAATATTCGAAGTCCAGTCGGTTCCCATTGTATTTATAAAGAGTAATTTTGCCGCCTTGTCCCTTTTAAGATTGGTGCGAGGCGGATAATAGATTAATCCAGCTCCACTAAATAATTGTTCACTAGCAACACTTCCAGGTGGTGTGGCCAGAAATTGACGCACTATGGGAATTAAATGTTTGTGTTTGAAACAATTTCTCTTCCACCACAACAACGGGTTATCTGTAATGTTACTCTTCTTTTCTTATCGTATTCGGCTAATAATTCGTTTGCATCAGAATATGTCAACGATCTAAATCCCTGTGTTTCAAGCGGATCCTCTTCAAGATCGCTGTGGCTTTAATTTAAAAAATGCTCCATATATATTTGAATCTGAGATGATACTTTTTTTGGCCGCGAATTACAAAAGCTTTTGCGAAACGTTGACATTTCTTTTCTCTTTTTCTTTAATGGAGAACTAGAAGGTTCTTTTCCAGAACAGTTGTTAAAAATAACTTCAAAACTTCAGAATGTGCTAAAAAACTTAAATTTATATCGGGCATCTAAATACGTTGATACTGCAAATATTTGTGTTTGATGTAGATCTCCAAATCTCCATGTCAACTCATAAATTAGCGCGTCAATCACATTCATTATATAAGATGGAACATTTTCTTTTGATTTTTCGTGAGTCAAATTTGATTTAAGAACGTGAATTAATGATATTACAATTATATGCGGGAAATTTATCATATTCATAGCTCGTACCATATTAGACCCTTAATCATGAACGATGCAGTGGACTTTATCAGCGATTTCCCATTCATTAATCATACTTTCTATGGCTAATTGAATAACATCTCCAGTGTGACTGCCCTCGATACTTGTACATCTCAATATTAAATTTATTCTTTGGAAATCCACTGATATTACGTGGGTTGTCAAGCTTAAAAGAGATACACCAGCGCTAGGTTTAAAATGTTTTTGGTGCATAAAATTACAACAATTCCTAATGCGTTTACCTTACTTATTTTACCATGGTGACATGCAATTTTTGTTGAAAATTTTCGGTAATACATTCGCTTATTTTAGCGAATGCGAATACAATATGCGAATACTAACGTTCGTTATATCCCTAGTCACTAGTATCAATCAAACACTGTTAAACTTAGTTTGCTGCATGGTCTATAATCTGTATGTCTTCTTTGGTCTCTCATTCTACATCATTTCCCTAGGGTCTTTTCGATCAGGTGTGCCATAGAAACCCCATGGTGTAGTTAATAGACTTGTGTCGAACTCGTTCACTAGTTCTCGAACTCTTTCAATTGAGGTGCCCGGATTATCAATCACGATCATACTCCCCATATCGAATATGTATATTATCTGATATCTGGTCACCCTAAATGAACTACATACATAGTTCATGAACTACCCAACTCTAGTAGTTAAGCAAATGAAAATAGTTTCAACGGTTGGGCTAGACCAGGGGTATCCATCTCATAAGTGATCCAAATTGTAGTTGTAATTTGCTCGAGAACAGAGTGGATGGGAGAATGAGCAATAAACAACTAAAATCAAACATGCAGCAACCTAAATTTGAATAGTTTTTAATTGATTCTAATGACAGCTAACTTATGTACGTTTATACTGAATATACGTCTAAAACGCACGACCTTATAACGACCATTTTTTCCTCATTTTACAACTTGTTATCAGATGTCATCAAATGCTGTAATAAATTCTTAATGTGAATTTTGACTCGAAACTAAATTTAAAAACCATAGACTTTGTTGAAACCCATGATGATAATTATCAGCCAATTTGCAAGTTTCTCGACCTGACAAATGTTAATCCATATGTAAATCCATTTAATGGAATCCAATCGAAATCTTTTATCTGCCGCTTAAAATTATTCCCATAATGCAATTCAATTAGCATTTGTAGATGGCATGTATAACGTGTTCCCTTCCAAATTTTATTTAATTCTTTATCTCCGTCTGCCTTCAACATCATCATCAACACCTTCTTCAGTATCATCATCTTATCCACCACATTGACTCAGCCGGTCGGTCGGTCGGTAGCTCAAGTTGTTTGTACTCGATTTGTTTAAATTCAAATGTAAACAAATTCATTTGTCGATTTGTAAACAAAACACACAGTGAAAACGCAAATCGAACGAACCATCTTCACCATTCAAAACGAACTGCAGTGCTGAGACGGAAGAGAACAAAACGCCAGCGTTACGTTACTTCAGTGCATACAAAGCCTAGAAGTCGGGCAACACAACGACTACGTACAAATGTATCTATGTAAATGAAATAAATACGAATAACAGAACGAATCAACCGAAACAACAGCAACAGCAACAACAACTAGAACATTAACAATCCATTGACTTGTAATTCTAGCCGGAGTCATGAAAATTCTTCAGTCCGCATAACATTTTTTTCTGTAACGTAAACAACCTACATTAAGTGTAAAGAAGAGGAACACCAACAGCAAAGTTCTATGGAATTCATTGACTCTTGATTTCTGTTCGAAATCCTCTGCGTCGAAGTACACGGCGCGTACACGTTTATTTGTCGCAACTTAAAAAACAGCTGGCCCCGGGTGTAGTACACTTCAATAGATTTTCGAAATTGAGCACGTTATTTAAACAAACAAAACAATGGAGATCGGAATACGCAATTGCAAATGCAAATTCAGAACAATGAAAAATTTTACATTTAACTGTGTAGAGTGCACATGGAAGAGTTTGAATGGTAACATAACGGCACTTAACTTCAGCATGGTAAAAGTCCAGGCCAAGGTGCTAGCTAAAAACAAAATTTGAAATCTGTTAAACATGGGAAGAAATTCAAATATGAGTAGGATACAATTATTTTATTGCAATTTTATTTACAGTACATCATAGTGGAATCGTAGATGTTTTTGACACTGCTCTCAACAGCTCTAAATATTGAGATATAAATTCGTAATCGTCAGTCGCTATAGAATTTTTACCTGGGATGTTATTTCATGTTGGATCTAGCAAACATTCAGGAAGTTAGTTGAATGATCTTAAGGCGTCGTATGTCTTTTCTTCAGCCACATCGTGGAATATCGCATCCATAATATGACGTCCCGTGGTACCACAACGGTCCTCATTAGGCTAAGTTTGTCAATGGTAACAGCCACTTCCACCTAACCTAACCTAACACACTTTATTCACGGTAAAATGGGTTTCGCGGTCCATATCGGACATATCCAAAAAAGATCTTATATCAGATACCTGGTTAATACAAATTAAATTTATTCAAAATCTTATTTTAGTACTGTATATTTCGAATCAGAAGTATTTATCTTCTTGGCAGTTGAAAACGTTTTCCTTCAATAAAAGTAAAAGTGTTAAATTCGGCTGTGCCGAATCTTTGATACCCTCCACCTTAGTGTTAACCAGCAAAATATTAAATTTTAAAAAGGACCTTTTTTAAGAAAATTTACTTTTTTAAAAAAAATTAAAATAAGTTACTTGTTCACAAGTAAAATAAAAAAGCATTTTTTAAAAATAAAAAAACATTTTTTGAAGAACTGTTAAAAAAAACAAACTCCAAAGCATTTTTTAAAAATAAAAAAGCATTTTTTGAAGAACTTGTTAAAAAAAAAAAAAAAAAGCTGGTACGAGACTTGAACCAACAACCCTCAGACTCCAACGCGCAACCCTTTACCCATCAGGCCACAGCGACCTTAGATGAACTGTGACAAAATTCATATAAATGTATGAACACATGAAAGTACATCTAAACATTCTAAAGTACTTACCTATTATAAAGAACAACAAAGATTTTCAACATGGAAATTCACCACACGGCAAAAAAGTTTACTATAAAACTACAAAAATTAATGTGAAAATTTTATGAGTTTTTTTACGTTTCCAATCATAAAATTTTTTCCAATGGGCCAATTTCGCTGATTTTCAATACCAAACTGCTCAGGAATACGTGGAACATTCTGGCCAAAAACCAAACCGCGTTATCGCCGATTGAAGTCGTGAGAATGTTTTCAACAGACGGACAGACGGACATGGCTATATCGACTCCGGTTGTTATAAGGATCAAGAATATATTTACTTTATGGGGTCGCAAAGCCTTATTTCTATATGTTACAATCAGAATGACAAACTGATATATACCCTCTATCACATACAGTGGAGGGTATAAAAAACAAACGTGGTTTTTCAAAACTTGTAAACGTTATTGTTTCATTTAAGTACGAACTGAAAACCAAAATATATTTATGTTTTTTCAACATTGGTGAAAATTATTTTGAAACGTACTTTATTATTTTGAACATAAGCTATAAATATTAAAATTAAATATTTTTGAGCAAAATGTTTAACGCTTGCGTTCAGAATTTATTTCCAACACCATTTCCAATTGAAATTTAAAAAAATCAATTGAATTTTAAAAATTCTATTTGAAATTTGAAACACAGCAATTGAAATTTAAAAAACATCAACTGAAATTTAAAAGACATCAATTGAAATTTAAAATACATCAATTGAATTTTAAAAAACATCAATTGAAATTTTAAAAACATCAATTGAAATTTAAAAATCTACTACATAAAATCGGTTAATAATTTTTAAATTTCAAATGACGAATTTTAAATTTCAATTGATGTGTTTTAAATTTCAATTGATGTGTTTTAAATTCCAATTGATGTTTTTCAAATTTCAATTGATGTCTTTCAAATTTAAATTGTTGTTTTTTAAATTTCAATTGATGTATTTCAAATTTCAAATAGAATTTTTAAATTTCAATTGATGTATTTAAAATTTCAAATAGAACTTGAAAATTTCAATTGATATTTTTCAAAATTAAATTGATATATTTCAAATTTTAAATTGGAAATGGTGTTTTTTGTTTTTGGTATAATTGTTGTTTTTTGGCAGAAAAAAAAAATATCGTTTTCCGACCCTTCCACAAACTACTTGTACATATGAGATTGACAAGTGAAACGAAAAATTGCATGTTAAAGTTAAACCACCTTTTCAAACGACTTTACCTGATACATAGTTCTACCATGATCAACTAAGTATGTATAACCAGGGGGTATCCGTGTCACAGCTGATCGAGTAAGTAGTAGCAAAATGATAGAAAACTGCGTAGATAGGCGAGAGAACGATAAGCAACAAGAAGCTTACTGTGCAGCAAACTAAGTTTCAATAGTGTTTGATTCATACTAATTACAGCTAAATTATGTTTAGTTTTGGTTGCATCAGGGGATTTCTATGGCACAGCTAATCGAAACGGTACTAGGCCGATGATGTAGAATGAGAGACCAAAGAAGAGAGGAACTAATTTTAAATAGTGTTTACTGATACTAATGACAGCTAAATTATGTTTTATGTTGTTTGCATTGAGCGAAAATACGCATTCCCTCTGATTTGTAAAATACAGCAGCAAATAAAACTCTGTGAAATGGCCTATTACCTCGTCCTCATGAAAAGGCATCGACGATAGCAATGGAACTCTTAAGTATTACTCTATGGTTGCATCGAACATAATTACGCATTCCCTTTTATTTCTGTCCGTTTTATGCCCAACCAAAGATTAAAATACAACAGCAACTCGAACTCGATGAACTGGCCTACTACCTCGACAACATCGAGAGAACTTAAGGAGAGGGATTGAGACTCTTGACTATTGCTCTGTGGTATAGCATGTAACGCGTATATTACGACACAATAATACCAATTTCATTTTCAATCAAAAATTAAAATGGATCCTTCACGTATAGAGATACAGAAAAATATACGTATGTATCGTACGTAGTTTTCCCTCAAATAAAACATTTGTAATCTACTTTGCAAAATTACCTTTTTGAGTCTCTACTTCTTGATAACATTTTCATTCACTAGAAATGATAACAAAATTTATCTAAGATAACTTTTTGTTGCCATTTTTGGAAATTGAACATGTAGCAACATTGCCATTTCTTCAGTCGGAATTTAAGTGGAAAATCGCTGATCGGCTATGTAAAAGGAAAATGATTCGGGTAAATTTTTTTTAACTCTGATAATGCAAGCAAAGACAATTTCTGTAATGTCCATATCGTCTTAATTAAATGTAAGTACAAAATTTGGCAGCATTGGAATATTTAAAATTAATTTTGGATCAACCAATGGCAAGAGCCAATTTACGGCTGGATTTTGCTCAAGATATATTTTTAGTAAAAGGCAAAACTGAAGTAACAAACATTAACTCTACCAAAAATTATTCAATTATCCAAAAATTATCACAATTTCAGCACCTAAAATAGGGCTGGTTTTTATTCCATTAAGCTATTGCCACTTACGACTTTCCAAAAAAAAACATCCACACTTAGTACTAGAGAATGTGGCAATATTTGCTGAGATGGGTAAAAAAATGCGATACGGCAACTCGTTTGTAGCCAGTGACTACAAATACATGGTAGCAGCAGATGTTGTTGTAGATGTAGGCAGCAATAAGCAGACATTTTTTACTATTTTTATTATATTTGATCATTCGATTCAGTTGCCAAACTCTACACAAATATATACCAAGAATACAAAAAAAGTATAAAAATCAAATTCATTTGCGTTGAAATACATATGAGTTGAGGGAAATGAAAAATGACATGGAAAAAATTAAGTCTCCTGTTTAAACGACTATACCTGTTGATAACATTTTCATTCACAAGAAATGATAACACAATTTATCTAAGCTGTCATTCGTTGAAATTGAAGTTGTGGCAACATTGTCATTGCTCAAGTCGGAATGTAAGTGGGAAATTGAAATGACGCTTAATATCGCTCAGCTGTCCCGTACAAATTAAGCAATAATTAACTTTAGCGGGGTAAAAAAAAACACACTTAATGTTGGCTTTTTAATCTTTTTATATACGTTCATATGTTGATATTCTGTAGCATTATTTTTGATTTACCGCCCAGAATAAGCCATTTTGGACATTTTACCTTGAGTTCCACATACTTCGCCCTACAATCACTGAATTCCAGATTTTTTCAATTTTAGTTGTCTTTGACCCGAGTTAGTCAAAGAAGGCTGTAATTCCTCTTAGGCTAATAGATCATGATTCATCATTGTACAAAGCCAGTATTAAGATTAACATTTCACGTGAAATTTTACAAAACTACATACAAAGAAATGCGTGGGAGATATCGAGGAAATTTTTCCGCACGTGTAGTACTAAGTTGTTCACGTGAAATATCAGCAACATGTAGTGAACAAAACATTAACGGTGCCAAGAAAAATGCAACGACCAATCCAATTAAAGAAATGATCAATGTTATCAAATGTCGTTTAATTTTTGAAAAGGAGAGATTTTAGTGCAAAGAAAATATAAACACAAATATAGTCGTCATCACTGATATGTTCGTTGCTCAAAAATTTTCACACGAGCAGTCTTAGTACTGGCTACATGAATTTTTTTTAAAAAATTAGATAATCAGAGTATTAAATTTTTCTACCAAAGTTTGAAATTTCTGGTTGAACTTTTTTATTTTTTTTACTATATTATACCAACCTCAAACTGAATCAATTTCACAAATTTTTTTTTAAATCTTCCGGAATATTGGGAAAATACCAAAACCCATGACAAACAAAGTAAATGCACCACTTATAACAGTTGCTCAAGGCTTCTTTTGTCTAATAAATTATAGTCTTACACGAGGAAAAACTGCCTTTTTTTTTGATGTTTGGATACAAATATAACCATTTTGTAGGTTGTCCCAAATATAGTATACTTGTGTTCAAACACATTGTGTTTGCTCTTCAATATTATATGTTTGAGACACAATGTTTAATAGGCTACAATATAAAGGGTTTTTCAATAGGTCCATCCATATCAATGAAGTATTTTAATACGACAGCGCTTTTAAATTTTTTTATGATCTGGCAATGTCAAAACACTCGTCAATACATTTTTATCATGGTGAAGTTCACGAACGAGCAACTTTTGGAAATTGTTAAAAAATACTACCAAAATTCTCACTCGGTGGTCGCAACTTTAAGTTTGAAAAAAAAATGAATTTCATTGAGAAATCATCTTCAGCTATGAAGTTCAGTTCTGGCAAAATGGTTTTGTCAACAAGCAAAATATGCATTTTTGGTCAGCAACTAACCCATATGTGCTTCAAGAGACTACAATTCATCCACAAAAGGTTAGAGGAGCTCAGTAACAACATCGAACGCGAAATTGCCATCGTTGCGGCCGATAGGTGTGGAAGATTGGTGGAAAATTGACTGCAAAGAATCGGAATCGCCTGCTCACGGTGGTCATATGAACGAAATAGAATCCCATAATTGCATTTAATACATTGGCAACACCTGGAATAAATTTCAGTCCGATATCTCAATTATTCTGTGTTTTATTTAAATACAACATAGTTATGTCCCTACTGAAACCCCCTATATGTGTTTGTGACCCAAATGTGACTTTGTTTGTGGAAAACCGTTGAAAACAAAGACGTGACAGACAGCAAAGAAACAAAAAGCAGCAGATCTTCAATTCATGAAAACAGTGCTTGCAAACATATACATGTTTCCAGCAAATATGTTGCTAGGGCCGTTTTTTTCAGTGTGTAGACCAAAACGCATTATAGGCCTGTTGTCGTTAGAAACTAGCGCTTATAGCTTCCATACTTATAACGAAAACAACCAAACTAACACATTGTATATAGTCATTCTTGCTAATATTTAATTTCTTCTTCTTATCTTTTAATTCACAGTAATGATTTGTACCTGCTGAAGATAGAAATATACGCGGAAATTTTAAATGCCGCTTAGCCCTCCATACAATATAACTGTTAGTCTAAGCAAGCTGTGTAACCAAATCACATCTAATAACCAGTTATTGTTCAATGTTTCTTATACAATGTGGGGCAAAATAATCACCCTAAAATACCAATATTCGGGGAAATTGCACCCACGGGATGTTTGAGATTATGGATATTATTAACTACGTAATTTTGTAGGTGTAGTTCATAAAATAGTAAAATATGAACTAGATACATTGTTCAGGTACCTCTCGTTTGTAAAATAGTTAACAACTGTTTCTCAAACTGGAACACAACCAGTTCCAATGTGGCAGATAGGGGCAAATTACGCATAAACCAATGGCCATGACTAATGGCTGTTGTCGGAATGGAAAATAACTAGTTGTTTGGTTCAGAAATACTAATTACAAACTAATTTCAACAATTTTTTTCTTAAGAGTAGTCAACGTCACCAGCATGTAAATACCAATTAAATATCAATTTAAAATAATGCCAAGTCATTGTTGTCGTCTTTTACCCATTTTTTTTATTTGGGATATATTAATTTTTAATTTTTATATTGGGATATATTTAACATAGAAAATTATCTTATCTGCAGATTTGAACAAGTCTGAAACGCGGCGCGAAATAGGTTAAATTGAAACAATTATTTAATTTATTAATTAATTTAATAAATAATGCCAAAGAAATAAATTTCTTATCTTTTAAACTTGTTCCAAAATATATAGCCAAGTTTCTCATATCTTTCTGTCGTGCTACAAAAGATGTTTTGCCAAGTGTCGCAGTAATTGGCGACAATCTTTTTAATTGCAAATTGTTTTAATTGATTAGCTTTTTGTAATGAGCATAGATTAATTTATACTTAAATTTGTCAACTCGCTCATCGATTTAATGATTGACCGGAAGCGAACTTGTGTTTGAGCGTCAAGAGAACAATTCTGTCGCTGAGGTTTGACAAACACAGTTTAAATTGTTACTGTGAATGTTCAAAATATGTAAATATATGAATATCGTGAATGCGCAAAACTAAAAATGGAGGATTTTGTCCGACGTTGCTGACGGAAGTTGGTCTCCTCATTGAAGAAGTGCAAAGAGAAATGTCAGATGAGACGGATAATAAATCTATGTATATGTATTAATATATGGCTAAGAACGAGGAAATGTTGAACATTTCAGCTGGTACTCAGGTCTTTGCGGAAATTTTGAAGGCAAAATCAATTACAGGGTTGTTACGGCTAAGTTATTTCGCACGAAAACAATTGTTTGATAAATATTTGAGACCGGAATTTTCACATTTCGATAATTTCAACAACCAACCATAAAACCACATGCGTAAAAAATAAAATGGAGAGCGTCGAGGAATTATAAATGAAATATTTGCAAGGTAAATCAGAGATGGGTGGTAACTCTCTGCAAGAAAAATTCCCGTTTAGAGATAAATGACAACATTTCTTACGAAAAGTTCGCTTTCGCTTTTCGTTTTCATTCGCAAGCTTAAAGCCCAGCATTCAGTTCTTATGAAATTTGCATTCCCATAAGAATAACGTGTATACAAAATAACGCAAATTTCGTAGACCGAAAATTTCGCTAACTTTTCATATGCTTGGTACTCACCTCTTTACGAAAAGTTCGTAACAAAATCAATTACAGGGTTGTTATGCTAAATATATTTCGTACGAAAACAATTGATTGATAATTATTTGCAAACAAAGTGTTGAAATTTCGATGATTTTGACAAACAAAGGTAATACCATATGTGTTAACAATAAAATGCAGTGCGAACAGGAATTATTCATGAAATATTTGCAAGGTAAATCAGAGAACTGTCTAAACTGTCTGCAACAAAAATTTCCGTTTAGATATTAATGGCAAAATTAGCAGTTGATTATTGTATTGAAACACAGATGTTTGGCTAAACGAAATCGAGATTTCGATTGCAGTAAGTTCAAGGCTTTAAACCAGTAGTAAAAATTCCAGTTTTAATAACCCAGTAGGAAACGGTCGAACTAATTAAAAAAAATACTAGTTCCTGACCTATATGACCAATATGAACTACAACTGGTAATTTTGTAACAAAGAAAAACTACAAACGGTCTCGAACTAGTTACAATGTGGCACAAAGGGAACAATTTCTCCCAAACCAGTATATTCGTAATACCAATTTCTAGCATTATTTGAATGTAGAAGAACTAGTAAGTTGGTACAGAAATACTAATGTTGAACTATCAATATAATTTTTCCAACTTTGTTAACAACAAATAAGAACATAAACTGCAAATTTAAAATTGAAAGTGAAACAATGACATAAAGATTGTTTTAGGGCAACATTACTACCTCCATTTATGTTTAAAGCCGAGTACTAGGATTGTTTTTCGGCGGAGGCTGTAAACCCCTAGAGAACGCGTCGCAGGTGGCGGAGAGCGAATGCTTCCCATATATGAGTAGTAGGGGATAAATCAAATATCTCCCGCGGACCAAACAGCCCGGAGAGAACATTTCATACCAAACCATTTCATCAGGCTTGCCACATCATATTATGTGAATTGAATAGTGCTGTAAGTGATATGTGAGTGGTCAGGCGTACGTCGAGAAGCTGAAGGCGGAGGAACCGAAAATGATCAACGGCGCACATCGAGCTTTATATAGAAAGTTACTGGGTATATGTTTGAGTAACCTAAATGGCATGCTATCACTAATGCGTCTTAGGAAGTAGGTAACAGAATTTACTGAAGCTCAATACGGCGGCTCTCGTAGTGGGGTTGGCTGCCCCAAGAAACTGTTATTAGGGCGCGGTGGCCTAATATGCCACTCCTTAAATACAAAATTATTATGAAAACACAAAGAAAATACAAGAACACCCCTAAATATTGACACCCCCGCACACGTTATAAGGACCCTGTTTTAAGGGTATGCCCCTGAAATGTTCGTCCTCTCTACAGACTCTCGACAAATATAAGGCTGACATCACCGCCATAAAGGATGGATGGGATAGGGATGTACACGGCGAGAGAACTGCGACAACTTTTACAGCTGCCATGCAGAAAGACACGAATTTGGATGTGGATTCACAGTCGGTAAGACACTTCGACATCTGGTCTCGCGGTTTAACCCTGTAAGTGACCGAATAGCCGCTATCAGCCTTAAGGCGAAATATTTTCATATCACGCTGATTTGTGTACATGCATTCTTTGAGTGCCTGTAGGTAATCTGAATTTCCCAAGACAAGACTGGACAAGAAATCAGATTGATCGCGTGGTAATCGAGGAATCGATGGAAGGCACGTGTCGAGCGTTATTAACGTGGGTGTGATGCGTGGTGTAAATATAGACTCGGATCACCACCTAGTTGCATCCAAGGTACGCATGCGATTAATTAGTGTTAAAAACGTTCATAATGAAACTCAATGGAAGCTAGACATCGCAAAGCTGTATATCAACGATCCCCACCTGTAAAGACAGAGATGGAAATCTGGTCACGGACACGTAGAGTGTGCTGCAAATATGGGGGGAACATTGGCAACGTGCATGCACCAGCTCATAAACACGATTTGACTAAAGGAATGCATGCCCGATGATTGGAATGTGAGTGTTCTATGTGCAGTGCTTAAGAAAGGTGATCCAAGTGTGTGCACCAACTACCGCGGGTTAAGCTTTTTACCCATCGCATACAAGGTCCTGTCGACTGTGTTATGTGAAAAAGTAGAGCCCATCTTTCCGAACCTGATTAGACCCTATCGCCTTGTAAATCCACGGTCGACCAGATATTCACACTTTGACAAATCCCGGAGAAGACCCAAGAAATGCAGAACGACACTTACCATCTTTTTATCGACTACAAAGCTGAATTCGACAATCCGATAAAACAGAAACTATTAGATGCCATGGCTGAGTTTGGTATCTAACCGACACGAAGTCTTCAGTAAAGATAGGCAAAAATCTGACAGAGCCATTTTCTATCAAGCGAGGCTTCAGACAAGGCGATAGTCTGACATGCGATATCTTTATCATTCGAATGGAGGTGATCATACGGAAAGCTGCAGTAAACACGACTGGTACCATCTTCAATAAAAGTCACATGCTGCTCACGTACGGCGATGATATAGATATCATTGGCCGAGGACAGCGGAATGTTACTGCGGCCTTTTCAACCATTGAGAAACAAGAAGACCCACGGTGATAAATGGGGACAAAACAAAGTTATTGGTTTCAGCGATCAAAAAGTGTACTCGTTTAGGACGGTGTATGAACATTGACAACTACAAAGTGAGGCAAAAGTAATCACCCAATGTCCTTTTGCGGTAATTTTTTTTATGAAAAACTTTGGTTCTGTTTGTGAAATTTGTTTATTTAATCTATTGGAATTTATTCCATCAAGTTGAGAAAATGATATCGGCCAAGTGACCGCCGCCAGAGTTGATGACCATACGGGCTCGTTTTATAGCATTTTCCATCACTCTTGCCAGAACTTCGGGCGACAGGTTCTCGCATTATTGGCGAATATTCTCCTTAAGGGCTTCAAGAGTCTGAGGCTTGTTGAAGTAAACCTGCGACTTCAAAAAAACCTCATAGAAAGAAGTCTGGAATGGTTAAATCGGGTGATAGGGCAGAATATCGGTTGCCGGCTCGAGCAGTATGCGACGTTGCACCGTCCTGTTGGAACCAGATATTCTCCAGTCCCAATTCATCCAATTAAGGGAAAAAAAATCACGGCTCTGTAGCGCGCGCCATCCACAGTCGTCGTTCCGGGCTCCTCTTCGACATATTGGGCAACAGCAGCGATATTCTCAGCAGAACGGCTCCCCCGGTGCCGGCAGCCTTGGGAATATCTTGGGTTGTCACAGTCTCTTCAAGGCGAGTGGTCAAACGCTCCAGTGTTTATCCAGTTGGTGTCAGACGGCCAGGAAATCTGCGACGAAATTCACGCTGCGCCAACACAACCGACTAATTGTTGCGAATGGAAGCAATTATTCCCCGTTCTTGCAAAGTACACCGATTCATGGCTTGTCGATTTGTATTCTTCGTTTATTTACTTCACAAATGTCAAAAACCACCTTGTATAACTTTGAAGTGGTAGATGATTCTGTCGACCTTGGCTCCGCCGTAAACAAAACTAATGTCAGCCTGGAAATCAAGAGATGGGTATTCATCGCAATCCGCTGCTACAAGGTCGGATCAATAAGTCCGTGACTTTTCGAACTTCCCTCGCAGTTATATGAAAGGCAACACTGAACCCATCAAGTACCACCTGTGAATAGATTACTGTAAAATTTTTAGTAAGTTCCGTAAATGCCGGAACAAAACATACAACCTCGTGATATTTTTTTTAAATGGAAAAAAGTGAATTTCGGGTGATCATTAAACGTTAATTTTTTGCGAAAAAAAACCCGTCAATCAAACCAAGGCAAATCTTGATAAATACCATGGCGACTCTGCACCATCGATTTCAATGGTAAAAAGTGGTTTACTGACTTTCGTTGTGGTCGCACAAGTACAAATGACGCCAATTGAGGTCAATACCCCCGAAAATGTCGAAAACTCCACGATATGGTGTTGGCCGATCGAAGAGTAGAAGTGCGTGAGATTGTTGATGCCATAGGCATTTCATATGGCAGTGTGGTTTCAATTTTAAATGATCAGTTGGAATTAAGAAAGCTGTCTGCAAGATGGGTGCCGCGTTTGCTCTCAATTGACCATTAACGCACGGGTGCAGACGTGTGTAATCTCAATGGCAAAATTCCATGAATTGGTACGAATTGGTACCTCATCCGCCATATCCTCCGGATTTAGCCCCCAGTGACTATTACCTATTTCCAAACCTAAAGAAATGGCTCGATGGAAAGAGGTTTAGCTCCAACGATGAAAAACAAATGCCTATTTTATGGACCTCGAAAAATCCTACTTTTTGGAATGGATAAAAAAATTGGAGATACGTTAGACTAGGTGTATGGAGCTAAAAGGAGAATATGTTGAAAAATATTTTTTTTATGGAAAAAAAACTGATCATACTTGTATTGCTCTACAGCACAGAATTCTGGGTAACAAGCGGTTCAATCCGCAATATTATCATATGAACCATAAGCTGAATGAACTGTATAACTACATAGACGTACTCAAGCACGTCTAAATAGAATTAATAGAACTCAAATGTTGCACGAATGTATGAAAATGCTCCAGCTCTCACTAAACGAGGTGACCGCCGTCGAAAGAAATTTAAGGTGGTTAGAGCAGGAATCGCACCCACGTTCTTATGCACAGACGGCCATAATTTATCTAAGTAACATTTAAATGTTGCTCGATACTTCACTTCACACGTGTGTAAATATTTTGTAGATATTTCGCAGGCACATTCTTTGTACAGAGTTTTGTAAAATTTCACGTAAATTGTTGATCATAGTACGGGCTTTAATAGAAGTTACATTTGCTCATGAGCTGACAGTTTAGTTTTCTTTTTGTTAGTGACAAATTTTAAACAGTCTCTTACGGGAAAATAAAGCGATTGAATTGTTTGGCGGAACATAAATTACGTATGTATAGTATGATGTGTTGGAAAAATTATAACAACAAAGTGAAAACATAACATAAATCAAAGAGATTCCTACTTACAACTGTGTGTTAATGGCAGTGTATTTGTTTCAAATTTCACCAAAATGAATTACGTATGTTTTGGATAAAAACGGATATTTGTTTAGTTTAATGGAAACATGTTCTCCTCGCCCATATCTGACATGTACTCGTATGTAGATCCCCCAGTTCAAAATGATTTTAAGTAAATCTTAAACCCAGATTTTACATTATTTGTACTTACATACATAAATACCGACATACATACATTCGTCTAAACATAAAATATATCAAAGAATGCCGAATAGTGTACATACCTCTTTTTATTTTCACGGATTCACCAAACAGCACCAGATGATGACGGCGATGACGATGACGATGATGATGATGATGACGATGATGTTGATTCAAAGATAAAAAACATTATGCGAAGAAGTTGTGTAAACAAATAACGAAATAAAATCCAATTAAATTTGATTGTGGGCTGTAGGAATACTACGTTAATATCCTATGTTGTTGGTGTTGTTGTTGTTGCCGGAACCTGTGAAGAGCAACATTAACTCTGGCACCAGTGTCAACAGAGTCGGCGCGTATCTCAGTGTACAGCTGCTGCTGCTGTTGCTGCTCGATACAGTTGTGTTGATGAATGAAACTCAAACTTGCTGCATGTTTCGCTTGCGACTACAAAAAAAAGTTCATCACTGTGAATGTTGTTCGAACTGGACGTTAGACAGCACATTCACTGTTGTTAAAAGGTGGTTGAAATTATTGTTATTGTTTCGTATGATGTTGTTGCTCCTTTTTTTCGGCATAAATTGAGGATACTTCTTTTTTCTTGTTTGCTGTTGGCGTTACTCTTCGAGAACGTAGTAAAGCTTAATACACATATTATTGGGGCGATGTCGTTGGTTATGTCTGATTTTGTATTCTGCTTTTGTGTTTGTGATTCGCATTTATTTGGCTAAAGTCGTTTTATGTTTTCTTTTAATTTAATTTATTTTTAGAAATTCTTCGTTTAATTGCAGTAGATTTATCTAAAAAGAAAACAACACTGATTACAACACCTAATATTTTAATTTAGTAGGGGTGATTTTCCATTTTGGTTGTGGATCATAACAGAGGCCTATCTCAAAATTCCTAACTAAAAGTTGGACAATGGTTATTATCTGGCTAACGATTTTTGAGGGCTGACACTAAACTACACTTACAGAAATAATTATAATTGTTGTAGCAATTAGCAATCGCAACTTCGGCTGTTACCACTAGGCTTGTGTCGAACTCGTTCATTAGTTCTCGAACTCGTTCATTTAAGGTGCCCGGACATACCAATCACTAACATACTCGCCATATCGAAAACATGTGCATTACGATATGTTCGTGACGGTGATGTCTGGTCACTCTAACTGAACTATATAGTTCATGAACTACCCAACTCTAGTTGCCACCGAATTCCAGTTGCCGCATGCGAATTGAGGTTGTCACAATTGATTTTAGTCCCCACAACAGAAATTCGGTTGAAGCAACCTCTAATAGGTTGTGACAACCCTAATGCGGCAGTGACAACCTCTAATAGGTTGTTACAAAATCTAATGCGGTTATGACAACCTCTAATTCGGATGTGATGGCATCTAATGTGGCTGTGAACAACCTCTAAATTCGGTTACGGCTAATTCGATTATTTTTCTGTGCCTAACAAATGAAGCTAACAAATACATATCGCCACCTCAGTATTGGATTGATACATATGCAATTAAATCCTATGCATTTAATTCACTCAAATACTGAGGCGATGATATATACTAAAGTATAATGAACAGCTGGCATTTTTGAATAACAATCGCGACTACAAGGGTTGCATTTGGCTAAAGCAGATATGTTAATATTTTAGTTGGACAGTAGGCAGAAAGTGGCCGTCGGTGGTGCAATGGGTAGTGTGGGCGCCTCTTGTACTTGAGATCCTGGGTTCGATCCCTGCTCTGACCACCTTTAAAAATTTCTTTCGACGGCGGTCACCTCGTATAGTGACGGCGACACTATCGAGTATTTAGCCATGAAAATGCTTCTCAAAAATATCGTTCGGAACCAGTGTAAAACTGTAGGTCCCAATCAGTGAGTATAAAACTTGAAAGCGCACAGCTCACTGGTTGTGAGAAGCTCTCCCTGATTCGTTCATGAGATGTAAGGGAAACCATTTATTTATTTTATAGTAGACAGAAAACCTATATGAATCAACTTACGACCATAGAATGACCATGCTCAACAAATAATCTAGTAAGGCTGGACTACCGTTAAAATTTGGTCAAGTTCCGTCATTTACTTTGCGTTTACACAGCTGTTCAAAACATACAGCTTCGTCCATTTTTTTAAAAATGGAAAAAATTTTCGAATTTCTTGTGCTCATTAAATTTTTATTTTTTGTGGAAAAAGAAGAGCTTGATAAATACTATGGGGACTCTGCACCATCGATTTTAATGGCAAACAAGTGGTTTACTGACTTTCATTGTGGTCGCACAAATACAAATGACACTGAACGTTCTGGACGGCCAATTGAAGTCAATACACCCGAAAATGTCGAAACGATCCACGTGAGATTGTTGATGCCATAGCCATTTCATATGGCAGTGTGGTTTCGATTTTAGATGATCAATTGGGTTTAAGAAAGCTGAAAGCAAGATGGGTGCCGCGTTGGCTCTCTATTGACCATAAATGTAATCATGTGGCAAAGGATTGTTTGGAGTTATTTAACCGCAATTCGAAGGAGTTTTTGCGGCGTTTTCTAACTGTGGATGAAACCTGGATCCATTACAACATTCCGGAGACCAAGCAGCAATCTAAACAATGGGTTTCTCCGAGTGAACCGGCTCCAAAGAAGGCCAAGGTAAATTCGTCAGCTAATTAGGTGATGCAACAGTTTGTGGGGATGCACGCAGGATAATGCACATCGATTACCTTCAAAAGGGAAAAACAATAAACGGCGAATATTATGCGAACTTATGGGACCGATTTAATGAGGATTTAAAAAAAAACGACCCCATATGGCCAAGAAAATGTAATTTTTCATCAAGATAATGCACGGGTGTACACGTGTGTAGTCTCAATGGCACAATTCCATGAATTGGGCTACGAATTGGTACCTCATCCGCCATATTCTCCAGTGGCTATTTCCTATTTCTAAACCTTAAGAAATGGCTCGGTGGAGAGAGATTTAGCTCCAACGATGAAATTATTGATCAAACAAATGCCTATTTTATGGACCTCGAAAAATCCTATTTTTTTGGAAGGGATACAAAAATTGGAGAAACGTTGGACTAAGTGTATTGAGCTAAAAGGATATTATGTTGAAAAAATTTTTTTTTTCCAAAAAAAAACTGTGTTTCATTCAAAAAGCCACGGACTTATTGATCCGCCCTTATGTATAGGGTGGCTGATGAAAGCCGCTACCAAAAATAAAACTTAATAACTTTTTTTCCATCTAAGTAGTCTGGATTTTTTTTTTTTTTTAGTTTTTGTACATTGATCTATAGATGGATTTAATAAAACTGGAAAACTGGGACACTGGAAAATGAATCACGGATTCGAGTCTGTAGTTTTGATTCAAAGATAATATAGGTGCACGTTTGGCGGCAAACCTCCGAGTAGATGGCCCATTACGAGACTAGTGAATAATTTTGTAGAGCATGGGACAGTCGCTAGAAGGCCTTATAACCGAAACCCTTCCGTTCTAACAAAGGAAACTATTGCTGCCGTAGGTGCTTCCATACAGAGCAACCCCAGTATTTCAACAAGGAGACTATCTTCTGAAATGGGTGTCAATAGGCAGACTTTTCTCTCTGGCTGATTATACGGCTTTCGAACACAGTGCGCAAAACGCGATTGTGACGTTGGGTGTTTGGAACGTAGCGCCATCCCGTTAAAACCATACGTCGCCTTTGTCATCCTCTTCAACTTTTTGGTACAAAAAAAACGTTGAGCATGACATGGTATCGCTCGCCAATGACGGAAATGGCGGCTCCTTGCTCATTTTCGAAGAAAAGTGGATCCTAACTAATTAAATAATTTTATTGTTCAAGCTCAAGACCATTTTCTATATCTCTATAAATAGAGATATAGTTTTTCAAAAAAGCAGATGTTTTGCAAATGCATCATCATGATTCCTGGCAAACCGTATAGCTATTTCAGATCTCGCCACAGATCTTCATCAGCGGTTTTTTGGAATAAAATAAAAAAGTACCAATAAAAAGGCCGAATAAATATAAAAAAATTGTCCCTGATGAACGTAGAGCACGACGAAACAACAGGCAATAACAATTGAATTTAAACACTGTGTTGTCTTTTAGACAACAACAAAAAACATTTCTAATGGAGACCGATGGTTTTCTGGAGATGGAAAGAATTGTTTGCAAATGTTTTTCTTGTGTGTTTTGCTTGCGATATTTTTCGAACATTTGCATAATGGAAAATTCCCAATTCAGATGAGTTTTCGTTTGCATTTAGTTTGATGAATTTTTCAAAAGCATTTTTTAACGTGAATCACGCGTGAATGTCATTTCGTGAGAGTGTCTGAGCGTAAGCCAAAAATTTCTCACGTGCTCATGTCTAGTGTGTACATAATTTTGTGTTCCTCCCTTCGCTTTCACTTAATGTAAAGTATAAAATAAGTATTGCGTGGGCAACGCACAATTATTTACTCAGCCGCATATTACTTCAAATGAAGTCTGTCAGATAAATCTTTAGCGAATCACAGACTTGTCATTCTTGAGCATGAACATGAGCTGTCGTTGATGTTTGTTGTTGGTTTACCGCCCTTCTTGATATCAAATAAGAATGTAATCGAATTTGTTAGCATGTTCACAAAATTTTTTGGTGATACTTTTTCAAATTCATCAGTCATATAAAAAGTTATCGACCAAGCTCATGCTCAAGAATGACAAGTCTGTGGTTCGCTTTAGCCTGTCAATGAAAACCCGATATATTATCGATATTGCCGTCAGATAAAACTGTCAGATAAAACTAGTAATTCATCAGGAATGATTTTTATTTATTCGGCCTTTTTATTGGTACTTTTTAATTTTATTGTTCAAGCTCGAGGCCATTCTATATCTCTAAAACATGTCTAATGGGGACCGATGGTTCTCTGGAAATGGAAAGAAGTTTCTGCAAATGTTTTCTTGTGTGTTTTGCTTGCGATATTTTTCAAACACTTGCATTATAGTGAATTCTCAATTCAAATGAGTGTTCGTTTGCATTTAGTTTGATGCATTTTTCAATAGCATCATTCCAAACAACCGCTGATGAAGATCTGTGTCTAGATCTGAAATAGCTATACGGAATCATAGGAATACATTTGCAAAACTCCTTTTTAAAAACTATATCTCTATGAATAGAGATATATAATGGTCTCGGTCTTGAAAAACAAAATTAAAAAAAACAAAACTAGTAATTTGAACTTTACTTATCATCCAATTTCTCAAAAAGAAGCGAGATAGCGAAAAATTGCATTTAAAGAGAACCACAAAATTGTCATTCATGAGCATGAGCTCAGTCGATAACTCTTTTTCTGGCTTATGAATTTGAAAAAATATTATCGGAAAATTTTGTAAACATCATAGTGATGCGAACAACTTCGAGTACATTCTTAGTTGGTATAAACAAGAGCGGTAAACCTACGATAAATATCAACGATAGCGATGTTCATGGTCGTGAATAGGAAGCAAGTGTGTGTGTCGCCTAATTCTCTCCGGCAATAAAGCATTTTGTTGCCTGGAATTTCTACCCTTAAACGTAAACATTTATTGTTATTTTATCAGAATTCTCGATGAATCCCCGCTGTTTGCATCGCTATCACGTTACAAAATTAGTTGGTAATAAAAATGTACTTTGATGGAACATATGTCAAGTTATCGACCAAGCTCAATGTCGGAGGAAATGGCAAGCCCATAATTGTATATTTTATCGATATTCAATAATCCGCCTAATTTTTTAATTGGTTTTGATACTGTTTGAAGCGAAGCACAGATTTGTCATTCATGAGCATGAATTTCAGCTATCGTTGAAGTTTATTGTCCCTTTTATGGCCTTTCTTGATACCAAATAACAATTTAATCAAAGTTGTTTACATCTCTATCATGTTGACAAAATTTTTTGGTCTTAGTTTTTCAAATTTATCAGCCAGATAAAAAGTTATCGACCATTCTCATGCTCATAAACGGGAAGTCGGTGGTTCGCTTCATACAAAACCAAAACCGCAATTTCTGTGCAAAACAAATCCAAACTGTTATCGACTTTTACAAAATTCCTTATCCAATATCTCAAAAAAAAATTTTTCACGGGCTTCTAGAAATTCAAGTGTTGTAAAGTAGAAGTCGTAGTAAAGACGTATGCACTATTTCAAAACTTTCCACTGTTTTCAAAAGATTTTATGCATAAAAGTTAAATGATGTTTATTTTTATCATTTCATCGATTAGCAAACAACTCGTTGTAAGGTTTCCGATGTCTCATCATGCAACATTTTGTTTTTTTTTTCATTTCGGTTTGTTTGTTTGTCGATTTAGGTTGTCGTCGATGTTTACGTTTAGTTGTCATTGGCATCAAACACGCACGCGACTTGAAAACGTGTATCAAAGACTATACATACATATGTATTGAGTGACGAAAGAGTAAGGAAAATGTAAAAGAATTATATGAATAGGATGAAGAGAATAAGACGATATCAAGACGAATAAGAAAGAACAACAATCGAGACATCACCATGTGCATACACAACAAAACAACTTAAGTTCACAAAGCCAGAACCTTAACCTGATATCAACAAACCAACAAACGTTCTCACAAACATCCAACGTACCATCATTATTCATGTCAGACAAATATTCTGCATGGTCCTCCAACGAACCTACATACCACACAACAACATCCCCTTCAGTTTGCAAGCTCTTTACCGTAACGTAATGCGGGTCGTAAATATTACTACGGAAGAAAATTGTTTCTTTGTTTTATTTTTTTTTTTTGGGTCTGGGGTCTTGGTCGCACATCAGCAGCAAAAACAGTATTCTTCTTCTACAGGAAGGAAGAAAGGTTGCGAAAAGGAAAAGGATGCAAAGAAGGCCGAAAGCTTGAGAGAAAGAGTGAGAGAGAGAGAGAGCACGCGAATAGGAAACACATTAAAAGTAATAAACAAAAAGGGCGCGACACAAAAGATAATACTTCTCGTACGCACAAGTGCAGGAAAGAACTCTTTGCAGAGAGAATGAAATCAAACTCAATTCAAGTGGCGTGAGACGCAAACAAATACAATGTAATTGATGAGGGCAGACAAGTAAATAGTCAGGAAATTAGAAACAACGACCTACAAGTCGCAACACAAACCGATACAAGGTTAGAAAGACTAAAAGTTACGTAGGCGATATTTGAAATAGCAACTGAAATATATGTTTTGTCTAAAGCCAATGTTGTACTATGCGAGAAATCGTTGGATATGTCAACATTTTTGATTTAAGATGTGCGAATCTTGAAGTGCAAACTTAAGGGGAACCTCTGGTAGAAACAGTGTTGAGAGGTCTGTTAGAATTTTTACCTTTTTTGATTGAAAATTAAATTTGGATTATAAATACAACATGTACCTTCCTAATACTGAATGTCGAGGTAATTTTTTGCGCGCCGCCTTTAGACGGCCGTCGGTACTGCTATAGTTAGTGTGCGCGACTCTTGTGGATTCGATCCCTTCTGTAACCACTAGGGTGGACTGAAAATATAATTTTTTTAAATTTGAAAATTCCACAGTCGGAAAGAGATGTAGTTTTGAATCCTTAACAAGGGAAAAATAAGGACAAATTTCTGAGATTGCGCCGCCCCTTTGAAATTTCAAAATTGTTGCTATTTTGGCGTTGATTTCAAAAAAATCATAAAAATTAATGAATCAACTTATTCTAAATTTCAAAGTTTAAGCTTGTTCAGTACCAAACAAATGTAACGGGTTTTTCAATAAAAGCGCTACAAAAGTTTTTTTAAATAAAACAAAACCGGTTTTAGATACCAATGAAATTCTTTATTCCTGTGAAAGTACGTTCGATGCCTTATGTATGGAACTCGATTTCTTTTGCATGGCCACCACGGGCACGCTTGCAGAAGTCCAGACGCTGAACCCAATTTTCGACGGTTTTCAAGCATAAATCGGCCGATACTGCAGCAATTTCACGTTCGATATTCGTACGAAGTTCATCAATCGTCGCTGGCTTGCTGGCATAGACCATAGACTTGACGTAGCCCCACAGGAAATAATCTAACGGCGTCAAATCGCACGACCGAGGCGGCCAATCGACTGGGCCATTTCGTGAGATAACACCTTCACCAACCTTGGTTTCCAATAAATTGATTGTGGCATTCGCTGTGTGGCTTGTGGCGCCGTCCTGTTGGAACCACATGTCCTCCAAGTCCATATTATCCAATTGGGGCCAAAAATATTCGGTTATCATTGAACGGTAGCGATTCGCATTCACAGTAATGTGCCGGTCTTGATCATCACGGAAGAAGTACGGCCCAATGACGCCGCCGGCCCATAAACCGCACCAAACCGTAATTTTTTCGGGATGCAATGATGACTCATTGATTACGTGTGGATTGCTGTCTGACCAATAACGCATATTTTGCTTATTGACGAAGCCATTCAGCCAGAAATGAGCCTCATCGCTTAAGATGATTTTCCGATGAAAATCCGAATCATTTTCAAGTTGTTGCTCAGCCCAATTCACGAACAGTTCTTGCGTCAATTTGATATTGTAAGGATGTATGCCAAGATCTTTTCGCAAAATTCGCCACAACGACGTCACAGAGATGCCCAACGCCGTGTGAGAGACACATTTGGGCTTTCTTGAACTGAAGCCTCAGCGGCAGCAATATTCTCAACACTACGGGCACTTCTGTGTCTCACTGGCACGGGAACATTTTGTACTGTGCCTGTGGATTCAAATTTTTCCACTAGACGCTCAATTGTTGATCTGGTAGGACGATTATGACGACCATAAATTGGACGTAGCGCTCTTAAAGTTGATGCCACTGACTCCAAACTTCGGTAGTAAATTTTAATAATTTCGACTCGTTGTTGACTCGTATATCTTTCCATGATGAAATGGCAAACCATACTGAAGAGAAATGTCAAAAGAGCGGGAAAAAATATGGCGTCGTTTGCTGTCCCTATCGATTTACTTTTGTAGCGTCTCAGTTGAAAACCCCGTTATTTGAGCCAAAGAAGAGGTTGTACGACCAATTTTTGTAGCTTTGGTGTCGATTTTAATGTTAAGTCCATTTTTTGAAGAAGGGACGATTTGCAATATTTTACTTTTTGCAAGTTTTCGACCATAACTATTTTTTTTCGCACTAATTGATTTCATTATTGATCATTTGGAGTCACTTCATAGGGCAGATGCTTCAAATAGAGGTCAAGCTCTGGTTAGAGGTCAACTTTACGATATGGTAATAAAAGTAATAAATAATATTTTCCCATGATATCCCATGAAGAGACAGGGGAGAGCAAGAATGATCTACAATAGGATATTGAAGAATTTAGAGGGAGCAGCGAAGATTCCGTGAAACGGCCTGGATGCGAACAACCACAAAAACACCGAAACACCCCAACTAATTTTTGGGTCATAGAATCCAGTGGTATACTCCGTTTCAAAAAGTTAGCTCAAATTAAAGAGATATTTCGATTTTAAATTTGTAGTAGATTTAAGGTGATTTTTGATTTTATTTGAGGGAAAAACCTGCAAAAGCTCTTGTTAAATCACTTTATATATTTTTTTTCGACAAAATGTAACCGTCGAAATAATAGGCATCTATTTGGAAGCAGAATTAGTTTACCTCCTACAATTTGGGGCCATAATAGTTATAATAATTTTGGGATTCGGGATTTTGGGATTGGCATCCCTATTACAAACAGATGCTACAACATCTATATCAAAGTGTTCACTTTGACAGATCCATCACATACCAATATGATACTGCATCCTATGAAGTACAATCACAAACTTCAGCAACATCATTACATCATGCTGATTTTGATTCCGATTACCTTCAGCCAGATATACAATATCCATCATTAATTTCGCAGGAACATTTAGATAGAATCGTTCGAAATCTGAAGCTATCTAAAAATAATGCAATGACTTTGGTTGCGGAACTAAGAAGCGTCAACGTGCTGGCACCAAGTGTAAAAGTTACATCTTACAAATACCGGCAAGAACCATATATGCCTTATTTCATGCTTTCCTAGGACGCAGCTTATGCGTTTAATGATGAAATGGGGTTAATGAATGAAATGGGAATCTGCAACTATAATACATCTTTATGGCGTCTTTTCATAGCCTCTTCAACCAGAAGCTTAAAAGTAGACTTGCTATTTGAAAACAGCAGCGTTAAACCAGTGCCATTGATGTGTGATGCTCTTGGAATGCATGAGTCGTATGATACCATGAAATTAATTCTGGAACGCATCAGTTATGAAGAACACGATTGGCTCGTAAATTGTGATTTTAAGGTTCTTTCACTATTAGCTGGAATGCAAACTGGCAATACAAAGTACATGTGTATTTTTTGTAAATGGGACAGCCGTGCAAAATGCAACCAGTACGAAAAGCGAGATTGGCCAAAACGCGATTCGCAAGCTGTTGCCGAATTTAATGTAATTCCTCCACCATTGATCCCCCTTCAGAAAATAATGCTTCCGGATCTTCATATCAAGCTGGGAGTTGTAAAGAATTTTTTAAAGCGTTTGGTTCGCGTTAACGAAAATGCATTTCCATTCTTGAAAACAACGCTTTTCCAAAATTATCAATTGAAAAATTAAAAGAGGGTAATTTTGTGTAACTAAAAGTGTGTGACTGCAATATATTTTATATCATTTTTTTTTAACAGGTGTAGTTAACGGTCCAGATATACGGAAACTTTTAAGGGGTACGAGTTTTTCTGAAATGTTAGTTGAAACTGAACTAAACGCATGGAACTCATGGAAAACACGTTCTTTGCAAAAATCGCTCTCCAGAGTACCGTGATTATATTGACAACATGATAAAGTCTTTCGACAAACTTGGCGTTAATATGTCGTTGAAAATCCACATGTTACATGCACATTTCGATTTTTACGAACGACAATTGTCCACAGAAACAGACGAAACTGGCGAAAGATTTCATCAAACCATAATGGCATTCGAAGGCCGTTTCGCTGGAAAAAGAATAGACTCAATGCTTGCTGATTTCTGCTGGTCGATTGCAAACAAAGAGTAAAAATTTAATAAATCCAAAAAAAAAAATAAAATCATCAAAATAAGAGCAAATATAGTTACATGTCCGCTTGAAAATGGACGTCCATTATTTCTAGATATAAATTTTGACAAATAAATAATAAACAAATTGATTTTAAACAAGTTTTTAAAGTTCTTTCATTCAAATAAAACCTACAAATTTAAAATCGAAATATCTCGTGATTTCGAGCTAACTTTTCAAAATGGGGTACACCACTGGATTCTCGGCGTTTTGGTGTGTCATTTTCACCTACTTACAGTGCTATCAAAAGACGGGTTAGCATCCGTAAGTATTTAAATTTAAATTTTAAATTTTAAATTTTAAATTTTAAATTTTAAATTTTAAATTTTAAATTTTAAAAATTAAATTTGGACTCAGTATAGCTCCGGCAAAATACAACCGAGTTCAATGAAATTCGGTTCTACCTAATAGATGGCAATAAATTTGTTACGCCATTTTGGTACCACCGTACAAATAATTTGGCCAATCCCACTCTGTATTTAGGCAAATTTGCCACACCCATTGGGTTAATTGAGAGTTAGTCTCATGTGTTACAATATCCTACAATTTAAATAAACCATTTTAAATGGAACTCTGTCCAACTGGATGAATTAGGACGAGGGTATATTTGATTCTGAGTGACCGCCGGTTGTGCAATGGTTAGGGTGGACGAATATTGATATGATAACGTGGGTTCTATCCCTGGCCTGACCAACTCACAATTCTTTCGGCGACCTCCTTTATAGATTATTTAGTCGTTAAGTCTTATCGAGTAATTATCGCAGAAAAGGGTTCTCAAAAACCCGTCCGGAACTCGTGTACAACTGCTGAACCCAATCAGTGAGTGAAAACTTATACCGCACCAATTACGACAAGCCAATTCAAGGGATGAAATGGAAAAATATTAATACATATTTAAAGGGTTTTTCAACAGAGACGCTACAAAAGTAAATCGATAAGGACAGCAAACGACGCCATAGTTTTTCCCGCTCTTTTGACATTTCTCTTCAGTAAGGTTTGCCATTTCATCATGGAAAGATATACGAGCCAACAACGAGACGAAATTATTAAAATTTACTACCGAAATTTGGAGTCAGTGGCCTCAACTTTAAGAGACAAACTTTAAGAGGCCTCAACAATCAGCGATGAGGCTCACTTCTGGCTGAATGGCTTCGTCAATAAGCAAAATATGCGTTATTGGTCAGACAGCAATCCACACGTAATCCATGAGTCATCATTGCATCCCGGAAAAATAACGGTTTGGTGCGGTTTATGGGCCGGCGGCGTCATTGGGCCGTACTTCTTCCGTGATGATCAAAACCGGCACATTACTGTGAATGCGAATCGCTACCGTTCAATGATAACCGAATTTTTTTGGCCCCAATTGCATAATATGGACTTGGAGAACATGTGGTTCCAACAGGACGGCGCCACAAGCCACACAGCGAATGCCACAATCAATTTATTGGAAACCAAGTTTGGTGAACGTGTTATCTCACGAAATGGCCCAGTCGATTGGACGCCTCGGTCGTACGATTTGACGCCGTTAGATTATTTCCTGTGGGGCTACGTCAAGTCTATGGTCTATGCCAACAAGCCAGCGACGATTGATGAACTTCGTACGAATATCGAACGTGAAATTGCAGCAGTATCGGCCGATATATGCTTGAAAACCGTCGAAAATTGGGTTCAGCGTCTGGACTTCTGCAAGCGTGCCCCGTGGTGGTCATGCAAAAGAAATCCGAGTTCCATACATAATGGTATCGAACGTACTTTCACAGGAATAAAGAATTTCAGTGGTATCTAAAACTAGTTTTGTTTTATTTAAAAAAAACTTTTGTAACGCTCTTATTGAAAACCCCTTTATTTTATGGTCGTGGCCGTCGGTAGAATGGTAGTGTGGGCGGTTCTTGTGCATGAGGACGTGTGTTCGATCCCTGCTCTGACCACCTTAAATTTTTTTGACGGCGGTCACCTCGCTTAGTGACGGCGGCGACACTATCGAGTATTTAGCCATGAAAAAACTTCTCAAAATACCGATCGGAACCGGTGTAAAATTTTAGGTCCCATTAGTGAGTGTAAAACTAGAACGCGCACAGCTCCCTGGTTTGTGAGAAGCTCTCCCTAATCCCTTCATGGGATGTAACGGGAAACCACTTTTTTTTATTTATTTTATAGTTAAGTCGATTCCCCGACTGAAATTTATGTAATAAAGTGGTTAATTTATCTAATATCCTGGAAAATCTACTATTTTGGCAATCTTTGGTCTAACCCAAAACTTTAACCCAGAAACATGTATGTACCATGTAGGGTACTACTGCTCCCTCGCCTGTGAGACTTTGGATGGTTTGGAATACGTCACGTCACTTATGCAAAGTGAAAAAACTTTTTATTTTTGGAAATACAGCAAGGAACCAAACGAAGCAATTATTGTTGTTGCTGCTGCTGTTGTGGTTTATGGGAATATTTTGCCACAACCATATGATAAGACACACAGAAAGAGAGAGACCTTTTGCGGACAGAGAACTAAAAGCAGGACAAAAGAATTACGAGCAGAAGGAACAACACGCGAAACAAGGAATAGAAAAATCATAATAAAACGAAGAACAAACAAACAAACACACATGTAGTAAAACACTCGTTGAACAAGGGGGCTTAGGAAACAGACCAAAAAAGTTAACAGACAAAAAAAGCTGACGCAAAATCGTGTTTTTATTATTTTTGCTTTTGTTATCGTGGGGTTTCATTCTCTTCCTATTAAATCATTTCCCCTCTACCAATTTATAGTTGGATTGCAAAACTATATTTATTTTAAAGAAGTTCTTTATCAAATTTTGTGCAAGCTGAAGGATGAAAAACTCTTGTTTGGATTTTCATAATTTGTATTTTGGAGTTTTTCAAGTTTTCACCACAAATCAAAAAACTACTGCTTGTAAGCTTTTTTCTTCATATGCATGAGCCAATGATTATCTAATAGATACAAAGATAATTTGTAGTTTGTTTAATTTTTCAGGCGACTGGTGACATTTTCCTTTTGGCTTGTAACACATACATATGTATTAACACTTTAATTATTATGCATTTTAATAAATTCTATTTTCGAGATTTTAAAATTTGTGTTATCCCATAATATTCGCACAAATTTCCGTTTTCTGTTTGTGTGTATTTTTAACATTGCGTTCTTACATTTGACGTCGTTTTTTATTTTTGTTTCCGTTACGCAAATATTGATTTTAAACCGTTAAACAAATGCAATAAAAAGCTACATTTATTTCACTTTCATAGCTTCTTCTGCTTATTCTTCATCTTATTCTTCTGCGGCCACATCGTTATTCACCTCTTCAACCTTTCGCTAATGATGGGTAATTTGTTTCACATTTTCCACAAATTGTTGCACTCACACTATTCAGCTGCTTTGCGGCTGCTGGCGCTGCTACACTTCACTGCCTCTACTACCTCTTTCTTCTACTGCACTAACTCACACACACGGACACACTTAAACGCTGTGCTCAACAAACATTCTCTTTCCATGGACAACTTGGGAAAACAAGGCTTATAAAAATGCTTCTTAACTAACTTGATTACAAACTTTTCCACAGAACAACAACTAATACTTTTAAACTTCTTATAGCATAATTCTAATACATTTTACATATTTTTTTAATTTGTAGTCTTTGTTTTTACAACTTTGCATTTGTTATGCTTTTTTATTACAATTTGTGTTTAACATTTTTTTGTTTTGTTTTTTGTTTAATTCTTTAATTTCGCGCTTTTTTGTTCATTTACAACCGTTCGCTTTGAGTTCTCATCGAAGACTGGAATACGAGTAATTCAAACTTTTCGTCTAATAAGATACTTCTTCTTCTTTCATTGAATTCACTTTGTACTAAAGTATCTCAAAACTCTTCAGTGTTAGTGTGTGTGTGTGTGTGTGCAGCGATACCATATGACGCTTGTGCTCATTCTGCACTAGAGGTGAGAAAATAAGTGTACTTTGGTACATTATATGGTACTATTATATATAGTAAAATGCTCATCAAAGGCTTGTTACTCTTAGGATGTGGTTGAAAAACTGATAGTTTCCTTCGTGTTAAAATTAATGTTAACAAAACTTAGCAACTCTGTTGTGCGAACTAAAATCAACAATTGCTGAAAGATATAATCAAATAAGAATATTAACGCAATTCAAAGTGAACAGATTTAACAAGAATATATTTAAAGGAGTTAATCGGCCCTGTTCTGCATAAAGAATCATTTTGAATCAGTATTTTCTTTCAGAACAAAAAGTCTAAAATTTTGATGTTCTTAAAACATGAGATATTTTTATTCTGAATTGCTAATTCAAAACTGATAATTTTCTTCTGAATTGTTTTAGATTCTAGATTCTGTTTACAGAACAGGCCCGAATATTCGATATTTTAAAAGAAAAACAAAAATTAAAGCAGGTGGTTTCGATGCCACAGATGATCGCCTATGAAGTTGGAAAATTATGGAGAAGAAAGTATAGAGCGGTAGGCAAACTGAATTAGTTGTCAATTCTGTTGTTGTAATCGAATTATTCATAAATTTCATTTTCAATTCGGTTGGTTACCATATAAATATTTCAAACATTATGTTTAAAATCCAAAAGCAAATATTATATTAAAAATATTAAAGAATGTACAATTGTTGCCGTCGCGGTGATTTGCTGCTTCATACTTTTTGCAGAAAATTCTCACTTTTAGCAGAGTGCAGTACAAGCAGATGCCAATAGTTCTGAAGATTTCAAGCACGGTCATTTGATATTTTCTACCATCGTCTTTATGGAGAACGGCTTAACGCCTAAATCGGCAAATACAATACGTGAGAATTGGTGTGTTGACCCACGATGACCGGAAATTCGAAAGTCGCATGCAAAACTTATTTTTTTCCTTAAAGATTACCCCATATAAAGTGTATAATCTAATCGCTTTGTAATTATTTAAGAAATTATTTTGTTTATGAAATTATTTAAGAATACAGGAAAATAAAATACCAGTAAATTAATAAACAAAAAGTTTAAAATGAAGATGTGACGCTATTAAAATTCGGCCATGACAACCTCTACTTCGGCTGTGATAATCTTTAATTCGGTTGTGACAACATCCAATTCGGTTGTGACAACCTCTAATTCAGCTGTGATGAGCCCTAGTGTGGTTGTGACAACCTCTAAATTCGGTCACGGCTAATTTGGTTTCCACAACCGCATTTTTCTGTGAGTTGGCGATATACTAAGGGAAATTGAACTCCGTTTGGTGGTGCAGTGATAAGTGTGCGCTGCTCTTGTACCTGAGACCGTGGGTTAAATCCCTACTCTGACCATCTTACATTTCGTTAGACGACGGCTTTTCCACTTAGTGAAGACGACACTATCGAGTAGTTTTCCATGAAAAAGATCTCATAATACCGTTCGGAACCGATATAAACTGTAGGGCCCAATAAGTGAGTGTAAAGCTAGAAAGCACATAGCTCAGTGGTTCTGAGAAGGTCTGTAGAAAAAATAATAGTAATGGGAAAAAATTGTGTTTGTGTCTCCAGAGATTTTGGAACTCTATTTAAGATCACTTTTCCTTAGATTTAGGAAGTCATATGTACTTAAATCGATTAAAATAAAGTACAAATTTCCTTAAATTCAGTACAATGGTTCCCCTCTAATAAGTAAGTACTTGTTTCCCCAACAGATAGAAAATGTTCGTTCAAAGTAGTGACCAGACAATTATTTCCTTAAATAATGTTCATTTGCCACCTAAATTAATAACGAATAGACCCAAAATCAAGGTACGGAAAAATTCGACTCGCGATCCGAATCTCCAATAATTCTCATTTCTCTCATTCTTAAAATCTCGAAAGCCGAGTTAAAATGATTTGAACTCGTAAAAACGTTTTTAAAATAAATATTTATTCCTCGGCTGGCTCGGAGTGAGCTCTAAATATATTTACTTCATTGCGCTAGATCACGAGCGAGCGGGACATATTTTGGAAATGAGCGGAGAACGATCTAAAACGAGCGTTCACGAGCGAGCGGAACATATTTTGGAAGTGAGCGGAGAACGATCTAAAAGGAGCGTATCTTGTGTAGCAAACAAAAAATTAAGTAAAACTGGATGCGGTCAGTTTCATTTATCATGTTGATTGTGACTTTTGATATACATAAATTCGGGTTGCCAAAATTATGAATATGAAAAATATGTTTCTTATGACGAAAAGAGCAAAATTTGGTTAACGATAATATACAAGGAATATAAGATTTCATCATGAGGTTCTCAAAAACGTCATAGAAACAAATTATCACATTTTTTTATCTTCATTATCATGCAACATAATGTTGCATATGTAATAAAGCCATTAGTATAGCAGTGGATCCTAATATGTATATGACTAATATGTTGTGTTGAAATTGAGGCTACAGATATCAATATGTACCTGCAAACGTGTATTTTCATATCTGGGATTCGTCTCAAGTATTTTACACCATTGGGCACCTTTGAGTCCTCCTGACTGTGCCTACCCAGCCCTCAAGGTGATCCGTTAGGACTCCCCACACGGTGCAATAACGCTCCTAGGGAGGCTCCGGAAGGAGCCCTAAAGCTGCATATCCGCCTGAGAAAACAACACGCTTAAAATATATGAAAAAATTCACGATAGTGACTCTATAAATGATTGTTTTTGCATACCTAGAATGCTCATTCAGATAACCTGCAAAAACTCCGCACGGACTCTTTTTTTTTCGCCTCCAATATTTTCCAAAAGGCCTCCTAAAATCGTCCGAAAACAACCCAGAATGAGTGCTTCGTATTGCTTTTCCCAAATGCTCCTAGGTTTATAATTCATTACAAACAGAAGACATCTTCATAAGGCATCTTCAATATCCTCTGCAATGCAATATGGTTCTCTTCAAAATAATTTTTTTACAAAGTGAAGTACACATAGGAATATTTCACGATTGTTTTGTTCTTATATAATTTATCATGATTTCTTCCGGTTATTTTCGGACGCCCTTTGTAGGCGCACTTCGTAAACAATAATTTCAGTGGCGCTGTGCGAGTCCATACACGCTGCTTTTTAGGAGTATAAAAATAATAAAATTTGCAATTTTTTTCAACGCGCCTAAAACAATCCCATGCGGAGCTCTCTCGGACGCCCTTTATACGTGGCCATTGCAAACACTCGTTTGAGGAGAACTATGGGTGTCCCTAACCGCTCCTTTTTGGAGCGCTCCGAATTTGGCTGTCTGGGTAGTAGCACGATAACTGCAGTAAATCGTTTACTAATCTGCAACGTTTAGCAATATAAGAAGTATCGTCAACTTAACAATCGGGCGTGAATAACTCGTTTGTAGTTCATATGAAGATGTTTTCCAAAAGTTATCGCGTCTATTTTTTATCTCAAACAAAACCTCGATAATCTGAATACATGTTGGGTTTAAGCGGCTCGTAAGACTTTTTTTATGTGTACGTTTATATGTATGTATTTCTTTTCTTGAAAATTCATTAACTATTTTGAAAATAATTCCATTGTGAATATCCTCTCTTACATTTTTATCAGCGACAATATAAAACATGCTGGCTAGACAGAAAATCTAATAGTTAAAAGATATACCTTGATTATAGCTCAAAATCTTGAATTTCCGTTCCAAAACTATTCTATCATATGTAATAGAGCTATTATTTGCTGTTACAGCTTTAGTACCGTTTCAACGAAACTCATCACTCATCCCTGCTCTAAATTCAAACGCAACGTTTTTCTGCACTTTCCTTGTGCACTCTCTGTTGTCATCGTTTACACTCTCACTTTTTTAACAGTGCTGAATTTTGTTTACATTTTTCTCTGCTATAAGAATTGTTTTTGTTTTCATTGTCTTTATAACTGCATTGCAAACGTTATTTGTAACACACAGATACGCAACAATTCGTTGTTGTCATGAGAGCAACACCTCTCTCTGATTCTCTCGTAAACTGCCTGTGCCGATAAGAAATGTTTAGTACTTGTTTCCGTTTAGTACTAATCATATGGTTTGAGAATTTGCTGAATATTACATGGTTAGAACAAAACAACGAAAATACACAGAAACTGGAAAAATGTATTATAATGTCTTGCATTACAGTGTCGATTTGATTTCGTCATGGCTTGGCAGGTAATTTTAATTTCAACAGGTATTTTTAGTATTATTAAGTGTCAGAAAGTTGTGATTTCAAAAAAACAAATAATTTCAAATTACACTGGCGTCGCAGACTTCAAGCGCAAGGACAATGTTATTAGTTAATTGTTTAGTTTGGCTTTTTGGATAAAATTATATTTTATCCACATAAAATATATAGAGAAAAGAGATTAATAAATTGAAAATAAATATATTTCATTTTGAAATATACATAATTTAACAATTTTGAAATTTTATATTCTATTTATTTAAATGTCACCTCATTTATTAAATATAAAAAATCCCGCCTTTTGAGTCAAAAACTATTGGTCAGGTTAGGTATACTAGATCCTGAACCTATAGCTTTTTTCCACCAGATCTTAGAGTATGTATACCATGAGTACAAAAATCATATTTCTATTTTTGGTGGCACAGTGGGACAGTCTTCCCCTATTCCTGATCTGGAAACAAAATACTTTCACCGAAAAAAATGTCGGTGCGAAAAAGTAACAACAACATTATATCTTTGGAACACGCATAGGAAAAAAACGTTTATTGCTCGGATGCCGCAACAATACATTGATTGATTTGTATTAATTTATTAATCGCTTCCATTCATATAGTTCTCCCAAATACCCTCTAATCCAGGGTGTTATGCGAACCATGCACACTGGACGCATCACAGACAGAGGGCAATACAGGCTGTCAATTAACGTGTACCTCTCCTATATCGGCCGCTTCGGAGAGTAACTATATTGAGCCCCGTACGCATCCGTGGACTTCTGATCTGCTCCGGCGGAGACGACGTCGTAAGAAAATGAGGAACGAATCACACCTAAAAAAAAATAACAACATGGAGACGAAAAATGTCTACTTGGTAACGAGGCACGTCACGGAAGATGAGCTCTTGCCTTCTAGTCAGGATCTTTAAGCACCAGCAAGGGTGCTTTAGCCAGAAATAAAAATGTAAACAAAGTGGGCCACCAGCCCACGTGGAAACAATGAATAGCCGCTACCAGGGCGCATATTACGCTCTCAAAAAGATTGAGGAAAACAAGCAGGCTTGAAAAGCAGACTCCCGTGATGAGAAGGACGAGGTGGAATGTAAGAAAGTAGAGGAGGTGTACGAGCAGCACCTAGTGAAGCAAGATCGAAACCAGATTAACCCTAATGGTGATTGATCACCTTATGGGTAATTTCTCTGGTCTACCACCCACTTTCGACTCGTCCTTAGTGATTAGGGGTGGCAGAGTAATCAGGTGCAATGATGTGGTCCCCAAGGATTTCCTTTTGCAATTCTTGATGCTCAAACTTTCCCCAGCTGGGGAAATTCTGTAGTGGCCAAGAGCTGGCATTTGGGTACCAAAATTATCAGGCATAAGAAATGACAAGCGTATATAGGTACGTAAAAGCAGAATCCTCTGGTCAGGATGAAACATTGGCAGGTTTTAAGTGCTGAAACCCCAAACAAAAATTGCACGCGCTATCTATTACTCATCAAGGAGCATAGAAGACCTGCAGAGGTTCGTCCACAGAAGAGGAGGTGGACAAGGTAATGGTTACCTGCGTCAGAAGAAGGTGGCAGGAAAGACGACACAACCTGAGAATAATCTTACTCTGCTTAATCTAAGACGTGGCAAGCTTCCATGGGATAATCTGACAGTCGTTCTCAACGTGGAGGGCATAGACATATGCATGTTGGAAGAACCATTCGTAAGTGGCAGTGCCTCAACAGTGTATTAACAGTGCTGCACACAAGCTATTTTATTTTAGTCACATCTTGTGTTCTACTTGAAAATAATATTGATGCTTTTCTGAATCCAGATCTTAGTTCCCCGGTCGTGACAGTTGTCTCCACGTGGGACGCCAGAGGACATCAGACATTATAGGCGTTTGTGTACATGACGCATAATAGAGACTCCCCGGGAAATAGGGGAAAAGAGTTGTGGCTGCAGCTGCAATGAGGGGAGGTGGTCGAATTTTATGCTGTGATGCCAATACTAAACATACGACTTGGGGTAGCTGTTTTGATTGTCAATCAACCTATTAATATGTAAAGGGTAGGATGAAGTCCTGGGCATCATACTGATGCCCTTAGAGTCCTTGACATAGACAACTGTAGAGTATCGAACGAATGTTCTTTCTCCGATCATAGACTAATTCTCTTCAATATTTTGGCAACCGTATCCAACCCGATAGTCTATCGTAACACGAGGAAAGCCAACTGGGATACATTAGCGATAATTATTGAAACTACGTACTCATAGACTTGGACCGATAGAGACAAACTCTGAATTGGACAATTGTGTGAGATAGTATAAAGAAGAGAGAACATCCACCATTGTGGAACAAAGAATTATGTGAGCTGTGGAAAAGAGCAAGAAGTGATTATAAGCAGTGTTATATCAGTAGAGACTGGAAGCCCTTCAAGAATTCACAGCGAGAGTATAAGAGGGTTATATAAGAAAGGACAACAGGACATCATGGAAATTCTATTATGAGTTGATAGACAGCCTCAAGTAATCCTTCCGATTGACAAAGATCCTATCCAAGTACCACTCATATCCATCCCTCATTCGTACGATGGATGGGTCATGGACTGAGCAAAGCCTAATGTCACTTCTGGAGACACACTTCCCGGATAGCGGTGTAGGAAATAGTGGTAAATCGTCGACAGTGGCGGTGGGAGACGATAATACTGCAGATACACTGATCAATATCGAAAAAATTATGTGAGCCATGAACAGTTTTTGGCAATATTCGCGGCGTGTCGTTAGATGCAAAATCACGCTATAGTAGGGAAAAGTTTCAAAATATTCTCGGACAGAGAAGCAACGATAAGGGCTCTATCCTCAGTGGAGAATATATCGATACTGGTTCGTGAATGCAAGACTTTACCACGACTAAACTTTCCCCAGCATGGGTTCCGGATAGACGAAAATAGTCGGGAACGAAGCTGCTAATGAACTAGCCAGGAAAGATTCTAATGTAAATGCGGATGGAGGAAACGTGATTGAAAGTCTTCTTAGAGTGGCGAGCAACGCGATTCATCGCCACTTGCACCACGAGGCAGGCGGAAACTGGAGAGATATTACTGCCTGTCCCTTATCACGTGGAATTCGCTCAAAACTTAACCTAAATTTCGCTACATATCCACATTTTGTACGGTCCGGCTCCAATCATTATTCTGTTATCAAGTCCCTTATCGTACCTAATCAAGAACTGCTGGCAAAATATTTTTGCTTCCTTGGGTCACTTTTTTAAGGCATGGTGGGTTCCCAATAATTTAGTTTGCTAATTTCAATTGGAATGATAAACTATTGTGGCCGAAGCTGTTGAAATATTGAAGCAGGTTCAAGCGCCGTTCATAAAGTGTGTCCGAAAATTCACGTAAAATTTGAATTTCGTGCCATGTGTGCGCTAAAGTGTTGTTGTTGAAGAAAAAAAAACAGCATGACAGCTTCAGGGTTCTTGAAAATGAAACTCTAAACTAAAGAACAAAGTGTGTTCATTTTTGAGAAATATTTCATAAATAATGAAGGGTTTTCGAATCCAATGATATTCAAAGATGAGGCTCATTTTCATCTTGATTTCTTCGTTAGTCATCACAATTTTCGCATTTAGGATTCAAAAATATACGAATAATTGCTGAGAGTCAAATGCATCAACAAGGTGTTACTGTTTGGTATATATTTTGGGCTGGGGCCATCGTTTAACCATTTTTCTTCGAAAACGCGACTGGTCCGGCAATAGTAGTTGCAGATGCTCTGTTGCGATATGATAATCAACTTTTGGTGTAGCCAATATGGCAGAATATGGTAGTTAGAGGCACCCTGTTTCAACGTACGTTGTGTTTCAAGATGTCAAAGGTGATGTTTAAATTTCCATGGACTGTAACTTCTGAACTTATAAGCCGATTTCATATATTGTTATTTCTGAAAATCGACTGGTTGTAGGTGGATTCTCTAACCGTTGCAAAGGTATTTGGAATCAAAAATTTAAAATGAATATCACTGACATTGTTTAGTTTTTCGGAAAAAAACTCGATAACTTTTGACACAAAATGTAGCTTTTTTCAAATGTTCGATTTTTTTATACACGTACTTATTTTGGAAAATGAACTGAAATTACATTTCTGAGTTACATGTTTTAGATTACGAAAAATTGTTTACTTAGCTTGGCAACTCTACTCTCGTTTAGTTCGTTTTTTAGTTGTGCTCCGTGAATTTACTTTATTTTCGTATTTTAAAAGTTTAAATAGTGCTTGTTGTGTTAATAGTGCGAAGATAAGTTAAATTACATTGCTTGATATAATTGTGTGCTCAGTGCAGTGCTTGTTTATACTGTTTTTGTATTATTGTGTGCAATTGGAAATTCTGTTGATCGTGTAAAACACAAACAACAACAATAATATTTGTTTGTCATTGTTGAGAACGTCTAACGTTGTAGTCAAGGCTGATCTACTTCAGGTTATAGCAAGCGCACAGCTGATTCATATTCTGAACAGCTGATGCCAAGGCGAATTGAGCTCGAATTGTCAAACTTATTAGTTTTGTTTACATTCTTATTGGCAAAGTGAAGTTAATTTAGAAACTTGTGTTTTTTGAACGTTTCCCCTTAAAAGTGAAAAAAAAGTATTTAAAGATGGTAAAATGTGCTATTTGCAATAAAAAGTTTGAAAGCGGTACGGGACCGATGTTTCATGTTCCACGCGACGACAACAAACGCTTGTTGTGGGGCAGTCATTGCCGGATGTGTTTGTGCTGTTTCACAACAGAAACAGCACAAGCAAATGAAAAATATGTATGTATATACGTATACGCATGCAATACAAATGTCATATTTTGACATTACCACAAACGGCGAATTCAAGGCGAATTGCTATTTTTGACAGAACCAGCGCAAAAAGTAAGGCGAATTCTAGTGCTTCCACCTTGTATAAATTCGCCTTGGTTGTAGTTGTTTGATTTTTGTTTTTCTTTCATTCTCTTTGTTTCGTTATTTGTGTGCAGAGTTGCCATCTGGTTTTGGGAATTAATATCAAAGGGATAATAAGTTCATACGTTTTTGGGAATTTTGTCGATTTTGGAATTCTGTTTTTAGTATTTGTTTCTTATTTATTTATTTATTTTTATTTATTTTTTACTCTGAATTAATTATAATGATGACTTGCATGAACAAAGACTGTAAGGTTAGATCGGATACCGATACTCTTATTTCGTGTTGGTTGTGTGATGGCTTGATACATGTCAAATGTGTTGGCCTTTATGCAAGAGTGGCGGACAATCTTAGTGATGACAAGGGTCTGCGTTGGTGTTGCGTGGATTGTAGAAAATTGGATGTGGAGTTCTACAAATTTTTCAGGAGCATGAAGTCCGAGTTTTCTGAGATGGAAAAGGAGCTTTCGGCTTTATCTGGTCGATTTTCCAAGTTTATTGGGATGTTTAATAAATATCCGGGATTGGAAAAGAGAGCGGGTTCACCGAAAGCTTCCTCGCCGAAAAGGAAGAAGACGGCTAAGAAGGCCCCTCCATTGTTGGTAATTCCTTCCTCGCCGAATTTAATGGACGTTAATTCTCCAGTTACAGTTTCAAGTCCAATGAAATCTTCTGCCCCTCCTACTTTTGCTGAAGTCATTTCTGTAGTTACTATAGCTTCCACGGATAGCGATAAGTCGTCTCCTCCGGGTGGTAATCCCGCCCCAGTGCCAGGACCGGGACCAAGAACGTTGACTGTCGTACCGGCAAGGAAGACAGTTTTTGTGTCTAGACTTTCCCCCGACACGACCGAAGAGGATATACGACTTTACATATCGTCTAAATTAGTCGGGAATAATTCTAACGATTCCATACAGTGCTTCAAGCTGAAGTCACAATTTTCGGAACGTAGGTCGTCTTTCAAAATTATTGCACCGGATGATCTATTTGTCAAACTGGTGGATTCGGAATTTTGGCCTCACAGAACATTCGTAAGGGAATTTGAGTATCGGGATAATGGTAGGCGTGATAATTTTGCTAGATTACCGTCTGGAGATAAGCCAGCTCCAAAAAACTAATTGGGAGTTTGAATTTGGCGTATCAGAATGTTCGCGGTTTGAATACTAAATTGTCCAGATTATTTGTTGATAGCTTTGGTTTTGAGTTTGATGTCATTGCATTTTCTGAGACATGGCTTAAACCTAATGTTTTTAATTCTGAGTTGTTCTGCGATAAGTACGTAGTTTATAGAAAAGATCGTGTTGGTAAAATTGGAGGTGGTGTTTTAATCTCAATTGAGAATTCTTTATCTTCTGAGTTGGTTACAGTTGATGACATTGGCGATCTTGAGTTTCTTGTGGTGTCCATTAATTTAGGCGATTTGAAATTGTTTGTCACGTGTTCCTATATTCCGCCATCATCATGCTTTGAGGTATATCAAGTGCATATTGACGCAATTGCAAAAGTTATTGCGTTAGCCAGAAGAAAGGACCGTATTTTAGTATTGGGTGACTTTAACTTGCCGTCTGTGACATGGGTGTCTTTACCCGATACTAATTCTCTGACTCCATTGACACCATATGATTGGTCATCTGATTTTGTTACGCATATTTCCGAACTTGGGTTGATTCAATTGAACGACATTCCCAATTCTATGAATCGAGTCCTTGATCTAGTTTTAGTGGATGATTTTAACAACTTTGATATTTCTCGAATTGATCCGTTAATTTCTCCTGAGGATAGTTACCATCCAACGCTGGGAATTAATTATACATATGATACCATGCAGGTTGGTTGCAATTACTCTTCGTCCTATGTTGGCCTATGCTTTTCGCGTGCGAACTTTATACTTTTGAATAATCTTATCTTTGATACCGACTGGCATAGTATATGTCAGTGTGATAATTCTTTTGAATTTGAAATCGCCCTGGATGATTTCTATAATATTATTAATGGCTATATTTCTAAGTCTGTACCCAAGAGGCCAATAAGGGGTAATACTGGTCCCCCATGGTCCTCAAGGGCTCTAAATAGTCTCAAGAATGTAAGGAATAGATGTTCGAACAAGTATAAAAAATCTGGACTGCTAGCAGACTATGCTAGGTATATTGTTGCTAGGAGTAGATACAACTCTAAATCTCGTGAGAGTTACAGATTATATTTGGATAGGTTGAAGGCTAATTTTAAACGGAACCCCAAATCATTCTTTAGATTTGTTAACTTGAAGCGTAATTCGTCTTCCACACCTTGTAGGATCAAAATGAACGGTATTGAATATTCAGATGAAGAGTCTATTGCTAATTGTTTCGCCGATTTTTTCGCATCTATTTATTCCACCCGAGCCTATGATGTTTCCAAATCATACCCGTACACTGTCCGCTCTACCATTCCGTTTGATGCACCTGTCGTAAATTCTTCGTGGTTGCTAGATAACTTAATCAGCTTGAAAGCCTCGAATAAAGCTGGTCCTGATGGTATCCCGGACTCTATGTTGAAATACTGCTCGAATTCTCTCAGCTTACCGTTGACTCTCTTATTTAACGCTTCGTTGAAGTTCGGCCATTTTCCTGCAAAGTGGAAGAGCTCTTATATAATCCCTCTCCACAAATCTGGTAGTTTAGTAAATGTTGCAAATTATAGGGGAATTGCAAAATTGAGTGCCATTCCTAAACTTTTTGAGAAGTTAGTCACAGAGGTAATTTCTCATCAGGTTTCCTCTATTTTAGATCCATGTCAACATGGCTTTCGGAAGGGTCGTTCCACCGTGACTAATTTGCTTCAGTTTTCCTCTTCTATTATTGACGGCTTTATTAATGGAGATCAAACTGTTGTGATTTTTACCGATTTTAGTAAGGCTTTTGATAAAGTTAACCACAATTTGTTATTATATAAATTAGGGGCAATGGGTTTTAATTGTAACATGCTGAATTGGATTAGTTCTTATTTAATGAACAGAGAACAGATGGTATCATTTGGTCGATCATTCTCAAGATCTATTTTTGTGTCATCTGGGGTGCCTCAGGGCAGTCATCTTGGGCCGGTTCTATTTTTGTTATTCATTAACGACTTACCCGCCTCCATAATGCACTCTAAATTGTTAATGTACGCTGATGACGTGAAGATCTATTTTTCTTACAAGGATCCTTGTCAATATGCTTTACTTCAGAGGGATTTGTCTACTTTCCAGACGTGGTGCGAGACCAATTTGATGGAGCTTAATTTTACGAAATGTAAGCATATGCTGTTCTCTAGGTCATCATTATTTTCGGCAAAATACATTTTAGGTGGCAATGTTCTTGAATCGGTGGATTCATTTGTTGATCTTGGTGTTCTCTTGGACAGAAAATTGAATTTCAACTCCCACATAATTACGATGGTGAACAAGGCTTATGGCGTTCTGAACTTTATTAAACGTTGGGCAAAGGAATTTTCAGATCCCTACGTTACGAAAAATCTTTTTACTTCACTAGTCCGCCCTATTCTCGAATATGGATCAGTTGTTTGGGACCCCCAGTACAATTTGTATGTTAATATGATTGAATCGGTCCAGAAACAGTTTCTCATTTTTTGTCTGAGAAATCTTCAATGGAACCCGAACCATAATCTTCCTTCGTATAGCAGTAGACTAGCATTGATCAGATTGCCGACTCTTAGTAGTAGACGTACCATGATAAACTCTATTACAGTTTTGAAGATAATTGATGGATGTATATGTTCTGAATTTCTGTTATCTAAGATTTTCATAAATGTCCCATTGAGACCCACGAGGTACTATAAACTCGTAAACATCGAGTTTCAGCGTTCGAATTATGCGTCCTTTGATCCAGTTAGGAGAATGTGTCGTGACTTTAATGAGCTATATCAGTTTATTGATTTCACAGGTAGTTGGGAAACGACAAAGTCTAGCATAATTTGTCATTTGAACCGATTGCATTAGTGCTGTATATTCGTTAACGTACATATGTAAATTTAATTTACTTTATCCTTACTATCTGGTCTGATTTATGATTTGGTTTTCGTTTTGCTCGTAATTATTATATATTGAAGTATCTTATGTTAATATCTCGTGATGTGCTTTTATACTTATTTATGTTAGTGTAATACCAACTGGTGAAGAATTTCTGTAGTTGGTTGTAACGTGTGAACTTATAATCCTTGCTCTCCCGTTATAGACCGGTCTATAATGTGTACGCTGTCCTCACGTTATGGGGACGTGGCCCTCTCGGTCGGTAGGGGCGGGTAAGAGTGGCGGCGATGGGTTCGCTCGATTAAAAATAAAAAAAAAAAAAAAAAAAAAAAAAAAAATCGTAGCAACAATGGTAAGATATTGACCGATTTTATGAAAATTTCACAATGTGGTACTGACGATCTGCTAATACTCCTTGGCTATTCTTGGTTGGGATTGGATAAAGGGGAGGGCCACCGCCCTTATAACTTGAAATTTAAATTGGCTATATCTCATGAACTGTCAGAGATATGAAGATGAGATTTGGTATATATGTTGTTGGAACAGTATGAATTACAGCCAGGGTGGAAGAGGGCGGTGCCACGCCCCCTTTGAAAGAAACCGATTTAACAAGTTTGCAACGTAACGGAACAACAAATTTTGTTCACCCTTTGGCATTACAAAAACTTTGAAGGCAAAACGTAGTTTGCCGGGTCCAGTTGGTTCTGAATAAAAATAATACTTTTGGAAACTATTATTTATTTGAACTTTCCATTTCTAATTTTATTATTGTAAATAAGAACTTTAGTGAGTAAACATTATACCATGGCAAAATAAGTAAGGTAGAAGCAGTAGGAATTGAAGGCATTTTGTTTTTATTTCAGGAGCCGACCTTGTCAAATTCCGTCGATCGGAATTGTCAAGATGTATGTATTTCAGCTTATATCAGGAGGAATTGTTGTAATTTTCGGCTACAACCACAAGGATAAGAAAAAATTTCGTCTGCTATTTTAATGCCTGTACTACCTGTACTATATACATCTTGGAATTAGTTTAAACAACATTTGACAAGGTCGGACCACAACGACAAGAAAAAATTTAAATCAGCTGTTCTAACGCTTCCACCTGTAATAGAAACATCTTGCATTATACCTATACGCGAGTTTTACATATTTCTCTAATTTTGGTTTTTGTTTTTATCAAGTTTTGAGCCTCGCCCGAACACCGGCAATTCAGCCAAGATTTGTTTCCGTCACAAACAATTCAAATTTCTGATCTGGTGTTTTCTTTTTATTCCTAATTAAATAAAAATTAGAACAAACGTCCACTTATGTTACAAGGCTTTATGCGTGTTAGGGATTTTTTTTTTCTAGGAAGAGTTCAACACCGGCTTCGACAGTTTTTTATGTTACAAAGCCTTATGCATGGACGGCCTTCGGGCGGGTTTATGAATTTTATCCTCTGGGAAGGGAAAATTATAACGGAAAATTACGTTGCGTAGAATTACCACCTATCTTTGATTTACCTTGCAAATATTTCATTTATAATTCCTCTACCCGCTCCATTTTATTTTTAACGCATATGATATTACTTCTGTTTGCTAAAATTATCGAAGTGTCAAAAATTCCCGTCCCAAACAATTATCAAACAATTGTTTTCGTACTTAATAATTTTGGCGTAACAACCCTGTAATTGATTTTGCCTACGAAATTGTCGCAGAGAGTTGAGTACATAGACGAATATAGGTATATATACATTTATTCTCTCATCTGATGTTTCATTTCACACTCTTCGTCGTAGGTTTGTGAAATGAGAGCAATTAATTTTAAAATTAACTTACACCAGGTGGAGTTACAAAATATGTTCACTTGTTCATGTCATTTTGGTGTAGAACTGAAAAATTTAACTGTATTTTGCACTTTTTGTTGACTTTTATCGTTGGTATACATTTTTATTGTATTTAACACAACTAGTTTGCCACAAAAACACGAAATGCGATTGTTGTTCCTTTGTTGAACGTTGTTTACTATTGTCTCTATCTGGTATTATTGAACCCATGTTTTCCACCATCCAATGTTTACTTTCCACCGTACCAATGACTTTTAATTTATTGAGAGAATAAATGTATCTATGCTTATATTCGCCTATGGCTGAGTACCAATTAAATGTAAAGTCAGGGAAATTTGCGGTTCATGAAATTTTCGTTATTTTTTATGCACGTACTTCTTATGGCAACGAAAATTTCATAAAAACTGAATACCGGGCTTTATCAATCTTAATAATTTCCCTTACGGGAGTTTTTTAGTCGGTCTATTTTTTTAAACTTACAATTATCTAAATTTAATCAAGCTCAATACCTTTTTAATAAATATAAAGCTAATAAATAAGCTTTATATTATTTTCAAAAAAAGTCGAGCACAAAAAATTTTACAATGATACCAGGGCTGTTTGTATAGCTATTTCGGATCTTGCCAAGATCTTCATCAGTAGACGTTTTTGGTATGTTTTCGGTGAACTCATCAAAAGTATACATATATCTAGAAACACTCATCATATTAATGAGAATTCCTTTATAGTACATATGCTCGACTTTTTTGAAAATAATATAAAGCTAATAAATAAGTTTTATATTAAAAATGTCTTAAGCTTGAATAAATTTAGAAAATTGTAAGTTTAATCAATTACATTTAATCTTCTGCAAATTTTGGCACAACTTTTATTAGTTCCAATGACACTTTTTACAATGACACTGCGTACAAGTGCAGGTCTTTCCGGTTTAAATTTAGTTTCCAATTCATAAAATGTTATGAGAGACTTGATATGATTTATCATACAAAAATCGTCTCTAAAATCTCCCAAACTTTTTATGTGGAAGTACTCGTAAATGTTTTTAAATTCTAAAACATTCTAAAATAACAGCTGTGCAAACAGAAAATTAAAAAATCCTCACCTGTTAATACACAAAGGAACTGAAATGTAAACAAAATTGATACAGTACTCAGTTGTGAGATACTTTACTGTACAAACTGAAATCACTGTAAACATGGTTGTATTTAACAGATACAAATACTGTACAAACTGAAAGCGAATAAAAACAAACAGCTGTCAAAACAAAGTCTAATGTAAACAAAAGACAAACTGCCAACGGTGACACTTGGAAATGTCGTTCATAATGAAATGATAAGAAAAACAGAGAGACACAGTGCACAGCGCATAAATGAGATAAAGAGAGAGAGAGAGAGAGAGTTCCCAATCTAAGCGATAGACAATGGGCACAACAGCTCCACTGCCATCGAATAATATCAAGTGAAATTAGTCTGTTTGTAACTTAAATTGCGAATGGGGGATGTTTTCGCGATTTGGAAACGATTCGAGGTAGTACGCATCAACATCACCGACGATAACAACGGCAACAACAATGAGACACATGTTTGAAACAACGGTAAATGCGAACGAATGACACAACTAAAGGTGCGGGCGGTCGGTTTGTCAGTGAGCTAGAGCTGTGGTTATAACAGCAGCAGTAGCAGTAACCGTAAATAAATCCCCCCTTAAATAAGATACATTTCCGTCTCTTGGCATCAACCAACCAACCACTGGTTAATAGTGGGGGAATAAGCAGAGAGTGGCAACCGTTTTTCTTTTTTGACAGTCTGGGTGGGGACGGAACGAAACACGACGACGACCGTACGTACATAGATAAATAACTATAGAGAAATAAAAAACTCCGAGAGAAGGGAAAAATCGAAAATAACTGCTGCAAGTAACAATTTCTTCATGTAGCGGAGGAAGATATGAAAAATTTTCCAACTAAAATAGAGAAAATTATAACGCATGAATAGTGCATGTAACGAGCAAACGAACGGATGGATGTATGAACGGAAAAAAGAGTGAAAACGAATAAAAAAAATGCAAGAGGAAATTTGTTATGAAATTTTCCTATTAAAAAAATAATATATAAAGTTTGTCCACAACTAAAAGAAACGTATAAAAAAAACAAAGTGATAGTTTAAGGAAATTTTAAAAGGAATATTTAAAAAATAAGTTTAAATTAAGTAAAAGATCTTAGTGGATTTTCTCAGTTACGAAGAAAATATTGTCATAAATCTACTACAAATTCCTACTCATTGTGGTGATATTTCAATTGTTTTTTATTAAAAACAAAAAATCATTATTATACAAAATTAAATATAAATAATTCAACAATAACCAATCATGTCAACCGAAAGCAATAATACCCCCGTGGATCCCAGAGTTCAAGTAAGTGCTGAAGTGCCCACAAATCTTATCAAAAATATTTCTCACTTTCATTTGCAAAATAGAAAAGACAGACAGCAAATCAAAAACACTGTGCTGGTGCTAATCCCACTCACATCTTTCACCCCCCTCCCCACCTAATGTATTATAGGAAAACAAACAAACTGAAAGAATTTGTGTTCAGAACCATCAATAAGAATTCACATCACTAGGAAAACCACTTAGTATATAGTATAGTAGATATTTTTTAAGAGTCCATTAATCCATTCAGCAAGAAGATTTTCATTTCGATTGTGGAATTGTGTTTTGGTAGAGGACCCTCTCGAAATGTGACAAGTATTTTGTCCATAAAATTAAAATTTCAATCGCCTCCACTCAAGGCAGATGATCTTTTCAACCAGTGTGTATACTAAAGATCGAAGATTTTCCACGTTGTGTCATCCGTTGCTGACAAGGACAGTGTTATTTATAATAGTTTTTTGTTATATTATATTTGTTGGTAAGATAGATTTTACCTTGGCCTTTTATGAAAAAATTTATAAAATGCTGGCATAAGATGACTAAACGAATCTGGCACAGTGAAGCAGAGTGCTGATATATCTGTTTGCCTAAACAAATCACCTAACAATAATCTGTCAAAATCAATAACATCATGAAAAGTTAAAAAGCAGTGAACACTGTGAGTTCCAGCTGATAAAGATCTCATATTATATGTCGGTTTCTTGAAATTGAGGACGCTCGAAACCAATGCGGCTGCCGTGCGGTAATCGCTTGGCAACAAAATCGCAATCTATAGGTATATGTAAAAAAAATTTTGTGAATTCCACTTGCTAAAAATTTAAGGAAAATTGTTCAGGGCCTCAGCCAAATTAATCCCATATACAACAAGTACATGAATGTGATAGTAAAACTTCATCCTCGAAATTTCAATATTTTATCAAAAGTAATTTACAGCTGTTATTATACGTCATCTCTCAATCAGAAATCGTTGGATATGTCAAACATTTGCATTTAATGAGAGAGTGAAACTTGAGATGTACGATTTTCAGAAAAGATTTTGTCATATCTGTGGGATTTTTCTCATTTCTTGATTTTCCTCACTATCAGGGTTGCATTTGGAATGAAACGAATAAAAGCAAGGTAAATGGTAATAAAAAATTACCTGAGGTGTCAGGGGGCACCCGGTTGGAACGAAGTTCCTTTCGCTATATATTATGACTAGTTAGTTCCAACACGCCTAAGGCGCCCGTTGAAAAATACGATAATTTTAATGGATTTTTCAGAAAAGATGCTTTTTGTAAAATGATAAACTTTTTTAAGTAATTTTTTTATATAAGTAGAATCTATTTTTGGTCTCTAATAATTTCTTCGGTTCAAGATCAATATCTATTAAAAAGTACTTTTTCCATGAAACATTAAATTTTCTATTAAAAGAAAGTACATTTTAATAGAAAATATTAAAAAGAAATATGTGTAATTAATTATAATGGTGGATGGTTGGGAATATAGCCATTTCAATGCCCACCAAGGCATATCAAGGTTAACTCCGTTAACCCACGAAATTCAGAAGTTTTCTAACATATTTTGAATCTGTTAAAACAAAGTTTATTTTAAGCTTCATCCTCATTTTAAACTGGTGTACAATTTGCTGCAACACTGGTAAGTACCAAAAACATGCAACCATATTAAAAACATACACATAAAATCAACTGTTTGACACAGGGATGCCGATTGAAATTTTTTCAACGCGTCACCGCCACTGAAGTTTTTAAAGCTCACGCCGCCGCCGATATAGTTGTCTCTCATTGGTTTAAAAGGCCCGACTGGCCCAATTTTACCGACTGATCCAAATTAAAAGGTTCAGTAATTTCAAAGACATCCCAAAATTGTACAAAACTGACAAAACCAAGAGCTGACAATTTAATATCCCTGTTGGGCCGCCGTCTGAAGGAATTTGGTCTCGGCACGGAGTTGCTCTAAGTTGGTCGAAGCATAAAGTTACCCCCTGAAATACCAATTTAATCCCAAATTAGGTGGTGTAAACGGTAAAGATTGGAGAGCAATAAGAGTGTTTTTTATTTCTTGCTAAACTAATCTTTCGACGACTTTGTATGGGGTGACGCTTAAAATCGCTTATTATTGCTTAACTCCTCATACAAAGTGGTCGAAAAATTAGTTTAGCAGAGAATAAAACAAACAGGTCTAATGTTATCGCTTATCGATAAACTGCCGTCTAAATGCGACGTTAAGCAATTTTGTAGGTTTACGAAGAAATACAAGTGATGGGAAATATGTATGTTATGTTTGTTTCACTTCCACCAAATTCTCGTCCAAAGACGACTGGGCTAACGACAGTTTTTATACGTTTTTTTATGTCAGTGTTTTCTGCCAGAATTTGAATGTAATAAAATAAAAATTGAAAAAAATTGTTGTGTTCTTCAAATGAAAACTTATTTATTGCCTATTTGTTATTTTAAAAACCATAAGTGCAAAAAAATAAAATTTAAAGTCAGTTTTTTCGCCTAGCGCTCATGCACTTAAAAATTCTATCCTGTCTCAAATTTGCAGCTAGGAGGTTGACTAGCTGTGTTATCGAAGCACCCTGGGAAAATCGATGGAATGTTGAGAAAAATTAATATTTTCGGATTTTAGTATCTAATGATCATTATCTCGATGCCCTATTGTAAAGCCGATTAAGTCACTGACACATTAGTTTTTCGGAGCGATAAGGTTTTCTTATATACCGGTTATATTGGGTGGCTGACAAATGTGACACAGTTTGGCAACCCTACAGAGAAGTATGTTAATAATTGAGAAATAAGTGGCAACACTGTAGCATACTCAGCTGTTCATTTTATTATAGTTTATTTATTATAGTTAGCGTATAACAAATTAAAGTTAAATTAAGTTAACACAACCATCGTGTGGTTGAGATATATTGTTGATAACTTTGTAAAAAAAACGGCTCCACGAAATACCCCCCAAGGAAATAACCACCAAACGAGATATGAAATAATCTCCAATGGTTTTCACAAATTTTTGGATGTTATTTCATATAAAAACACAACCAAATGTTTTGGGAAGTATGTAATTTTCGCATTTGTTCCATTTTGCCTTGGAGTTAATTTCATTTTTGTCAAAAAAACACTAAGAGCCACTTTCTTAATATAAAAAAAACCGTTTCCCATTACATCCCATGAAGGGATTGGGGAGATTCTTAATATCCGGTTATCTTTTATCGTAACGATAAAACATCGGTTAGCAGAATTTCATTTTCTCAATTTATATTTACAATTTATCCGGCCGATAACGTTAACAGGAGGTGTAATGCCGGTTAGCATATTATCGGAACGATAAATGCAAACAGCTGACAAATGTTGACAACAGCTGTTTTGTTATCCTGGTGTTATGGTTTTAATATTTTGATTTCAAAAGATTAACTTTCATTCTTCCACCAGGCTAACAAGTAAATGTTCTCGGCAGCTGAGAAGTTCTTCCTCGGTGTCTTTTGATTGTTTTCCGCAATAATTTGTAAAAATTACACTTTGCACAAAAACAATAAGACAGTAAACATCTTATATCTTACAGTGCAGACATCTGTAAGATGTACAGAACCATCAGAGTTGCCTGCATAAAACATCAAACATCCTGTTAAATTAACCGGAGTATTAGAAAATGAAAAACCTAAACAAGCAGCATATGGTACCGACAAATTAAATACCGATTAGTTAGCAGATACTTTAACCGAACATTGAGAAAATGGTTCTGGTATACGTATGTAATCATACATGGGTCCAATTAATTGTATGACAATTATAATTTGTAGTTTAATTTGAATTACCTTTCGAAATGCAAATTAAAAAAAAAACTTAAAAAGCATTGGCAATTGCTCTTATTTTCAAAGCATTTCCTTCATATCTGGCACTTTTGGTTTTCAAATATTTTATACAGTTCAGGTTTATGAATTTAATACCTATCGACGCCACAAACCTATACATATAAAATACTTTAAAAACAGAATTGCCAGATGTCAAAGAAATTAAAAACAATTAAAAGTATACCCATATTTCGAATAAGTTATGATTTATCCGACCTTTCGTATTGAAGATATTCAAAAATTAAATTGATAATATATCTTCCTGACGATGCTATCCAAAGGGTAGCGAAATATCGAAAAATATAATTAATTAATGAACACGACCAAACGCTCGAACAATTTAATTTTTGAATACCCATATTTCATTACAATTGGCATTCGATTCCACAACCTGCATTTGCATTGCCCGAGCAAATGCAAATTCAAAGTTTCTTAATTGCCATTGCGAACAATGGTAATTCTTTTGCAGTTACATTAGATAAAGTAATTCAAATTAAAATCCAATGCAAATTAAACAAAACCCATGTATGTATAGTATAATAAATTGTATAGTGGTTTTCAGTCACTATCTGTTATATTGCCGAGGAATCAAAACAATATTTTTTTAAAACTGTGGTCTATAATACTTATACATACTGTTTACAATTTTGTGAAATGTAAGAAAACCATATTGTTGTCGTAGATAACAGAGGTGGGAGAATTGATTTAACTAGAATTTTCCCATTTCTGGAGAAGTTCTTTAATTTATATCTTTAAGAGAGTTATCTACGACTGATCTACGAATAGTAATTTAATACGGAGTGATTATTTGCAATAAGTTTGAATCAGGACTTCTTATGTACAAATACAGGGTGACTGATGAATATTGCTACATTAAGAAACTCAAATAAATTTTTTTTTCAGTATATGGAATTCATTTTTCTTTTATTCATGTTAAAGCTCATTAAATTTTATTAAATATATCTTAATTAGTTTTAAAAATAATGGAATATAAATGCCCCCCTCCCCCCGCTCGATGATGCATGTACGGCATCTTACCGAAAAGTTGTTCATGACTGCTTGGAGAGTTGAGACAGGAATAGCCGCAATTGTTTCTCGAATGGATTGCTTTAGTTCATTCAAATTTGTAGACTTCCTGTTTGCAATAACCCCACAAGAAAAAGTCAGGTGCAGTATGGTCAGGCGACCTGGGGGGCCAACGGAATGTGGAGTTTCTGGATATGAGCTTATTGTGAAATTTTCGTCGCAATTCTGTCATAACAGACCGGGCTATGTGAAGAGTTGCACCATGTTGCTGAAACCACACAGAGTTGAAAGAAATTCTCATTCGGCGTAATTCTGGATAGAAAAACTCTCTCAACATACTCAAGTAACGGCCTCCAGTAACCGTAACGGTGTGGCCGTTTTCTTCGAAGAAGTAGGGCTCGACAATGCAGCGTGATGAAACTGCACACCACACTGTGACACGAAGTGGATGCAATTCCGTCGCATGGAGTATCTGTGGGATAGAAGCACTCCATATTCGACAATTTTTTTTGTTTATGTTGCCGTTTAAATCAAAATGGGCCTCGTCAGACATGAAAAGATAGTTCAACATTTTGTCCGTCCTCTCCCACCATTTGAAGCATCTTCTGGCAAAATTCCAAGCGAATCGGGAAGTCTGCTGTGTTCAGTTTGTTGGCCATTTGAATTTTATATGGGAATAAGTCCAAATCTTTGTGCATAATTGACTGCAATGACTGTCTGCTTATACCCATTTGAGCAGATAAGCTTCTTGTCGAAACTCTCGGATTGTTTTGTATGGCTGCAGCTACAGCAGCGATTGTTTCCTCCGTACGATCTGAAGGGTTTCGATGGTAAGGTCTTCTGTTAACTCTCCCATGCTCGACAAACTTGTTAACAAGTCTCATTATGGTACATTTGCTCGGAGCATTGCCGCCAAACGTGCGCCTAAACACTCTTTGGACCGAAACTACGCACTCCAGTGCGTGATAGAGGTGGACAATCCAAATTGTTATTTCAGTGTCCCAGTCATCCATTTTTTGTTAAATCTAAAAATCAATCTGCAAAATGAAAAAAAAAAAACGTAACCCGATTCATTAAATAGAAAAAAAGTTATTAAATTTTTTTGGTAGCGGCTTTCGTCAGCCACCCTGTATATACATTTCCGATAAGTTGGGTAAGGGTTTTTATAGTATAAATGATTATGTATTTATTAATGATATATTTAGACTTATTTTAACTAAATGCATGTATTTTTTTGCGCTTTTTGGCACAACCAATTGCTCAGGTTAAGTACACAGAAATGTATGATAATCGTTTTAAATTCTCGGAAAATTTTTATTATTGCGTTTATTTTTTGTCTTTATTTAAGCTAAAGACCATTTTCACAAAGCTTTAATAAATAAAGCTTCAATAAACCAAAAATAGTAATTTTTTTATTTGGTTTTAAAAACTAAGTTTAGCGAAAATAGTTTGGGAAATACATAAATATTATTCAATTTTCCATTATACTCATTCGTCTTCCAGATTTAGTCACGCCCTTGACATTGTCATGTCACACCCGTTACAAACTAATGTATTTACAAAAATAATTAGGCACAAAAGGCTGGATTATCATGACGCGATAGAACACAGTTAACTGTTATTGTCTGACCAGCTGCAACAATCGTTCATGGAGTTTCCAAATCCCAAACGTGACAATTTTGACGTGTAACGAACACAACGAACTGAAAATGAGTCTCATCTCTGACGATTATTTTGTTCGAAAAATTTTCATTATATTCAAAATCTTGCTCATCAATGAAAACCTTTTGTAGTTTCGTGTATCACTCCATTTATATTAACACTGAACTGTCGACTGACACGCTCTTTTTTGCAGCAATAACACAGGAAACACCCTCATGGAGTCATTCTCACGTCAGAAGCGCTAGTTTGGCCGCTCTGTCTTTTAACAGAATATTAAAAAAAAATACACCTTGTGTGTACAGAACCAGGATTTGGGTGATTTTCACAAACGAAGCATCAAAACTCATAAATGATTCCGTATTTCTCCATAACAATAACACATCAGATACACTCCAAAATAGGTTTGTAAATTTGTTTTGTACAAAAAACTAATGTAAATAGGGTTGCATTAAAAAATTTAATTTCGTGCCACCCTAAAGTTTATAGTGTACTTCATTGGTACTAAATAACTTTGATTTTAAAAAGTGATAAAATGGAAATTTCGCAATCGCTCAAAAAATGGATCGTATTGATTGATCAAAGAAATGTCGAAAAAACTCGATGGAGGGTTTCAAAATATCATGACGGGCGACGAATCATGGAACTATGCATATGAGTCCGATACCTAACTGTAATTGACTGTAAAAGTCTTTCGAGATGAGCTAAATCCAACAAAAGTTATTGGCGCTTCGCGTTTCTTTGGAAAGACCGGATATGATGTTTCTACAGTGCCATTGGAGCAATATATGTAGATTAAGTGTTGATGGAAGTTGATGAACGACTCACATAGACTTTAATTCCACTGTGATAATACAAGCTAAGAAGATTAAGTTCTAGCTCCACCGGTAAACCATTTAGCTTGCTCCAATAAGCTCAAGATCCTGTCTACGAGTATCTGAGATAATTCTCCCAGGTCCGCTATCAGAAAGAGTCCCATGGGAGACCTCTTCTTGCCGGCTAGTGCCTGGAACGTGCAGGAAAAGTGTTCAGTACATTCTTACTCATCGTTACAGCTTCTACAGTAGTGATTTTGCCGTCACCTATATTCTAGTCGCGTGTCTACCAATCAGACTATGTCCTGTAAAAAGTTAAATAAGCATTGACACCTTGGTCTTCACTAGAGACAGAAGGTTCATGGATCCTCTTCTACCCACTGTCGGCCAGGCTTGTCTTGTTCATACAGAATCTGTGTCATTGATCCACCTCTCCTGCATCATCATATAGGAGCGTTCTTGAATGATATGCTTACAAGTCGTTAGGAGCATACCAAAACGTTCCAATTCCTCTGCAATCTGTAAAGCTTTCGCCAATCTGGCTAGGTCATCCCATTCCGGAATGTTCCTGTTCAACAAATATGAAGGAAATATCGTTCTTTGGGTCATCTCCTTAAGTGATCTGCGGTAGTTCTGGACAGATGTTGAATTTAGGAATGCTGATTCCTGGCACTTGATTACCATCTCACTGTCACAGAACACAATGACCCCAATGACTGCTGAAATTGTATCCCTCAGCCAGTAGGTCAGTTTCCAAATATCCAACATTTCCGCTTGATACAAGTTACAATGATCACATTTTGTCCATTACATACCATGAAGGGACAGGGGAGAGCTTCTCACAAACCAGGGAGCTGTGCGCGTTCTAGTTTTACAGTCACTAATGGGACCTACAGTTTTACACCGGTTCCGAACGTTCGATAGTGTTGCCGTCTCTAAGCGAGGTGGCCGTCTTCGAAAGAAGTGTAAGGGGGTCAGAGCAGGGATCGAACCCACGTTCTCACGCACAACAGTCGCGCACACTAACCGTTACACCACCGACGGCATTGATCACGAAAAAAGAAATCCCGGGTTCGCCAGTGTAGACCCATTACCCTACCACTTACCTCTATGCGGAATTTCAGATCGAATAGTGAGTTGATACCTTGCAGCACTGTTCCATGACCGACTCCAACGATGCTTTAGTCTGGTGGCAGATGTAGAAGCCATCTGACTCCATATGACATCCACCGGACACAAATATAACAGTGTATTCAGTGTATCAGTGAAAGTGATAAGGAGACCACTTTTACACATCGTCGCAATTCTCTGAACCCATGTCAGTAATAAACACTAGGTGGATTTCTCAAGCACCTACCACCACGCGATATCCCTATATATGACCTACAATGAAGAATTGGACCTAGTGTGTCAAAAAATTTAGTTTCAGGTTTTAGCCTCTTCTGACGTAGGAACATCTGCCAAATCAGCTGGCCATGCTATCTTGAAAATCTGGTTTCCGCACACTAGAGATTCAGTGAACAATCCTCGAACAATTTGCAACCTATAGAACTCTTATTGTTGAATGTAATATCCAGGTATTTAGCACACCAAGGTAGGTGCTTATATTTTGGAGTAAAAAGGACTAGCTCGGTCTTGGGCGGGCTTAAACTTAGTTCACTTTCACCCGCCCATCTGCACAAAGTCCATAAACTACCCTGGTGAATGTATCTTAGGGTACTGGTCTAGTTGCCCTTTATAGCTATTACCTACATATACTCCCAAGCACACTCAAAGAAAAATTCCGCTCAGACAATCAAATTTGTCGCAACCGAATTTAGAGTTTGCCACAACCGAATCCAAAAGTTGTCATAACCACACTAGAGGTCATCACAACAGCATTACTGGTTCTCACAACCGCGACAGCAACAATTATAAGTTCTTTTTTTAATACAATAATTGTGACAACATCAACATATTTGTGGCAAAGGGAGTTGGTAACAAATTCACCTATTGCAGCCGAATAGGTATCAAATTCGCTTGTTGCAACCAAAAGTATAGACAAAATAGTTAATATACGGATGAATTTTATGTTTCGGGATTTGGCAACACTAGTGTTGCAATCTGGCAACTGACAGCTCTATCGTAAATTTGGACATTTTTGAGGTTATGCGTACTCAGAACGTTTTGACATACGAGCGCTATTTGTGTTGTTTACAGTAACTTAAAAGATGCATCTCGGCCCAAAAATGGAATTAAATCGTGAACATTTTCGTGCGATTACTTTTTACAACTTTCGACGTGGATTAAGTCAGCAACAGTACACGGATGAACTTAATTAAATTTTTGGCGATGAAGCTCCATCAAGGGCCTGTGTTTATTGATGGTATGGTGAATTGAATCGTGGTCGTAGTTCACTCCAAGACGAATTACGTGAAGGTCGTCCAAAATCAGCTGTTGTTCCGAAAACCATTGATGCTGTGCGCGAACTGATTTTGCAAGATCGTCATGTGACCTATCGTGAGATTGAGACAACCTTAGGCATTAGTGGGCCCAGCATACATTCAATATTGGATAAACATTTGACTGTCAAAAAAATTTGTTCGCGTTGGATCCCACACAACTTGTCAATCGCTCAAAAAAAGGCTCGTGTCGATTGGTCGAAAGAAATGCTCCAAAAACAACAGCAGACAGTTGTCCGAGGCCTTCGGCCACGGACTGTCCCTGCAGGCTGTGTCAGAGACACGGCCATTAAGTTTAACGTAGAATACGCCATCCGATAAGACAGAAAACATATATAACAATAAATGATAAATAACATAAGCAAATGAATTTATTTAAGACCCCTTTGCTTTCTTGTATTTCGTGTAGGTTCCATTTCGATTAGTAGTTTTTATTTTAATTTACTAAACGTCAACTGTCAGCTGCTGTCAAACAGCATCAAGCAGCATTGTTATTTTGCTTACTTGGCAGCACTTTCATTTAACATAAAAATGTATGAATTAATTTTTTCATATATTTTTTATAATTATATATCCATGTTAAATTCAAATTCACATTTAACATTTTGTTTCACTTAAATACATAAGTAAATATACGAAATTTCAATATTTCATCAATCAAAACAACCAAACACCACACATATGTTTGAGTGTATGTGTTTAAACAATTTTCATTTGAGAAATTTAAATATTAGGAAGATATCAACCAATATGAAATGTATATCAAACGAAAGATAACATCTTCATTTACCTACAAAAAAATTTTTAAAAAAAGTTATCTCGCAGTTTCCTCATAATCAATGAAATAAAGATTACAACAATAACAATCTGACATGACTCCCTATACCGTAAGGTAAGACGTATTCTACGCCAAAACGATCGCGGTGCTTCGAAACACGTCTATGACATCGTGACAGGTGATGAATGCTGGATTTACGCGTATGAGCCTGAAACCCAAATCCAACAAAAGTTGTTCGCGCCCGAAGCACTTCTAAGCAAATGGTCGCCTGTTTTTTCGGAAAAACCGTACATGTCGCAATCGTACCACTAGAACAACGCAGAACAGTGACTTCTGAGTGGTACACAACCATTTGTTTGCCAGTTGTCTTTCAAGAAATCAGGAAAACCAACCGCCGAAGACGGATCACTCTCCACCACGACAATGCGAGCTCTCAGACATCGGCTGAAACAACTGCATTTTTGAGCACCCAAAACATCGATTTGATGGGTCATCCGCCGTAAAGTCCTGACTTGGCACCGAATGACTTCTTTTTATTCCCGTACGTAAAAAACAAACTGAGAGGTCAATATTTTTCGACACCTGAGGAAGCGGTTGCTGCATTCAGAATGCATGTTTTCCTCAATCAGAGTGGCAAAAGTGTTTCGGCAATTGGTTCAAACGCATGCAAAAGTGTATAAATCTTCATGGGGAATATTTTGAAAAACAATAAGGTGATTTTCGATGATTAATATTTGTTTTTGTTCTCTAATCCCGAAACATTAAATTCAACCTCGTAGAAGGAATATAATTGAAAATTCAATTATCACAACCGACTCAATAATGCAATGAAGTTGTTTTATCCGAATTTCTGTTGTGGGGACTAAATTCAGTTGTGAACAGATACATTTACGGTTGCTAAAAAGTAATCCATTGGCTGATATAATTTGACATCACGTGTTTAGATACATACATACGTAAAGGCGGGAGAGATACAAGAGTGGTATTTCTTTCCAAAGCAGGAAAATCATCATACACAGCTCCTACAGACTTAAGGAATATAATCGTTCATCATTCCTACTGAAGACTTTGGGACGGTTTGTAAGATTGTTATCTGGTGCGTAGAATGCGTACTGCAGGGCAGATCTACAGAAATATCACTGCCTGATCTAGTAGGATATAAGGAGAAATTCTTGGCTGCACTTACAGAACTATTTGTTTAAAAAGACGTGTAACAACATCTAACGTCGATGATGCTCTGCTCTGACCATCTTACATTTAATTCGATGACGGTCACCTCGAGTCGTGATGGCGACACTATCGAGTACTTAGCCATGAAGAAGATTCTCAAAATACCGTTTGGAATTGATGTAAAACTGTAGGTCAATGAGTGTGAAACTAGAAACCGCACAGCTCACTGGTAGTACGACGATTTACCCAATCTCTACGTGGCGTGTAATGGGACACCATTTTTTTATGCGGAATCTAAGTTACCCGTTGGATAATTTATTGAAGAACAACAGAAAGTGAAGCTGGGACAGAAATTTAAAAACATTCGTCAATCAAATCTACTGTTAACCTTCCATATTAGCAAATTGTCGATTTGTGTCGCAGCGGACGCGTCTATGGCGGGCATTAGAGCACAGATTTTTCACAAATTGCCAGATGGAACGACCAAAATAATATATCACGTCTCCAGATCTTTTACCGCAGCAGAACAAAACTAGTGTCAAATTGGAAAGGAGGCATTAGCTTTGGTATACGCATGTTTCATCATATGATTTATGGCAGGAAGTTTCCTCTTCTAACTGACCATAAACCTTGGCTTACAATATTAGGATCAAAGACAGGGATACCAACACACGTCGCATATAGTTTACAGGAGTGGGCTTTAGTCTTAATGATCTATGATTTCCAAATTGAGCATATCAACACTAATGAATTTGGGAATGTAGATGTTCTTTCGCGTCTTATTGGAAACTAAAACCAATCGCAAAAAGTTGAAGATTACGTTGTAGCTGCAGTCCACAGTGATGATGACATGGAGTTTATCATTGAGGAAATTGTAAAGCAGGCCGCTGACACAGGATATGATAAGGTCTGCAACGACGGAAGACACAGTCTTGCAAAACATTTTGGCATATCTCCAAAATGGTTGGCGACGATCACCAAACATAGTAACGGCTGAAGTCGAGCCATACCACAATCGAAAGGGCATCGTAACTATTGTCAACAATTGTGTTATGACCGCGAACAGAATTGTAATACCATACATTTTCCGGAACAGAATTTTGAAACAACTTTACAAAGGTCATCAAGGTTCGAACATATGAAGAGTCTCGCAGGATCAATTCGTTAAGCAGTGTCACAATTGCGCATTGTTTGCAAACTCCCCTACTATACCTTGCTTTAGATTTAGACCGAGTTCATATCGACATAGCAGGACCAATTCGAGGAAATTACTTTTTGGTTGTGGTCGATGATTTTTTTCAATGGCCAAAGGTGGCACAAGTAACAACAATTTCATCGCATGTAATTAAAAACTGTGTTAACAAATTTGTGTGTCGCTACTGTTGGTCACAAATGATTGTATCAAACAATGGCACGCAGTTTGTCAGCTCGAATTTCCAATAGTTCTGCGAAGGGAGAGGAATACGGTACATAAGAAGTCCGCCTTATCAACCACAGTTAAATGGGTAAGCTGAGAGGTTTGTCTATACAATTAAAAGAGTGCTGGGCAAATCAAATAGTGAGAAAACTCCCAACGACAAGGAAAACCTGCTAAGTTTATTATGCCAGCACAGAGCAACGTCAAATCCAAATTCTCATTAAGGTAAGTCACCATCAGAACTATTTGTGGGAAGGCGAATCCAAACACCATTAGACTTACTGAAAAATACACCAGGTGTTAACACTGAACGGAATACAATAATGGAACACAAATATAATAAGAAACATGGAGCAAACCCATGAAACTTCAACCCTAGAGACAAAAGTTATGCCAAATCTAATTACAATAACAAAATTTCATGGGTTCGTAGAGAAGTGATAGAGTGAGTCGGTCCGGTTGCCTACAATATACTGATATCAATTGGCCGTTTTACCGGGCTATTCTAACGATTTCGGTATAATAATTTGGCACCATAAATTGGTTATATTTTTGTAATCAATACTTGTAGCGGGCAATCTGGCAACTTCGTAACAATGAAAGTTCACCTTGTGGTGAAAGTAAAATTATTGTCAGCACTGTTTACAGCTAATAATGAATTCACAGCTGATTAATGAATACCTAGTTTGGGTTGGAATCTTGTATCTGCTTCAATCACTGGATAGAACTTGTCATCTAGAAAAAAAATATTTTATTTTATTCCCAGATTACAGGTATCCAAAGTTTGAACATATATAAGTAGTCCCCCATATATAGTCCACATGTATTGACGGACTGCTACAATATGAGTATCACTGGAAAGCTTATGAAAATACCTTCATAGCTACATACAACATTTTAAGAGCTCAACTAGGTATGTTCCAAAACTGTGTCAGGCATGCAGAATGGTTCACTGCTGTCCCGCAGATTTCTTAGCAGCCGTTTCCTTTCCACCAACTCTTCTTGCTCCATTTACGTAGCACAAAGAGCTAAAAACGCTTCTTCCATAGACGAATTTAGTATAGACACATTAATTCTCTCAATAAATTAAACGTCATAAGGTGGAAAGCATGAGCTCAATAATACCAGATAGAGGCAATAGTACACAACGTCAAACAAAGCAACACCAACCGGGTTTCGTGTTTTTGTCTCAAAATAGTTGTGTTAAATAAAATATAAATATATACCAACGATAAAATAAACAAAAAGTTGCAAAATACATTTAAATTTCACAGTTGTATACCAAATCGAAATGAAAAGGTTAAGTCAATAGTTCTTGTAACTCCACCTGCTGTAAGTTAATTTTTGTCGAATTTCTCTCATTTGCAAAAACCTACGACGAAAAGTGTGAAATGAAACGTCAGATGAGAGAATTACTGTGCCTATACTAAATTTGTCTACGGCTTCTTCCATTCTATATTTGAAATATTTAAAGTTTTATGCCCGACTTCAATAATTTTAATTCAGATTTTCACAACTCAAAATAATTATCAAAACTCCTTTTTGGCAGGTAAAAATTGTTTAACTTTTATTACCGTTTCTAGAATTCAGAAGACCGATGTTTTGAATTTGTAACCCAAGTGGTCAATTTCAACCGTGGTAACTATTGTGACGATATAGCGGTTAATGTCCTCATAAGATCACACATCAACCAAATACAGAAACGTTTCCCAGAAGAGCATTTGCCTCAATTGATTAACTTTTCTGTGGATAACGCCCATAGAGAAATGACATATAGAGAAGCGATTTGACTCAGTAAATTTACGAAGTTTGGTGTGCTGCATATGGCCGTGGCATGTTGGAAAGTATTGATTTAATAATACCAGATAGAGGCAATGGCTCAAACCACCCAACAAGAAAACAGTAACGGATTTTCGTTTTATGCGTTAAAATTTTTGTATAAATACACCACACAAACATATGTATACTAACAAAAAAAAATAACAAAAATCACATGAGATGTCAGGGGACACGCGGTTGGTCGAAGTTCCATTCGCTATATATTATGTACTAGTTAGTTCCAAAACGCCTAAGGCGCCCGTTGAAAAATACGCTAATTTAAATGGATCTTTTGTAAAATGATAAACTTTTTTTAAGAAATGAATGTCCATTTTACAATACATTTTTATAGAATGTATTTCTTTTTAAATGAAGTATATTTTTAGGCCCATTTTGTAAGAAAATGTATTATATTTTCCCGAAAAGGTAATTTTATACAAAGAGGTACTTCTTTTATTAAAAGGTAATGTTTTTTTTTTAAGGAAAGGTACTATTTTTCGGAAGAAGTACTTTCTTTTTTAAAAGAATGTACTTATTTTCAGAAAGTCTACTTACTTGTCTCAAGAAAAGAAAATGTACTATTTTATTTTTATTTTGAAGAAAAGGAATCTTTGTAAGAAAATTAAATTTTTTAAGAGAAGGTATTTTTTTTTTTGAAGAAAATGTTTTTATTAAAAAATAAGAATTTTTTTAGAATTGGTACTTTTTTCAAGACTAGGTAAATTTTTAAGAGTACGTACCTATCTCAAAAAAGGTTATTTTGTTTCACAAAAAATTTACCCTTTTTTTAAGGAAAGGCAATTTGTTGTAAGAAAATGTACCTTTTTAAGAAAAAGCCATAAAGTATGAATTTTTTTACAAAGAAGTACTGTTGTGGCGTAATCAACAGGTAGAGGTTTTACTAAGAACTGACTTCATTGTTAAATAATATGATGAAATTCATTTTGTACAAATTTGAATATTTCGTGGGTTTTACATACAGAGTTGTAAATAAAAGTAAAAACAAACTAAACGTTAAATTCAAAAAACAGAGTTGACATTTGTCAAACTAAAGTGATGTTAATCTTATATAATAATAAATTGAAAGTATGTATGTGAACAGGTACTTTTTAAAGAAGTGGTAGGAGGCTTTTAGGAAAAGGTTTTTTTAAGAAAATTTACTTATTTTCAGACAGGCTACTTACTTATCTCATGAAAAGAAAACATGTTATTTTATTTTTACTTTTAAGAAAGGGAATCTTTGTAAGGAAAGGTATTTTTTAAGAGAGGGTATTTTTTGAAGAAAAGGTTTTTTTAAGAAATGGGATTTTTTTTTAGAATTGGTCGTTTTTTCAAGAATAGTTAAATTTTTAAGAGTGTACTTATCTCAAAAAATTTTATTTTGTATCACAAAAAAATTACTTTTTAAAGAAAGGTAGTTTTTTAAGAAAAGGTAATTTGTTGTAAGAAAATGTAAATTTTTAAGAAAAAGTACTTTTTAAAAAAAAATATTTTTTTTGAGAAAAGGCACTTTTGGTAAGAAAATTTACTTTTTTTGAGAAAAGGTACTTTTGTAAGATAAGGTTTTTTTTAAGAAAATGTACTTTGTTTAAGAATATGAATGTGTATTTGTTTAAGAATATGAATGTGTATTTATGTATTTTTTTTGAGAAAATTTCCTTTTTTTAAGAAAATGCACTTATTTAAGAATTTATTCTTTTTTTAAATTTCTTTCACTTTTGCTTTACTAAATTTACTTTTTATTGGGTTCAAAATTAAAATATATACTAAATATTGGTTACAGGCTCCACATAGAAAACTTCCCAGTAAACAAGAAATTTCCCAACATATGTGAGACATATAGTTAGTCTAGACACAAACCAAAGCAAATGTAAACAATATAGTTGATAATACTGGGTTGTAGCATAATAGTGTTAAAACAAACGTTATTTAATTTTTTTGTCATTTAGCCCCCATTCCGCAACGTACGATTAGGAACTTCGTTCCAAAAAAGACTAAAATACGTTTAAATTTCGCAGTTTTTCATCAAAACGACATCAAAAATTGAGGTCAACAATTTACGTCAAATAACTCTCCATCGCACCGACCGCACCACGAAGAGTGTGCAACGAAACGTCAGATGAGAAGGATGGCACCTCTATGGTAGCAACCCTTGTAATTTGTAAATTAATAAAACGGTTTTTGATTAATTGTAAAGGCAACACTCGTAGTATAAATAAAATATCAATTAGAAGAAAATATTAATTTGATAGGAATACAAATGATATCGACTACTATTGAACTGTTGCTGATTCATTTCTTTATATTTCAATTAAATACAATTTTTCCTAAATGTCTTCCTTCCTATATGTATTTTCTGCCTGTTAACGCATTATTCTCATGAAAGTTTATGTTTATTACCAAACAAAAAAAATAGTTCCTCTATATACGTATGATTTTTTTGTCATAATAATCAGTATAATACTACAGTGCCATCGCCATGACATAAGCATTATTTATAATATTTGGCCAAATAAAATAAACCAGAATTACTCGATGGTAGTTGTTGTTTTTTGGAGATTACAATAGACTTTCTGTTTTGATTGTTTTGTATCTGAGCCAAAATCAATATGTGCGTGTGTGTGTGTGTATGTATTTAGGTTTTACTTGTCTTACTGTGTTCAACCCAAAGCCATTCATTGGCCAAGATGCAAACATTGATGTCTGAATCAAACTTTCATTTTCAATTACAGCCGCAATTCTTGTGATGTCGACGATTGCTATATGTAATTCTGTTACATTAGTTATACATTACACGGAAGATGTAGAAAGGGAACAGAACTGCTGGGACAAAGTACCCAAAATATTGCGATGTCTGTACATATTAACTCTTAAAGAGTACCTTTCAGCATATTATATTCATCTAATTCATTTTCTAAAGAAAAAAGCAATATGTATATAGAAGTATGGTTCCGTAGAAGTGGCTACCAATACTTCATCAAATATTCCACTGAGGACAATTGTGATACCGCGGTGCTGATGTAGTTACGGCTCGATCAAGCCAGATGCTACCATATACCAGTGCACTCGGATTTGCCATTTAAGAGAGGTAGATTAATTCCTAAGGAATCAATTTATGCGCCTCAAAAACATCCTCCGATGCTTCGGCTTAGCTCCCGAATATCTGTTGGATCCACAAAGAAGTAAGATTCCACAAAGAGTCTCCTACAGCATTCGAGATGTACGACGCTCCCGCAGTCCTCTTTAACCGGTCAGCATCTACAAGGACGGTCCCGAAACTAGCCGTCCTGATGTATAAGCGGTGCGAGTAGTTTAAAAAAAAATATTTTTGGTGAAAAGTGGCAACCTTATAAAATGTATGTTGCAAGTTTCAAGGCTCCACGTTGTTTAGTATTTTTATTTGAGCCATCAAAAATAAACGATCTCAGTGAATATTTGCATTTTTCCATTAGATTCTACTCTGGGGGAGTCTGCTACTTCATTTACCACTGTAAAATATTGGGTAGCAGAGCTTAAACGAGACCGTACGAGCTGCCAAGACGAACACCGTAATAGTCGACCAACTGAGGTGTACACGCCAGACACGATTAATAAAATCAACAAAATGGTATTGGAGGATCATCGGCTGAAGGTGCATGAGCTAACTGAAATGATAGGCATTTGAAAAAGTGCTATACATCGTATACTGTAGAGTAGAGTGTTTGGCGATGTTTCACCGCAATAAAGCCGACTTTTTGCGTCGATTTATAACAACGGATGAGACATGAGTCCACCACTTCACACCTGAGACAAAGGAATAGTCAAACCAGTGGACTGGAATGGGAGTATCGTGTCCAAAGAAGGCGAAGACTGTTCCATCTGCAGGCAAGGTCATGGCGTCTGTTTTTGGGATGTGCATGGGATAATTTTTAATTGATTATCTTCAGAATGGAAAATCCATCAACGGCGAATATTATGGTAATTTATTGCTGCGTTTAAATGATGAAATTGTGGAAAAGAGGCCGAATTTGATGAAAAAGAAAATTAATGATTTAAAGTTCGAATTCACCAGAGTTGGCTTCCTCGGACTATTTTCTATTTCCAAACTTGAAAAATGGCTCGGAGGTAAAAGAAATGGATAGTCTGCGGTTGATGGCAATTTTTTTAAAATCTTACCATAAATAGAGTATCGAAGCTATTGAATATCGCTGGAAAAAGTGTGTCGAGCTAAAAGGAGATTACGTTGAAAAATAAAAAAAAAATTTCCCAACTTTTTTGTGTTCTTTGTTAGGTCGGCTAGTTTTGGAACCGCCCTCGTACACTTATGGTTCATGATTTGAGATGTCAAGTATATACGCATGTTTGCCTATAACTACAGTGCCCAGTGGCCATGTGTGTGAAGATAAATTCGAATTTAACTAGCTACGACACAAACCAATTTTGATAGCAGAGCTCTGTGTTTATATTAACAGAACTATGTTACTTACCTAAATTGGGGGAAATTATATAAACTACCGATACACACATTCTAGATCATTTACATTGACAAGATTCCGATATGTCAGAACTTCAAATATAGCTGTTCTATGTCAAATCATAATAATGTGATATTTTCTTAGTGAAATTCTTGGAAAGAATTGCAGCTATTTCACCTCATCAGAAAAAGTTAACCAATTTGGACTAGTATCAATTTAAAGCTAATAATTATCTTACTTTACTTTTATTGACTACTAGTTGACCCGGTGCGCTTCGCTACCCCTGAATTGTAGTTTTAATGAAACAGAATTTTTTTATATTTTTAATTTTATTCAAGTGCCGTAATATATACAATAGCTGACCCGGCAAACTTCGTCCTGCCTTCAAAATTGGTAAATTAAATATTTATAATTTTCAGGATAGATGGTTCTGTATTTAAATATTTAAATTGAGAAAATAAGTGTGTTACAAAAGTTTGTTTATTTAAAAGAATGCTTTTAATATTATTTTTGTTAAGTTTTTAATGATTATTTTAATTAAACCCATTTAATTGAGATTTTAAATTACTGCAACGCTTTCAGATGTACAACGTTCTTTGTTTGTCTGTCGGGAGCGTAAACAAATAACGCCGATGGTTTGCCTACTCGAGAACATGCCACACAGAGCTGCTGGCCATGAGAAAAGCATGGATACTCCAAATTGATGCCACAAATTTTTAAAGACTGTCCCTGCGCCTTATTAATGGTCATTGCAAATGCAAGTCTAACTGGAAATTGAAGGAGTTTGAAATCGAATGGCAAATCATTCGGAATTATTGGGATTCGTGGGATCAGTACGTCTTCCCCCTTGTACTTTCCCTTCAGAATTGCTCCTTCAATGACGTTGGTCATACGTTTTTTGACAATAAGTCTTGTGCCATTGCAAAGCCGAGGCTGATTGATATTACGCATCATTATAATTACGGATCCAACCTTCAACTGTAGATCATGTAGCGGCAAACCTGACAACTCGATTGAATTTAAAAATTCACAACATCCTCCTGATTCATGATAGTGTCAATTGATTTGTAAGACACTATTAGTCTTTCCATGGCCATTTCTTTGTTTTTAGCAGCTAATATTGCTCGTTCTCCTAGCCAATCATGATTCCTGTAATGCTGCGAAATTTTGGGGAACAAACAATGAATTAGCTCTTCTTTTGATTCAGTGAAATGGCAGAAGTCATTAGGTAACTTTATTAAAGCAGTCGTAACGTTGATGGGAATTTTTCCATTTCCAATATCCAATAATTGCACCGAAAAAACATCTGCTGAGGGATCGTTTTGCAGTTGGATTCGCATATTTGTTGTGAGTTTCAGCGTTGTAACATGTCTCCACAAATTGGAAGATTTGAGACATGCATTAATTTGATCAGCTGCAGTTGACCGTGGAATTACCGGTAATGTTTGGCGAAAATCACCTGCCAACAGTATCAGGGCACCACCACAAAGATTTCGATTATCTCGCAGATCTTGTAGTGTTATTTGCAAAGCTTGCAATGCTTTTTTGTGTGCCATTGTTCGTCCCACACAATCAGTTTGCATTGTTGCAAGACTTTTGCCATGCCATGTCTTCGATATGTTGCATGTTGGTTGGTCGTTAATCTGCATGTTCAATGGCAGTTTAAGTGCCGAATGCGCAGTTCGACCGCCATCCAATAAAGTTACAGCAATACCTGAGGATGTGAGGGCAAGTGCAATGTGATTTTGCGATCATATGGTTGTTAATAACAATGAAATCAAAAATGTTTTCCCTGTACCTCCAGGAGCATCCAAAAAAAATATTCCACCAGTTCCATCGTTGACGGAACTACCGAACTTTAGTTGTATTAACCAATTTGAGAATTTCGAAAACCTTATTCATCTGAAATGGAAGATACAACTCATAAAAAGCACAATAGTAGACTTCGTGTTCAAATATTAGTCACTGTAATCAAAATTTAGTTTCTGTCACACAAATACTTGCTGTCAGAAACTATATTTGAATATTACTGGAGGACTTTTCAGGAAAACTATTATTTTAAACAGAAAGTTAAAAGAAAATTTGGGAAAAAACAATAAAATATATACTTTGGACATCATCCGGGTCAAAATAATTGGAAAACGGCTTTACTTTTTTCACGCATATTCAGATCTGAGTTAGCGTTACAAGAAAAATTAAAAAAAAAAATTAGGATTTTAAAAATTCTTTGCAAAATATCCTTTTTTTCCACAAAACGTATCATATAACCTTGTGTAGTATGAGCAGACAATCAATATTGCGATTTTTTTGCAAAAAAATATATGTAAAATTATGGAAATTTTTCGGAGTCAACAGTGAACTAAATTAAAAACGAATCAGCCAAATCCGTCACTCCGCTCTGTAGTTATGCTGTCACAAACACACGCCAACAAACTAAACAAATTTCAACATATTCTTCCAACTGACTCTATCCTTCGCCTTTTCTCGCCAGTTGGTAACACCAAGGATACGCAGGGATTCTTCTGCCTGGTCTTTCCAGCGGATTCTTGGTCGTCCTCTTTTCCTGCTTCCATCGGGTACGTTATCAAAAATCTTTCGCGCTGGCTCATCTTCATCCATTCTGATAACATGGCCTAGCCAACGCAATTGGCCCACTTTGATTCGTCTAGCTATGTCCACGTCAGAATTGAGATTATATAGATCTGCGTTCCAGCGACGTCGGTACTCGCCGTTTTCCCTAACAGGACCATATATTTTACGGAGAATTTTTCTCTCGAAAACTCCCAGGTGTTTTTCATCCGCTTGCGATATGACCCAAGTTTCGGATATGTCAAGACAGGTAAAATGAGAGTCTGATATAGCTGGACTTTTGTTCGTCGAGAGAGGGCTTTGTTCCTAAACTGCTTGCTGAGCTCAAAATAACATATATTTGCAAGCACAATTCTTCTATCTATCTCCAGGCTGACGTTGTTGTATTTGTTCACAGCGGATCCAAGGTAGACAAATGTTTCTACCACTTCAAAATTAAATCAATTGTCAACGTTCAAGTGCGGACCAAGTCGAGAGGTTTCTCTAGTCGTTGACACCATCAATTTTGTCTTGCCCTCATTAACAGCAAAACCCACCTTCGCTGTTTCCTTTTCGATTCTTGAAAATACTGCAGTAACCTCTCGCAAATTTCGCCCAATGATGTCTATATCGTCAGCATACGCCAGCAACATATGGCTTTTCGTGTTAATGGTCTTGTTCGTATTTACTGCAGCCTTTCTCATTATTATCTCCATTAAGATGTTGAAGAGATTGCTCGAAAGTGTGTCGCCTTGTCTAAGTCCTCGCTAGGTACAGAATGGTTCAGTGAGGTCTTTCCCCACTTTCACTGCTGATTTTGTGTTGGTCAGCGTCAATCTACATATGCGGATCAGTTTTGCCGGAATACCAAGTTCAGACATAGCTTCGTACAGTTTTCCCCGTATGGGGCTATCGAAAGCAGCTTTGTAATCGACAAAAAGGTGGTATGTATCGATTTGCTTTTCGTGGGTCTTTTCCAGGATTTGGCGTAGCGTGAATATTTGATCAGTTGTGGACTTGCCTGGTCTAAAACCACACTGATAAGGTCCAATCAGGTTTTCAATAATTGGCTTTAGTCTTTCACATAATACGCTCGACAAGACCTTATACGCGATGGATAAAAGACTTACATATACCGCGATAGTTGGAACAGACACACGGATCACCCTTTTTGAAAACAGGACATAATACACTGAGACTCCAATCGTCGGGCATAGATTCCCCCAGCCATATACCGCATATCAGTTGATGCATGTGGGCCATCAGTCCTTCGCCACCTGCCTTAAAAAGTTCAGCGGGTAGATCATCCGCACCAGCGGCTTTATTATTCGTTAGGCGGGAGATCGTCGTTCTAATCTCATTTTGGTTGGGGGGGGGTACAATCTATACTATCTTCCACTATCATTACCTCCTGATCTTCAGTGGAACAATCTGAGTGGAGTAGTGCTGAAAAGTGGCCTCTCCACATTTTGACCACACACTGCTTCTCAGTCACCAGATTCCCATTCTCGTCCTTGTAGGAGGGCAGCCCATTATTGGGCCCGTTGGTCGATCTTCTTACCCTCTGGAGAAACTTTCGGGATTCACCATTCATCCTGCACATTTCGGTTCTTTCACTCTCTCTCTGCTCCCACTGCCTTTTTTCGCCTAAATAGTTGGTTTTCCTCCCTTCTCAGCTTCTTGTACTAATAATTATAAGTATTGTTACGAATTTCCTTATTCGTCCTTTTTGCGTTGTTTCATTCCCAATAATAAAACAAGGTTCGTTTTAAATTACGATAATTACAACGGTTCAACTTCCTTTTTTTTACTTATATAGTACAACAGTTTACTTTATTTATAACACTTAACAAGTCTTGTATTTTACTATCAATTCGCGTTGCTTACTTTACGGGGTTTAATCACAAACTGAACTCTCCATTCCAAAGACCTCCGCTATTTATACCAACTCACCATACTCAAATGAAGGTATATCTAGCGAATTCAAAAACCTTCTAGATGTTGTTGTTGTTGCTTATCTTTGTAGGACAATCTCGAACACTGGAGAATTATCTTTACTGAGGTGAATTCATGCTACTGGTTTAGCGAGCTGGTACGTTGTTACAATGCATACTTTCAGGCGCAGCACTAACCGCCTGTTATTTACATACTGTTAGTAGAGTCATTAACATCAAGCAAAAGCTTTTACTTATTCGTAACAGTATGATAATAATTATCAGTATCATTATTTAATACCCTCGTAGAGAATACCAAATTCGTCCACGAAATTATGATGGTGTTATCCATGCTGATAACCAAGAAAAAGATACTTTTGGAACATAAAGGGCATCTCCATAAAGGAATTTAGGATAAAGTATTTGATTCTCCCATCTGACGTTTCATTTCACTCTCTTCGTCGTAGGTGTGTGCAAATGAGAGAAATTCGACGAAAATTAACATACAGCAGGTGTAGTTACAAGAACTGTTGACTTAACTTTTTCATTTCGTTTCGTATAGAACTGTGAAATTTAAATGCATTTTGCACTTTTTTGATGACTTTTATCAAATTGTATTTAACACAACCATTTTGCCACAAAAACATGAAATTCGGTTGTTGTTCCTTTGTTGGAAGTTGTGCACTGTTACCTCTATCTTGTATTATTGAGCCCTTGCTTTCCACCCTCCAATGTTCACTTGCAACTATACCTATGACGTTAAAAATATTGAGAGAATAAATTACTCTATCCTAAATTCCTCTCAGTAAGATAGCACTTTTTAAATTTAGTGTATTTTTTTTTTGTACAAGGAGCAACTCTGTAATTTGGCAGCTGTCACATATGTATGCTTATTCCGATTATTAAAAATGGAAAGAACAAAGCGTTAAAAATTTGGAAAGTTATGCTGTGAACGCTCGCAATCTTCGAATAATTTTTAGTCGAGAAATTGCACCTAATGTGTCAACCATTCGAAGAGTAATCAAAAATTTTAAGAAACTGGGTCGGTTATGGATAGTAGGACTCCAGCGCTTCAAAGTACCGGCCGGTGTCTTGAAAACATTGCTTCTATAAACGAGAGTGTCGCCGTAAACCCGAAAACATCAATTCGGCATCGTTCTCAACAACTTAAAATTTCACGAAGACCTCAACCTTCATGCGTACTTCAGCTTACTCAGGAGCTTAAACAAGCAGACCATGGAAAGCGCCGGCAATTCGTTCAATGGGTAATGGAGCAAAGTGGAAGTGAATTTTTCAAAAAAAAAGAATTCACCTTCTCCGATGAAGCGCAAATTGTCGAATTTGGAGCCCAGAAAATCCTCATGCAATCCATGAGAAACAAATGCACGCACAATGAGCAACTGTCTGGTGCGGATTTTGGTCAGGCGGCGTGATTGGGCCTTACTGTTTTTTGAAGATGAGGCCGACATTGCAGTGACTGCGAACGGCATTCGTTACAGGACCATGATAGCGGAGTTCTTGTAGGCTCAACTGTACGGCATGGATCTGGATGATATGTGGTTTCAGCAAGACGGCGCCATCTGGCACATCGCGCATGAAACACTCAATTTATTGCAGCAAGGGTTTACAGAATAAATTATCTCAAGAAATTCTGATGTCCACCAAGATCAGTACGAACGCCGTACCATTTCTTTCTTTGGGGTTTTGTGAAATCTCGGGTTTATGCGAATAAACCATAAGCAATTCCTTAGCTCAAATCCAACGCGTCATCGCACTTCCATCCGACAAAATTCAATATATTTTGATCTAGTAAACATTTTTAAGTTCTGAAACAATGCGATTATACCCAAGGATCCAGAGATTCTGGCAATATGTAAATGTTGGTTTTTGCTATTTATATTTTTATTATCATATTTTGACATAGTTGTACATACTGCGTACAAAAAATTTAAATTTTTATCGCATTACAGATGTTTGCTATTTTCAAATTTTGAAAATCGAAAAATTTTGATATCTCTTTTCTCATTCATTCAGTTTTATAGATATTGCACTCAATTTTTCTTTTATATAAAGAGTAATTAGTTTGCTCTAATACAGTAGCTAAGTTTTTTTTAAACCAATTGTTGTTCGATAGTACCAGATATTTAGAAAAATATAGTCTTTGGAAAAAATTTTTAAATTTTTAATTTTGACCATATCTTTAATACTATTTGTTTATTTTTAGTAAAGATTAAAAAAAATTTAAAATTTGGATTAAATAAACGACGGCAAAAAAAAACAAAAAAAAAATTATACATATGTAGTTGGAAAGGCGGATCTGTTCCCCAATTTCGGAGTGTAGAGTTTGCTGCCGCCCGATTTGACACAAACAAGAATGTGATAATTTAATGAAAAAATTCAGATTTTTAGGGCCTAAACGTGATTAACTATTTTTTCCTCAACAGCTTTGAAAAAGTAGGTACGAAGTTTAAAAGGTGATAGAATTCTCTTTCGAATTTTGGTACCTTTTATACTAATGGGATTTCATTTGCCGGAGTTATGACCCAAACATCCCTTACAACACAACATTTAGCATATATGTAAATCGAATTCCTGCCGTTAAATTGCATACAGGTGGTACTGAAATTCATCAAAAGGCAAACATTGGCAATATTATAGTGTTTTTATACCTGAATACTAACAAAATTCGCCTCAATAACTGCCGTGGACCAATTTCAACCCTAGTTGAATTTTTGAATTATTATTGAATAACTATTGAAATAACTCCAAGTACGTTATTCCAGCAGCGTTTCCTGAAAAATTAAATATATAATGTTGGGGTAACGCGGGGATTCGGTTTTATTTTATTATGAGAATATCAATATATGAACTAACTAATACAATAGCCCTTTTAGCCTGCAATCACCTTTTTGTAGGCCCACTTATATTTATGTTTCTCATCAATACACTACGAATTTTAAGTGCGGTCCTACCTGGTACCAAACACCCTCTACTTACCATTTTTTCCAGCAGACATAATAAATAAAGTACACAGAATTCAATGAACGATAACAAAAATAAATTAAATTTCAGTCAGTTACCGGAATCTGTCAATGAATGTAGCTGGTTATAAAATACATGTACATATGTACTTTGTAAAATTTGGTGTTCGCGGGCCACTAAAATACTAATAAAAATATATTTCAAACGATATTTATCAAAATTCTTAGATGTAGAAATTTGAATAAGTTCGCGTTAAATGTGATCTTTGAACCACTGTGCATCGGTGAGATATACATAGTCATATCTCTGTGAAAAATTCGTGGAAAATTTCATTAAAAGATAAATGGCCTGACATCAGAGCCGTGGAGGCAATTTGACGGATATTTTATTCCATACTTAATAGGAAGAAGTCTTGTTTACAATCCAAAAGAAATATCACAACTATCTCAAAAATACGTGTTTTATTTTAAAATGAAAAAATCGTCTCTCAAACCTCTCATTACTTTTTATGAATACGATCATAAACCTTTCACGGATATCACGAAAAGGATAAAGATATCCGTGAAAGGTTTACAGCCGTATTCATAAAATGTTGTTCTAGACATAGATTCAAAATTCAAATACATTATATAATTTAAGTCGGAGAGTAGTTATATAACACAGTGCAACACAAAAAAAATATAACCATATACGGACACCACTACGTGATAAAAGACCAAAAAAGAGCCGTGTCTCCCAGTTTTGCCCAAAGTCATGCACTTTTTTTATGGGCCCACAAAGATTTGGGGCCTCGGTGTCATTTTTGCAAAAAAGTGATCATTTTGTCAGGCTCATATCTTGCAAACGGTTCGAAATTTTGATTTAGTCTCTGAGCTCTTGTCAGAAAGAACAAAAATTGTGAACATATAAAATCCAAAAACTTTCATCTTCAAGGTCAAAATCGCAAAAAACTTAAAAAAAAATTCGATTTGTTTACCTTTTTTTCCGTGTTTTTCCAACAACTATCAACTATGGACATGAACAGGGGAAAAAAGGTACAAAAAATTGAATTTTTTTAAAGTTTTTTGCGATGTTGACCTTGAAGATGAAGTTTCATATGTTTACAAGTTTTGTTCTTTATAACAAGAGCTACAACTTTCCCTCAGAGATTAAATCAAAATTCCGAACGGTTTGCAAGATACGAGCCTGACAAAATGATCAATTTTTTGCAAAAATGACACCGAGGCCCCAAATCTTTGGAGGCCCATAAAAAAAATGCATACCTTTGGGCAAAACTGGGAGCAGGTCTTTTTTTTTTGTCTTTTATCACGTAGTGGTGTCCGTAAATTGTTATATTTTTTTGTGTTGCACTGTGTTATTTTTGTAATAGATAGCATAGTATCTCAATGTTGAAGTAAAGAAAAAACAAATGAAATTAAAAAATTGTCTTGAAATTTTTCACTTTTGCGGCTACCTAAGCGCTACCAAAACGCTGTTAGGAATCATTTCTAGGAAGTTCATATGTTTATTGAGATCTTAGGTACATTTTTGTAGTTGATTGTTTCCTTGAATTTTGAACTGTTTGCTACCTATGGACCTGAACAGGGGAAAAAAGGTAAAAAAATCGAATTTTTTAAAGTTTTTTGCGATTTTGACCTTCAAGATGATGTTTTATTTGTTCACAATTTTTGTTCTTTATGACAAGAGCTACAACTTTCCCTCAGAGAGTAAATCAAACTTCCGAACGGTTTGCAAGATATGAGCCTTAAAAAAAAACGATCACTTTTTTGAAAAATGACACCGAGGCCCCAAATCTTCGGTAGCCCATTAAAAAAAAGTGCATGACATTGTGCAAAACTGGGAGACACGGGTCTTTTTTTATCGTTTATCACGTAGTGGTGCCCGTATATGGTTATATTTCCATGACTTACAAAATTACTCACAGTGTAATATCACATATGGGCATTTCCATTTTGACGTTACGTGACATTTGTACGAAAAAATATATTAAAAAAATATGAAAAAGTTATATTTTTAAAAAACTTTTTTTATATTTGCGTTGTAAGTAACACTTTATTCATTCAAGAAATTGAGAACAATCGGCACGGAGGATTCAAAAATAGAAGCAAAAATATGAGATGGCGTGACGTTACAAAAAACAAAAGTGGGTGTTTGACTTGGATTACAAAATTGCAAAACTCTGCGAATTTGGCAGGACTTTTTTTATGAAACTTTTTTAGTAGCATTTAAATCAATAAAAGTTTCCTTTCCAAGTTATAACATTTAAAAATGTTTTCTAAGTTTTGATTTATTTACCTTAGTCTCTGACGTGACGTTACACGACGTTACGTTACTTAAATTGCCACTGGAAAATTTTTAGTTAAAATTGTTATTTAGAAATGACTTAACGCAAATAAATCATGATTTTAGCTTTTATATGTATATTTTAACTTTTAAGACATTTTTCGCTTGTTGAAAAGACATTTTAAGCGAAAAATGTTTTTTTTTTTATAAAATAATGATTAGGAGAACAAGATGAGATAGTAGATAGTTATAAACAACTTATATAAAGGTCTTAAATTATTGCTCTAGTTGAAAATGTAGTTTCAGCTGCTTTTCTTTGCATGTCTTCCACTTTCGAAGATTCGAATTGCATAATTACTCCTAGAAATGTAAATTGTAAAACATGAACCTGTATTTTGTAGCCCGATAAAACACCATCGCAACTAATTAATTGCGAATACTTCTCTTTAATAATACGTGTAACAAAAACTGGTGGATAACTTTTAATTTTTCGGTCAGGGTGGACCTTTCTGTGGAAATGCCCATATATTACGAAAACACTGAACATTTCGATAATTAGGTTTCGATTATAGAATATTTTAGAAAGTACTAGATTTCGAGTGATTCGAGAATTAATGAAATTCTCACAAATAATCAATCAATACCTCTGTAAGTTGGAAGAGAATATGTACTACGATCCTTCTAGACACCTTAGATACAAAGAAGAACCCTCAGCTTATAAATAAATATCGATAGAAATATTAAACAAATTTAACTTCCAACTACATAAATAACACTTTTTTTCGATTAGGGTGATGACTTTAAGGCTACCTCGTATTATGAACAGTAATTAGTTACCAAAATTATATGATCTTACGTACTTCCGTTCAACGTTAAAAAAATGTGTATGTATATGTACATAATATACATCTGTATGTGTAGATACTTTTCATTAAAAATTCGTTCATTATTAATATTCGTAATTTGAAATTTTTCATCCTATTTCACCTTTCTTTTTCGTTCTTGTGACCTTTCAGATCGAACTAGAAAAACTCAATACGGCAACGGACAATATCAACAAATATGAAGTGGAACTTGATGTGAGTACCAACTGGCTGTACGAGTATAAGCATCGTTCCATTGAACTCACTCCATTAGCCTTTGGATGCAGTTGGGTGTAACTGAGTTATTTCATAATACATATTGCATTAAAATTTAATTTAGTACAAAATGAATAAGAAAACAGCAACAAATATGGCAAATAACGAAATTTTCTTCTAACTTTTCTTCCCGCTATCGTTTTTGTGTCCTATGTTTGCAAGCAGGAAGCGAAATGTGAATTTAAACGAATTTTAGCCGAAAGTGTAGTCAGGATAAAACAATCGGCACACAAGCTGGGTAATTCCATAGAAGCAGCAAAGCCCTACTATGAATCGCGTATTTATGCCGCACAGGTGAGTGGGAAAACACAAGAGTAGGTGGGTGATGTGGGAGTTGGTTTATGGGAGTAATGACTGTTTAACCTCATCCTCCACCTTCACCATCACCTCACCCCTGCACCATTTGTGCTAAATTTAAACTGCGGCACTTCATAAAATATTCATATTACCAACAACATATTTTTGTCTCTATTGCCTTATCCAATATGAAAATTACAGCTCGCCAAAGAAACCCAGCAAGCAGCAGGAAATTATGAAAAAGCTAAGTCAATACATGCTGCTGCCAAAGAGATGGTATTTCTGGCGGAGCAGGGTTTGGGTGAGAAGTCTACACTGGACACAGCCTGTCAGGAAATGTTAAGTCATGCCGCAAGTAAGTAACACTTTACGAGTATATTTCTCTTCCTCTGTCGCCGTTAAAAGTATCAATGACGTTCAATTTGCAACGTATCCTACATATCTATCCATATTGCGTTGGTGGTACTTATGTGGGCGATGGGATTCGTTCTATTTCCTATTTATAGGCAAAGTGAATCAGTCACAACTGGAAGTTACCGATGCTCGTAATTCCTTGAAAATGTGTCAATTGAAACTGGAAGTGGCCAATAATCGTGTGGGTAAATTACAGGGGCAATTACGTCAGGCCATTAAGGCATCAAGGTGAGTGTGGCAACGGGTTAATATCGAGATAATGGAATAAACTTTTACTACACTAGCACAGATTTATGTGAAAATAAAAACGACTGCAATGACTGATTTAAGAAAAAGTTTAACAAAAATCCTATCAAATGACATTGCTCAATGAGACTATGCGATTTTCTATAATAACTGGATATGCCCTAAATTCACAATTTTCATGAGAATCAAAATAGTTTTTACAATACTAGCAGAAGTTGGAAATTTTTAATTGGGATTCATTGAAATGAAAACTAAAACATCAAGTAGTATAGACATCATTACTGAAAAATCCAAAGATGTTTAACCAACTGAATGTATGGATCTTTTGTTTGCAATTACGTCTCAAATTTAAGAGCTTCTAAATAACAAATTAAACTAGTGACCTGCATGTTTGATCCCAATTATTTTTAGAAATTTGTACTAATTCCTTTTAGGCTAACAGGTCATGTTTTTCTGGTTAGTGAAAAAAATATATGTATATTTAATTCGTATTGTAATTTGCTTCAATTGGCCAGAAAGGCTTTGAATTACAAAAGGTGTCGAATAAAAAAAATGTGCGCTTCCTCGAATTTTAAGAACCGGTTCTGTCGAGCTCGGTTCCGAGAAGAACCGGGTATTTGGACCAGTTCCGGTTCTCAGCAAATTGCTGTCCCAAAGAGGCTTAAGTGAAATATTTTATTATAAGAATTTAAAATCTGATAAAAATACACATTTCCGTATCCTCAACCAAAGGTTAACAGTTTTCTTATAAGCCCGGGTCTTGTCTGTTCTTGTAAAGAACCGGTTCTTCCGGATCGGTTCCATCCTGCATCACTAGCGGGTGGGACTCGAACTCACATTCGCTGGACGATCACATTTCGATGTTTCATCATCTGCAGCAGTGTCTAGCCCGTTAAGCCACCGCATTGTGTATTACCTGGCGTTTACACGGGGCAGTTTTGCTCCGACAGTAGAAATACATTCACAAATTTTTACTACCACACTTACACTTCTTTCACTTGCCTCGCCACTGTCTCTGATTTATCAACGACAGTAACTTCGGCAAGAGATTTGACATTAGCGGCCAGAACATGGCTGAACTAGTAAAGGTTGGCGCAATAGAACAACTGATTTTGCTTTCTTATGACTTTATCTGTTAAATTCAGTGTATTTTGTTGTTGTACTTTTTGATGTGTTAACATCTATACACGCGCCTCTAGGGCAGTAAACTACCAGTTTTAACACATACGCAAGTGTTAGGTATGTAAGAGTAAATCATCGTTTGTTTGTGCGTTGCTTGGCAGTCGGTATTGAAAGTGATTATTTGTTTACTGTGTTTGTTCATATGGATCTGTGTTGAATGTGACGGTTAGAGTCATGAAACAAACCCGGTTGGAACGAAGTTCCTATCGCTATATATTATGTACTTGTTACTTCCAACACGCCTAAGGCGCCTGTTGAAAACTACTGTAATTTAAATGGATCTAGAAGAAAAGATACGTTTTGTTAAATGATAACCTTTTTTCAGAAATTTTTTATTTATTGAATGTATTTTTAATAAAAGTATATTTTTAGTAGGTCCCTTTTGTAAGAATATGTTTTATAGTTATTTTCCCTAAAAGGTCCTTTCTTTCTTCTTATTTTATTAAAGCTAATGTTTTTTTAAGAAAAGCTACCATTTTTAATAAGAACTGCTTTCTGTAAGAAAAAGCCTAAGAGTATGCATTTTTTTTGCAAAGAAGTACTTTTTTTAAGAACAGGCACTTTTTAAAGATGTGGTACTCTTTTTAGGAAAAGGTTATTTTTTTAAGAATATTTACTTATTTACAGAAAGGCTACTTATCTCAAGAAAAGAAAAGGTATTATTTTATTATTAAGAAAATGTACTTTTAAGAAAAGGAATTTTTGTAAGAAAATTTATTTTTTAAGAGAAGGTAAATTTTTTTTGAAGAAAAGCTTTTTTTTTACGAGAGAACATGTACAATCTTAAGAGTAGGTACTTATCTCCAGAAAAGTTATTTTGTTTTACAAAAAAGGTACTCTTTAAAGAAAAGGTACTTATTTAAAAAAATTACTTTTTTTTTAAGAAAATTTACTTTTTTTAAGAAAATTTACTTTTTTAAGCAAAGGTACTTCTTTAAGATAAGGTATTTTTTAAGAAAAGGTAGATTGTTTAAGAATATCAATAGGTATTTTTTTGAGAAAATTTACTTCTTTTAAGAAAACGTACTTACTTAAGAAAATTTTATTGTTTTAAACCTCTCACTTTGGCTTTTCTAAATTTACTGTTTATTCGGTTCAAACTACAATACGTAATAAACAGGCTCCACCTAGAAAATTTCCCATTAAACAAAAAATATCCCCCGATATGTTAGTCTAGACACAAACCAAACAAAAATTACGAGTGTAAAAGGGCCCTTAGACCTGTGTATAAGTTGCTCGACTTCAAGTTGACATCAACTTCGATAACTAGGCATCAACTTCGATTATGCCCTTACACTCTCAAACTAGTTGAGGCAACTACATTTTCTTGTTAGATGTCGAAATGAAAGGTGGTGAGCGCACTGCGAAAATATCACAAATTTTACGAAAGAACGCCATTTTTATTTTCTTCAAATATTTATAAATAACACTACAAATCATATTTATTTAGTTTATATTTTTCCGATAATGTTTAATTTATTTATTTTTTGGTTCATTTATTTACATTTTGCCGATAATGTTGCTTCACGAACGTTTCTCACCGAAATGCTTATGAAAGTTGATGCAACTTCCCCTTACACTGGTGGATAAGTTGATATGAACTTCAAAAAATCAAAATGGCTTTGATTTTATATCAACTAGTTTGTACAAACCACCAACTTCACCTTACACCATGGATAAGTTGATGTCAACTTGAAGTCGCTGCAACTTATCCACAGGTCTAAGGGCCCCTTAAGAGTAAGTGTGCTGCCAAATGTAATTCCATGCTCAGGGTTGTATTTCACGAATTTGCCAGTCTTGCACTTTGGCTTTTCTAAATTTACTTTTTATTGGGTTCAAAACTACAATACTCTTATGTAATACACAGGCTCCACCTAGAAATCTTCCCTTTAAACCAAACCAAAAGTACCCAATATAGGTGATAATAATGAGTTGTAATCATGATAAAAATACTCATTGTAGACGCAGAAGGTGTTGTTGTAGCTGCTGACAAATTGATGCCAACTACAAACATACATTTTGTTTTTGCTTCTCACTTACGTTGTGTAAAATGCAACACATACGTATACCAACAATAAATGTAAACAAACACATACAAAAACAAAATGCATGTGAACTTGACAGTTCGAAAGTGGTTTGCAATGTAAACAAAGCAAATCAGCTGTGCTTATGCGTTCACCATATATGAATCCATCTTGGTTGTAATAAAGTAGTTAAAAAAAAGTTGTTTAAAATTTTTTCATTTAGCCCCCATCCCGCAACGTGCGATAAGGAACTTCGTTCCAAAAACAAAAAAATATTAACCGATTTCATATATTAGAATTTTTAAATTTCAATTGGTGTCTTTTAAATTTCGACTCATGTCTTTTAAATTTCAATTGATGTATTCGTAATTTCAATTGTTGTTTTTTAAAATTCAATTGATGTATTTTAAATTTCAATTTGTTTTTAAAATTTAGTTGATGTATTTTAAATTTCAATTTATGTTTTTCAAAATTCAACTGTATGTATTTTAAATTTCAATTGACGTCTTTTAAATTTCAATTGACTTTTTATTATTGAGAAAATACACTTCTCGATTCAAATTTGCGCTTTGCCAGAGACTAACGTCATTCAAATATTTCGGCACTCAGTGTACTCATGAATGACACACGGAAATTTCGGTTCAATACACAACGAAAATAATGAGCTTGTCACTTTGTTGTATGAGCGATTTTAAAGTTGTTCCGAAACCCCCTTATTTTGTGAGATTACTGGAAAAACTAATCCAGGAAAAATTTCAGTTCGATCGAAGAAATTTTGAGCTATAGCTAGCCAAAGTTTTCCTTTGTATACACTCTTGTGCATTAATGGTACAGCCTAATGAGAAATACAATTTTTTTAAAAAGATGCCTCTACTAGCGCCCAAAATTGCTCAAATAGCATTGAAAACAACGAAAATGTTGTTGCTATAGTCGACGTGAACGATGCCTTATTTTATTGTGAATTTGGGCCGATTTGCGTGATTCTAGTTTTGTTTTGTTCGTTGAAGCTTCCAATTTCATTTCTGTCTTCTCACAATTGCATTGTGAAGCAGTACGGCTACTGTGAATGAATAAAAAACCAGTACATAAATTTCAGTCGGATGAACCGACTCTTAGAAGCTTTTTCATGGCTAAGTACTCGATAGTGTCGCCATCACTAAGCGTGATGACCGTCGTCGAAATAAATGTAAGGTGGTTTGAGCAGGAATCGAACCTACGTTCTCATGTACAAGAGCCGCGTATACTAACTATTGTACCACCGATTGCCAACCATTCACCCTAACTTAGAACGGATGGGCGTGGCAAATGCGACCCTATTCAATAGCAGATTTACATTGCGATAAATATTATTTAATACCCAGCATAATGAGGATCCTAAACCGTTTTGGGGAATTTTTGTGATTGCCGACCAAATGTCTGCCCAATATTTATATGGGAGGTACCAAAATTGTTAATTATTTTATTATTTGTTCATTATTTTTGTTCATGCAAAGAACATGATAGTTAGTAGCACACGCTTCCAGCATAAGGACATTCATAAGGCGACCTGGATATCTCCTGATCAGCGGACGAAGAACCAGATTTATCACTTAGTAATAGATGGCAGGCACTCTTCCAGTGTAATGGATGTACGTGTGATACGAGGTGCCAATATCGATTCGGATCATTACCTTGTGGCTGCGAAAGTTCGCACAAGACTGTGCAGGGCGAAAAACGTACGAAGCCGAACACAGGAAATGCTGGATATTGACAAGCTACAAATACCGGAGATATCCATGTCCTATCAACAGAAGCTCTCTCTCCTGCTAGAGCAGAATACCCCTGCTCCCGAAAACCCAGATGCGCAGTGGAAGCACATCTCCCATTCTTTGGAAACCGCTGCAACGACTGAACTTGGCTATGAAAAACCACAGAAGGATAAGCCATTGTACGACGAAGAATGTCGCATTGCAACCGATGAGAAGGGCGCTGCACGTATGGCAACGAAACAGCCAGTTACAACGCGTGCTGCGAGTGAGCGGTACAAGAAGCTGAGAAGGGAGGAAACCAACTATTTAGGCGGCAAAAATGGCAGTGGGAGCAGAGATAGCGAAAAAACCGAAATGTGCAGGAGGACGATATTAGAACAGCGATCTCCCGCCTTAAGAATAATAAAGCCGCTGGTGCGGATGGCCTGCCCGCTGAACTTTTTAAGGCAGGTGGCGAAGAACTGCTAGCCCACATGCGTCAACTTATATGCGGTATATGGCTGGGGGAATCTATGCCCGACGATTGGTGTGTATTATGTCCTGTATTCAAAAAGGGTGATCCGTGTGTCTGTTCCAACTATCGCGGTATCAGTCTTTTATCCATCGCGTATAAGGTCTTGTCGAGCGTATTATGTGAAAGACTAAAGCCAATTATTGAAAACCTGATTGGACCTTATCAGAGTGGTTTTAGACCAAGCAAGTCCACGACTGACCAAATATTCATGCTACGCCAGATCCTGGGAAAGGCCCAAGAAAAGCAAATCGATACATACCACCTTTTTGTCGATTCCCCATATGGGGAATACTGTACGAAGCTATGTCTGAACTTGGTATTCCGGCAAAACTGATCCGCCTCTATAGAATGGCGCTGACCAACACTAAATCAGCAGTGAAAATGGGGAAAGATCTCACTGAACCATTCTGTACCTAGCGAGGACTTAGACAAGGCGACACACTTTCGTGCAATCTCTTCAACATCTTAATGGAGATAATAACAAGCGCCTTAGGTGATATAGACATCATTGGGCGAAATTTGCGAGAGGTTACTGCAGTATTTTCAAGAATCGAAAAGGAATCAGCGAAGGTGGGTTTTGCTGTTAATGAGGGCAAGACAAAATTGATGGTGTCAACGACTAGGGAAACCTCTCGACTGGGTCCGCACTTGAACGTTGACAACCGATTTAATTTTGTAGTGGTAGATGAATTTGTCTACCTTGGATCCGCCGTGAACAAGGACAACAACGTCAGTCTGGAGATGGATAGGAGAATTGTGCTTACAAATAGATGATATTTTGGGCTCAGCAAGCAGTTGAGGAACAAAGCCCTCTCTCGACGGACAAAAGTCCAGCTATATCAGACTCTCATTGTACCTGTCTTGACATATGGCTCCGAAACTTGGGTCATATCGCTAGCGGATAAAAAACACCTGGGCGTTTTCGAAAGAAAAATTCTCCCTAAAATATATGGTCCAGTTAGAGAAAACGGCGAGTACCGACGTCGCTGGAACGCAGAGCTATATAGCCAATATTCTGACGTGGGTTTACTTAGCTAGGCGAATCAAATTAGGCCAATTGCGTTGGCTAGGCCATGTTATCAGAATGAATGAAGATGAGCCAGCGCGAAAGGTTTTCGATAAAGTACCCGATCGAAGCAGGAAAAGAGGACGACCAAGACTCCGCTGGAAAGACCAGGCAGAAGAATCCCTCCGTATCCTTGGTGTTACCAACTGGCGAGAAAAGGCAAAGGATAGAGCCAGTTGGAAGAATATGTTGACATTTGTTTAATTTGTTTGTTTAATTAATATGTGTAAGACGTCTGACCGCATGAGGTTGTAAAATAGTCAATAAAAGTAAAAGTAAAGGTACCAAAATTGGCATGGCGAAGTTGTTAATTTTGTATTACACAGTAGCTTTTGCTACAATATTGATCAGTACCAAATTTTATTAAGATCGATTGTGGTTTACTGGAGATATCGAGTCGGCCAACCGGAAATACGCCCAACTTTCGAATGGGAGGTACGAAATTGGGCGTGGCACAGTAGTCAATTATTAATTATACAGCAGATTTTGGGAAAATATTGCCTAACACCGAATTTCATTAAGATACGAGAGTTATCGTGTCGATCCACCGGTCGTCCGCTCAATTGTTGTATGGTAGGTAATACAAAACCGTCGAAAGAAATTTTAAGGTAGTCAGAGCAGGGATCGAACCCACGTTCTCATGTACAAGAGCCGCGCAGAATACCATTGCACCACCGACGGTTTTACAAAAAGAGGTGACGTGAGTAGTTTCAGCGGGGGGTTTGCGGACTGAATTACAGATGAATTTGTTATACTAACTCTTTATTTCTTTTCAATAAACTGCAATATTTTTTCTATTATAATTTTTGCATTTATTTATCTTTTATTTTAATTTGTATTTTTTTTTAGTTTTAATATTAGACGAAATTTACTTTTAATTAATTTATTGGCTTATCAACATGATTTCAATAACTTGTAAGTACTCAAACAGATGATGAAACTTTTCAGTTTTGAAATTTTATTAAATTCCAAAATATATCTAATCGATTTTTTTCTGTTTTCACAGACCCTATTACGAAACCCGTGCCAATTATAATGGTATCTTGAAAGCTCAAAAAGAGAAAATCAACAGTCTGGAAAGTAAAGTGGGCGAAGCCAAAATGACGTATAATGAAGCATTAAAGAATCTGGAGCAGATATCCGAGGAGATTCATCGCCAAAGACAACAACAGCAAAGGAATCTAGTGAATTATGAAGCCATGCTCAAACAAGTCGAAGAAACCGCCTCCAATTACACCTCTTCATCGGGGGAAATGGCTAATTACCAGAGTTTTCAGTGTGACATTGATACCAGCGACGAATACTTGGACTTGCCGGACAAACTGAGTACCAACTCAAGTCCCATACCCCAAAGACATGCCGACGAGCATGAGTGCCCTCATCTATTGCAAGATTTCGAAGCCGTCTTAACGTTCCCCCAGAAGATTGCCGGCGGTATGCACAAGTCGGCTAGCACCAGTAATACCAGCGATAATCTGTTTGCCCAAGCTCAATTGCATGGGCCCTACGAGGTGAAATGTTCCTCGATCGGCAGTGGCCACAACCTTAATAATGATAACAGCTCAAGCACTGGCCGCGGTGGCAGTAGTAGTGGTGGTGGAGGTGGAGGCAGTTATGGAGGTGCTACCATGACAGGCGATGACAACGACATTGAGCAGTGGACTGAAATACGCCTATCGCATTCTGAGAGCACAAGTTCGAGTTATTCGAACCAAAGCCTACTGCACGACCATGTCGATGGACCTGCCGAAGACGCTCAATCCCACCATTCATCATCTTCATCGTCGGACGAGCCCAAGCGTAAAGTTACCTGTACTACCATATTCCAGGAGGAGCAGCTCAGTAAAAAGCAATCCCTAACCCAGTGGTTGTCGCGTTCGAACAGCCTAAAAATGAGCGGTAGACGCCAGTCTCTCGATCTCCTCATTGATGCCAGTGATAAGGTTAAAGACGTGTTTTCCTTCGGCTTTCAGAGAGTCGGTCGCACGCTCGAGCGACGCAACAGCGAATCTGAAATGAACAGTGAATGTGGCGAAGGGCCAAATATCGTACCCAGCGGCGGCATTGGTGGTGGTGGCGGCATTGTCAGTGGCTTTGGTGGCACCACATCCACCTCGTCCACCACATCGGCCGGTGACTTCTTTCTATTCTCCAGGTCAGTAGACCCCGCTACAACACGGCATGATTTATCTCGTAATTGCACTCTCTCAAATTCAAATACTAATAGTACTAATAGTAGTCATAACTGTAGCCATAATGATAGTAATACTAGAGCTTTGCACAAAAAGACTGGACTATTTGGCGCTTTACAAAATCACTTTACCAAACTCAAATAATAATAATTTAAAATTTTCGAAAATATCTGCTACAGTCATAACCTTTTCTCACTCAATTCTCGTACTCGTACGAGTCTCTCTATCAAATATGTCATGCTCTGATTAACAATACGATATACAAATACGATCATACAACTCGCACACTCTCAGACAACTCGAATGCACCCACCAACCAATCAACCAACAACCACCTTAAGAAATCAATCTATACATTTCCAAAACCAACAGTAACAAAAAAAATCAATTTAAAAGTATCAAAATTACAAAATTTTTTCCACTCTCAATGTACCTACTTCTTTTTTCAGAGGCAAGTACTTACTCGTATATGGATTGGCTTTTGTAGATTTTGTATTTTTTTTTTTTTTACTTTTTCCCCATTTTATTCTATTTCGAAATCTTATTCTCTAGCTGTTCTTTTTTTAATAATACTTATTAACTATTTATTTTTATAATCATTTTTATAGTCCCATATGAAATATGATTAGTTTTGGTCACATTACGCAAATTTTGTATATAATCTATGCACGTTTTTGATACATAGAACAGTCTTCTAGAACCTACTGTAAATAAATATATAGTATACATATATAAAGGGTTTTTCAACAGAGACGCTACAAAAGTAAATCGATAGGGACAGCAAACGACGCCATATTTTTTCCCGCTCTTTTGACATTTCTCTTCAGTAACGTCTGCCATTTCATCATGGAAAGATATACGAGCCGACAACGAGTCGAAATTATTAAAATTTACTACCGAAATTTGGAGTCAGTGGCCACAACTTTAAGAGCGCTACGTCCAATTTCTGAATTCTGAATTTCATTTCTGGCTGAATGGCTTCGTCAATGAGCAAAATATGCGATATTGGTCAGACAGAAATCCACACGTAATGCATGAGTCATCATTGCATCCCGAACAAATTACGGTTGTTGGGCCGGCGGCGTCATTGGGCCGTATTTCTTCCGTGATGATCAAGACCGGCACATTACTGTGAATGCGAATCGCTACCGTTTAATGATAACCGAATATGTTTGGCCCCAATTGGATAATATGGACTTGGAGGACATGTGGTTCCAACAGGACGGCGCCACAAGCCACACAGCGAATGCCACAATCAATATATTGGAAACCAAGTTTGGTGAACGTGTTATCTCACGAAATGGCCCAGTCGATTGGCCGCCTCGGACGTGCGATTTGACGCCGTTAGATTATTTCCTGTGGGGCTACGTCAAGTCTATGGTCTATGCCAACAAGCCAGCGACGATTGTTGAACTTCGTACGAATATCGAACGTGAAATTGCAGCAGTATCGGCCGATTTATGCTTGAAAACCGTCGAAAATTGGGTTCAGCGTCTGGACTTCTGCAAGCGTGCCCGTGGTGGCCATGCAAAAGAAATCGAGTTCCATACATAATGGCATCGAACGTACTTTGACAGGAATAAAGAATTTCATCGGTATCTAAAACCGGTTTTGTTTTATTTAAAAAAAAACTTTTGTAGCGCTCTTATTGAAAACCCCGATATATCAATCCTTTACACAAACGTATCGTATAAGGTCAAGATCCTTTGTGTGGCATTAAAGGTACTTTGTGACGGCGACAAATTCGTGTTACCAACCATAAAACATCTTTTTTGAATCACTGCCGTTCAGACCCGGTGAAATACTGCATGTACCAATCGGAAGAATTTAGAAGTTGTCACAACCGAGTTTAGATCTTGTCACAACTGGATTTAGAGGTTGTCGCAACCGACTTAAGAGGTTGTCTCAACCATCTGTAAAGGATCTCACAGCTGAAGTGTGAAAATGTAATTGTCTTAACAGAGTGTTTGTGTTTTTTATATAGAAATTCTATACAATTTATTAAATGTTAAAATGCAGTTATATAAGAGGTGTCCCAAATATCATGCAAGAAGTAATATTTAATCGAAACTACAGGTTTATAATTAAATATCTAATTTTTTTATTGATTCATAAGTATACAATATGTACTATTTCGCCGAAATTTTCAGTGCATGTGTTGATTAAATGTGGCTTAATTTGCTTGATACAGTGCTTAATTCCTCCTTAACAGCGTGGATGATCTTGAGCTTGTCGGCATAAACCTTAGACTTCAAACAATCTTAAAGAAAAAAGTCCAACGGCATTAAATCAAATGATTTTGGCGACCAATTCTGATCACAAAAAAAACTATAAATTACACTACCGGGAAATGGCTCAGAATTGAATTGCTTCTCGGACAGTATGCCATTAACTATTATTGCCTGGCCAGCTGCAATATTAGTTTTGCCTCCGGCCCAAAATGCACCACAAACAGTGACACGTTGTTATGTACATATTTCAGTTTCTAAACTACAAATAGTTATGAAAATGTTGTCGATTAACGGAGCCATAGAGATGAAAATGAGCCTGATTGCTGAAGATGATGAATTACCAACCGTAGGTTCCGAACCTTCATTATTTTTAAAATATTTCTCAACAAGGAAAACGCGTTGCGCTTTCGTGTAGCGCTCCATATTCACGGCCTGTTTTCATAAAACGAATTTGAACGAATCGGTCAAACTTAAAACGAAAATAAATAGAATAAATGAGGTAATTATTTTAAAGATGTATTAATGCAACATGTGAAGCATGAATATCCTAAATATAAGTAAAAAAACTCATTTGACCAATGTACATTATTGGTACTATCTATGCTTTCATATTTACCGATTCGTTATTTTTATCAAATTCGTTTTATGAAAACAGGACCTTAATAATCCTGAACTGTCATTTTACTGTATCCTAAATATAAGTAAAAAACTCATTTGACCTATGTACATTATTGGTACTATCTATGCTTCATATTTACCGATTCGTTATTTTTATCAAATTCGTTTTATGAAAACAGGACCTTAATAATCCTGAACTGTCAGCTGTCACGCTGTCTTTTTTTATCAACAAGAACACTTTACCACACAAATGGCGCGAAATGCAAAAATTGCAAGAATATTCAAAACCTGTTATTGAATTTTTCATTATTCTGAGGGCATACATTAAAGATGTTAGAAAAGATGTAATTGCGCAATTGAAATTTAGTCGTTTTGTACATTCTTGGTTCAATTTACTGGAATAACAACTAAAAATGCAATGGCAATGAGCAATTACACCAGCTTGAATATATTTTATTAAACCCAGGAGGTCACGATGATGAAATCTAAATAATTTTAGAAACGTTTCTCTTAACCAACACATTTATAAGATGAGGTTTTGCAACCAATTTGCAGTTGTAGCGACGGCCGTAGCAACCGAATCAACAAAAAATTTGGTCGCCATAACAGAGTTTATGAGTAATTCGGTTGCAGTAACCAATTTTTGTATAACTCCGGTACTTGCAACTGAATTTCAGTTGTTGCAACTGAATCCAGCTATTGCAACCTCAAAGCGGTTGTGACAATCGCAATTCAGTTGGAACAGCCGAATTTGAAGCAAGTAGTTTTGTGAGTGTATAAGGTGGAGCATGCACTGCCAAGAGATTATAACAAGCTCTCATCCATTACATATGTTGATGTTGATGATTCATAAAATATTTGAACTTTACTTCTCTCAACCGAATCGATTATAAAAGATGCAGTATTATAAGGCCATGGGCAAGAAATCCATATGGCCTAGTTCTCATCACATTGAGAAATAAGGCCATATGGCTACATTTCCACAGACGAAGTGAAAAAAGCCATTATGGCAACATTACACGTTTGATATTTTTCGCGTTACATATATCTACAAGGTGGAGCAAACGTAATCACACAATTGGAAACCCCCATAAATTTTGCAAATGACGATAGTGCACCCTAGATACACACCGAATGAAAGTTTTCGAAGAAACATCCCACGCAACCAACGGAGTCCGCAAAGTGCTACGGTAGGATTCCCCACACGGTGCGTTAACGCTACTAGGGAGGCTCCGAAAGGAGTCCCAAAGGAGCATATCCGCCGGAGAAAACAACACGCTCAGAATACAGGATGATTCAGGAAGTTCCGGACAAATTTCTCCAGCGTATTCCTTGGCTCATTTCATGAAGAAAAGTCCACTAGGACCATGTCCGAAAATGCAAGGGTGCGAAATGGCAGCGGGTTCAAATTTTTTGGAATAGCGGTCGGTGGGTTGAAGATTAAAGTTGCTAACTTCTGAGCCAGTGGTCGGATTTTTTTGTTTTTGGGCTTGTTGGAAAGGTCTTTAAGAGGCCTTTCAGAATCAATAAAAAAAAGAAATCGCCGAGATACAGAGCTTTTGGAAAAAAAAGTGGAAAAACCAATTCACATAACCTCAATTTGCTCAGCCAGGTGAAAGATGGCCATACCTCTTACCTTTTCAAAATGACCTGAACGAAGCCCAGAGGCTTTACCGTTCCAAAGTTATGACCATTTTACCGAAATGCAAAAATGTTTGTTTTGGTTTTTGGAAGCGAAATGACAGCACACATTTATTTGTTTTTGTAAATTAACACGTTTAAGATTTTATTTTATTGAAATTTTTGGCTGACAAAAACACATAGGAAAAAAATCTCTGGGCTTCTTTTAGGGCAATTTCTAAATTACCATCCCCACACATGATGAGTTTTCTATGGTTCTCAGATTTAAAGAAAATTTATGATACCTAATCCGTTAATTTTTGTCCGGTTTATTAAAAGTGAATAACGACAAAAAAAGTAAAAGTTTACGCTAATCTCTGCTGCAGCAACAGTTTCGAGTACGTTGTGTTTTGAATTAGTAAAAATGGCAACTTTTTCAAACGAAGAATTAGCAGACTTACATACATTCTGCGATGGTAAATGCAAAAACAAACATTTTTGCATTTCAGTAACTTTCGAACGGTAAGACGCCTGGGCTTCGTTTAGGTCATTTTGGAAAAGTAAGAGGTATGACCATCTTTCAACAGAAAAAAACATAAGTTACCTGCCATCTGGCTGAGCAAACTGAGGTTATGTGAATTTTTTTTCCACTTTTTTTTCCGAAAGCTCTTTATCTCGGCGATTTCACTTTTTTCTACTTTTTTTATTGATTCTGAAAGGCCTCTTAAAGACTTTTCCAACAACAAATCCGAAAACTGGCTCAGAATTTAGCAACTTTACCCTACTACCCTCCGACCGCCAATCCGAAAATGTTGAACCCGCTGCCATTTCGCACACTTGCATTTTTGGACATGGTCCTTGTGGACTTTTCTTCATGAAATGAGTCAAGGAATACGCTGGACAAATTTGTCACGAACTTCCTGAATCACCCTGTATATGACAAAAGTGCACCCTAGGGACTCCTTAAATGAGTGTTTTTGGAGTCCCTACACGCTCATTTAAATAACCGCGAGGGCTCCTTGCAGACTATTAAAAATTAGTGTTTTTGGAGCCCCAGAACGCTCATTCAGATAACCCGCAATAATCCCGAACGGACTCCTTTTTTCGCCTCTAATTTTTGAAAAAGGTCTGCTAAAATCATCCGAAAACAACCCAGAACTCAAATTCTCCTAAGTATATTATTAATTAAAAATATAATATATCTTCAATATTCTCTGCAATTCAATCTGTTTTTCTTTAAACTAAGTTTTATAGAAAGTGAAGTACATATATGTATGTATATTTCAATAATTGTTTTGTTTTTACAGAATTATATGTCTTCCGGCAAGTTTTTGTCACGCTCCTTTTTGGTGCGCTCCGAATTTGGCTGGATGGGATGGTTTTGTACTAAATGTGTCGATTTGATTGGGTGGTACCAGAACGGGTGTGTTTTCAATCCTAAACTCAATTTGGACACATAATAGTCACTGACAAAATATGATCTATGGATTTACGGCAGTCATCGTGTTGTCCAGCCAGCCAGACAGGCAAACGGATATGACTCATTCGTCTTCAAAAGTCATTAAACGAATTTCTTCCGAAGATACTAAGGGTCTAATATGGCTCCTTCTATGTGTTACATTTTGCTCCGTATTATATGGGTGAGGGTATACAAATATTTTTAATTTTATGAGCTAACAGACCAGGTTTTCCTTCTATTATTGAAAAAATTTAAACAGTAGACTTGGAATCGATTTTTCGCCAAGCAAAACTCCTACCGCAAGGCTCTGAAAATTTGTTGAATTGCAGCAATTTTGAGGCCGTCGTTTGTTCGATCTGTGGTTAGAAACGAACTTGCCAAATTGGAAGTAAGTTGTATGCAAGAAACGTCTCTATTTTACATATGGCTGAACTACACGCTGAAAAATCTGTATTTTTTGTTGTTTGGATGCAAATATAACGTATTTGTGGCTTGTCGCAAATATAGTACACTTGTGTCCAAACACATTGTGTTTGCCATTCAATATTACATGTTGGAGACACAATAATTAATTGGATAAAACATATGTTTTTGTGACGTGTGACGTCGTTGTCTGTTAAAAACTAATGGAAACAAAAACGTGACAGACAACAAAGAAACAAAAAAGCAGCAGATCATCAATTCATGGAAACAATGCTTGCAAAACTATACATGGTTCCTGCAATATATTGCTGATTACTTACTAACTGACATTCTGCTGATATAGAATTGATCTGTTTAAGGCAACGCTCATGTAAGCTCCTACATATTTAGCTGCTTACCAATACGCACATTTTTGCAGGTTATGCTGAGAAATAAAAGGTATTTTTACGAAAACAAAATTTAATAATTTTGGATCCAATCACGTATTATTATTAAACAGCATATTTAAATACTATTCGTAGTGGGTACTTGCCAATTTTCTGTATGTTCTAATAATATTATTGCTTGAATCTGTGCTTCCCAATAACTTGCTTCTTTATGGGAGAGCCAGCCCTAGACATTTTCAATGACAGTTACCAGACTTCACCATAGAGTAAATTAGAATCGAGTATTTTATTCTCTCAATAATTTTAACTTTATTGGTTTGGTTGCATGTAAACGTTGGAAGTTTCAAGGCATTGCTTCAATTGTACCAGATAGAGGCCAAGTGGTCCAAATACAATTATATTTTAAAAAATTAAATAAAATTAACTGTACTTAATTTCTTTTGGTATATTATGGCTTTATTAGAAATGACAAATATGACAAATACACATATTCAGAAGTAATATCATGGAACACGATTTCATTCATGTGTCTGCCGCGGCTGGCTTCGCAGTAGCTCATCCTGTCAGCAAAATTTTCCAAGACTTTCCAAACAACAAAAAAATGAATTTTTCAACGTGTATGTAATAAAATATATGTCAAATGGCCGCCACGGCTCTGATGACAGGCCATTACTCTTTTCATAAAATTTTCCATGACTTTTCCACAGAGATGTGGCAGTATCTCACCGATGACGCGTTGGATCTCGGATTTGAGCTCAGGAATTCTTTCTGGTTTATTCGCATAAACCCAAGATTTCACAAAACCCCAAAGAAAGAAATCACACGGCGTTAAATTTTTTGACAACTCTTAGAATGGTTGACACAATAGGCAAGAGTTTAACAAGGGCTTTGTAAAGTGATACATATTGATCCGATGATAAATACCTGAGATATGACCGATTATATGCCCAAGCTTTAAAGGGTTATATCTCGAGAAGTTGGACCTAGCGCGAAAAATAAACTACTTTTTCCACTCAGCGCAAAAGCCTATACCGTTGGTGAAATTTTGGTGTAGATCTGATTTTGCTGCTAAAATAGTTTTATGTCAACTCGACTATCATGGAATCAAATTTAATGAGTGCCAGGGACAGAAATCAATGGAGAGAATTCGTTCACGCCCTATGTCCTTTTATTTAAACTTTGTATTGTAATATTGTTATAACGAGTGTTATTTTTAGAGACGGATAACTTTAAATTGAAATGAAACACAGAAAAATCTTCTTAATATTCTTTGAATAATCTTTGTTTAAAACATAATTTTATGGCATTAATATTTGAATATTATTTCGGGCATTTGTTCAACGTGACTGGCACGTACATTGCGTAATCTTGACGCTCAAATTGTTAACACACTCTTCGCAGTAAATCAAGTTGTATTTCTTCAGTAACGCGCCTAATATTGGCTTCCAAATGCTCAATTGTTTTTGGTTTATCAGCGTAGACATGCAACAAAAAAACAATCGAATGGCTTCAAATCGCATGAACAAGGTGGCCAGATAACAGTACAATTTCGTGACATTAATCATCCGACAAATGTGTCTGTCAATAAATTACTTGTATCACGCGCTGTGTTCCATGTGGCACCGTCACATGCCTGCAACATTGATACCTTCCAAATGAGGCGCGAGCACCGTTCACTGTAACGTATTGCGAAAACTATTCATAGTTCCCCGAATTAATCGGGTATGGGCACCATAAAATTCACGTAATACATCGATGAATTTCTCGAATAGAACCGTGTATTTCAAAATAAATGAAGAAGAATTGAGTGAGTTTATTCGTGATGAATTGCTAAACCAAACTAACCCCAAAACAACCGAGAACTGTCAAACCGTTTGTCACAGAAAACAGTGTTGTCAACTTAAAGATTGCAAGAAACACCCTTTTTAGCCTTTGTTGAGTCATTCGAATTCGACAGCCAAGTCATTTGAATTCGACTCAAGTTTCTTTCGTTCGACTTTTTGTTCCAGCCGTCGCAAACGTACGTCCGCGGATAGATCCGCTCCTCTCAATCTTCAAAACTGCGTGTAGAAAAACCCAACTACTCGTTGCCAGGGGGTATAATTTTACTTTACTTTTAATGGCTATTTTACAACCTCATGAGTTTAGATGCCCTACTCATATTAATTAAACAAATGTTAACATATTCTTCCAACTATCCTTCGCCTTTACTCGCTAGTTAGTAACACCAAGAATGCGCAGAGATTCTTCGGATGATATTGCTCGAATTTGATTCGCCTAGCTATGTCTATGTCGGAATACAAATAATACAACTCGTGGTTCCAATGACGTCGGTACTCGCCGTGCTCGTTAATAAGACCACATATTTTACGGAGAATTTTTCTCTCGAATACTCCCAGTAGTTTTCCATCCAGTCCAGGTCAGGTAAAATGACAGTCTGGTATAACTGAACTTTTGTTTGTGGAGAGAAGGTTTGGTTACAAAAACAGCTTGCTGTGCCAAAATTAGCATATATTTGCGAGAACACTTCACCTATTTAACTCCAGGCTGACGTTGTTGTTCTTTTTCACGACGGATCCAAGGTAGATAAATTCATCTACCTCATTTTTCATCATAAATTCATCTATTTGTCCACTCTTAGACACCATAAACTTTGTCTTGCCTTCATAAACAGCAATACCCACCTTCGTCCATTCCTTTTCGATTCTTGAAAATACTGCAGACACCTCCCTCAGATTGGTCTGGTGAGGTTTTTCCCCACCTTCACTGCTGATTTGGTGTTGGTCAGCGTCATACTACAGAGGCGAATCAATATTCCCGGTATCCCAAGTTCAGACATAGCTTCGTACTAATTTTCCCCGTATGGGACTATCGAAAGCAGCTTTGTACTCCACATACAGATGGTATGTGTGTTTGAAATATTGGTCAGTCGTTGATCAGTTGGTATTGATCTTCAACAATTGGCTTAAGTCCTTCACATAAATCGCTAGATAAGACCTTATACGTGCTGGCTAAAAGACTGCTGCCGCGATAATTGTAACATACACAATGATTGCCCTTTTTAATACAGGACATAGTATACTGAGACTCCAATCGTACATACAGTCCCTGGCCACCTCCCTTAAAAAGCTCAGCGGGTAGCCCATCCGCACTCGCCGGTTTGTTATTCTTCCAGCATCTTCCACAATCAATGTATCATGGTCTTCACTGGATGATTATAAGTGAAGTAGGGCTGAGAATTGTTCTCTCCACATTTTAAGCACACACAGCTTATCTTTCACCAGATTGTCATTCTCGTCCTTGCAGGAGGGCGACCCATTATTCGGTCCGTTGTTCGATCTTTCTACCCTCTGGAAAAATTTTCGAGATTCAATAGTTATCCTGCCCATTTCGGTATTTTCACTCTCTCTCTCTCTATCTGCTCCCACTGCCCCTTTTTCTGCCTAAACAGTTTTTTCCTCCCTCCTCAGCCTTTTGTAACACTCCTTCGCAGCACGCGTTCTATCCGACTGTTTCGTAGCCGTATGTACAGCGTATTTTTCTTCAGTTGCAATGCGACATTCTTCGTCGTACCATGGCTTATCTTATTGCGTTTTTTGATAGCCAAGTTCGGTTGGTGATGTGCTTCCACTGCGCTTCTACGTCCTTGGGAGGGGAAGTATTCTGGTATTTGCAGATTGTCAATATCCAGCATTTCTCGTGTTCGGCTTCGTACGTTTTCCACCCTGCTCGATCTTGTGCAAACTTTTGCAGCAACGCTGTAATGAACTAAGTCGATATTGCCACCTCGATTCACACGTACATCCATTACACAGGAAGAATACCTGCGTTCTATTAGCAAGGGATCAATCTAGTTCTTCGTTCTCTGATCAGGAGATATCCAAATCACCTCATGTATATCCTTATGTTGGAGTCGTGTGCTACTATCGTATCTACCATATTCTTTGCAGCGGCGAAGTCTATTAGTCTCATTCTAGTATCGTGTAGACTGAAAGAGTCAATCGTCCTGTACAGTGCTATAACATTCCAGGTATATATCCCTAAGTCTTGGTCCTTGCAACGACTCTCAACGGGTTTGTTTGATTATTGTTCAACCCACATGGTGTGTAAAAGCGAAACCAAAATTTACAACTCAGAGCACGAGCTCAAAACAAAAGCAAAACACTGGCGTCTGTTCATTTTATATATTTCCGCACGTGCTCTTTCCTCTCAAACGATTAACACGAGGGGTTCGCGAACAGCATGCGGGACGTAAAAATCAAATATTATATAGACGAATATGAGAAAAGGGTTGCAAATAGTGAATATGTATAGAAGATCGAATTTATTTGACATATGGTAAACCCTTTGTTTTCAATATGGAAATCGCAAAATGAAATGCAAAAGGCACATAATTTTTGTCATCAAAAATAGGCTTTTACAAAACCGTGTCTTCAGTCTTTTTGATACACACATATTTGTATATTACCTAGAATCTGTTAAATATTTGTCATCAGGTCATGGAATCAATTTCTCCTTTGAAACCTCCTTTTAATTAAGATCAGTTTTGCTTCATTTCTGCTTTTACTTCACTTCCGTACAAAAAATTAGGTTATTTTTGCGATTGCAAGATTCACTCTTGTTCATGAGGACATGGGTTCAGTCCCTGCTCTGAGCACCTTACATTTCTTTCGATAACGGTCACAGTGCTTAATGGCGACGACACTATCGAGTAATTAGCGATGAAAAATGTTCTCCAAAAACCGTTCGCAACCGGTGTAAAACTGTGGGTTCCAGAGAGTGTAATACTCGAAAGCGCACAGCTCACTGATTGCAAGGAGCTCAGCCCTTTCCCTTCATAGGATGTAAACGGAAAATATTTATTGTTTTAGATAAGGTTTACTTCCAAGATGTTATCTTTCTCCGAAAATTTCACATTTTTCATTTCACAATCGTGCTTTTTGGTACATTTTACTTTAAATACATTTGTAACTCTATATAATACATTTTACGTAGTTTTGGTAAACTGTCATAAGTTGCTGATGTTTTTCGTAATTTATGTATTTTGGGATACGTTTTATATATTTTATTTTATGTATTTTTTGATATACTTGATATACTTTTTGGTACATTTTATGTACTTTTGGTATATTTTATATACTTTTTATCTAGCCTTTATATTCTTTCTGTTAAACTTTAAGTACTTTGGTAGATATTATGTACCGTTTGGTAAATATTATGTACGGTCTGTATATTTTATGTACTTTTCGGTATATTTTATATTATTTTGTGATTTCGTTTGTAATATGTAATACGATACGTTTTCTTACTTTCTTGTCTTTTTGTGCATTTTCCGTATTTGCCACATATTCCATATTTATATTCTATTTTAGTTAATTCCTCTTTAGTTAATCATTTTTGAGGCGGGTGCAAGTAGTGAGTTGTTGTTTCACTGTTCATTTTCCGAACCAGCCCAAGAACGAGTGCGTTTTAATCATGGTTTAAGCCCCGTATTCAGTTCTTTCGAAATTTTCGTAAGAAATTTTGTCATTTAACCTTAGACGGAAAATTTTGTTGCGAAGAGTTTCCACCTATCTTTGAATTAACTTGCAATTATTTCATTTCTAATTCCTCTACGCGCTCCCTTTTATTTTTAACGCATGTGGTGTTACTTTTGGTTGTTAAAACTATCGAAATGTCAAAATTCCGGTCCCAAACAATTATCAAACAATTGTTTTCGTACGAAATAACTGGGCGTAACAACACTGTAATTGAGTTTGCCTACGAAATTTTCGCAAAGAGCTGAGTACCAAGCAAATGAAAGGTGAGCGAAACTTTCGGTTAATGGAATTTTCAACGAATTTTCATAAAAACTGAATACTGGGCTTTAATTGAAAGTGTTTGTAAGTGCTACCGAGCGCGTACGTTGCATATAACTAAAGCCCCGTATTCAGTTCTTGTGAAATTTTCGTAAGAAATGCCATTTATCTCTAAATTTTGCCAAATTTCATAAAGATTGGTTCGGTTTTGCGGGAGTTATCTTGCCGAACAACCAGCCGGCCGCATACCTTATGTTGGTAGCATGGCAAAATCACCCTTGTCTTAATTGAATCGTTTATTTCAGAAACCACCTAAGTGCGCTTTTTTCAACTTTCAACTGTACAGGAAAACTAAAAAAAAACTGTTTTGCAGCTTAAGTATAGGCCTAGTCATCTTCAAACTTTTCTTCACCAAATCAAAAATATGCTATTGGGATAATATATCTTTTTAAATTTTGTTTTTCCTTGAACTTTTTGAGTTATAAATTTTTGAAAAAATTGCACTTATGTGGTTTCTGCAACAAGTGAGTGTGTCCAAAGTGATTTTTTAAAAGTTATTATTGAAATTGAGTCAAACCATTAATTTTTATCTGTTTTGGTATCAAAGGCAAGTAACAGACACACTTATGTATGAAAAAGAGTGGTTTACTAGGCATAAATGGAAAAAAAACAAGTAGACTACACGCTACAGTATGTCTATATACAAATATCTGGCCTTATTCACTTGTAAGTCAAGGCCAGTCTTCTGGTAACTCCTGGTCAGTTGTTGGCCATTGGATGATAGTATCATAGAAGGCTTCATACCTAACAGTGTATGCCATCAACTTTTTTATATGGTCTATCTTCTTTTTGTTGATTGGGACCTAAATGTAAAATATAAACGTTTAAAATGACCTTGGTAAAATAAAAGTAAACATACCTTTCCCAAAGGATAAATTTTCTCTGTTGGTAGTTACGGAGGGCTGGCAGTTTTTAGCAATGTGAAGGTAGATGTTGTTATTCCTCCAATGAGTTAGTATAACTCCACGCCTACCCTTGGGATTAGGTTCATCATCTGAACTATCCGACATGGCTCAAGATCTATATAATATAATAATAAACAACGAAATAACACCTAATTTTCACCGAAAATTCACGAAAACTAACCACTCAGTGTCTCTTTCACTCAATCTTTCAATCAAACAAAACAGCGAGTCACAAAACATGTGATGTCAGCGAGACAAGACAGCGAGTCACAAAACAAGGCCGCAGATGGCGACCGCGCTTGGGTTCTTTCTGAAATAAACGGATTATTTTCAAGGCTGCCAAATAGCATTGCTTATATGGAACATAGGTTTATCTCTGCACTAAAAGATGTATTTACCTTTAAATTATACAGTACCACCAAAAACACATTTTTCGATATTTTTCTGAAATAATTGGTGACTCACATTTGATGACATGAAGCCTATTACCTAATTTCATTAAGATCAGAAGTAGTTCACGTGAGTTATCGCATTGACAACCCGGACGACCACCAAACTTTATTATGGGAGGTACCAGAATGGGAAATATAATAATACTCTACTTCTGCAGTTAAGTAGACATTTACAGATTATTAACCAATGTTTGAGTTGAAGCTAATCACATCTACCAGAAAAAAGATTTAGATTTTGCACTAAATGTGTCGAATTGAATGGGAGGTACCAGAAAGGGCGGGGCCAAAACGACCATTTTCAATCCCAACCTAAGTTTGGATAAATAATAGTCACTAACAAATTATCATTGTAATCGGCAAAGATTTACGGGAGTTATCTGGTCGAACAGCCAGCTGACCGATCAACTTTTGTATTGGAGGTACCAAAATGGGCGTGGCAAATCACACTTGTCTTAATCGGTGACTGGGGTTTGATTACATGAAGCCTAATACCCAATTTGATTAAGATCGGAAGTGTTTCACGCAACTTATCGCATTGACAACACGGACGACCAACAACGATTTTGTATGGAAGGTATCATAATGGGCGTGGTGACCTCACTCATTTTCTCCAGTAAAGTAGATATTTACAAATTATTAACCAATGTTTGAGTTGAAGCTAATCACTTCTACCAGAAAAAGGTTTTAGAAGAAACATGATTTCGTACTAAATGTATCGATTTGTATAGGAGGTACCAGAAGGGGCGTGGTCAAACGCCCATTTCCAATCCCAAACTAACTTTGGACAAATAATAGTCACTGACAAAGTTTTGCTATGATCGATAAAGATTTAAGGCAGTTGTCGTGTTGACCAGCCAGCCAGGCAGGCAAACAGACGGACAAGGCTCAATCGTCTTAAAAAGTCCCAAAACTAATTACTTCCAAAGATACTGAGGGTCTACTTATAATATGGCTCCTTCCATGCGTTACATTTTCCCCTATTAAATGACATATACCACCATCCCTATGGGTGAGGGTATAAAAACTCGTGGCATCGTAGCGCACCTAAAAAGCAAGCGATTAGACGCATCAAAACATATTTATCTAGTGTTCATTCTTTTAAATCGTGTTACATAATCAGAACGAATGAATGGATGGATACATATAGGATGATACAAAACAATGTACATACTATATTTAAAGTCAGAAAAAAATCTCTTCAGCCTGTTATTTAAAGAAATTTTCCTTGTTAACGCATACTTCCATATTTGAGTTGACAACACTGGCTCAGAAATGATATGCTTATATTGTCGCAGTTAGACCGCAGTTTATGTATATGTATTTGAAATGACTGAACCTTTAAATTGGATCAATCTGTCACATCGGGCTAGTTGGTCATATTGGCACAGATTTTGAACCGATGAGAACCAATAACATCGACGACGGCGTGAGCTTCAAAAACTTTTTGGTGACTACGACGCGTCGAAAAATTTTCGATCGGTTTCCGTCTGTCAAACAGTTAATTTTTTTTGTGTATGTTTTTATGATGGTTGCATTTTTTGGTAATCAGCAGGGTTCTATCAAATTTTGCTCCAGTTTAAAAAGAGGTTAAAAGTTAAACTTCAGTTTTTACATATTAAAGGTCGTGTTTATAGGAACACTTAACACGGTTCGGCAACACTTAACTCGTATTGAATTCAATGTATGATGGATACGCTTAAGGAGGATTTACACGATATGTAGTTTACATATTGCATGTCTCTTTTTTGATCCGTCTGTTTTTCGTATGCCTGTCAAAACTATTAAAAAACACGGCTTTTAATTTGTTGTGTTTAAACGTTCACGTGTAAACCATATGGCATAACCTCTGCTTGTCATTAACAGCTGATGGTGTCATGTCACAAAACAGAATATAACACTCATTAATTTTTTTATTTAGAATTGTTAATAAATTACTTACCTTTCCTTGTTGTTTATCCATTTTAATTTAATTTTACCACTCCTTGAAATTGTTCTCCTTCCACAATTCGCTTTGTTGTTTATCAAAAACCAGCTGATGCGATACGGTTTTACATACAAAAATAGAACACGGCCTATTTCAAAAATTGTCATATGTATTGCATGATGCATTGCTCATATTGCATGCTTGACAGCGTTCACACGACATGCATACATTTTTCATTTGCAAAATTGACATGCGATATGTAAAATACATGCCGTGTAAAAGATGCTGTAATAGTTTCGATTCGTGATAATAATGAGTCTATTCGTGGGGATCTAAATAATATGATTGGAGTTAATATTAATTCAAACGTCGTTATAAATGAGGTATTTGATCGACTCTTGTACACAGGAACCGATTGTGAGAAGCTCTCCCCTTAACCTCTTCATGGGATACAATGTGAAACCAAATTTGAAGAGCATTCCTAAAGCCCCTTAGTCTAGAGTATATATATAGATGTAAAGGATCTTGACTGGTGTTAGGAACAACGTAATATCGGAATGGTACAAAAATGTGGCCAAAACTAGTTCATGAAATGTGTTCTGCACTTTACTTTCTATGGTAACTGGACCGTTTTAAATATTTGGCGTTTCATCGAAAGTGAATTGCCGATCACTCAAAAATATTCTTGTTTAATATTTAATTAATAGTTAATTATTTCGAAACTCTTTTTGTCTTCAGATCGGAGCCCAAAGAACTACTATCCGACGAACAAGTGGAGAATCTATTACTTAGCCATTCGGTAGATGAAAATGGAACTATAATCGTGGAGGAGCTTAAATCGCCGCTGCAGCAGCCAAACAAATTTGGATTTTCTACGCTTGGTTTAGTTTAAGAATATTTATTTTGTTACTATATTATTAATATTACACAATTTCATTTAAGCTTTGGTTTTGTTTATATTTTTGTTAAAATAAAATATTTGAAAACACATATCAAATTATCGCTTAAAATTGGGAAATTTTAAAATAATCTTTATGTTCGTTCATACATATCTCAATTTGTTTGAGAAATTTTAAACATGATTTCCGTTTCTCAGAATTATAGATAAAGTTTTACCACAAATATAACTTCAGTTTACCCACAAATATAACTTCATTCAAACACAACCTGAATTTGTGATATTGTATATGTTTAAATCAAGTATTTAATTATTTTTTTTAACTAATGCGTGGGTGTTTTAAAAAACCTATTTAGTCTAACAAAGCATTCGATATAGTTATTTACATTTTTAATGTGGTCTCTCGCTGTTTCCATTAAAATAAAACATTTAAATCGGTTGTCTAAACTTAAATTTTCTCAATGATAATTGTTTATTTTTGAAATAGCCTTCTAGCACTGGCTGAACCATAGAGTAAATATGGTATAGAGGAACCTTTTCTTTCATTACATTTACGATATTTGTTGTGGTTGTATATGGACATTGCATGTTGCTTTGATAGTAGAAGATATAGGCATTAGTATAACACATCCAACAAGACAACAACAACGGTATTTCGTGTTTGGATATTAAAATAGTTGTGTTAAATACAACACAGATGTATACTAACAATAAAAGATATCAAAAAATTGCAAAATACATTAAAAATTTGCAGTTCTCCACCAAAACGACGTAACAAAATTAAGTCAATATTTTTTGTAACTTTACGTGGTGTAAATCATTTTGCGCCGAATAACGCCGAATAGTGTGAAATGAAACGTCAGATGAGACTCTATACCAGGGGTGGGCACCGGTTTGAAACAAAGGGCCAAATTTACAGTTTTCATACATGTCAAAGGGCCACACAGGATATTTGTTAAATCTTAACACATTTATATGAACTTATTAAATTTTTATTAAAACAACCTTTAAATGACATATTTATAGATAAAAAATTAATTTTATTGTATTTAAAATTCATGGTTATTACATAGCCGCTAAGCGCTATACATAAAAATATATACATAAAAATCAAAACACATAAAATAGTAGTTCATTTTGAAAGTTTAAAAAAAAAAAGAGTTTTGAGTGGCATACATTTTAAGTCGTTTTTGCCTGCAAAGTACTTTTAATGAATATTTCTTTTAATGAATTCTCCTTCTCCATACGGACGTTTGGCACGAGCAATATTCCAAGCTATTAAAAAACTAGCCTCATTTGTTTTCTCACTCTCGTTAGTAAAACTAGTCAGCATCTTCTGCTGCTTTTGAAGTTGTATTTTTAACGATGTTAGCTTTTCTTCTCGAAGATTTGACTTTAAAGGATATTCACGAGCAAACTGAGAGTGATTGATTTGATAATGTCTGCGTATGTTGTATAATTTATTATTTGCAATGGTTATTTTGCAAATTAAGCATATTGACTTTTCCTCAAAATTAATAAAACCAAAGTTGTGAGTCCACTCGGGTTGAAAATTTCTGTTCTCTTCTTCATATTTTCGCTTTTTTCTATTCTCCGACATGCTAAAATGTGTAAAATATTATTTCCAAACTGTTGTTAACTTATTAAAAACAAAATCTAACCTGTTTTAATTTTAGACTTGAAACGTAAGAAATGATTGAATGCTGTAATATGTATTTGAATTAAAAAAGTTATTTAGATTATACACAAAATACGATTTTCTGAACAACATTCATCAATATTGTCCTACAAAGCACTGATTGCGATCCTAACAATGACAGAGCAAAGTTACTGTTTCAAACGCAACCAAAATTACTCCACCCTCGCACTTGTTCGACAATGAACATAAATGAACTTTATCGAAAAAAACAAAAAACAAAAACTTCAAAAAACAAAAAACATCAGCCTTACAACGCACGTCGCGGATCAGGTTGTAAGTAATTTTGTTCTAAAAACAAATGTTCGATAGAAATAATAAATACATACAAAAACCATGAAGCAACAAACACAGATGGCGCATTGCATGACTAAGAACCAATTGAATGCTGTTGTTGTTTTTTTTTACAGACAACATGTTGGCATTAAAGTAGCCGTTACGAAGCCGTTATCCGTCTAATAAAAAAGATATGTAGAGAGCCTCTTGTCTTTGCGAGGGTTTGTCTTTGATTTTTGTTGTTTTTGTTATGTTAAAGAGAGCCTTTTGTCTTTGCGAGGGTTTGTCTTTGATTTTTGTTGTTTTTGTTATGTTAAACATCATTAGAACTGTTACTGTTAAACATCATTAGAATATATTGTGCGATAGAAATAAACTTAAATTAAAAGCGGGGGCCGCACAAAACCAGACGAAGGGCCGCATGCGGCCCTCAGGGCCGCATTTGCCCACCTTTGCTCTATACCATCTCTACAATCCTCTATACCATATTTACTCTATGTGCTGAACTAGTACAGATGGTGTCATAAGAACCATATATTAATATTACACGAGATGCTCCAACTCGCTCTTAATTTTTTGACTGCAGGGAATCGAACGTCTGGAAGTTGCAAATTTTACATTTAAGGATGTTGTTCTATAAGTCGTGAATCAGTCACTTCACGTTACTTTTGTCGTTTTGCTAGTTTATAAAAAGTTACAGATGTTCGGTGACTAACTGCGTTAAGTTACGTTATTTAAGTTTACAAAACGCAGCGCAACGTTTTTGATCACTTCAGCTGTCAAATTCAACCCGCACAGTTACTCGCGTTAGTTGAAGATTTTACAAATTTAAAGAAAAATGTCGATCGCGGATGGGTAGACGGAAATATTTTGCATTTCATTGCTTATAAGTAGTTGCCAATTTTTACTGAAATGCAATCGACGGGCAGAGCTCAAATTTTTTTTAAAAATAATTCAAAATTATATTTTTTACTTCACTGAAATTTTTATTTACAATAATTCACTGAAAATGTTATTTACAATAATAAATAAAAAAGTTCAAATAAATAATGGGTTTCAAATCTATTATAATTATATTTAAAAAATTATAGACATCGGTTGATGTTGACATTATTAAACAAAAGAACCAAAACATTTTAAATACGATAAAGGTCCGTGTTTATTAAAAGACAACTAGTTTGATTAGATTGGAAAATTTATTATATTATTATATTATATTATATATGTTAACACCAAAAATGTTTGGTGGGTCAATAACCAATAATGCTGACGCTGTTAAGCGTGCCACAATTGGAGCAACGATCGCAGACGTTGTGCCATAAGTAATATCAAACAATGCTGACGCTGTTAAGCGTGCCACAATTAAAACAACGACCCCAGAGGTAATTTACGTTATGCCAGCAGTCAACGCGACGGTGCACATTTTGCGACGTCATCATTAGTTGGTAAGGTAGTTATCATTAAGAATTTTGTAATTAATTTAAGTCAGTTCATTTTGAATCATTAAATAAAGAAGTCGCTCCTCTAAGCAGCGCAATACAGGAATAAACTTGAATCTTGTTAATTGGCGCCCAACTAAATCAAGTACCCGAACAGGCTACAAGTGCAACTAAATCAAGTACCCGAACAGGCTACAAGTGCAACTAAATCAAGTACCCGAACAGGCTACAAGTGCAACTAAATCAAGTACCCGAACAGGCTACAAGTGCAACTAAATCAAGTACCCGAACAGGCTACAAGTGCAACTAAATCAAGTACCCGAACAGGCTACAAGTGCAACTAAATCAAGTACCCGAACAGGCTACAAATTCAACACAATCAGCAGGAAGAGACCGTAGGACCTTCAACTGAGAGCAGCTGTGAAAAATTGACCCCTGAGTACCAACAAAGAAAAAGGATTCTGTCGACCTTCCGGCTCCCAGTATGCTAGCAATTATTTTAGTGTGAGTATAGTGATAAGTGACTAGAAGCCACTACGAATCCTACGGGACCCTCTAGCGGCAGTAAGAAAATTGTAAAACCAATCCTGTGTAGTTTAAACATAATAAATAAGTGATTAAAAATAAAATATTCAAAATATAAAAGAAAAGAAAAATATAAAATGGCAAACCCAAGCAATTTAGTGAGACCCCCTATCCAACTAATCAAATTGTAAAGTATTTCAATTCTCATGAAATAGTCAATGAATCACAAGTATCAACTCTTAAATACAAAATAAAATTATTAAAAGAAGAACTTTTAAGTATTCAATATGCCATCCACTGGGCAAAAGCTGGAATAGTAAACTCATTCATTCTCACAAACAACGAAATAAATATTGTTAAACAAATTTTTGAAAAGGAAGCCATCCCTTATATTAATTTAGAAGAAGCATTCGAGTTCTCTGAAGTTAAAATAGCCTCCAGCAATAGTCATCTTATTTATATTGTTACCATACCAACTACCGATGTAAATTCATGTAATAAATTAATAGTTAAACCTACTAAATTTGGAAAATACGTTAATAAGATTCTGTATAACGAAGTATTGTTATGTAACAACTCAACTTTTGGCATAAAGTACCCCTGTAAATCATACAATAAATTAACCATCTGTAATAGTATTAATGTTGAAAATATAAATAATGATACCTGCCTAACAAATTTACTGAGAAGTCACACTTCAAATTGCACATTAATAGACAATGCCGACATACCCACTGTTGAAGAAATTGTTCCTGGAATACTCCTACTAAATCAAATCAACGAAACTATTCATATTAACGAAGAACCACGGGATCTGACCGGAACCTACATTCTGCAGTACCATAATGCATCAATAGTTGTCAAAGACAAAACATATAACTATTTCCAAATGATGGATGTTCAACCTTTACCACCTATTTTACAGCCTAGATTACCTGGATCAACGATTGAGAAAACGCTTACCTTACAATCAGTAAAAGAACTTCACCTCAAGAATACCGAAGAAATCGGCCTCCTAGATGTCAAGAACAGATGGACTTCAGGAATTAATTTTGGATTATCCACCATTATCATACTATTCGTAGTGATGCTTGTGAGAGGAAGAAATCAAACAAGCAAAGAAATTGTAACCACTATACCAGCAGTACACCTCTCACTCCCTGAAGTTGCCACCACAAATTTTATGGAATCGCAACAGACCCCAAGATTGTCCCAAATACCATATTTCTAAAATGTCACGATCGAGGACGCTCATAATTAAAAGGGGAGGTGTTAACACCAAAAATGTTTGGTGGGTCAATAACCAATAATGCTGACGCTGTTAAGCGTGCCATAATTGGAGCAACGATCGCAGACGTTGTGCCATAAGTAATATCAAACAATGCTGACGCTGTTAAGCGTGCCACAATTAAAACAACGACCCCAGAGGTAATTTACGTTATGCCAGCAGTCAACGCGACGGTGCACATTTTGCGACGTCATCATTAGTTGGTAAGGTAGTTATCATTAAGAATTTTGTAATTAATTTAAGTCAGTTCATTTTGAATCATTAAATAAAGAAGTCGCTCCTCTAAGCAGCGCAATACAGGAATAAACTTGAATCTTGTTAATTTATATTATACCCAAAATAACATAGGGTTTTTACACATTTTATGTGAACATTGTTGGTATTTGCAGTGTTATAAATAATAGCAATCTTAAGATGTGTTAATCTGTTGAAATAGAGCTACATTTTTTAATCTTTCTCATTGTCCGCATTTTACACAACATAACTTTTTCTAATCTATAATTTTTGAATTTTAGTTGGGCAACTCTATAAACCACAAATGTCAGTGACAGCTTTCGCGCGAAGTGATGTATAAACTACAATTTTTTGACTTTGACTTTCGTGTTGGCTTTTGCGTTTACGTTCATTTTCGGGACTTTTGGAATAAAACCCTAAGAGAAGATTTCTGTCACCGAGGTTTGAGAAACAAATCATAAATATATGAACATCGTGAATAGACAAACTTAAAAATTTAAGATTTTATTCGATGTCAAAACAGAGGTTCGATTACTGTCGGAAGCAGCATAAAGTGAAACGTCAGATGAGAGAGTTGGAGCATCTCGTTTATGTTAATCTATGATAAGAGCCATAAATAAAGAAAATTATAGATAAAGCCCGACCATTGCCAACTTTTTCACTAGGTGTTGTCACTTTCACTGAAGTTGCCCATAATTCTCGCTGACGTTTATTCAAAAGTGTGGAAATTTTTTGTGAAAAAATGTAAACAAGGAAATGTGTTAATTTTTTGTAGTAGTATAAAAAACGGTGTTAGTGGACGGTATTAGACTTATGAAGTGGCGAAAACTCGTAAGCCCGGACAAAGTCTGTACATGCAAGAACGCGCTTTTATTTAAACACTTCCACCGCCCAAAACTGTAGCAACTTCTTGTGGTCGCAGGTGACAAAACCGTTTAAGAATCTGAGGACTCTCAACCAAGAATGGTTACTAAACCGGAGGAAGAACAACTTTATAAGGCCATAGTCGATGACATGTCTTTACAATTTGATGGCTATCAGAAATTAGATTTAAAGTTGCGTGTTGTACTCTTGTTTTGAAATAATGTTTCGTAGGAAAGGATTTTTAAAAACTTTAAATATCATATTTTTTCGTGTTTCTGAACAAAAATATTCCCTTTATTGATTCCAATGACACCTAGAATATTATCCTTTACACTAAAAATTCGCCAACACTTAATTTTATTTTTAGCGTATATGGATTTACTTTGTTAAAATAAATAAAATAAGTGTCAAAATTCGGGTCCTAAACAATTATCAAACAATTGTTTTCGTACGAAATAACTTTGGCATAACAACCCTGTAATTGGTTTTACTCATGAAATGTTCACAAAGAGCTGAATACGAAATTGTCGGCTCACGAAATTTTCATTGTTTTTTATATACGTACTTCTTACGGGAAAGAAATTTCATAAGAACTAAATACAGGACTTTAGGAAGATTAAAAATGCCAAATTCCATAAGAAAAAACACTATTGGTCTTCATGAAAGCTCGAAAGAACCTCGTAAACTCGAAAACATCGTAAACTTGCACAGCAAACGTCAAAACAAACAAATTTCCCATACAAAGCGACTTGCACAAAAGTCGAAAGTTTTCGAGGCAAATCTGCTGAGCAAACCTGGAAAAAGAAACGTGAAAACTTTTGACATTTCAATGTCAATATTTTTGTATTGAAAAAAAGAGAGGGTTTTTGATTTATGTGAAAAATATAAAATAATGGAATAGGTAAAGCGTATACATATGTAAATATATGTATGTGTATGTATATTTACTTTATCAGCCTTTCTTTTACAATTGCTGCATAGGTACACTGAGCAACTTTATTTGGTGCCTCATGAAACGCTTCGAGGCAAACTTACGCTGAGCAAAAGTTCTAAGTTTTCTTGTTTGCATGAATACCACTACTGTTAATCCCGATAATGTTATAATCCATTTGTTTGTAAAGGCTGTATTATATCCTATACGGTGTTTACACACAATAGGATTATGGCAATCATAGACCAATACATACATAGATACATTTATTCTCTCGTCTGACGTTTCATTTCGCACTCTTCGTAGTAGGTTCGTGGAAATGAGAGCAATTAAATTTAAAATTAACTTACACCAGGTGGAGTTACAAAATATGTTCACTTAACTTTTTCATGTTGTTTTGGTGTAGAACTGAAAAATTTAAAAGTATTTTGCACTTTTTTGTTGACTTTTGTCGTTGGTATACATTTGTATTGTATTTAACACAACTAATTTGCCACAAAAACACGAAATACGGTTGTTTTTCCTTTGTTGAACGTTGTTTACTATTGCCTCTATCTGGTATTATTGAACCATTGTTTTCCAAAATCCAATGTTTACTTTCCATCGTACCTATGACGATTAATTTATAGAGCGAATAAAATTATCTATGTATGTATTGGTCTATTACATAGAGTAAATCCATAGACTATATCTTGTAGAGAAAATATTTGGCTCATCTGACGTTTCCTTTCCCACTCTTCGTGATGCGGTCGGTGTGATAGAGAGATGTTTAACGAAAAGTGGCATACACCAGGTGGAATTACAATAATAACTTCTTGAATTAATTTATCATGTTATTTTCGTGAAAAACTGTGAAATTTCAATGTGTTTTAAACTTTTTTATTGACTGTTATTGTTAGCATACATTTGTGTTGTATTTAACACAATAATTTTAACACACAAAACGAAATGCCGTTGTTATTTTGTTCGTTGTTTTGAACCATTGCCTCTATCTGGTATTAGTAAAGCAATTCTTTTCAACATCAAACGTAGATATCACACCAGACCAAATGTCATAAATTTGGTGGGAGAACTATTAGATCTACTATAAGTATTAATCTATGGTATATCATGGCAATATTAAAATACCAGGTGAGAATTTTGTATCGAAATTGGCATTTGTAATCCTTGTACTACTCTAATAATCTCCATCTATGTAAACACCTTGTTATGTATAGTTAGGTCTTGTAAAACCACCCACGTATTATACTTAATTATCTTTTTGTCACTATAATTCAGCAGATATTGATTTATTTTTATTGTAGACATAGAAACAAAGGCTAAAATCAAGATTATTTATTTTTTAAGAGAAAAACAAAAGGCTATAACTACATATATTATATTAAGAGAATTTCATTGTGACTTAGAGTTTTATCGAAATATTTCAAGAGATGAGAAACTATTGATATTAAAATATTTAAATGAAAAAACCTAAAGAGTTTGTTAGTGAAATTTAAATAAGTTATTACAACTGAAGAAAATGTACGAAATATTTAAAAGAAGAAAACAAAAACAAAAAAATTTCTTAAAAATGCAACAATTATTAATATGTATTGATAATTAGTAGAAGAAAAAAAACCAAACTGAATTAAATTATATTATTCGATTATCAAATAAATGAGAAACAATTCAAAAATTATACAAATTACATAAAACTTCATTTCCGTACTCAATTTAAAATTTAGTTCAACCCGTCCATAGGGCAAATTTTAATTTCGTTTGACACATTGTTATTTACAAACAAAACAATTGTTAACTTTCATTGTGGTAAGAGAGTTTTTCACAAAATATTTTCGAAACAATATTACAGCCAAAAATCCGTCTTTGTTTCCAGAACTTTTCATATGCGCTTCACTCTAAATTATTTGTTGAAAATTATGATCAAAATAGTTGTAAACTTTTGTTTAATTTTTTGCTGATGTGTAATATTAAGCTAATTATTCAAACATAAAATGTTGAATTTTAAGCAAAAATGAGATATGAGTCCCGTATTCAGTTTTTTCCGAAATTTTTGCAATAAATTTTGTCATTTATCTTTAAAAGAAAAATTTGGTTGCAAAGAGTTACCACATTTCTTTTATTTACCTTGCAAATGTTTCATTTATAATTCCTCTCTGCGCTCGATTTTATTTTTAACGCATGTCGTGTTGGTTTTAGTTGTTAAAATTATCAAAATGTCAAAATTCCGGTCCCAAACAATTATCAGACAATTGTTTTCGTACGAAATAACTTTCGCGTAACAACCCTGCAATTGACTTTGCCCACGAAATTTTCACAAGGAGCTGAGTACCAAGCAAATGAAAAGTGAGCGAAATTTCCGACTCATAAAATTGGCAACGAAAATTTAGTAAAAACTGAATTCCAGGCTTTACAATAACTCAAGGCTGATCTAGTAGAGGTTGACGCAATAGAACAGCTAATTTAGCTTTCTTATGACCCTATCTATCAAATTCAGTATATTTGAATTTAATTTGACAGTTGGAGTCACAGGACTAAAACAAAATCCTACTGCGTTAACCTCTACTAGATCAGCCTTGCATAAACTGCAATGCCTGTTCCGCGTACAACAAAAATTGCTTCAAAAACGATGTACAAGTAGACAGTCAAAATTTCTCTTCACTCAAATGCCAACAAACAAAACGAGTGAAACCCTAGTACTTCTCTACTCTCTCTCTTACTCTCTTCATTGAATATTTCAATACACGACCAGCTTTTTGATAGTGTTATTGTAAATAACTATACAAATTCCAACCATGTTGAAGTAAAGTAACATTAACTATGCAAAAAGTATGAAATAATTAAGATATGACGCGAGATAGAAATGCTTTTGAGTGAATTTCTGGCAGTTTTTGGTACTCTTTTACCAGGGTTGCCAAATTGCGCATATTTGTCTAATGTCTAATTCTAATTCTTATGTCTAATTCTTGATCGTCTTTGTCAGCGATACACAAAATGTGTCATGCTAGAATTATCTATTAGGTAGTCGCATTAGCAATTCCGTGGTTAAGCTGTCAAAATTAGCCGAATAATGAAAAACACTATAAACACAAAATGTGAAAAATTATATACGCTTGTCTGACTTGATACAAAGTCTATGCTATTAAATTGAATTTGAATTTTGAAATGCATGGTAAAATTATCTATCAGGTAAACGCGTCAGCCCAGCTGATTTGTGTTCTCTTTGTTTGTTAATAAAATTCAAAGAATTTCAACCAAAATGGAATTTAATAGCATAGACTTTGTATCAAGTAAGACAATCTTATAAAAATTTTCACATTTTGTGTACATAGTGGTTTTGATTATTCAGCTAATTTTGACAGCTTAACGACGGAATTGCTAATGCGACTACCTAATAGATAATTCTACCATGATGAAATGTGTGGAAAACAATGTGCACGTGGTCAGTTGATTGCGATTCATTGGTTTGTGCAGACGACATTTTATTTATATTGCATGTATTTTAATTATGTATTATGATTATGTATTTTAAATTCATTAGTTTAAGTCAACTGAATTAAATTATTTATTTTTTTTAGAATTATTTTCTTACAAAAAATTGATTTTAAAAAATAAAAATAAAAACATAATAAATAGCATTCCGTTTTATTACAAAAACTTTGTTGAAAATTTCACATATTTGGTTAAAATTTATTTGTTCAAATTTTTTTGTTTAAAAATCAACAAGATAACAACAACAAAAAACGTGTGTAAATTTAAAAATTTTTAGTCCGCACTATCCCAGTAATATTCAACAATAAAAGTGTAGAGTGTTGTTTATTGTTTATTTATTTTCTGAATTGACATTCGTATAATAAGTACATACCGTAGACGAATTTAGTATAGACACATTAAATTTCTCAATAAAATAAGCGTCATAGGTATGGTTGCAAGTGAACATTGGATGGTGGAAAGCATGGGTTCAATAATACCAGACAGAGGCAATAGTACACAACGTCCAACAAAGAACAACATCAAACCTACGACGAATAGTGTGAAATGAAACGTCAGATGAGAGAATTAATTCGTCTATACAAAATTCCTCCATGTGTGGAATTACAAAAATTATTGACATACATTTTTCATGTCGTTTTGATGAATATCTGTGAAATTTAAACGTATTTTATTGTTATATTTTTCAGTTAGTATGTTTTTGTGTGTATTTACACAATAATTTTAACGTACAAAACGAAATGCCGTAGCTGTTTTCTTGTTGGTTGGATCCATTGCCTGTATCTGGTATTCTTAAAGCAATACTTTCAAAAAAGTCCATATACAGTCCATACACAAATGTATGCTAACAATAACTGTCAGTAAATCTCATACTAGAGAGAATATTTGGCTCATCTGACATTTCCTTTCACACTCTTCTTGATGCGGTCGGTGTGATAGAGAGATGTTTGACGAAAAGTGACATACACCAGGTGGAATTACAATAACTTATTGTTTTAATTTTTCATGTCGTTTTGGTGAAAAACTGAAATTTAAATGCGTTTTAAACTTTTTTATTGACAGTTATTGTTAGCATACATTTGTTTTGTATTTAACACAATAATTTTAACACAGAAAACGAAATGCCGTTGTTGTTATTTTGTTCGTTGTTTTAAACCATTGCCTCTATCTGGTATTAGTAAAGCAATTCTTTTCAACAATGAACATAAATATCACACCAGGCCAAATGTCATAAATTTGGTGAGAGAACTATTAGGTCTACAATAAATATTAGTCTATGGCCATAGGTATTATTGCAAGTGAACATTGGATGGTGGAAAGCATGGGTTCAATAATAACAGCTAGAGGCAATAGTACACAACGTCCAACAAAGGAACAACAACCGCATTTCGGGTTTTTGTGGCAAAATAGTTGTGTTAAATAAATACAAATGTATACAAAGGATAAAAGTCAACAAAAAGTGCAAAATACATTTAAATTTCACAGTTCTATACGAAAACGAAATGAAAAAGTCAAGTAAACATTACAAAAATTATTGACATACATTTTTCATGTTGTTTTGATGAATATCTGTCAAATTTAAACGTAATTTGGACATTTTTGTTATCTTTTTCTGTTAGTATATGGTTTAATCGCTTATCATAGAAATTACGTATCTTTCTCTATGGTGACGAAGCCAATGAAAGCATCGACTAATAGTTATAGTAGACTTAATAGTTCTCTCAGCAAATTTATGACATTTGGCCTGGTGTGATATGAGCGTTGGATGTTGAAAAGAATTACTTCTATAATACCAGATGGAGACAATGGTTCAAAACAACCAACAAAATAACAACAACGGCATTTCGTTTTGTGTGTTGAAATTATTGTGTTAAATACAACACAAATGTATGCTAACAATAACAGTCAATAAAAAAGTTTAAAACACATTTAAATTTCACAGTTTTTCACCAAAACGATATAAAAAATTAAAGCAAAAAGTTATTGTAATCCCACCTGGTGAGTGTCACTTTTCGTCAAATATCTCTCTATCACACCGACCGCACCACAAAGAGTGTGAAAGGAAACGTCAGATGAGTCAAATATTCTGCCTTGTAAGATTTAATTTATGGAAATAACTCCTACAAAAGAATAGCAGTAGAGGAAGGACATCTTATATTTAATAGCCGTGAAATGGAAAAATCATACTCTGAAATTGCTAAAAATTGCAAATATGAGCAAATCAGCTATACAAAAACTTAGAAATCAGTTCAAAAATAAAAAAAAAGAGTTGAAAATAAGCTGCAAAAAGGTCGTCCCCAAAAGTTATATATTACAGGAGGACTATAAAAGAAGTCATATGGAGTGTTTCTCGAGACACAGTTTGCAGGTGCATGAAAAGGTTGGGAACAATGACCGAACGAAACAAGCCTTTGGTTAGCAGAACAATTATAAACCAGTACATAAGTTTCAGTCGGGTGAACCGACTTAATCATACCCTCACCATACCGTGCCTCATCCATTGCGTGGGAGTTCTGTTAAAAAACGCCTATACTCAAAAGTGACCATATTCAACAGCTAAATATTATTGAATACCCAAAAGTTTCCCTCCCAATATTTATATGCGAGGTACAAAAATGGGCATGGCAAGTTGTTGCCAAAATTTTGGTTAGTACCAAATTTTATTAAGATCGGTTATGATTTATTGGAGATATCGAGTCGGCAAACCCCAAATACGCCCAACTTTTGTATGGGATGTACGAAACTGGGCGTGGCACAATAGTTAGTTATTAGTTACACAGTAACTTTTAGCAAAATGTTGCCTGAATTTTATTAAGATCGGTTGTTGTTTATGAGAATTATCGTGTCGATCAACCGGTCATCCGCCAACTTTTGTATGGGAGGTACCACAATGGGCGTGGCAAAATCACCCTTGTTTTAATCGGTGATTAGCTTTTGATAACGTGAAGCCTTTTACCTAATTTCATTAAGGTCGGAAGTGTTTCAGGCGATTTATCGGATTGACAATCCGGTTGAACACCCTGTTTTGCATGGGAGGTACCAGATTGGGCGTGACAATCTCGCCCATTTTCTCCAGTTAAGTAGGCATTTACAGATTATTAACCGGTGTGAGAGTTGAAGCTAATCACATCTACCAGAAGAAAGGTTTGAAAGAAATATGATTTTGTGCTAAATGTATCGATTTGTATGGGAGGTACCAGAAGGGGCGTGGTAAAAACGCCCATTTTCAATCCCAAACTCAATATTGGCAAATAATGGACACTGACAAAGTTTCATTGTCATCTGTAAAGATTTACGGCAGTTATCGTGTTGACCAGCCAGCCAGAGAGACAGACAGACAGACGGACATGGGTCAAACGTCTTAAAAAGTTCTAAAACGAATTTCGTCCAAAGATACTAGGGTCTAATTTGGTTCATTCTATGTGTTACATTTTTTTACGTTTTAAATGATATATACCCCCATCCTATGGTGAGGGTATAATTAGCGAATACATTTCGATAATGAATATAAAAGTAAGTCAAATGATTTTTGGGATAAAGTCATATATTTAATATTTTTAGATCAGACGGTTGCAGCTTAGTATAAAGAAACTAAATCCAAAGACCACACGAAAAAACTGTCAAGTACAGAGGTGGTGGTGTCAAGGTATTAGGCTGAATGTCTGAAGGCGGTGTTGGGGGTACATTAGTTATTTTATTTTACGACATTTTGAAAAATTATCGAATATTTTTTTTAAATTTCACCATCCGAAAACTGGATAACTAAACGAGTTATCGAAAAATGCTATAGAGGTTTCTGCGTGGCCGGGCTAAGGGATTTTCTCCTCTGGGGTAGGTTCAACATCGGCTTCGGCATAGTATTTTTGTGGTATAAAGCTTCCTGCGTGACCGATCTAAGGGATTTTCTCCTCTGGGGTAGGTCCAACACCGAAAGTACAAAAAATATTCGATAATTTTTCAGAAGTTCAACATTTTTTCCGAAACTTTGCATTTACCCCGATTTTGTTATTTTACGTTTTTGCTTAAAATAACATGTTTTATCTGACGCAACATTTTTTGTGTAATTTTTGGAAATTAAACCGTGTAATAGGCATAAGCCGGTTGAATAACTGCAAAGTGTTCGTGGTGTCTTCAGCGAACCACAGACTTGTCATTCATGAGCAATAAACATCAGCTATCGTTGATGTTTATTGTCGGTTTACCGCCACTCTTGATACCAAATAAGAATGTAATCGAAGTTGTTCGCAAAATTTTTTGGTAATATTTTTTCAAATTCGTCAGGCAGATAAAAAGTAATCGACCAAGCTCATGCTTATGAATGACAAGTCTGTGGTGCGCTTTATAGTATATAAGTGAACAAAAATAAATGTCATCCCTTTCCAGACATATTGTTTGAGAAATTTGAGAAATGTCTTATTTCGACTAGGGTACCTTGACTTTTACTGCTCACTGTATGTCCTTGTGGACAGTAATACTCTTTAGTTCTGGCAACACTGCAAATTCCAACTGCAACTAACTTTGCGTTTGTTTACCTTGCATATTTCTTGGTGTAGAACAAAATTGGAAAACAGCTGCTGTTAGCATTCAGAACTTTTTCTCCACAATTGTAAATGTTTACATTTACTTTTGGCATCTATTTACATACGCACATATAACAATGGATACCGACATAGAAAATGCTCTGATCGAAAAGAAAATCATATCGCCAGGAAAGACATTTGTGCCCTTAAAGTCTGGAACACGGGTAAGAAATTGAAGTCTGAGGAACAATTTACATTATGGAAGGAAGTGTACTAAAACTTACAATATTTTGTCTTACACCAGGTGAAATTTCATTTCCTAACAAAGAAATTAGATGGAACTTTATTGGATGATAGCCGTGAAATGGGTATTCCCATGGAATTGGTGTTGGGTAAGAAATTTAAGCTCGAGGTGTGGGAAGTGATAGTGCAGAAAATGGCCCTGCATGAAGTAGCCAAATTTACAGTGAACAAAAAGGTTAGTTAATTGGAATGGAGTGGTGGGGGGGTGGAACGGAGGCACTACGACCATTATATGCCCACAAGGAATAGCAAATTAAAAGCTCTTAGGACAAAATTGAGTTGGTGGTATGAGGATGACCTGAGACGAAAGTACCACCACATAAAAATCCCAGAATTATCGCATTATATACATACGTATGTGGACAATACTTTCTTAAAATGCTGTCACACGTGATTTTTTCTTGTGGGCATAAAATTATCAACAGTTCAGTCAGTTTAATTATATTGTTTAAATCTCCCGCAATATACATTCAGTTGGTGGCTCAATACCCGTTCATATCAAAAACTTTACGCAGTGTTGGGAAGAAGGTAGAAGAACGTCGCCACTGCTGTGGCATGACATTACAGAATGAGGGTTTGGGTTACAAGGACTTGGATGATCTACTAGCCAGCCCCTGTGACTTAGAGTTCACAATAGACCTATTCTCCATCGAAATGCCCGACGACTACAAGAAGGACTCCTGGCAGTTGTCAGACGAGGAGAGACTTAAAACTGCAATGAAACTAAAGGAAGAAGGTAATGAGTTATACAAACAAAAAGATTTTTCCCAAGCCGAGGAATGCTACAGACAAGCTGTGGGATTGTTAGAGCAACTAATGGTGAAGTAAGATCTTATTCAAAAAAAAAAAGGTGTTCCTATTTTAAAGTCACATCTTTTACAGAGAGAAACCTCATGATGTTGAATGGTTCGAATTGGCAAAACAAAAAGTTCCTCTCCTACTCAATTACGCACAATGTCGTCTTTTAGCCAATGATTATTATGGTGTTATCGAACATTGTACAGATGTTTTAAAATTAGATCCTGACAATGTTAAAGCTATATTTCGCAGAGCAAAAGCTCATTTTGGTGCATGGAATCCTCAAGAAGCACGCAAAGATTTTCGTAGAGCTGCTGAATTGGACCCTTCGCTGCACGCAGCTGTCAATAAAGAATTGAAAGCAATTGATAAGACACAGCATGAACGTGATCTTGAGGACAAGAAGCGATTGCAGTCTTTGTTTTAATTAATGTATCTACCTAAGTATTCACTACAGTCTGGCGTTCTCAGTAAATGTATGTAAATATATTAAAAAGAAAATATATGACAGTTGTATATGTTTTAAAATAAAATAGTTTTACCAGTATCCTATTCTTCCCGTTTTTGTTACTATTCTATCTTGTGTTTTTCAATCTTGGTGCATGGTTGGGAATACATCTATATCATTGTCCACCAAGGCAAATGAACATTTATACCTAAACAACTGATTAGATACCATGATTTCTGGAGTCAATAAATAAGTGATCCATTAAACAATCGCTACGCTACGGGTTTTGTTAAATAACAATTTAATTAAATTTATTTTAAATGATTTAACTAAAATTATATAATGTACAAACTCACAATTTACTCGAAACAAAAACACAAATATTCTACTCTGGCTTTGTTAAGAGCTCCATCGTTATGGCTCACCACATCTAACCATGTCTTCAACTAGAGTCTTCTCAAACGCATCGAGGTATGATGAGCGGAACCAGAAGTTAAGGCAGATGCCGCTCCTTCAGCTTCACCCCTTAGTTTATTGTCATCAGTGCGCCACACAAAAGGATCCAGACGATCTTCAACATCTAGGAAATTATTTATAGTCTCAAGACTTTCCAAATTGCCATTAAGCATTGAATTACAACGACTCAATTGCTCTGAGATCAAGCGAACCTTGGCAAACTGTTCCGCATAAGCGGCATAGGTCTTTTGCATGTCCACAAAAGAAGCAAACAGCGTTGTAATGGAGTTGCTAACGACCTTGGTGCGTTCCACCAAGTGTGATTGTTCCTGACCCACCAAAGTGGCGCACATATTGAGATGGGTTTGCATGCGTGTGCAAATGTTAAGCATATGCGGTTGTATTTCCAGGCGTTCCAAGAGTTCCGAATCTTTGGTAAATGTGGATGAGTTAATGGAATCCCGTAGAACGGGTAAAAATTGTGGAATATTTTGTAATTGTTGCAATTCTGTCTCAATTTCTTCATGGGCATCGTTTATGCCGGGTTTTACTATAACAATGCTGTGGCTTCCCACTGTAGACTGGGGTCGTTTTGGTTTAGCTCCTGTATTGGGACGTCTTAAAACTAAAGAGTTGCGATTTGCTGCAGTTGTCGTAATACTACTGCCGGATTTCCCTCTTATCTTGGGAGAGTCACCGATGGGCCTGTCTGTGGTATAAGAAACATAAGGCAAATCAGAACACACACTCAGCGGCGGTGACGATGGTCGACTCATCTCAGACGTGGTGGGAGATGGCATGGGATCATTTGACTGTTTCAATTTGCTGGTTGTGCTAGAGCTGTTGCTTGCTGCACTCCCCTGTCTTAGCATCGAACGTTTCTTTAAGGCTGCCGCTGAGGTAGCCTGTACCATAGCCGGAGGCCGACCGGTAGTTGCATTGGAATTAATGTGGTTCCTTGCGTGGTCGCCATCGAAAAGTTCACGGCCATCAGCCTCTGCTCTTTGTTGAGAATGCTCAGCACCCATTTGTAATGCTTTGATAAATGCTCAAAATTTCGTTGATAAGATATTGATTTTCTTCGCCGTTAAAACCAGCTGGATTCACCGTCTACGTTTTGGATTTCTCAATTAACAGATGCATTCACTATCTAAGACTCGCTCGCACATTTGGAACAGTTCATTAGCTTTTTAAACATTTTTATTTTCTTTTTGTTTTTAATTCTTCTGTATCATAATGAAAACTATTCGTAAAATTTTGCATTTCTTTGTGGTTGCTTATTTTTCAAGTGCAAATAGCTACGAAAGTAGTAATCAAAACAAACCTGACAATTATTACTAATTCATAGAGTAATATATGAAGAGTGTACAGCTTGTTTCAATTCCATAAAAACCTCGTAGAAAGTCACCCAGGGGGTTTCGATGAAACAGCTGATAATTCTCCTAGTTGCAAATTTCATACAGAATATAAATGTGTCAAAAGAATCTGATGTATTCCCATTGTTAACTTTGTTATGTTAGCACAACTACAAACACACCAAGCCTACAACGATAGGCATTTTGTTTTGTCTCGTATTTTGCCGAGTAAAATTATCAAGCAAGTCTAAAAAACGGCGAAATTACCCTACAAGCCGGTGACGGTGACTTTTGTGTACGAGTGTTTTGCATCTCCCTCGAACTTATAGGGTGGTATTCCAGAAGTCGTGAATCCGTCACTTCGTGTTACTTTTGTAGTTTTGGTAGTTTATAAAATGTTACAGCTGTTCGGTGACTACCTGCGTTGAGTTATTTTATTTAATGGGTAGTCTAAAACGCAGCACAACGTTTTAGATCACTTCAGCTGTCAAATTGAACACGGCACAGTCCTTCGCGTAAGTTGAAGAAATTACATATTTAAAGAGAAATGTCGATCGAGGATAGGCAGATGGTAGAATTTTGCATTTCATTGCTTATAAGTAGTTACCAATTTTGGCTGCAATGCATTCGACGGATAGAGCTCAAATAATTCAAAATTATACTGTTTAAGCACTGAAATTCTTATTTACAATAATAAAATTAGAAATGGAACGTTCAAATAAATAATGCGTTGCAAAACTATTATAATTGTATTTAAAAATTATAGACATCAGTTGATGTTGACAATAAGTCTGTTCGCGTACTGGATAATTTGTACAAATTTCTACAAATTATTACTATTTCTTACCTGATAGTGTTCGTTTGCACTAAAAAGCCAGTAACGAGAGAGCAAGAGAGAGATTATTTTGACAGTTCGATGATAGAGAACTTGCAAGTTTTTACTGGAGAAATTTTTGCCAGTAAGAATTTGCAAGTAATAACATATGTTTTGAACATCTGTTTTATGTAAACAAACAAAATTAGGACGTAGAAAGAATATAAAATAATTAATTTATCATTGGAATTTTAGTTTTTTTTTTTTTTTTTTTTTTTTTTGTATATTTATTTAGCATGCATGCTATTATTTGTAAAATTTTATAACATTATTATTATAATAGATTTTAATACATTAAAACTTTTGTTTTACATATGAAATAATGCTACGTTTAAATATAAATAAATTGTTTTCCCATTTTAAATTTTCTGGCATTTCATTAAATAATTTAAGACCATTGTAAAACAACAAATTTTGACAAAAATTGGTTGAACTAAAATTTAATCTGAAATTACAGAAAGCCACTGCAATCTTGTTAGCATTTCTCTAATATGAGTCATTTGATGGCACCGAAGAATACAACGCATTCCTTTATTTTGAAGTTTTTGGAGTCTTGCCTTCATAGTTTGGCTTCCCAGAAATAATAACGTTGAACAGTATTCAAAATGAGGTTTGATTGTTGTGTTGTAAATAGTTATGGCTGTTGTAGTTGATAATTTGTAACGTATTCTTCTTAAAAATCCAATTTTCTTAGATATTTTTTTTGCAAATATAGTCGAAGTGTAAATCAAATTTTAATTTATTGTCTATAAGAATACCCAAATATTTAATTTCTTTTACGATTTCTATCGGATCTCCCTCGATATAAATATTTTCCGTAGTATTTCCGTTTAATATCATAGCTTTCGTTTTACTAGTGTTGATTTTAAGTTTATTCATTTTTAGATATTTCTCAATATTTTTCATTTCTTCATTTAAATTTTGCACACATTCATCCGCATCTTTTCCGCAAATATATACGAGAGCATCATCAGGAAACATGCATACTTTCGACTTACTTAAAACTTTTTGCATATCGTTTATGTATATTAAAAATAGTAATGTTCCCAGAACTGCCCCTTGTGGCACTCCTAAGTTAATATTTATTGGTGTTGATATAAAATTACCGCACTTGGTTTTTTGAGTTCTGTTGCTCAAGTAGCTCTGAAACCACTTAAACTCAATGTCTTTTACACCGTACTTTTCCAGTTTTTGCATTAAAATATCCCTGTTAACGGTCTCGAAAGCTCTCTTTATGTCTATAAAAACTGCAATGACACAGTTTATCCGCGCTATTTCCATTTTCCACTGTGATACCACTAAGTTTAAAAGAGATTCACAACTATGGTTCTTTCTGAATCCCGATTGTGCTTCATATAATAAATAATTTTTTCCAAAGTATGTATTTAGTTGATTTTGTACTATTTATTTATTTATTTTACTTATTGTTGATAGCATATTTACTGGTCTTATTTCATTAGGATTTTTTGTATTCTTAACTTTTTGAATCGGAACTACGCATGACTCTTTTAAACTGTCAGGGAAGACCCCTGTTTGTAAAGATTCTATTATTACTCGGTGTAAATGTTGGCCGATTATGTCGAAATTATCCAGTAACATTTTTACCGTGAGAAAATTATGGTCTTTTTTATTGTTCATCTTTTTCATCGTTTCTTTTAAGTTCGATATATTTAGTAATTCAAATTTAAATTTGTATTTGTATTGGGGGTTTACGTCTATCAAATTTTTAAGAGAAAATATGATTTTTGAATGTTTTGTTATAAATCTTTAAGTATTTCTGTTGAAAAAGAGAAAAATTTTGGTGATTTGTAATGTTGTTCGAATTGCGTTTGTTGGTTCTTCCAATGTTTACATTGCATATCACCTATTTACATACAAAGTTTTTATTTCTTTCAAGTTTTTACTGGATGTCGTTCGCGTACTTTTTGTTATATTTTTTACTCAGAGAGCAAAATCATTCTTACTCTCCGAAAACTAGTTACTTGATAATTTTTACTGGAAAAGTACTCGAACACAGCTAATAATAAACAAAAGAACATTACAATCAATACATACCGCCAAATGGCACGTGTTTTTGAAAAGACAACTAATTTAATATAGATGGGGAATTTTATTGGAGATTGAAACCCAAAATAATTGAACCCCAAGTGTTTCGCACATTGTATGTGAATATTGTTGGTATTTGCAGAATTAAAAATAATAGCAATCTTAAAATGTGTTGATCTACTGAAATAGAGCTACATTTTTAATCTTTTTCATTCTGAGCATTTCATAATTGTTTATTTTAGTTTGTCAACTCTATAAACCGCATATGGCAGTGACAGCTTTCGTAAACAAACGCAAGCGCGAAGTGATATATAAACTACCATTTTTTGACTTTTGACTTAGAATACTACCCATAAATTCGGTCGCCTATAAAACATATATCTGAGCTGCTCATTCTACTGCTATTTACTAATCAAACATTAACAACCTTATTCATAAAGCAGTACATAAGTTTCAGTCGGGTGAACCGACTTAATCATACCCTCACCATACCGTACCTCATCCATTGCGTGGGAGTTCTGTTAAAAAACGCCCATACTCAAAAGTGACCATATTCAGCAGCAGATTGACATTGCGCTAAATATTATTGAATACCCAAATTAGTTAGTTTCCCTCCCAATATTTAGATGCGTGGTACAAAAATGGGCATGGCAAGTTGTTGCCAAAATTTTGATCAGTACCAAATTTTATTAAGATCGGTTATGATTTATTGGAGATATCGAGTCGGCAAACCCCAAATACGCCCAACTTTTGTATGGGATGTACGAAACTGGGCGTGGCACAATAGTCAGTTATTAGCTACATAGTAGCTTTTAGCAAAATATTGCCTAGTATCGAATTTTATTAAGATCGGTTGTTGTTTATGAGAATTATCGTGTGGATCAACCGGTCATCCGCCCAACTTTTATAGGGGAGGTACCAGAATGGGTGTTGCAAAACAGCTCATTTTCTATAGGAGAGCTTTATTTGGCTAAATACTGACTAGTACAAACTTTCATAAAGATTGGTTTGGTTTTGCGGGACTTCTCATGCCGAACAACCACACGCCCAAACAACTTTTGTATGGGAGGTACCACAATGGGCGTGGCAAATCCACCCTTGTTTTAATCGATGATTAGCTTTTGATAACGTGAAGCCTTATACCTAATTTCATTAAGGTCGGAAGTGTTTCACGTGATTTATCGGATTGACAATCCGGTCGAACACCCTGTTTTGTATGGGAGGTACCAGAATGGGCGTGACAATCTCGCCCATTTCCTCCAGTTAAGTAGGCATTTACAGATTATTAACCGGTGTGAGAGTTGAAGTTAATCACATCTACCAGAAGAAAGGTTTGAAAGAAATATGATTTTGTGCTAAATGTGTCGATTTGTATGGGAGTTACCAGAAGGGGCGTGGTCAAAAACGCCCATTTTCAATCCCAAACTCAATATTGGCAAATAATAGTCACTGGCAAAGTTTCATTGTCATCTGTAAAGATTTACGGCAGTTATCGTGTTGACCAGCCAGCCAGCCAGACAGACGGACATGGCTCAAACGTCTTAAAAAGTCCTAAAACGAATTTCGTCCAAAGGTACTAAGGGTTTAATTTGGTTCCTTCTATGTGTTAAATTTTTTTACGTATAAAAACAATAAATTAGCTCTGAAACATTCATCGGCTATCACAGGGTCTACAACTGACATTAACTCTGATATAATATCAGAGAGAACGTTGGCAGAGTAATGACAATAAAGTATTTATATCAATGTTAATATCTAGCATGTACAACACGTATTTTTGTAAATATCATAATATTTCGCAATCATCAGGCAGCCGTGCAGTAATTTTAAATAGTCCGTGTTTTTTATTAACATATTGTCATTTGTTTTGTACATTCCACAAAAATTGTTTCAGAAAACAACATGTACATATATCGTATCCGAAAATTTCGTTCACGAACCAATATTTTATTAAATTAATTTTTTTCCTGATTGTTTCAATATAACTTTTGGCGTCTGTCTTATATTTTAAACGTTTTTGACAGTTCATATCATGATATGGTTTTCTAAATATATATTATGAAAACAATATTATCATATTGCAATAACACTAATATTGAAGTCCACACGTGATATAATTCTCTCTGCTATGACATTTGACGTTTGCTGATATAAAAATATTTGATATTATATCAGTTGTAGACGCTATGTATTGAAAGATTTAAGACTTAGCGAAGGTTTCATTTATACCGTATACATAATGAGTATTTTAATTATGGAAGAGATAATTGTCTGACAACCCTGTTTTATGTATTGTACTCAATAAGAATTGCGTTCATTATTATTGAAGTGTTCTTTTATAATTGAACTTTAACATTTAAACCCTCTCCCAAACTGTGAATCTTTTTTATGAAAAAGTATAAACATTTATTTTCCCCTCTTAAGCAACTGTACCACTTCCGAATGATTAGCGGTCTCTTCAAAACAGATCCATCATATAGGAGCAGCACATCCAGTTTTTAAATGAAATTTAATTAATTATATAAATTTTTGGAAAATTGTAAACATTAATGGAAAGAATAGAATATTTGCTATCTTAAATTTGGAAAAGGTTTCAAAAATCATATTGAATTGGATTTAATTTTTGGGTAGTCGAATATATATCTGGTTTCTAGGTTGTAGCTTCAATGTTTTTATTTTCCATACATCACTATGTAAACAAAAGTTCATTCTGGTTACAAATTTGAACGCAACTATTTGTTACTATAGCAGTACAATGTGAAACATAAACTCTGCAAAAATACACAATATAATTCCCCATCTTTATATCATATAACTATTTAAATATGACACGGCTAAAATGTAAAAAAAAAATAAGTGATGATTTATCCGACCTTTCGTATTATATTCAAAAATTAAATTGTTCGAGCGAACACTAGGTAGATTGTTTAGTAATCCCAAAGATAGAATAGATAAATTTGACAGATCTAATATAGTATACAAAATACCTTGTGGAGGAAATGATAGTGAAAGTTGCAATATGGTATATGTACTAGGTACAACTAAAAATAAACTTAAGACTAGAATTGCAGGACATGAATCAGATCAAAAATGTAGACACATCTCAACACAAAAACAGCATTATCATCACACTGTGCAAACTTAAATCATTTTCCAAACTTTCAAAATACGTCAGTTTTGAATAGGGAAAATAATTATAAACGTCGATTTATGTTAGAAATGTTACATATAATAAGGACTCCAATAGCGAAGAGAATAGACTTTAAAGTAGATACGGATAATGTAGCACAGAATTATACATATTTAATTAGTAAAATGTAGAAAATTTCACGAAAATTGTTTTCTGTATCATTGAATTTGTCACTAGGTATAATTTTTAATATGTCAGGATGTTACTTGTAGAATTTACCATTATGTATATACTTTTTTCAACCAAATTATTTTTCTGACTGTAAATTGAAGAAACTATTTCTACACAAACATTTTTCTGGCTGTAACTTAAAACATTTTTCATATAACAAGAAAATTTCTTCAATTGTTTAATTTTTTAATTTTTTGTTATTGTTGTTTTTTCAAATGACAAGGAAAAATGTTGTTTATCAATTATTTTCGTTTCTAATTAATAATTGTGTTTATCTTCCTGACGATGCTGCCCAAAGGCTACCGAAATATCGAAGAATAAAAATAATTAAAAATACGATTTTACACAGCAGTTTGTTTTTATTTTCTATACATCACTATGTACACAAAAGTTCATTCTAGTTAAAAATTGGAACGAAACTATTTGTTACTTTAGCAGTACAATGTGAAACATAAACTCTGCAAAAATACTCAAAATAATTCCCCGTCTTTATATCATATAACTATTTAAATATGACGCGGCTAAAATGTATGATTTATCCGACCTTTCGTATTATATTCAAAAATTAAATTGTTCGAGCGAACACTAGGTAGATTGTTTAGTAAAACCAAAGATAGAATAGAAAAATTTGACAGATCTAATATAGTATACAAAATACCTTGTGAAGGAAATGATAGTGAAAGTTGCAATATGGAATATGTACTAGGCACAACTAAAAATAAACTTAAGACTAGAATAGCAGGACATAAATCGGATCCAAAATATACATAGACACATCTAACCTTGCATTGCATTCAACTCCATCTAGAAAATATCCCATTGACCAATAAATTTCCCAAGGCATGTGTTCCTTTATCTATGGTTTAAACCTTCTCTCCCTTCAAAAGAGAGAGAAGGTTTAAACCATAGATAAACGAATTAACTAGATTTCGCACATGCCGCGGGAAATTTCTTGTTCAATGGGATATTTTCTAGATGGAGTTGAATGCAATAATTACAATGTTTGATCCCACACAAAATATACCTTGCAAGATGTATTTAGAACACATGATAACAATAGTTGTGGTAGGTAACATCAACAAGGATTTTGTTTTTGTTTTGTGGTCATGTGCGGCATGTGCGATATCTAGTTAATTCCTTTATCTATGATATCGCACACGCCTTGGGAAATTTATTGTTCAATGGGATATTTTCTAGATGGAGCTGAATGCAATAATTACAACGTTTGGTCCCAAACAAAATATACTTTGCAAGATGTATTTAGAACAGGTGCTAACAATAGGTGTGGTAGGCAACATCAACAAGGATTTTGTTTTTGTTTTGTTGTCTGTTGCTCTGAAATTCAACACAAACGAACACCAACAATAACAGTAAACAAAAAGACACAATCAAAATAACAAAATTTAAACTTATGTAAAACTGGGGATCAAAACGACATAAAACAAATTAAGTTAGTTGTTCGAATAACACAACCTGGAAAATTCTACTTTTTTGTATGTATCAAATTTATGTCAATAAATGTCAATGAAATTTATGAGAAACTTCAGTGAGAGTTACAAAACGACAACACAGTACCTAGTGGTAGTACTTGACAACGCCTGTGCGATATCTACTTAATTCCTTTATCTATGGCTCAAATGTACACAGCATAGATAAAGTAAACTAAAGGAGCCCTTAGACCTCTGGATAAGTTGCAGCGACTTCAAGTTGACATCAACTTATCCATGGTGAAAGGTGAAGTTGGTGGTTTGTACAAACTAGTTGATGTAAAATCAAAGCGATTTTGATTTTTTAAAGTTGATCAGTGTAAGGGGAAGTTGCATCAACTTTCATACGCATTTCGATGAGAAACGTTCATGAGGAAACATTATCGGCAAAATGTAAATAAATGAATCAAAAAATAAATTAAACATTATCGGAAAAATATAAACTAAATAAATATGATTTTTAGTGGTATTTATAAATATTTAAAGAAGATAAAAAAAAGCGTTTTTTCGTAAAATTAGTGATAATTTCGCAGTGCGCTCACCACCTTACATTTCGACATCTGATAAGAAAATTAAGTTGCCTCAACTAGTTTGAGAGTGTAAGGGCAAAATCGAAGTTGATGTCTAGTTATCGAAGTTGATATGAACTTGAAGTCGAGCAACTTATCCACAGGTCTAAGGGCCCCTTAATAGATGAAGCACAAGTGTTGAGAACATTTTAGTGTAATGGGTCATTTTCTAGATGTCGTTGAAAACAATAACAGTCCTATTCTGGCAGTGTTACAAAAGTCACCACGGTTACTATTTGACAGCAATGTGACAATTGTCACAAATCGGTATTCTGACACATTTTGTTGCTGACAAAAGTAACAAAAACTGTTACCTGCCAAAGAGGAGGTAACAGCGCGTAACAGCTGTTTTATTTGCCGGAAAGTTTATACAAAAACATTTTATTAATTCTGCAAGTAAAAAATAAAACTGTATACGGGAAAAATTAATAATATATTTTGTAGGGCATAATTAATGGAGGAAAGACTTTTGTTACTTTGTGCTATGGAAATGGAGCAGAAAGAATTTGATTTTGTGTTAGAAAGATTGAAAAAGATAAAAAGATTGAAAAGATTGAAAAATTTTTAACGTAAATATCTCCGGTCTTTGAAGGGATATTGGGGAGTAATATACCTTTAAAAGAGGCTGAAGTCTTGTCTTTTATCGGAACCTGCCAAAAAATAAGTATAATGGCGCATTTTGTTGAAAGAAAAAAATTATTTTTAGCAGAAAAGTGAAGTTGAAAAAAGTTTTTTTAAATGGCTCCCCAATGGGTTAATAAAAATAAATATGCTTATACACTGGTTTATAGAGCTCAGAAAGACCTTTGTAATGATACGCATTTCAACCAGATCGGATTATAAATACCGGAGATACGAACGATTATATACTCAAGCTTTAAAGACCTATATCTCAAGAAGTTGGACCGACCGCGGGGGGGGAAACAACTTTTTGAACTCAGCGCAGAAGCTTTTGTCGGTGGTGAAATTTTGATGTAGATCAGAGAGTTGGCACTAAAGTAAATTTCTTCTTTTATTTGGCGCGGATGTGCAGGTGTATTCTTTCCGCTTAGCATCTCTGGATGTTCCTTGAGAAAGCTGTGCCTTTGCGGTGCGCTCAAATTCCTTAAATAATAATGTATTCCATCTTAATTCAATAAATCATAAATACATTAAATACTTAATTTTCCTTTTTTTACCTCGTTCATTTTGTGCAGAAAACCATATGTTGTTGTTTTGCTGTCCCTGCTTTTGACAGCCTGTTATTGTGAGGTGAATTATTTGCTACGAGGTGAATTTTTCGTTGTCACCGTGTTACCAGAATATCAGGTACAACAAATGGTGACAGCTTTGTAACAAATTTGTGGTTACAATTTGATTGTTACCAAATACACAGAATAGGGGTGTAAATGGGAATTTTTTGTTCCCAAAAAAGTCGACAAATTACATTAAAATTCTTAAATTTCATATTAAAAGAAAAAATTATTTTCAACGAATATATAACTTCGAAACAAGAATACAACAAGTTACTTAAAGTAGAATATCTGATCGGCATCGAATTGCAAAGTCATGTCACCACCGACTATGCCCTAATAAATTGGTTCTTCCTCCGGTAAAACTACCACTCCTTGTTGAGAGTCCTCAGACGCTCTAACGGTTTTGGCATCTGCGACCCCAGAAGTTGCTACAGTTTTTAGATTAAAATGCATTCCGACATTTTCATCTTTGTTCGATCTTACGGCTTTGAAATAGTTTTTTTCACATAAGTAACAAATTTTTGATGTGTTAACATCTATACGCGCGCCTCTAGGGCAGTAAACTATCAAACTAATACATACGCAAGTGTTAGGTTTGTAAGAGTAAATCATCGTTTGTTTGTTCGTTGCTTGGCAGTCGGTATCGAAAGTGATTATTGGGCGATTTTCATATAATTTTCCCACGCGATTTTCTCCGGAAATTCATAGCCGATTTTATTAATTTTTGGATTAAAAAGCTAGTGCGGGTTTCGACGAAGAGTTTAGGCCAAAAATTAAGGCGATACGATATCGGCGAGCCGAGATTTAAGTGTTTTAATTTGGAGTAATATTAAAAAAGTATTTTATGTTGATCTTCGGTTATATCGTAGGAATATAACAATGTATGTATGTATGTACAAGTGTCTGTTGCTTTGCATTCTTTGACTTTTGTGGGAATAAAACAAAAAGTATTGAGCAAGAAAATAATGACACATGTGCTTGCACTGGGTCTTTAAATAATTTTAAGTATTAATATTATTTAACTGTAACGTCATCATATGATTGAACGCTGTTTTCTATTTTCCAATGTAACATTTACGAATGTGTTCATAGAAATCGAACAGGTACCGTGTAGCAAAAAGGTGTTAACACATCGCCCGTGAGTTCGAACACTCATTGGATTTTTTGATGTGTTAACATCTATACGCGCGCCTCTAGGGCAGTAAACTATCAAACTAATACATACGCAAGTGTTAGGTTTGTAAGAGTAAATCATCGTTTGTTTGTTCGTTTGAAAGTGATTATTGGGCGATTTTCATATAATTTTCCCACGCGATTTTCTCCGGAAATTCATAGCCGATTTTATTAATTTTTGGATTAAAAAGCTAGTGCGGGTTTCGACGAAGAGTTTAGGCCAAAAATTAAGGCGATACGATATCGGCGAGCCGAGATTTAAGTGTTTTAATTTGGAGTAATATTAAAAAAGTATTTTATGTTGATCTTCGGTTATATCGTAGGAATATAACAATGTATGTATGTATGTACAAGTGTCTGTTGCTTTGCATTCTTTGACTTTTGTGGGAATAAAACAAAAAGTATTGAGCAAGAAAATAATGACACATGTGCTTGCACTGGGTCTTTAAATAATTTTAAGTATTAATATTATTTAACTGTAACGTCATCATATGATTGAACGCTGTTTTCTATTTTCCAATGTAACATTTACGAATGTGTTCATAGAAATCGAACAGGTACCGTGTAGCAAACAGGTGTTAACACATCGCCCGTGAGTTCGAACACTCATTGGATTTTTTTTTTATAAGTAATCATTTAAATTTTGTCACATTTTCCCTTGTTTAAATTACTTTCATAAAAATTTCCCACAATTGTGAATAAACGTCAATGAGAATTATAGGAAACTTCAATGAAAGTGACAGTAGTACAGGACAGCATCTAGTAAACAAAGTTGACAATGGGCGCGCTATAGGTATTATTTCCTTTATCTATGGTACACAGAGCCAAAAGCAAAGGAAGAAAACTACGAATATTTCTATAATTCTAAATTTGAAATATCCTTTTTATTATTATGATGTTGATTGTTGACCTTTTGTATTATCTGTGTTTAATTAGTTTGGCTTGATGTCATAAAATGAAAATACCAGCGGATTTGACTGATTTATTAAATATGCCCAATACAGGTATTGATAGAGGCTAATTGACATGCTAATCGTCCTCAGTGTTCTATACACAAATATATTTAACATTAATAACATATTGATCACAAAACGATAGCCAATAATTATATCGCACCCTAAATACAAAAGTGTCACAACTCAAACTTTAAAAATTTTCAGAGGAGACTAAAAACCATGATAAAGTAAACAAATAGATGAAGCACAAGTGTTGGGAAAATTTTAGTGTAATGGACATTTCTAGATGTTGAAAGCAATAAAACGATTTTTTTGCTCCCAAAAACACTAAATACAAAAATATGACATTAAAATTCTAAAATTTCGTATCAAAAGAAAAATTATTTTCAACAAAAATATCACTTCGAAACAAGAATACAAGACGTTACTTAAAATAGAATATCTGATGACCATCAAATTGCAAAACCATGTCACCACCGTATATATCCTAATAAATTGGTTCTTCTTCCGGTTCAGCTACCATTCATTGTTGAGGGTCCTCAGACACTACCGGTTTTGGCATTTGCTACCACAGAAGTTGCTACAGTTTTCGGGCGGGGAAGTTTTTAAATCAAAAAGGCGTTCACCGTTGGGCGGTCTTAGTCCCCTTTTCCACGTTCAAACTTTTGTTTGCAAACTCTTGAGTTTGTAGGCGAGAGGGGTGAGAGGAAGAGAAACAGAAAAGTTTCGGTACGTGTTTGCTGTTCACGCAAACTCTGCTTTGCTCTCTTCGTTGAAACAAATGTGTTTGACATTTCGTTATTAACGCATCCGTTGTTTGATTTGTGATTTGTTTTAAAAAAGTAAAGTATTTGATTAATTGAAAATGGCTTGTAAATGGACTCGCGACGAGGTAGAGTCATTAATAGATTTATTTTTGCACTCCTTGTCCATTTTTACACCGCTTTTATTAAATTATTTCAAACTGTTTGCATAGACTTTCTTTATTTTGTATTTTCGTTCGCAAAAGTTTGCAAACAAAAGTTTGCATGTGGAAAAGCGATCGCAAACTCCAATAGAAAAAACAAAAAAGTTTGCAAACAAAAGTTTGCACGTGGAAAAGGGGACTTACGGGATTTCTCCTCATGGATTTAAAATAGTTTTTTTTTTATTAGAAACAAATGCTATTACGTAAGTTAATTTATATTTTGTCACATTTTCCCTTGTGTAAATTGCTTTCAAAAAAATTTCCCACAATTTTGAATAATGGGAAATTTCAATGAAAGTGACAGTGGTACAGGACATCACCTAGTGAGCTAAGTTGACAATAGTCGCGCCATATCTATTATTTCCTTTATCTATGCTAAAAACTGGGTTGCAAAGTTAAAACAAAGACGATCGTTTTTGGTTAAAATATGTATGAACATTCTCAATTTTTGACATATTGATACTGGATTTTTTTAACGCAGGGGAACAAAAGCTGACACCGGATTTTTACAGCAGATTGAAATTGTCCTCGGTGATTGTTTTTAAGCAAAAAATTAAAATCTCGAAATTTTTGAGTTGCGACGTTTTTGTATTTAGGGTGCGATATGTATTATAAATCACTTTTTTATTTTCGATTGAAAGTATTTTAAATTCTATGAAGTGTGTAAAAAGTATGAAATAATCAATTTATGACGCGAGAGAGAAATGCGTTTGAGTGAATCGTGCCGACTTTTTAGGTTTAGCCATGCGGAATTGCGGGCTAATATGTTTTGTCTACCTATTCAATGGTTTTAGGAATTTCCCCGAGTTGTTGCCACATCATACGAACAAAAATAAGAAACGTCATTTGGTTAAAAATTTCCCGCCATTTATTCAATAAATAGCTTGAAAATTTTTAGTTCAAACAAAAGACCTTAAAAATTCGCGGAAAACATGACGGATGTATCGGAAAAATTGCAAATTAATAACGATTTGAAGAAAACCAATGACGCAGCAGCCTATGACCATACACCTGAAGCGCAGGCAGAGGAGAATAAAGATGAGCAACAGTATCTGGATTTAATAGCCAAGATTATTGCCAAAGGTATGCAAAGGTGACAAAAAAAAAAGGTTTTTATTTGCAATGTTTTGGTTAATTAACTCCCTTGCAGGTGTTGATAGAGGAGATCGTACGGGAGTGGGCACTGTCTCCATCTTTGGTGCCCAAATGCGCTTTGACATGCGCGAACGTTTTCCTTTACTGACTACCAAAAGAGTATTTTGGAGAGCTGTGGCAGAAGAACTTCTTTGGTTTATTAATGGCAGCACAAATGCCAAACTATTGCAAGACAAAAATATTCACATATGGGATGGCAATAGCACCAGGGAATTTTTGGATAAATTAGGATTCACCGACCGCGAGGAGGGTGATTTGGGCCCTGTATATGGATTTCAGTGGCGTCACTTCGGTGCGAAATATCGTACCTGTCATGATGACTACAGCAACGAAGGCATCGATCAGTTAAAACAGGTTATAAATACGATACGAACGAATCCCAATGATAGACGCATCATTATGTCCGCCTGGAACCCAGTAGATATACCACAAATGGCACTACCGCCCTGCCATTGCCTTGCTCAGTTCTATGTAGCCAATGGAGAGTTGTCATGTCAACTGTATCAACGTAGTGCTGACATGGGTTTGGGTGTGCCATTCAATATTGCTTCGTACGCTCTGTTGACCCATATGATTGCGCATATAACCGGCTTGAAACCGGGTGATTTCATACACACAATGGGCGATACACATGTGTATAAGAATCACATTGAACCATTAAAAGAACAGTTGGAGCGAGTACCTCGCAAATTTCCCAAATTGTTAATAAAACGAAATGTAGAAGATATCGAGGACTTCAAATTTGAAGATTTTGAAATTGTTGACTACAAGCCGTATCCAAAAATTCAAATGGAGATGGCTGTTTAGATGGTCCAAGTTGCTCACATTTGTTACATGGATAATAATGCCAATTATAATTTTTATCATTTTTGTCTTGATGACTATTTTTATTTTTGTTCTGTTTATGTTTTGAAGTATTATTTGTAATTGGATCTTTACTAACCAATGGAGAGAAAAATGCATGATTGGCTGGATGCGAGATCTTACATACATATTTTTGTTTACTAACCAGATTATACATATTCATACAAACACTTAAATTGGTCACTAATATACAATAAAGGGTGCATCGTATTATTTACGCAAATACTGTATCAGTCAAAATTATGATAGTGACGGGCCTTTTTGGAAATGCAAATGAAGTGAGCATACTATTTGATTTCTTGGTACTGTAAATGCTAATTTACAATTACGATCATGGAAGCATTAATATCGCACAATTGTATAATACATTTATTTTTAGAGTATAGTATAAATAAGATAATCTATAGAAATTTCTTTTAAAGCTTCAGAACTTTATTTTGTCGTTGAGAACTAACAATTATCCCGTTTGATGTGATTGTTCCATTTTCGAACGTGATGTGACGGGCATTCAGAACACATGCATTTCCGAAAAGACCCCTGCCCCTAGAATGTAACGGTTGGTGGCGTGCGGTTCCGCTATTTCAAGAATCGGTTCCGAGAAGAACCGCGTATTTGGATCGGTTCCGGTTCTCAGCAAATTGCTGTCCCCAGGAGGCTTAAGTAAATATCATATAATAATATAAAATTTGATAAAAATACTTATTTTTACTTTTGGTTCCTCTGGAAACGAGTCCTCTTGTTCAGGAACCGTTTTACGGTTCTGTAGAATTCCTGTAGAATCGTTTTTCGATCTTTTGGAAACCGTTTCGGTTCTTTTCAACCCATTTTTCGGTCCATAAAGTGCCGTTTGCGATTCATTTGGACACGAATTTTGGTTCTTGTAAGTCCCGGTCCGATCAGTTCCTGTAAAGAACCGCTTCTCCGATTCTGTGCATCACTAATAACGGTAGGTCTGTTACAGAAATCGCTAATTCGTATCTAGTTGCTGGGTAAGGTACATTTCGTCACCTGAAATGCAAAAGGCCGTAACTAACAACATTTTCAAAATTGACTTTTTGATTGAAATTGGTACATAATACCAAACTACACGTCCTCGCAAATTTTTAGCCTTCTCCCACTAAAAACACCGACATTATTAACGAAATTCTTAAAAGATTTACGAACAAATGTGAATAAATTTATTTTGTTTTTTTGCTTCTCCTGAACAATTTTGAAAATGTTAGTTACGGCCTTTTGCATTTCATGTGACGATTTGTTCCTTCCTGAATTCAAGCTTGAGCTAATAGAATTCAGTTTGTACATTTTGGTAAGATTGCTTTTTTAAGAGCATACCACTGATGGCAGTCAGCTGTTTTGAATCTAATTGAGAATTGTCTTTAATCCCTTGGGCATAATTACCGCATCCGTTTCGTAATCTCAACTGCGAGACTGCTTTGAAAGGACCGATGTAGGGACGAAAAGCTAATCAGGTATGTAATGCAAATCGATTCTTTTTGAAATGAAAATGAAGTACCAAAACCAACAGATCGGTTTTAGTTGTGACTGAAAACGTATCGATTTAATTTTCCACCTTTGTTTCTTCTCCACCATATTCCTTCGAAAATATAACTCTGAGCATTTGTTTACGTTTTAACAAGTGTTTGCTCAACAGGAATACAATTCTAATATGCAAGTGTTAGCTCATAAGTTAATTATTAAAATAGCATTTGTTTTGGCAGTTTCATCAATATTAAATAACGAAATAAACAAAAGAAAACATTAAAAGAAAAAAGTTTCGTGACTCTTCTAACCCATTAGACTTGCCGCAAAAAAAGTAAGCTACAGCAGTTATTGCTAAGTTCCACTAATAGATAATTGTTTAGTTTCGTAGAATGCTTTCGCGTAAATAAAGAATGGGTAACGGATAAAATTGGGACAAATGTTAGACCCTTTTCCATTCCTATAGCTATTCAGTTGGCTGCAACGCTGAGATTTTTCGCTGTAGGGAGCTTTCAACGCTCTGTGGGCAGTAATGTTGTTATTGCTATGCACCGCACCACATTTCCTAAAATATTTACTCATATGGTTGTTCTTCTGGAGCAGGTGATGTGCAATTACTGGATAAAACTTTCATCTGAATGTTGAAATCCAAAAAAAAAATCTTGGTATTCAATAGATTGAAAACCACAAGAGACACTTTTCTCGATGCCGTCGACAACATCACACAGCCCATACAGCTTAGCAATTTCTTCATCCCTACTGGAAATATATAATTGATTATATGGCCCACCTCCAGTAGCTCGTGCTTCTTTTCTATTCAAAGCCAGTTTTGTTTTCACTTGTTACTCCATCACTCCATGCCTGCAAAAGGAAATAAGAAAATTAAAACAACCTAAAGTTATGCATAAAATATACATTTTTCCAAGTTTCTACGTTTTTTGTTGGTGGACCAATACTATTTAAGTCTGCAGCAAGGGTTTGTCAAAGTTTTTCAACTTCTGTTCTATCCCCTTTTACAAATCCCTTGACTATATTCGGATATTTTCCCATAAAATCTATTATCTTACCCTCTAGTCTTCAATTTATGTGCTTTCCCCTGAAATATACTTAATAAATCTGTGCTTTATTACTCTAAACAGATAAAGTACTTACATTTCAAATTCTTAACTTTTGCTTTCAACTTATCACTTTTGTTGCGAAGAAAGAAATGTGCTTTTGTAAAATCGTCACCCAAAGAATACTCGATTTAAAAACGAAAATCAAAACGGTAATTCGTTTTCTATCACACTCTTATCCATATCTTCATAGAACGAAATGGAATATGAAATCGAATTCGATTTCAGCTCAACCCGAAATGAAATCGAAACAGACATCTGCATCACAACTTTCATCGTTTTTGATTCGTAAACGTTTTCTATCACATACCTGAATATTGATGAAATCCTATTCCTCTATTAACTTGATGTATACAAATATTTCTTAAGTTTCAATTAAGTTTCCATTTTATAAATAAAAATAAATGGTTTCCCGTTACATCCCACGAAGGGATTAGGGAGAGCTTCTCACAACCAGCGAGCTGTGCGCGTTCTAGTTTCACACTCACTGGTTTTACACCGGTTCCGAAAGGTATTTTGAGAAGCTATTTCATGGCTAAATACCCGATGGTGTCGCCGTCACTAAGCGAGGTAACCGCCGTCGAAAGAAATTTAAGGTGGTCACACCAGGAATCGCAACCAGGATCACATGTACAAGAGGCGCGCACACTAACCATTGCACCACCGACGCTCATAAACATTAACATGTAATGACAAACCATTTATTTATTTGTTTTAAACATATATTTCAATACCATAATCCGCTGTTAATTTACTCGTAATATCCAAATGAGGACATTCTGCTGCAGTGTGAATGCAGTATTAGATTCTTTAAAATATCTATTCCTAAACTCCATATCAAAAACTATTTTTCTTTGACCCTATTCCCATTACATCCTATGAAGGGATATTGGAGAGCGTCTCATAATGAGTGAGCTGTGCGCTTTCTAGTTATACACTCACTGATTGGAACCTACAGTTTTCTACCGGTTTTGAACGGTATTTTTGAGGGGTCTATTCATGCTAAGTACTCGATTGGCGCCTTTACTAAGCGAAATGGCCGTCGACGAAAGAAGTGTAAGGTTCCCACGTTCTCATGTACAAGAGTCGCACGCACTCACCATTGCGCTAACGACGGCCACTGCACTCCTAACAATCCTTTGGATCTTCCTGCACCCACTCATGATGTTAGTATTGTGTCGTACGCAGATGATTGCTCGATCATCTCGGGCGTAAGATGGCATACTAATGTGCCAGCTGTCTGACCACCCTCACAAGCTTCCTGCAGGAACGGAATTTACAGTTATCTACGTCGAAGTCTTCGTAGACCAAAGAAGTAAGGAGAGAGCTCGGCATTTCTGTCAATGGCAGTTTTATACCCACAGTCCGTAACCCCAAAATTCTCAGACCACATTAGGAGAAAAGTCCACACCCGAATCAAGGTTCTAAATGCCTTTACAGGGACACACCCGAAACAAGGTTCTAAATGCCCTTGCAGGTTCAAAAAGGGGCAAGGAGAAGGAGACAATTGTAGTGACATAAAGCTACATATAAGTCGCTCGGTCTTCAACTATGCCGTTCCTAACAACTAATGGAAAGGTCTGCAGAGGTTCCAAAATAGTGCACCTCGAATCGCAACCGAATGCACACAAAATACGAATGTGGATCTCTTACATGAGTAGACCAAGATGCTGTCAGTGCAACATGTGTTGTTGACGAGACAGTTTCTTCAGATTCTGATGCAGAATCCACCTCGTCACATCCGGAAGAACATCTGGCGTATACCAACTAACGTGAACTGACTGTCGATCCCAGTAGCCCAGAAAATGTTGCATAAGAGGACATAAATGGCTATGCTAGCAACAGGGTCCTTAATGAACACCCAACCGCGATTTGGAATAATGAGTCTTCTTCCCAGGCACATCAGAACTATTCTGGCCCAGATTAGATCTGATTTGTTCCATTTTGAATGCATACAGATCGAGGAAAATCTCAGGCACATAACACCAGCGCCCACACTGCCTATAAAGCCCTCGAGACACTGTTCATATTTTTAACTGTCCTGATAGGTCGGTCTACTAATTTGAGCCCAGTAGACCTATGGGCCGTCCCATCGAGGTGTCATAATTTATCCAGTTCCCCACCGCCATCTCCAGTGACACATAGGGGAAACACTGATAATTTTTTTGTTATATCTTCCGCGGAGGAACGAGTGGAAACAGGAAATCTGTTACAACATTCGTAACAAGCGAAAGTGATTTGTAAATAATTCGAAAGGGTTTACTACTCCTACATATTTATTTATTTTTTTATAGTTTTTATTCTAATTATCTCCGTCTCCATCCGCCGGTAATATAGGTTGCCATTCGTTGGGATTAACAAAAATATCAGAAATTGTACCACGTAATGTAAATATTCCCCGATTCAATGGCACAGGATTCGGTTTTTTGGCCGCACCGGCAGACCAATTTGCCCAGGCTTCGGCAGCAGCCTGTCGACGTGTCTCTTCCAGTTCTCGCTGTTTCTGTTCTTCGCGACGCTTAAGCCTACGACGACGTTCCAGTTGCATACGTTTAGTACGTTCCCATTCGTCCAAACGTACTCTGGCATCTTCTTCACTTAATTGCGAACGGCTGAGTTGTGAAATCGATAATTGGGTCAGAGTATTTTGATTTAAAGAGGATTGAGATGGTTGATGCTTTTGTTGGCGCGACTTGTTTTCCAGCCATTTATCGTATTGTTCTTGTGACAATCGTTTGCGTTCCTCCAATTCTTGGCGCTTAGTTTCCTCTATCTTTTTGCGTCGCTCCGCTTCATCCGACGAAATTTTTCTTTAGAGAAAATTGTACTACAGGAACTAATTCTGATAACAGTAATCGAATAATCTTACCTTTTTGCTGACAGCCAAGTCTCATAGGCTAAATCGGGCTTAATCTCAAGTTTGGCTGCCTCACAGTGCTTGCGGTACGAGTAGGTATAATCACGCGTTGTAGGATAATTGTCCTCCGACTGCAAATCCAAAGGCGGTACAATATCACTCTGAGTTTCCGATTTAGTCGAGTATTTATTAGTGTCCTCACAAATATTAGCTATATCATTTCCCTCAGACGCGCTTTCAACATATACAGCCGTATTTAAGTATCTTCTGGTTGACAGTCTATAAAGAATAAAGTCTTGCATTCTATTTCTTAAAAGAAAGAGGCTTATCCATTTTACTCACCTCACACTACTGGACTTTGTATCATAACTACGAGAACTTAAGCTAATATGCGACGATACATTGCCATCAGCTAACGAAGGTGCCAAACTTCGCGACGAGAGACGTCTTTCAATCTCATTACCATCATCATCCACCCGGGATGTATAAAATGCCATCTTTATAAAAAATATATATGCGTGTGTGTGTTGAACTGGATGATTTAAAAATTTTGATTCACAAAGAACGCAACTCAGTGGACGTGGGCGGAGATGGATATATTTTGAAGTGATTTATTAAACTTTTTGTTTCGAAAGTTTTCTGTTTCTGTAAAATAAAATATAATATTATTGGGGCAATTGAAAACTATTTCATTGAAGTTGTTTTCATTACTCATATCCCAAGTAGATATTTTGAGTCATATATGATCTTGAGGTTTATTAGGAATGAAAGACCAAGCCAGATCGATAACAAAGGGAAAGAATATCATCATGATTACGGTTGTCGCTGTGGAAATACGACTAGTGTTTTTTTTTTTTATCGAAATACGGCGAAACTAACACTAGTACTTCGACTACAACCGTAATCAGGACAAATAGTTTTAACTTTTTTACATTTTCGAGAGACATCTTTCTGCAAGGAGTGAATTTTGTCATTATTTTCGATGCTTGTGGGAACAAACGGATTTCGTTCCGTGTAAATAAGGATAAAGAGGACTTTAGTACAAGTTCCAGTAATGTCCGTACAAAACTTCGAACGTTATGCTTATAAAGCCACTAGGCCTCCGGTTTAATTCTACAATTACTAAACACGAATATATTTTAACAATAAGATAAAGTAGACTAATTGGCAGTTGCCATTGTCTTTTGACTTTTTGCAGTTCTACCTAAGTAGTATCATCATTAACATAGACCTCTACTGTATTATTTTTGTTTTCCTATGTATATATTTTTGTTTATTTCTAGTGGTAAATTCAAAACACAACCAATACATTTTATCTTTGAAACGGATGTACTTGCATGGCCGACTTAATGTTCGTTTTAATCGCCGATGGTGCTTTGCCCAATTGACTCACGCCTCCGGGACTAACTGAGCTCATGGGTGCAGGTGGTCGAATTGCGGGAGGTATCATCATACCACCTGGGCCACCACCGGGCACTGACATTGGCAACGCTAATTTCAAGCCTTTGCCCATTCCGACGGCAGCGACCAAAGCATGCGTGTCAGCCATACTGCTTGTCTGTTGTATGCCAGCTCTGGATGATGATTCAATGTCCCACTCCTCACGTTTCTTGTTTACCATATCAATAATGTGAGAGACTACCTTATTGTGTTGGGCGACTTGTTTGGCTGCGGCTTCTATTGACAAATTTGCCGCTTTTTGTTCATTCTGGAGCAGTTTCTGTTCCGCCAAGGGTTCCGGCTTTGTACGTAAATAGTCCGGCACTATGTCGTGCGAAAAAACCGGCACCCTGCCTTGTGTTAAGTTCACCAGAACTTCATCACGCTCGGGAGATAGCATCAAAGGAAGGACAGTGCGATTCCTCAAAGGTGGACACATTTCTTTCGACAATATTTTGGAAAGGCCCGTGAGCTATTGGGAAACATTTATTAAATCTATTCTCCACCAAACAATATCACATTAACTTACATGACTTGATATTAAAGCAAAATTGTCCAAAAAAGTCGGCCAGTTGATGTATTCATATTCCGTTTCCAATTTGTGCACCATTGCGCCTATGGATAATTTCAAATCATTCAGGCGATTCTGCACAGCATCCAGAGTCATTTCCAATTGTTTCTCCTCCCGTGACATGTTTTAAAATCATTAAATTAATTGCTACAGTGCCAATGCAAAATATATGCAACTTTTCCTGCAAAATAAATACAAAACATTGGTTGTCAAAATCACAGAGTACAAAGTCGCAGTGTTTCAACGTCGTTCTCACTACGGTACAAAGATAATTCGGTATAGACTGGAAAAATTGTAACCGGGAATGACAAATCGCCGGTTTCATTCTAAAGTGGAGTTCAGATTATCAGACGGATTTGACGATCTGTCGAATCTCAAGAAAAATTGTCAATGTGAACAGCTGTTTTCAGATAAATCTGATGGTCTTCAAAACAGTTTTAAAACCAGACGATTTATTTAAGGTTATCGATAAAACAGAGAGCGAAAGATAAAATGGCGGAGAGAATATGCGAAGAGAAAAGCGGAAAACTACAAATTGCATATCATTTTGGGAATTTAATATGAAATGAAAAAAAATAAAAATCTTCAGTGTAATTTAATTTAATCAACTGAAATATTAATAAATGAAAAACATAAATGCTTGGTAAAATGAATAAATAGAAATAGGCTGTGTGCTTGTTTAGTTTTTTCCTAGAAATTAGTTTGTGTAAATAAATACATAATTACATATGTATGTATGTATGTATATGGATATGTGCACGTGTACATAACAAATGTTCTCAGCTGGAAGATTTTATTTTCCAGTCCATTTATCAGTGCCTAAAAAAGTAAGTAGTATTTATAGGTATTCATTGATAGAAGCCCAAAAAAATCCGACCACTGGCTCAGAAGTTAGCACCTTTACTCTACTACCCTCCGACCGCCAATCCTAAAATTTTGAACCCGCTGCCAGTTCGCACCCTTACAATTTCGGACATGGTCCTAGTGGACTTTTCGTCATGAAATGAGCCAAGGAATACGCTGGAGAAATTTGTCCGGAACTTCCTGAATCACCCTGTATAATAAAATATAGCTACTTATCTAATGCGTGGAAAATATCTCTAGTGAAAATGATATTAAAGCCAGGAAAGGACAAAACTTTAGCTTCAACATATAGACCTATAAGCTTGTTACCATTCCTATCAAAACTCTTCGAGAGAGCATTTCTTTCAAAACTTAAAAGCCTCACTCCGCTTCATAATATCATCCCTAATCACCAATTTGGCTTTAGGGAGGGCCATAGTACTCTACAACAAGTAAATCGTTTGACCAACGATATTAGAAAAGCTAATGAAAAAAGGGAATATTGTTGTGCTGTATTCTTAAGTGGAGTTCAGATTATCAGACGGATTTAACGATCTGTCGAATCTGAAGAAAAATTGTCAATGTGAACACGTGTTGTCAGATAAATCTGATGGTCTTCAAACCAGTTTGAAAACCAAACGATTTATTTGAGGTTATCGATAAAACAGAGAGCGAGAGATATAATGTCGGAGAGAATAAGCGAAGAGAAACGAGGAAAACTATAAATTAAATAGTTTTTTTGAAATTTAATGTGAAATGAAAACAATACAAATCTTCAGTGTAATTTAATTTAATCAAATTAAATATTAATAAATAAAAAACATAAATGCTTGGTAAAATAAAGAAAAATAGGATGTGTGTGTGCTTCCTAGAAATTAGTTTGTGTAATTACATACATAATTACATATGTGTGTGTATGGGCAATTAAGTAATTGTTGCGATACATTTGCAAGCGCAAACCGTTGATGTTAACACTGTGGTGTGCTGCTTCAAATGAAGTCTGTCAGATAAATGTTTCTGTGTGGACGAAAAATCGATATTTTATCGATAACTTCTTCAGATATGTCTGTCAGATCTGTCTGATAATTTGAACTCCACTTTAGATGTTGCTCAGGCATTTGACAAGGTCTGGCATGAGGGTATATTACATAAAATTAAAAAATATCTGCCAGTAATACACATACCCTCTTCGAAAGTTACTTGGAAAATAGATATTTTAGAGTCAAGCAGGGAGAGATAATTACGGATAAATACAAAATATATCCCGGGGTCCCGCAGGGAAGTGTTCTCGATCCTTTTCTTTTTCTTATATTTACAGCTGACCCCCCACGAGAAGCGATCTGCTTACGTCTACCTTTGCAGACGATACGGCAATACTGAGCTCTCACAGAAACCCATGGAAAGCCGCCGAAAATCTTAGCTTACATCTCCAAACAATCGAATCTTGGATTGCTAACTGGAGGATAAAAGTAAACGAGACGAAGAGCAAACAAATTACGTTCACATTAAACGCAAGAACTTGCCTACAAATACTATTCAACAGTGTACCAAATCCCTTATGTGATGATATTACTTATCTGGGTATACATCTAGATCGTAGACTGAATTGGAAAAGGCATATAGACGCCAAGAAGACACAAATAAAGCTGAAGACGCATCAACTGCATTGGCTACTTAACTCGAACTCAAGGCTGAGATTAGAATATAAGGTCCAGACTTACAACACTGTGATTAAGCCTATTTGGTCATATGGGTCCCAGATATGGGGAAACGCTAGCGCGAGTAACATCGAAGTAATACAAAGAGTGCAGTTTAAAATACTACGGTTAATTACTGGTGCCTCTTGGTATGTTAGAAATGAGAACCTACACAAAGATTTAAAGATACCTGAAGAGACGAACTCCAGCGCATCAAACAGAGTCATAATCAAAAACTGGAACAGCACACAAACCCTCTGTCAAGAAACTTGACAATAACAACAACTTCATCCCGACTACGAAGAATAGATTTCCCATCAGTTTTATAAATCAACCAATCCCTGACGCCATAATTCAGAGGCCCGCTTAAACAACAATTTAATTAATAATAATTGAATTAAACTGATTAGAATATAAGATTCGAATACTTATTGTTAGGGTCTTTAAGAGCAGATTCAATAAAAAACCACAGTATGAAAAAAAAAGCTAATCGAGAATGTACTACGAAAATGATGTAGAATGAGAGGCCAAAGAAGACAGGAACTAAGTTTAAATAGTATTTGTGGATACTAATGACAGCTAAATTATGTTTTATGTTGTTTGCATTGAACGAAAATACGAATTCCCTTTGACTTTTGTCCATTTTATGTCCAACCAAAGTGTAAAATTGGTAACATACAGCAGCAAATCGAACTCGATGAAATGGCCTACTACCTCGTCGTCATGAAGAGGCAGCCAAGAGAGTAATAGGGGCTCTTAGGTATTACTCTATTACTCTTAAGTATTATGACTGGGTCTGGTTTGTGCGTAACTCGAATCTGTGAATTCTATTACTAAATAAAAAGAAACTGAGCACCGATTATGTTTGATAAGAAAAATTTAACCTGATTGTACAATTTCACATTTTTGTAAGGCTTGTAATGGCATTCCTCTTCTACAACACCCTGCTACACATATTTAATGCATTTTAAGTTGTTCAGTCAGCTACAAGTAAACGAATATTTCCTACGTCCGGAAGAATCCCAGGAGTAAGGAGTATAACTAAACAAGAAAGTTGATCGAAAACTTCTTGAAAATAATTTAACACGAATTGGAACGAATTTTTTTTGAGAAATCTGAATTTAATTAAAATTATTATTTAAACGTTGACCAACATTCATTTTTAATCTAAATTTTTGATTTTTTCTACTTTTTGGGAAATTTTTACGTGATTGCGTGAATGTGAGCAATATGAATCATAGATAAAGTAAACTAATAGATGATGCAAAAGTTTTGGGAAAATTTTAGTGTAATGGATAATTTATTTATTTAAAATAAATTGTGTCATTAAATTTTGAAAAATACGACTTTCAAATTTATATGTAAAATTAATAATATACAGGGTGATTCAGGAAGTTCCGGACAAATTTCTCCAGCGTATTCCTTGGCTCATTTCGTGAAGGAAAGTCCACTAGGACCATGTCCGTAAATGCAAGGGAGCGAAATTGCAGCGGGTTTAAAATTTCGGATTGGCGTTCGGAGGGTTGTAGGGTAAAGTTGCTAACTTCTGAGCCAGTGGTCGGATTCCTTTAACATCAAATGTTTTTTTTCCTTATGTATTCTTTCAATAAAATAAAATATTAAACGTGTTAATTTACAAAAACAAATAAATGTGTGCTGTTATTTCGCTTCCAAAAACAAAAACAAAATTTTTTGCATTTCAGTAAAATGGTCATAACTTTGGAACGGTGAAACCTCTGGGCTTCGTTTAGGTCATTTTGAAAAGGTAAGAGGTATGGCTATCTTTACCTGACATCTGGCTGAGCAATTGAGGTTATGTGAATCTCTGTATCTCGGCGATTTGACTTTTTTCTACTTCTTTTTTAATTAATTCTGAAAGGCCTCTTAATGACCTTTCCAACAAGCCCAAAACAAAAAAATCCGACCACTGGCTCAGAAGTTAGCCACTTTACCCTACTACCCTCCGACCACCAATCCGAAAATTTTGAACCCGCTGCCATTTCGCACCCTTGCATTTTCGGACATGGTCCTAGTGCACTTTTCTTCATGAAATGAGTCAAGGAATACGCTGGAGAAATTTGTCCGGAACTTCCTGAATCACCCTGTATATTATTAATTTTACATATAAATTCGTCAGTCAGCGAGTCATAAATAGTCCTGAATATGCGTGTAAATTGCAGATGAAGTGTTTCTTATTTTGCCTGATGTTTTGCGTTTTAGTTTCATGTATTCAGTCGTCAATGGTTCATCGGACAGAGGATATCAAAAACTCTTGATCAGCGAAAAAAGAATAAACGACGTCTCGGTCGGTTAAATGGTTCGTGACTTTACTTTGGTTTTTGTGTATGTGTTTCGTATGTGTGCTACCAAAGTGAGAAACGATTTAGAGGAAAGAAACTGGAAAGGGCAACAACGTGAAGCCCTTTGTCTGTCCGAAATCTGAACGGCGGAACATTTGTGAAATAAGTGTAATAAAAATAAACACAAGTACATAATCCACGCTTGGCTTGCATCAATTTTATTTGTATATAAAAATCTTGTTTGGGTTCAAAACAAACAAACAATGCATTCAATGCAAATAAATGTTAAAAGGTTGTTTTAAATCTATTAATTTTTTGTATTAATTATTTATAAATGTGGATTTATATTGTTAAAATTAATTATAATAAATAATACATATATATTGAAAGCGAGGAATAAGTCGTTTCTAAATATTATTATATTTGGGAGGAAATTCGCGTATGTTTCCACGTAAGTATATGTAGGTTTGGGGGGAAACACGCGAATGCTTCCACGTAAGTATATGGATGTTTAGGATGAAGAACGCATGTTTCCACGTAAAAGCATACATGTTTGTCAGTAAACATGATACTGTTTGCATTTAAATACAAGTAAGTCTGGGATTTCCAAACATATGAATGTTTGAATTGTGCTCCAAACATGTACATGGTTCCTTCAGAATATGTTAGATAGGCCGTTATTTTTCAGCGTTTACGTCTTCAGACGGTGGCGCAGCAAAAAACTCTAAAAACGATGTCGGCGGCGTAAACGTCTAATTTGGCCTTGTGCTAAATATAAAGAACACAGTGTTACCATATTTAAATAATATAGATGCAGTTGCCATCTAATTAGTTCCCTTAAACGATTTATGATATCGATTACATACTATTTTAACCTTAGTATCACATAGATATCGTGACCGTCGGTGGTGCAATGATAGTGTGGGCGGCTCTTGTGCATGAGAATGTGGGTTCGATTCCTGCTCTAACCACCTTAAATTTCTTTCGACGGCGGTCACCTCGCTTAGTGACGGCGACACTATCGAGTATTTAGCCATGAAAAAGCTTCTCAAAATACCGTTCGGAACCGGTGTAAAACAGTAGGTGCCAATCAGTGAGTGTATAACTAGAACGGGCACAGCTCACTGGTTGTGAGAAGCTCCTCCTAATCCCTACATGGGATGTAACGGGAACCCACTTATCCAAAGAATATCATCCATCGAAAAAAATGTTAAGTATACATATTGACATTTTACACCGTATTGAGCCAGAATTTGATATCCTTTTGTCAAAATCAAGGGTATTGTGGAATTACCAATTTCCCTACTTAAGAATACATACATACATATGATATTTTAAAATTATAACTGTTTGTATCATAGAGTAATATCATATAGAGTTGCCATTCTTCTCATCTGTCATTTCATTTCATACTATTCGTGGTGTGGTCGGTGCTATGGAGTGTTATTTGAAGTAAATTGACTTATACTAGGTGGAATTACAAAAACTTTTAACTTATATTTTGCATTCATTTCGTTTTGATGAATTATGAATTGAAAAAAACTCTGAAATTTAAACGTAGTTTGGACATTTTTGTTATATAGTATTGTTAGTATATATTTGTGATGTATTTACACAAAAATGTTAACATACAAAATGAAATGCCGTCGCTGTTTTCTTGTTGGTTGGTTTGAGCAATTGCCTCTATCTGGTAATATTAAAAAAATACTTTCAACGTCCATATGCAACCACACCAAACTTCGTAAATTTTTAACGAATTATCACCATTTTTCCATTTTTATTTTCTATTACCATTTTCCAATTTGGAAAAAAAAATTGGAAACATGTTGAGAAAATTGTGCTAAACGGCACTTGACATAATTTTTAAAAAAACATGGGCCAAAACAGGGTAAAGAGAGCTATTCATTTTCGATTCGCTTGAAAAATTTAAATCGGTAAGGGAGTTTAATTTTTAATTCTTTGAAGATTTAAATCTTTTAAACTCCCGAGTTTTATTTTTAGCTCGGGAGCCGAATTTTTATTTTCAAAGATTTCAAAATATTTCTCGCTCCCGATTTAATTCAAAAAGAATGATTCGCGAGTCAAAATTTCAGAATATTTTTATGTATAAAATGTACAAATGGGTGAAAAAATAGAAAAGCGGGCAACTAATTCTGAAAATTTGATGATACGGGAAAATTCTTTGAAAGGATTGGAACGTGTTTAAAATGGGAAGGATGGGAAGGTGTTTCAAATGCGATGAAAGTCGTATCGAATGATTATGAACGAAAATCTTCAAAATGCAGTAAAAACCAGTACATAAGTTTCAGTCGGGTGAACCGACTTAATCATACCCTCACCCCAAGTCATCCATTGCGTGGGAGTTCTGTTAAAAAACGCCCATACTCAAAAGTGACCATATTCAATAGCACATTGACGACATTGCGCTAAATATTATGGAATACCCAAATTAGTTAGTTTCCCTCCCAATATTACATTCGAGGTACAAAAATGGGCATGGCAAGTTGTTGCCAAAATTTTGATCAGTACCAACTTTTACTAAGATCGGTTATGATATATTTGAGATATCGAGTCGGCAAACCGCAAATACGCTCAACTTTTTTATGGGAGGTACGAAATTGGGCGTGGCAAAACAGTTCATTTTCTATAGGAGAGATTTATTTGACTAAATATTGACTAGTACAAACTTTCATAAAGATTGGTTCGGTTTTGCGGGACTTCTCGTGCCGAACAACCAGACAGCCTACTTTTGTATGGGAGGTACCATAATGGGCGTGGCAAAATCACCCCTGTTTTACTCGGTGACTGACGTTTGATAACGTGAAGTCTTATACCTAATTTCATTAAGGTCGGAAGTGTTTCACGCGATTTATCGGATTGGCAACCCGGACGAACAACCTGTTTTGTATGGGAGGGTGCCCAGAATGGGCGTGACAATCTCGCCCATTTCCTCCAGTTAAGTAGGCATTGAGAGATTATTAACCGGTGTGAAGCTAATCACATCTACCAGAAGAAAGATTTGAAAGAAATATGATTTTGTGCTAAATGTGTCGATTTGTATGGTAGGTACCCGAAGGAGCGTGGTCAAAACGCCCATTTTCAATCCCAAACTTAATATTGGAAAATAATAGTCACTGACAAAATTTCATTCTGATCTGTACAGATTTACGGCAGTTATCGTGTTGACAGACAGACAGACAGACGGACATGGCTCAAACGTCTTAAAAAGTCCTAAAACGAATTTCGTCCAAAGATAATACGGGTCTTATATGGCTCCTTCTATGTGTTACATTTTTTTACGTATTATATGATATATACGCCCATCCTATGGTGAGGGTATAAAAAGTGTATGATGAGGTAAAATTGTAACTATATGCACTATACTTAACATATTCCAAATCATTCCAAACGGATTTCTCCGCATTTTAAAGTTGTACCCTTTTATGACACTTCTACACCTTGTAAGCCTTTTTTTCTATAAAATTCATAATTGGATATCAAATCATCAACAAATGGTTATGATAGCCATTAAATTCAAGTAATTAGTTGAGCATGCCAATATATTATTTGGTACAACCGAATTAGTTTTTAAATTTTTCGTTGATCCAACAAATAGAATAATCACTACTTCTGGATAATTTGATTGCTAGACCTAAATCTCGATTGACAGATCACATTTAATTCTTGTTGCTGAGGCGTCAACTAAATATTTCAGTTCTTGAAACCAAAACTGAATTATAAATCAATTGATATGCACAACATTTGGTGATACGGAACACAATTTTTGGCAATCACAACTGAATAATGTGATAGTACAAGGGACCGCCAAATTTTTGTTGGCTGTAAATACAGTTGTGACAACGAATCTCTTCTCTGTGTGTACTGGTTCGCAGAGTTAAGGAATTTTTTTATTCCTTATTTTGTTATTAATATTTTGAAGAACGGAAACCTTTGAATATTAACGATTATAGATTAGTTGTTTCTTTTTAAATCCACTAATACTAATTGTAATATTATTTTTAAATAAAAACCACTTGAAATTAAATTGTTTCCAACAGTCACTCGTTTACTTTTGCGGTGCTCACATCTTTTCGTAATAAATTTATTTAAACGAAAGTAAAAAGAATTGACAAAAAAGTATGAAATTATAAATACGTGCTTACAGTGCAGCAGTGTTTTCACATACAAATTGCCCATTTAATACGAGTACGAGACACAGACAGCTGCCGCACTCCAAACAATATATTACTAACGCTTCGTGCAACTCCGATAAAAACTACAACACGATATAGTGAAGGTGGCAGTGGGATGACTGCATCGGCGGTGGTGTCATTAATGCATCCGTTTTATGGATCTTTATTGCTGTTCATAATTGCTGTGGTGTTCAAACAACGCAAATGCTGGCACTTTATATGGCAACTAAATGGCTGGCGTGGCATAATTCAACAGCCGATGTTATGGTTACTGCTAATGTGTTATATCGATCCAAAGAGTTAAGTATTATTGTATGCTGTATTTGTGTGGAATGTTTATGAATGCAGTGCAGCAACGTTAATTAGATCTCATTCCAATTTGTTCAAGGATACCGACGTAAATACCACACATATTGGTCGAACATATGTATGTGCGAGCATCGATTATCGTTAGCAGTAATTGTTGATCGCTGCTTCCGATTCGAAATTTACTGATTAAAATTAATACATTTTATCCTATTACATCTCATTAAGGGACAGGATACAGTTTCTTACAATCTATTATTAGATTCACTGATTAGTACCTATAGTTTTTCACCGAATCCGAATGTTTTTTGAGAAGCTTTTTAGTGGTTTACTACTCGACCGTGTCGCCGATACTACGCGAGGTGATTTTCGTCGAACATCTTTCTATATCCGACATCTCCTTATCGCGGTAGATACAATATAAAAGATTTGTACGCGATGTTTTCTGCACAGATTGCCGACATTGTCGCCATTTATCAGCCCAGCAAATCTGTTGGTAACAAGTAAAAAATAACTCCGAAAACTTTGACACACCATTGCTGTTCCCGGGACCATTGTCAACAGACTTAGTTAAGTGGGGTTTTCCAGCACCGCCCACTAAACGACAATATCATAAAATAATCTCAGTCGGATAGCAGCAGTATATATCCAATGTTTAATTTTTGTGGATTGATCCGATTGTCCCCTGATGACCTTTTTGGCAGTTTGAGTTTTAAGTCGAGAATTAAAATTTCGATATGTAATTTGCATTATCCTTCATATTTGCATAACCCTTGTAGACAATGGCTTAATCTACGGAACCTTTAGTTTTCTGCTAAAGAGTATTAACCCACGTTCCTTTGCACTCACTTACAAACAATAGATAAAATTAATGACTCCCTGCTCAACTGATAGTGTCCGGTAAAATGTTGTTAAAAGCACCCTCTATAACGACAAATGCGGAAGGGCGTACTCCATTAGATATACTCCGGTTCACTTATATAAAGGCACTACAAATTCCATATTCAGCAGCCTGTATCTTTTGCAATTTGTAACCGATTATAGAATTTTAAAATGGAAATGGAAGCTAAACATCTTGAGATATAAAAAAAATCATGACAATAGTGGTTTCTTAACTAAAGAACTTTGTTTGAGCAATTTATAAAAAAAGTCCAAAAACATGCTATTTTTTTTTGGTTCACTTGAATAAAGGCACTTTAATTAATTTTAATGAAAAACAGTTTTTCTTGTTTTTGTAATTTATTTTACTTTATTTAAGAACTATTCACAATGGGTACAACCCCCTTTGTTTTTAATAACTTCAAATATTCGCGTTTTCATTTAGAGATAAAGAGAATTTATGTAATCCAACGAAATTTGATTCCAAGCATCCTTAATGGTCTGAATTAGTGACTGCTTGTCATCAAATTGTCTACCTCCTTCATGGACCTTACGAGATAACCAACCCCAGACATTTTCGATAATATTTAGATCTGGTGAATAGGGTGGCCAGTCAAGAATATTCACATTTTGGCTTGCAATGAATTCCTTGACTACTCTGGCGTTTTGTATAGGGGCATTATCCTGTTGCAATATCCAAGATATGGGACCAAATAGTTCACTGAACTTCGGAAAAGCCGATTCCAATAACGTTTTATAGCTTGCACCAGTCGTTTTTGCACTTTGAAATTCAAGATCGATGGTGCCATAGTACGTAATAGCACCCCACACCATAACGCCGCCCTCTCGGCTGTGATGTCGGTTCAAAAAATACTTTTCTTTGCGCAGATCATGGAAATAATAGTTGTAGCCATCAGGTCCATCCAAATTAAACTTCTTCTCATCCGTAAATACAACGATTCTCCAGTCATTTACATGACCTCTTGGCTGCACATCCCATAGCATGTAGTCTCTTGCGAATTAAAGCCGCATTCGTTACGAGGAGCATTAAGTGGCGGTTTTTTTTTGCAATTTAGGGTATTTACGATACTAACAGCTCTTAATTACTCTGCATACTTATGACTTGCTCGCTTCCACTCCAGCTTGAGCTCTTATTTTTAACAAGGATAAGGCAGAATTAGAAGCAATTCTGATGATTTTTCTTTTCTCAGACGTAGATAAAGACAATGAAACTCTTCCTTTAAAATTTTTTCCATACCCCTCGGGGTCCTTAATGCAATTGTCGACAACTGTTGGGCTCCGTCCAATTGTTTTAGCTATTGCGCGGTTAGAATATCCTTCAGAACGGTAAACATCGATTTTAGTTTTCCGATAGATTAATAAAATGTAAAATTATTAAGATGGAATAAATTGTAATAAACAAACGCTTCCTACAAAAAATCATCACTTACTTTAAAAATAATAAAAAAATAATAAAGTGCCTTTATTCAAGTGAACCAAAAAAATAGCACATTTTTGAACTTTTTTTATTCATTAGTTATGATAGTAATGATTTTTTTTATATCTCAAGATGTCTAGCTTCCAGTTCCACTTTAAAATTATGTAATCGGTTACAAATTGCAAAAGATACAGGCTGCTGAATGTGGAATTTTTAGTGCCTTTAAATAAGTGAACCGGAGTGAATATACATTTCTCTATGAAATTCGCAATAGCGTGTAGAGCGGTTTCCGTAGATTTGCTCCTGATGTATAATTGCTGACACGTGGCCCGCTGTGAAGTACATACTATGTATGTTTCAACTCAGGTATGTGTCAGTCATCTCTTCCAATGTCTTCAGAAGGAAATATGAGAGACAGATAGGTGTAAAATTCATTTGAACTAACATGTGATCATTTCCTCGTTTTCGGAATGAACACCACCGAATCCAACAGGAATATGTGATAGCTTAATGCAGACTGTATAAAAGCTCAGGAGACAGGGAGTCAATATGTGTAGTCCAATTTGTAATTTCTCTGGTAATATACCTTCAGATTCAGGTGGTTTATTGGATTTAAAACCTCCAACTGTCCATTGTAGTATTTAATTAGTCACGATATTTCCTGCAACGTGCGAGATGATGCAATTGTCCATATGTCTTTTGATCGGTTGCTTGGGAAGTGTGTGTTAAGCAGGAGGTCTAATAATTCAATACTAGATGTCGTACACAACCCGTTTTGTTCCATCAGATATTTCAGAGAGGGGAGAGTCGTCATGAGAACGTCGCAGTCTGGATGCCTCAGATGTATTTTCAATACCGTGGCAGAGATGTTTCCAAGACTTCCTCTTTGAAGCTCTTAGGTCTTTCTTATATTCCTTTAGTTTTCATTTGTACACATTCCAGTCTCCCTCCGTACTTAAGGTCTTAGCCTTATTAATAGGCATTCCGCGAAACTTTCTCAGTATATGCTGGTCCTTGTTCCACTACGGAGGTTTCTCTTTGCTTCTATAGGAACAGTTAGGGAATGCAGAATAAAGTGATCGCTTGAGAATTGAGGTCTTAACCAGTGTTGCCAGTTTAGCACTTTAAATGCAATTCTTTTGTTTTGCTTCTGCAATTTTTTTTCTGGAAAAACATGCTATATGCTTTTTAGCACTTTTTTGTGTAATTTTTGCTAACTTTAGACGTTTCTTGCTTCATTTTTAGAACTTTTTGTCGATAAATTGCATTTTTTCTATAATGTATGGCTGTTTTTCGGAATTGAACTCTGAAATATAGAATTATCACGGGTGTGGATGTTAAATATGGACGTAGTAGGTTGGTATTTAAAAAATCCTTTCTGCAAAAGTATGTTGGTTTAGACTTTTATTAGCAACTTCTTTAAATTTGATCTACTGAGAACATGACTCTAAAAAACCAAAATAAATTTGATTTTGCCTCTAAGTATATTACTGGTCGAAGTCGAATAAACAGTTCAACCGTCTAATTAACGGGGTTTTTCAATAAGAGCGCTACAAAAGTTTTTTTAAATAAAACAAAACCGGTTTTAGATACCAATGAAATTCTTTATTCCTGTGGAAGTACGTTCGATGACATTATGTATGGAACTCTATTTCTTTTGCATGGCCACCACGGGCACGCTTGCGGAAGTGCAGACGCTGAATCCAATTTTCGACGGGTTTCAAGCATAAATCGGCCGATACTGCTGCAATTTCACGTTCTATATTCGTACGAAGTTCATCAATCGTCGCTGGCTTGTTTGCATGGACCACAGACTTGACGTAGCCCCACAGGAAATAATCTAACGGCGTCAAATCGCACGACCGAAGCGGCCAATCGACTGGGCCATTTCGTGAGATAACACGTTCACCAAACTTGGTTTCCAATAAATTGATTGTGGCATTCGCTATGTGGCTTGTGGCGCCGTACTGTTGGAACCACATGTCCTCCAAGTCCATATTATCCAATTGGGGCCAAAAATATTCGGTAATCATTGAACGGTAGCGATTCGCATTCACAGTAGTGTGCCGGTCTTGATCATCACGGAAGAAGTACGGCCCAATGACGCCGCCGGCCCATAAACCACGCATATTTTGCTTCTTGACGATGCCATTCAGCCAGAAATGAGCCTCATCGCTGAAGATGATTTTCCGATGAAAATCCGAATCGTAGAGCTCTTAAAGTTGAGGCCACTGACTCCAAATTTCGGTAGTAAATTTTAATAATTTCGACTCGTTGTTGGCTCGTATATCTTTCCATGATGAAATGGCAAACGTTACTGAAGAGAAATGTCAAAAGAGCGGGAAAAAATATGGCGTTGTTTGCTGTCCCCATCGATTTACTTTTGTAGCGTCTCTGTTGAAAAACCCTTTACTTTAATAAGTTTAAAAAAGGAAATAGCTTTCATTAAAGAGGTTAACTTGGTTAATCGCTCAGCTTTTGTATAGCTAAGTAAAAATTTACTAATTAATCAAGCCTACTCAAGGAAACTCTCGCAACTTTTGGCACAGAGCCCATCCCTCCCTATGACGTTCCGAAGCGCAGTGGAAACCTATTTCGGACTCTACCAAAACTGCCGCAACAACCGTACTTGGTGTTGAAAAACAGCTACGCAACAAACCTTGCTACGATGAAGACTGTCGCATAGGAAATGATGAAAAGAACTCTGCAACTATGGCAATGCTTCAGTCAATTGTAACGCGAGCTGCGACCGAGCGATATAGGGGAAAAAGAAAGGAGGTAAACCGTTTCTTTAGGCTTAAGAAAAGGCAGTGCAGAAAGAGCGGGAGTGAGAAAATTGAGACATACAGAAGGAAGAACGAAACCCGAAAGTTCTACCAAACAGTCAAAAGCCCTTTCTGTAAAGACAAGTACGGAAATCGCATTGCAGATGTGCACCGCATGTTGGGAATATGGAGATATCATTTTTCCGCGCTACTAGTACCTGAGATATCCAATGACGATGAGAAAACCGATCACAGTTTGGACAACGACGTTGATTGCCCACTGCTAACCAAGCGCAGACAAAAAAAAATGTTGTGTGTGTGGTTTTATGTCAGTTTGGTCAAATAATTTTCGCAGTCAACGTTCAGTATATCCGTTTAGCAATGAAAATCAGCCTGCAATTTTAAACTCTTGGTGCAGGTTCTTTTATGAACATTTCTTGGAGCCTACATAGAGTAGGAACTCAATGTAACGAATAGGGAAACGAATGCTCACTCGACGGCTTCCATCCTTTGATCACGTTTAAGGTGACATCAAGGACATCTTGCTCATTTTCAGTAGCAAAGGTGGTCCAATTTCTCTGGTTAAAAACATAAGGTTACTGGACAAAACAAACTTTAAAAGTGCTCTCAACTGTATCATATATATTGGTACTTACCCAAATTGTGTGGAGCGACTTGACGTCCGAACAAAGAACGAGTCCCGTTTTATTTTCCTCCGCCTTATCAATTAGCTTCATCCGCAGTTGCCACGGCCGGAGTTCAGTATCTTCATAGGGCATATATAGACTGACGCTTTCAAGTTGTGGCCGTTTTCAGTCTCCAGACTGGTAGTGGTAACGACTCTATCGCAATAGTTAGATAAAATAAATTGTATATTCATAAGTTTCTTGGCAAGTACACGCGTTCTCGGTGTGCCTATGGATTTGAAGACGAGAAGACTTGAAATTAGGAGCCTTTAATCTACAAATCCTGTCATGATTTACGAACGTTCCAAATTTTTATTACGTGTGGCAGGAGAGCTTCAAAAGTAGTTTTATAATGAAGAAGGTTTATCTGTAGTAGCTTCAAAATTTACAGTTATATCCCTCCCCACTACTGTGTTGTTGGCTTCGTCGTTGGTGTCCTCCCGAAGGATATCTATCTGAAGGCTTATCAATGAGCGTGGACTCACACAATTATGTGTTGTTCCCTGCAGTACAAACAGGGTAGAGCTTTGAATTAATCATTCTTTTTGGAACTAAGTTCCTTATCGCACTTTGTGGTATGGGGGCTAAATGAAAAAAAATTACACAACTTTTGTTCTAACACTATTATGCTACAACCGCCTATTATCATCTATATTGTTTACTTTTGCTTTGGATTGTGTCTAGACTAACTAGATTTCTCACATATCTCGGGAAATTTCTTGTTTAACGGGAAGTTTTCTAGGTGGAGCCTGTAACCAATATTTAGTATATATTTTAGTTTTGAACCAAATAAAAAGTAAATTTAGGAAATCTAAAGTGAAAGAAGTTTACGAAAAGAAAATTTCTTAAATTAAAAAAAAAACATTTTTTTTTAATTAAGTACCTTTTCTTAAAAAGTATATTGTCTTAGAACAAATTGCATTTTCTTAAAAAAAACTCAATTTTTTGTGAAACAGAATAATAACAAAATAACCTACTCTTAAAAATGTACATATTCTTGAAAAAAGGACAAATTCTAAAAAAAAACAATTTCTTAAAAAAAACATTTTCTTCAAAAAAATACCGTTTCTTAAAAGTACCTTTTGTTAAAAATAAAATAATACCTTTGAAGTTTAAAGTTTTCTTCTCTTGAGATAAGTAGCCTTTCTGAAAATAAGTAATTTTTCATAAAAATAACCTTTCCTGTTACCTCTGCTTACAAAAAGTACTTCTTTAAAACAAAAATCATACTCTTATGGCTTTTTCTTACAGAAAGTACTTCTTCTTAAAAATAACACCATTTCTTAAAAAGCATTAGCTTTTAATAAAAGAAGTACATCTCTCTAAAAAATGACATTTTCGAGAAAATATAATACATATTCTTACAAGAAGGACCGAAAAATATATATTTAAAAAAAAAATACATTCTGTAAAAAATATTTTCTTAACAAAAGTTTATCATTTTACAAAAAGTATCTTTTGTTAAAGATCCATTTAAATTATAGTATTTTTCAACTAACTAGTACATAATATATAGCGAAAGGAACTTCGTTCCAACAGGATGATTTTTTGGTTTCAAGTCATTACGAATTAGCTAAATTTTGAATTAATTCTATTTAATTGCAATTCATTTCCAATTCAAATGAAATTGCAAAATTAATTGCAATACATTTCCAATTCATTTAAATTGAATAGATGTTCAATTAATTCAACTAGGTGATAGGCAAACGAGAGTAATTGCTTGCTGTCGTTGATATAAAAAATGAGTTGGATAACAAAGCGAGAGCAGTGCTTACTCTAGATTTACTTACACTACTCTTTTTCAAAATCAATACAATTCAAATGAATTGGAAATGAATTGCATGTTAAGTTCTCTAGTTGATTTGAATTAATTCAAAATCAATTCAATTCAAATGAATTGCAATTCTTTTTGCCAAACTTACTTGAATTGGAAATGGATTGTAATTGATTTTTGCCAAATACTCGTACACATGAATTGATTCAAATTTCATTCAATTCATTTTTTGCTGAAAATAATTAATTCAAAATTTTTCTACGTCAGTGCATGAATGGTTCGCGAATTAGTTCAAAAAAGATTGATTCGTTAATAGTTCTGAGACAGAGGTATTCACATGCACATCCCTGTCATCCCCTCCGTCCAATTGCGATGTAACTTCAGTGGTTTAAGTGTCACGCTTGGCTTCTTGGTCGCTTTTATACATCCCGATAAATATATATATAGGACGCATCATTTATTGATTTTTTCCAAATGTTGAGAGGAATTTTCAAGTTTTTATTTTATGTTGTATAAGTCCTTTCAAAATTAAATACTTTTTGGAAAAAATTCTTTGACTATGACCTCACCAAGCTGAATTAACAGAAATAAACTAATTTCTAATGCGAAATATTTATAAAGGCAAAAGGTTTTTTTTTAAATAATTTAAAAAGTTTCGTAAGATGTTTGATCTACACTATCGCTGAAAACTCTTCTATGAGTCTTAGCATTGAGTTTATCAGCGAATGAATATGCGCAGGATCAGTTATCTTCCACTTTTCTTGAATTGATACTTTTGGATCCTTGACATTCTGAAACTGGCGCCCATGGTGGTAAACTTGTGTATGTAATATAGGCCAGAGGTTCTAGATCGGATTAAGATCAGGACTAAGTGCAGGACAGTCGAGAGTTGGAATTATTTCTGCACTCAAGAAACTTTGGAGTTTTGTTAGACCGATGTACTGCTGCGTTGTCCTGGTGAAAGTTAAATTCTGGGACAAAAATGTTCTCTCCAAAATTGACTAAGACGACATTAAACAGTCGAATATAATACTCGAAGTCCATTTTTGTGGAAACGAAATATATTGGACTGCTGCCACCATAACTTATACCTGAGCAAACCATAAGGGAGCCACCGCCAAAATTTCGCCGCTGACGCATAATTTTGGAAAAATCTTTGAAATGCCAATATTTGTCCGAGCCATTTGGTCCATTCTAATTCAACTTTTTTTCATCGGAAAATATCACTCCTCATCCAAAAATCTGTATTTTCAGCGAATTTAAATCTGGCAAATTCGTGAGTTAGCATGAGACCAAGTTTCAAGTCGCGTTTCATTACTTGTTGAATACGGCGCCCAAGCTCAATTCAGCATTAACTTCCTTATCCATGAAGTTTTCTTTAACAGTAATCCTTTTGATCTCTCTTTTGGCGCTGTCAAGAATCATCGGTGTCTTTCCTGGACGTTTTGTGTTTCTATATTGACCACCCTATTTTATACAATTGTCAAGGACACAGCTAGATCTTTTCAATTGCCTCAAAATTTCCCGATTGGACAGCCCTTCATCATGATAATCTTTAATTTTGTTCTTTTCTTCTTTACTTAGCCACTTCATTTAGTCACTTATATATAAATTTAATGTTTCTTAATTTGACATACGTTAATTTTAAAACAATAAAATATCAAACCAAGAAAACTCACTTCTGTTTGATTTCCTATTTACCACTGTTCGATTAAGCTTTATTTTCCATGTTGCCTTTATACATATATATTTCGCAACAGAAATAGTAAAAACATTGTCAATTGAATGATTTCATTCTCTAACATAATATACTTCATTAGAATCATTAGAATGCATTAGAATTCTACAGCAAAATCGCAGTGCATGAGAGTACCGAGATAAAATACATTGCCTTTATAATTATTTCACTGTGTGTACACTTTCACATTAATCTGACCAAAGCTGTACGAAATGACGCCTTCAATTTTTCAGAGAATCGCCAGGGATTCGGTGTTAATGACAAACATGACTTGTTGCCGGCATCCTTCCGGGTTCTCCAACTTTCTAACCTTTCCACAGCCAAATGGAAAGACCCGGCTACTAATCCTTGTTAGGTATATGAAACATTTCTCAATGTCACTGATAGATACAAGCATCTATGAGCGAGCTCTAGGGAGCACTGGAAATTAAAATTACGACGAAATTTAAGGAATAATGCATGCTAACATTTAACATTTTATGATAGAAATATATAATTTGTTAAAAACCATACGGAATTCAACAAACCACCCTTATTATGTATGTGTAGGACTAAACCTTATCTTACCAAAATCCTAGACCTACCACAATTTTGAAACATATTGCGCCTTCAAATTTAAAATTATATTTTCATTCCTTTATCTTTAATATCGTTTGAGCCAAGAAAATCCAAATCAAGATATAGGGTTTTTCAACAGAGACGCTACAAAAGTAAATCGATAGGGACAGCAAACGAAGCCATATTTTTCCCGCTCTTTTGACATTTCTCTTCAGTAAGTTTTCCATTTCATCATGGAAAGATATACGAGCCAACAACGAGTCGAAATTATTAAAATCTACTACCGAAATTTGGAGTCAGTGGCCTCAACTTTAAGAGCTCTACGTCCAATTTATGGTCTTCAGCGATGAGTCTCATTTCTGGCTGAATGGCTTCGTCAATAAGCAAAATATGCGTTATTGGTCAGACAGCAATCCACACGTAATCCACGAGTCATCATTGCATCCCGAAAAAATTACGGTTTGGTGCGGTTTATGGGCCGGCGGCGTCATTGGGCCGTACTTCGTCCGTAATGATCAAGACCGGCACGTTACTGTGAATGCGAATCGCTACCGTTCAATGATAACCGAATATTTTTGGCCCCAATTGGATAATATGGACTTGGAGGACATGCGGTTCCAACAGGACGGCACCACAGGACACACAGCGAATGCCACAATCAATTTATTGGAAACCAAGTTTGGTGAACGTGTTATCTCACGAAATGGCCCAGTCGATTGGCCGCCTCGGTCGTGCGATTTGACGCCGTTATATTATTTCCTGTGGGGCTACGTGAAGTCTATGGTCTATGCCAACAAGCCAGCGACAAGTGATGAACTTCGTACGAATATCGAACGTGAAATTGCAGCAGTATCGGCCGATTTATGCTTGAAAACCGTCGAAAATTGGGTTCAGCGTCTGGACTTCTGCAAGCGTGCCCGTGGTGGCCATGCAAAAGAAATCGAGTTCCATACATAATGGCATCGAACGTACTTTCACAGGAATAAAGAATTTCATTGGTATCTAAAACCGGTTTTGTTTTATTTAAAAAACTTTTGTAGCGCTCTTATTGTAAAACGCTTTATATCCTCAACCAATTTGTTCTTAGATATTAACAAACATCAATTAAGTTTAATTTTCCATTTTCCAATTTATACATATGTATGTATGTATGTAATATATGCCTACATATTAATTTGCCATATCTTTTATAATATGAAATGTTTGTTTTGCTTCAGTTCCTTTAACCTTTCACCTTTCCCTTTATCAGGTATCATGACAAGCATACAACGTTTTCGTAAATATTTCCAATTCCCTCTGGCCATAATTTTGTTCAACCGAATTTTGTTGTACGTCGACGATCCAGTGACTATGGAGGGAATTTTAACAGCACCAGAATGTCTAAATAAGACATTTATGCAGAATGGCTTCTATGCCAACAAGGGACTGCTGCATGCCAAGGGTTAGTATACACAGTATCTATGTAAATTAGGGTGGTGATAATATATAAAAAGCATATTTTTCTTTTTGGAATTTTATTGAACCCCGAACAGAGACTTTTGTGATTTGGTCATGAAATTTTAGACAAATTGAATAACTCTAAACCGTGCCTCTTGGAGATTAAACTATTAAAATAAATAAATAAATGTTTCCCATTACATCCCATGACGGGATTGGGGAGAGCTTCTCACAACTAGTGAGGCGTGGGCTTTCTAGTGTTATACTCACTAATTGGGTCCTACAGTTTTATGCCGGTTCCAAACGATATTTCACTATGCGAGGTAACCACAGGATCTCATGTACAAGAGGCGCGCACACTAATCATTGCACCACCGGCGGTCAAACTATATGGGTTTCTGAATTTTAGGTGTTTAAGTCGCATGTGGGCACTTCCCCAGAAAGGGCCACTTTTTGTCACATCACGTCGCCCTCGTTATTTTTGGAACGAAGTTCCTTAGCACACGGTACAACTTTTGTTTTAACACTATTATGCTACAACCCACTATTATCAACTATATTGTTTACTTTTGCTTTGGTTTGTGTCTAGACTAAAGGTTTGGATCATAGATAAAGAAATTAACTAGATGTCTCACATATGTTTCGAAATTGTTTGTATAATGGGAATTTTTCTAGGTGGAGCCTGTAACCAATATTTAGTATATATTGTAGTTTTGAACCCAGCAAATAGTAAATTTAATAATACCAAAGTGAAAGAAGTTTAAAAAAAGGAAATTTTCTTAAATAACTGCCTTTTTTTAAAAAAGTAAATTTTCTCAAAAAAATGCCTATTCATATTTTTAAACAAAGTACATTTTTATAAAAAAAAACCTTATCTTAAAGAAGTACCTTGGCTTAAAAAGAGTAATTTTCTTTCTTTCTATAAAGACTACCTTTTTTGTGAAACAAAATAACCTTTCGATGTTTGTGAAACATCATCTTCAGCAGCGTCTAGCCCGTTAAGCCACTGCGGTGTGTATTTACACAAGTCACTAACCGAAGACATTTATTGATTGTGTGTGTGCAGAGTGATTGTTGTCGCTACTTACACATTGCTTTCCTACTTACACGCACTGATGCAGAAGTTTTGAGAGTTCTATTTATAGAACGAACTATTCTAATTGTAGTTTTCTCGTTCTGTTTTGGTTTGGCCCTACCATATGCTTCAAATTTAGTTGTTTTTAGATCCTCGTTATGTTTAAAGTTGTAATTTCCTTTAAGGCTGTAAGAGATCATGTTTTCTCCGGTTAGTGGGAAAAATGTAAATGCCGCGGATGGGATTCGAACTCACATTCGCTGGACGATCGTTTCGATGTTTGTGAAGCAGAGTGATTGTTGTCGCTACTTACACATTGCTTTCCTACTTACACGCACTGATGCAGAAGTTTTGAATGTTATATTTATAGAACGAACTATTCTAATTGTAGAAACATGATCTCTTACAGCCTTAAAGGAAATTACAACTTTAAACATAACGAGGATCTAAAAACAACTAAATTAAAAATAACCTTTCTTGAGGTAAGTACCTACTCTTAAAAATTTACCTATTCTTAAAAAAAGGACCAGTTCTAAAAAAAATCCCATTTCTTAAAAAAATCTTTTCTTTAAAAAAATACCTTCTCTGAAAAAAAGTACTTTTCTTACAAAAATTAATTTTCTTAAAAGTACCTTTTCTTGAAAATAAAATAATACCTTTACTCATCTTTTCTTGAGATATGTAGCCTTCCTGAAAATAAATACATTTTCTTAAAAAATAACCTTTTCCTAAAAAGTGTACAACTTCTTTAAAAAGTACCTGTTGTTTTAAAAAAAAAAATAAATATTTGAAAAAAAATGCATACTCTTATGGTTTTTTCTTCCACAATGTACTTCTTCTTAAAAATAGTACCTTTTCTTAAAAAACATATTAGCTTCTAATAAAAGAAGTACCTCTCATTAAAAAGGACCTTTTCGGGAAAATATAATACATATTCTTACATAAAGGACTTTTTTAAAAATAAAAAATACATTCTATAAAAAAAAAATGTTTCTTAAAAAAAGTTTATCATTTTACAAAAAGTATCTTTTCTTAAAGATCCGTTCAAATTAACGTATTTTCAACGGGCGCCTTAAGCGTATTGGAACTAACTAGTACATTATATATAGCGAAAGGAACTTCATTCTAACCGGGTGTCCCCTGACACCTCAATTAAAATTTTGATATTTTTATTTAGTACTTTTTTGGGCAGTTAGTTTGATTGTTTTCTCATCTTTTACAAAATATAGAGCTACTTACATTCTGTACTTAGTAGCAGAATAGAAAACAATCAAACTACAGACCCTTAAATTTAAGCAATTAATGAAGGTAACGTGATGTGACATTGGGTGACACTTTCTGTGGAAATGCCCATATACTAGAAAATCTTAACAATCTAATCAAATAACTTGAATTTGTATGTTTTCTAAAAATTTAAGGTTTTTTCACATTCAGAGTTAGAACCCTTAGACTTGGCTCTTAAGGATTTTTCACGTACAGAGTTGAAACCCATAGAGTTTTAGGATTATTTCAAAACTTTTACGATTTTATATCAAGGACGAAGCAAACCAAGAGACACGGGTTAGAGTTACGCGATTTGACTTAAATTTCACCACGTAAGGTTTTGATGAAGTGGCAAAACAATTCTCTCGGTTTTTGCTGAAAGTCGAAAGTTGATTTTCAATTGCCACCCTAATCTATATATATCTACAACTCTAAAGTTTACAAATCAAGTGAGTTATGAGTCACGTATGTATAGTGAAGGAAATACTAGTATAGAATTTTTCAGTCGGGATAAGTTGGATTACGTATACGCTAAAATAAAATTTGTAAATGTTAAGTCCTTGTGGTTGACGTGTCAAAAAGAGGAAACAAAATAGAATTGAATTTTATTCCTTGAGTGTACAGGGTGGTCCAAATACATACAAGCATCTTTTTAAAAATGAAATATAATTGAACTAAACTTAATTTCTTTAGGTATATTATGGCTTTATTTGAAATAACACGTATTCCCAATATTTCCCATTCCCATTATTTATGGAACACAAGTTATTTAATGTGGCTGCAGCGGCTGGCTTCGCAGTAGCTCATCCTGTCAGTCCAATTTTACAAGAATAGCCTTAAGAGTAAAGGTGAATCGTTTCTGGATTATCTGCATAGCTTCGGTCTTTAATTGCACCCCTCAAGGAAAAGTCTAAAGTGGACTTTGCCAAGACGGCTGATAACACGATAATCGAACTTAGTGTGCAAAAGACGATTTTTTGATGAGCTGTGCGACATGATGCGCCATCCTGCTGATTATCCAAGTTCATATCTTCCATTTCAGTCTATAAAAGTTCGTAATCACGGCTGTGTAGCGTTCGTCGTTGACTGAAATAGCTTTTCCAGCAGCATTTTCGAAAAACTGAGCCAATGATGCCACCAATCCAAAATCCACATTAAACTCTCACTCTCTGTGGATGCATTGGTTTCTCGACAATGATGTGTGGGTTTTCCAATCCCCAGCTGCGACAAATTTATTGGTTGACATAGCCGCCGATATATAAAATGCGCCTCGTCAGAAAATATGATTTTTCGGCGAAATTCGATCTTCGATTGGAGCTTCTGTAAGGCCCAAACTGAGAAACCGTAACGAAGTAGATGGTTGGTCATTTGCAAATTGCTCAGTCAATTTGACCTTGTAAGCGAATAATCCGAGATCTTTGTGCAAAATTTGAGAGTTCGGTGCTACTTGTGCTGCTACGACCACTACGGAATTCGGCAAAAAACACTGGCTTTCCATTACATCCCATGCAGGGATTGGGGAGAGCATCTCACAACCAGTGGGCTGTGCGCGTTCTAGTTTTACACTCACTGATTGGGACCTACAGTTTTAAACCGGTTCTGAACGGTATTTCGAGAAACATTTTCGCTAAGCACTCGATAGTGTCGCTAAGCGAGGCCACCGTCGTCGAAAAAAAAGTAAAGTGGTCAGAGCAGGGATCGAACCCACATTCTCGTGCCAAGAGTCGTACTCTAACCATTGCACTGCCAATGGCTACTTTCGGTAAACCACGTTTTAATCCTTAAAATTGATGGTGCTGACTCCTCATAGTATTTATCAAGTCCTTCCTTGGTGTTGGAGATGTTTTATTAAACAAAATTATGCTTGATGTCGTGTGGTCATCCATTTGCGTTGAAATCCACGTAGTTGTCGTCTTTCAGTGGCTGTCTAACAAAAACAGAAGGAGCAGTATTGATTTTTAACTTCTCGCAACCTGTGAGCTATGCGCGTTCAAGTTTTACACTCACCGATTGGGACCTACAGTTTTACACCGGTTCCGAATGGTATTTTGAAAAGTTTTTCATGGCTAAATACTCGTTAGTGTCGCCATAACTAAGCGAGGTGACCGCCGTCGAAAGAAATTTAATGTGGTCAGAGCAGGGATCGAACACACGTTCTCATGCACAAGAGCCGCGCACACTACTATTGCACCCACGACGGCGACAATGATAGAAGTATGATATGATAGAAGTATAGAAGTTATTTTAGAAGTCATATGCTGGTCATATTATTTTAATTTTTTAAATTTTTCGAGATTGTTTTAATTTTTTAGATTGCTGCGAAACTTCTGAGCATATAAAATAAAAAACGTTGGGAACTTTGCGAATTTGAAATTTAAGACGTTGCGAGAAAACATTGGAGATATTGGAATATTTTTATTTTTGCGAAAAAAAATTAAAAAATTTTTTACGCATTAAGGTTTACAAAGAATTATAAAAGGAAAAATTAAAATGATTTCCTATATAAGCATAAATTAAATAGAAAAATTATTTATCACTTATTTAAAGGCACAAAAAATGCAATATTCAGCAGTGTGTATCTTTTGCAATTCGTAACCGATTGCCGAATTTTAAAATGGAAATGGTGACTAAACATCTTGAGATATAAAAAAACATGACAATGGTGGTTTCTTAACTAAAGAACTTTTTTTGAGCAATTTATAAAAAAAAGTCCACAAATGTGCTATTTTTTTGGTTCACTTGAATAAAGGCATTTTAATGAAAAACAGTTTTTCTTGTTTTTTAATTTATTTTACTTTATTTAAGAACTGTTCACAATGGGTACAACCCCCTTTGTTTTTAATAACTTCAAATATACGCGTTTTCATTTAGAGACAAAGACAATTTATGTAATCCAACGAAATTTGATTCCAAGCACCCTTAATGGTCTGAATTAGTGACTGCTTGTCATCAAATTATCTACCTCCTTCATAGACCTTACGAGATAACCAACCCTAGACATTTTCGATAATATTTAGATCTGGCGAATAGGGTGGCCAGTCAAGAATATTAACATTTTGGCTTTCAAGGAAGTCCTCTACTACTCTGGCGTTGTGTATGGGGGCAATATCTAAGATATGGGACCAAATAGTTCAGTTAACTTCGGAAAAGTCGATTTCAATAACGTTTTATAGCTTGCATCAGATATTTTTTGCACTTTGAAATTCAAGATCGATGGTGCCATAGTACGTAATAGCACCCCACACCATAACGCCACCCACTTGGTTGTAATGTCGGTTCAAAAAAAGCTTTTCTTTGCGCAGATCATGGAAATAATAGTCGTCACCATCAGGCCCATCCGAATTAAACTTCTTCTCATCCGTAAATACAGCGGTCCTCCAGTCATTTACATGACCTCTGACCGCTGCACATCCCATAGCATGTAGTCTCTTGCGAATTAAAGCCGCATTTCGTTACGAGGAGCATTAAGTGGCGGTTTTTTTTTGCAATTTAAGGTATTTACGATACTAACAGCTCTTAATTACTCTGCATACTTATGACTTGCTCGCTTCCACTCCAGCTTGAGCTCTTATTAGAATTAGAAGAAATTCTGATGATTTTTCTTTTCTCATACGTAGATAAAGACAATGAAGCCCTTCCTTTAAAATTTTTTCCATACCCCTCGGGGTCCTTGATGCAATTGTCGACAACTGTTGGGCACCGTCCAATTGTTTTAGCTATTGTGCGGTTAGAATATCCTTCAGAACGGTAAACATCGATTTTAGTTTTTTCCAATAGATTTCAAATTTTTTGTTTTTCCATTTTGACTCGTAATATGATTAAGATGTAATAAATTGTAATAAACAAACGCTCCCTACAAAAAATCATCGCTTACTTTAAAAATAATAAAGTGCCTTTGTTCAAGTGAACCAAAAAATAACAAATTTTTGGACTTTTTTTTATAAATTGCTCAAAAAGAGGTCTTTCGTTAAGAAACCACTATTGTGATGATTTTTTTTATATCTCAAGATGTCTAGCTTCCATTTCCATTTTAAAATTCTGCAATCGGTTACAAATTGCAAAAGATACAGGCTGCTGAATGTGGAATTTTTAGTGCCTTTAAATAAGTGAACCGGAATGTATTTTGTGTTTATTAAAAACCCTTTAAATTTCATTTATTAATGTAAACAAAATTTACATGTTTTTTTAAAATCCTCCTGGCATCTATATCATGTTCACAGAAGTTGTTAGTAATATTTTTTCAAATTCATCAATCAAATAAAAGTTTATCGACCAAGCTCATGCTCATTAATGACAAGTCTGTGGTTTTCTTTAAACATTAAAAGTTATGAGTTTTTGAACATAGTCCCTTTCACGAAACATCCAAAATTGCGAAGCCTCAGAGTTGCCACAGTGTTGAACTATTTTTAAATACTTTTCCATTTTACGTATACTGGCTTCGTTTTCAACACACACACCGATAGTTCTCAAACACGGAAACATTGCGAGAAAACCCAGGTTGATTTAAAATTAAATTCCACGCATTTCAGAATTTTTGACATATTTGTCAACCTTTCCGACATTTCTAAGAAAAGTATTTTTAATTTTTTATGAGCTAACAGATCAGGGCTTTATTCTACAGTTATTTCTTTTCAGAGTATTGCTAAATAAACAAGTCTTAAACTCTATTATATTATTTTAGTACTCGTTCCGTACACAACAACCTTGTTTAGTGGCTACTGAATTACATTTCAATTATTACATGGTGCAATTATTATTATGATGTAATGGGAACTATATTCCAAACATATGTGGGGTAGTTTGTGTAGATTAATAAAATTATGTGTAAACATATACATAAATGTATTTTTCCTGCATGCATCTGTGACTTATGCGCAGATTACGTTATTCTGATCTCTATATATACTTATAGATACTTCCTTCAATACACGCTGAAAAAACAACGGCCCCAGCAGCATATTTCAGGAACCATGTAAATGTTTGCAAGCGTTGTTTTCATAAATTGCAGATCTGTTGCTTTTTTGCATCTTTGTTGTCTGTCACATTTTTATTGTTGCTTTTGTTTTCAGTAGTTTTCAAAAAAGTCACATTTGGGTCACACAAACATATATAACCATTGTGATTCCAACATGAAATATTGCGCCTACACGCTGAAAAAACGACTCTGTAACATATTCTTCCAAACATATTCTGCAAGAACCATGTATATGTTTGGAACATACTTCAAACATTTATATACTTGCAAGCCCCCAAGTCACTTGTATTTAAATGCAAACATTAGTATGTTTACTGACAAATGTGTATGCTTTTACGTGGAAACATATGCGTGCCTCATTCCAAACATCCATATACTTACGTGGAAGCATTCGCCTGTTTTCCCCAAACCTCCATATACTTACGTGGAAACATATATGTACATAATAATATTTAGAAACGAATTATTCTTTGATTATTATTCGTGGCCGTCGGTGGTGCAATGGTTAGTGTGCGCGGCTCTTGTACATGAGATCCTGGGTTCGAACCCTGCTCTGACCACCTTAAAATTTCTTTCGGCGGCGGTCACCTCGCATAGTGACGGCGACACTAGCCATGAAAAAGCTTCTCAAAATACCGTTCGGAATCGGTGTAAAACTGTAGGTCCCAATCACTAAGTAAAATCTGTAAAGCGCACAGCTCAGTGATTGTGCGAAGTTCTCTCCGGTCCCTTCATGGGATGTAATGGGAAACCATTTTTTTTTTATTCTTTGATTTCAATATATATGTATTGCTTTCAATATATATGTATTGCTATTTCATCAATATAAAACCGCAATTATATATTCACGTTGTTGCCCTTTCCAGTTTCTGTCCTCAAAATTGTTTCTCACATACTTAAAAACCAAATCAACATCACCAACCATTTAACCGTCCGAGCGTGTGTTTATTCTTATTTCCACTGATCAAGCGATTTTGATATCCTCTGTCCGAAGTACCATTGACGACTGATTACATGAAACTAAAATGCAATTAATCAGCGAAACTAAGAAACACTGGCTTCGTCTACAATTTACATGAACATTAAGGAATACACACTCACACGATAGACACTCTCGTTGTCCCTCTTTGATACTCTTGCTCTCGATAGAGCATAAACAGTAAAATAAACACAGCTGTATTTGTCTCACAAACACAGATATATTTTGGGCGCAAACACATATATTATAACATATTAATCATTGAGTCTCATAGATGTAATATTGAATAGCAAAAACAATGTGTTTGCACACAAGAATATTATATTTGCGACGAGTTCCAAACACGCGTTATATTTTCATCCAAACAACTTTCAGCGTGGAATCTCTATTATTTTAGTACTTGTTCCGTAAACAAAGAAAATCTATAGGGGCTATATTATATTTTTGTTGCTATATAGTGTAGTTATTATTATGACAATATTACAAACATATGAGTGGTAGTTTGTGTAGATTAATAAAATTATGTGTAAACATATACAACAATTTATGAGATGTGGAGATTACGATATTCTGTGCTCTATAGAAATAACGGCCCCAGCAACATATATTGCAGGAACCATTTATATGTTTGCAAGTGTAGTATTCATGAATTGCAGATCTGTTTCTTTTTCGCTTCTTTGTTGTCTGTCACGTTCTTGCTTTCAGCAGTTTTCAACAAACTAAGTCACATTTAGGTCACACAAACATATAATATAACCAATTAATTATTGTGACTCCAACATGTAATACTGACACTAAGCGAAGTACATAGGTCTCATGCACATAGCCCGTGCTCGTCCTGTATAACTCATGCTGAAGAAACGGCCCCTGTTACATTATGCAGGAACCATGAATATTTTTGGAGCATTGTTTTCATTAATTGTAGATCTGCTGCTTATTTGTCTCTTTGTTGCCTGGCAGCTTTTTGCTTTTGGCAGTTTGCAACAAAAAAAAAGCCACCAACGCATATGTTATAACATGTTAATCATTGTGTCTCCAAAATGTAATATTGAATAGTAAACACAATGTGTTTGGACACAAGTATTCTATATTTACGACAAGCTACAAACACGTTACATTTGCATTCAAACAACAAAACAATACTGATTTTTCGGCCCGTACACGTTGAAAAGAAGCATCTGTAAAATTATGCAGGAACCATGTATTTGTTTGGAACATCCATATAACACGTGCAAGTATTGACTTTGTGAAATGGAGATCTGCTGATTTTTTTGTTTGTTTTCTATCACACTTTTGTTTTCAGCATATATTATAATAGATTAATCATTGTGTCTCCAACGTGTACTATTGAATAGCAAACACGATTCCCATTACATCCCATGAAGGTATTGGGGAGAGCTTGTCCACAGCCAGTGAGCTTTGCGCTTTCTGATTTTTCACTCACTGATTGGGTCGTACAGTTTTTACACCGATTCCGAACGGTAATTTGAGAAACTTTTTCATGGCTAAATACTCGATAGTGTCGCCGTCACTATGCGAGGTGTCCGCCGCCGAAAGAAATTTTTAATGTGGTCAGAGCAGGGATCGAACCCAGGATCCTATGTACAAGAGCCGCGCACACTACCCATGGCACCACCGATGGACACGGCGACAGGATATAAACACGTTAACGTAATTTAATGTAATATAAACACGTTAAATTTCAATCCTAACAAAAAAAAAACAGATTTTTAAGTTTGTATCAAGGAAGGTCGACGAATTTAATTTATTATTGTTGTTTCTTCATTTGCTTGATTCAACAGACTAACAACTTGTGTTGCTACTATAACTTTAACGATATTTTTTTTTTATATCATAAACATCAAATGCGGAAACAATGTAAAGATGGAGAATGGAAAATACGACGCAAACAACTAAATCCAGCGTTTAATCACAATACAATTATAAGTTTTCTGGACGACTTTAATCGCGTTGGCCATGAGTTGGTTTTAAAACTGGCAGCAGTTGTGCAACAGGATGACACAATCCCCTTTGGCGACTTGGAAGACTTGGTGAGTCGAGCTGTGCTAGAAGTTTCTTGTTGTAAGTATTAGTAATATTTGCACTGACAAAAATTGTATCAAACTGATTAACTTATTTGTTTATATCATGAAATTTTTTCATTGTTCATCTTCATCTTTCATCTCAAGTAACAACTATGGGCATTTCTACAAATTTTACTCAAAACGATGAGAAAGGCATAGCGGCAGCATATAGACAGTAAGGCAAATCTTATATAAATTCTAGATAAACAAAATACAAAAATTTAATTTGAATATGTCTTTAAATAAACCAAACTCTTCTATCTCTATAACTGCAACATAAATCAACAATCGTACACAATTGAAACAATATCCTGCATGAATGCTGCTGCTCCTGTACATAACGATGAAGAAGTTTAATGGAAATAACTGCGTTGCGAATATTCAAACCATGGTATCAGATCGACTTTCTATTTCGTCTGTTGGATAAAGAGAAATATGAAAGAACGAAAAAGGCTAACAAGTTGGTGGAGGATTTCGTTGCGAAGGCAAGTATTTATTTTTGTTATGCTAACTTGTTCTCTTTGGATTTATTTCCGTTTCCGTTACTGTTTGGAATGACGAGGAAACGCATCATGTGTTTTTCATACTACATCCTCTAGGATGTTCAGTAATTTGGTTTCACTTTAAATAAAGCCGGTTGTATTCCCAAATTTGGTTCATTGTAACTCTTAAGTTTCCACTAGTCAACATTTTCATAATAGCATAATCGCACTAAACAATGGTTAAACACGAATTCTTTATATAAAGTATATACAGGGTGGATCACTTAAACCTTCCTAAAAAAATAAATAAATGGTTTCCCGTTACATCCCATGACGGGGTTACTCGACAATATCGTCGTCACTAAGCGAGGTGACCGCCGTCGAAAAATATGTAAGGTGGTCAAAGCAGGGATCGAACCGCCGTCATCATGTAAAACGGCCACACGAATAGGTCAAGGTTCGGTGCAGTTGATTGTTTTAACTTATCTATTCGTGTTTTAGAAAATACCTTCAGGTAGTCGAACTTACGAACACCCTACTCCATTGTGCATTTCGAACGATAAAGACAAAAATACTTGAAAACTACAATAAATTTGAAGTCTAGCACTACAATGTTGTAGTATAGGAAGATATGAAGATTTAACTTAACTACTATATTGTTTGTATATTTGTTTCCTCTCTCCTTCCATAAATATCCATTAGATTGTACAACAAAAACATATAGAATGGCAGAAACGGCAGCAACTGCAACACGATGAAGGCGTTAATGCCACCGATGCTGCCAATGCCACTTCAGTGGCGGCAACAGAGCCACAACAGTCGTCATGGCGCACCGGACATGAAGACGAACCAAGTGGAAATCGTAAAGTTTCAACAATTGTCGATGATGCGTTGCCAAATGTATCTGTAGCAGAACATCGTATTTTTATCGATCAGATATTTCACTTGGCTCAGACGGGTAAATTGACTTTACAGGATGTTATGAATGAATCCCAGTCCATGGTGGTGGTGGTAAGTTGGTATTTACAAAAACACACTGAAATTGAAGGAATTTCCGCATTTCATGAGGGTATGGTTAACTTGATGGTTGGTTGGAATCTGCGATTATGGTAGAGTAGTCATAGATCCATATCAAGTCTGTATGAAATTATGTGGGAAGAACAAAATGAAGGGGAGTACTTTTGTTATGGTGCATTCACATCGAACATGATTGGGAACTATTTACATTGGGGTTATAACGCATTTTTAAAAACAGATTTTAAAAATTCGCATTATAATTGTTAATATAAACTGATCTCTAACATAATTACATGATGGTGTAATTGAACTTATTCAAAGAAAAGTGATAGATTTGTGTAAATCCTGGCTATGGTTCTTTTAGAAAATTTAACTTTTAATAAAATAAAATCGATGAGAGCTTTATAAAGGGTGGATTAAGTAAAAATTGGAATTTGAACATCTCGTTATTTCGAAGCAGATGTTCAATTTGACGTTGATGAAGTGACAGATTATTAGCTAAAGGTTATACATTTACGAAATGGGTCGCTTTACGCCTAAAGAAATTTGGGAAATACGAATAACTTTCTTATAAAGTTCCCTGTACCGAAAAATCCTATTTTCTGATGAAGCTCGGTTTCACCTTGGTGAATACATTAATAAACAAAATTGTCACATTTGGGGCTTGGGAATTCCACAAGTAGCTCAGTTGCGCCCGTAGAGCAAACGAGGTTGCAAAATAAAAATTTTCATGTACGCCTACGAAATTTTGAATAAACTCATCTTATAGGAAACTTTTCAACGTTCTCAAATATGCTACTCTTAATAATATCAGATGTTTAGTTTAGAAGACATAACCATTCAAAGTAGATCGATTTTCGGTTTTCAAAAAATACACCATTTTTAGTTAATTTGGTGCGATTTCAGGTGTAATATCACGAAAACTAGGTAACGAATCATCTTTTTTTTCCAATTGATTGATGTATTTATTAAATGTATAATAATAAAAAAAAATTTACTGTTTGCATTGTGCTTTTCTAGGTAAATCAGTATTTAAAAACTATCCCTTTTTTCACTATTTTTAAAATTTGACGTGAAATAAAAAAATTTATATTTTTTACCTCTGCCATATTTTCAAAATAGGTTCTATTATTCCTTTACATAATTCAATAGGTTTTATCGGGGATAGCCACAAAATTCTGTTTTCCAAAAATCTGTTTTACAAAAATTCTGTTTTTTTTTCCAAAAAAAATTCTGTCTGACTAAAATTCTGTTTTACAAAATTCTGTTTCACAAAATTCTGTTTTAATAAAATTCTGTCTATTAAAATGCGGGTTTTTGTAATATGTTATTCCCCTTTCATTATGAGAAAAAAAAATAAAATGCGGTTAAATTATTTATTAAGAATTAAAGCCAGTTTATTATGAATAAGAAATGTTACATATAATAACGTATGTGTATGGTTAGATATTTATTCGTTGGAAACAAATTATGAAACATGTAATAAATAATTAAACAGATTAATGGATTTTCAAAATCGATCTAAAAAAATTCATATCATTCAAAAACATATTTATTTAAAAGAAAAAAAAAATAACAAACATTAAATGAAAACACAAATGAGTTAAAAATCAATTAAATTAAGACAAAGTTAAAAATAATAAAAAATCATAGCAATTCAATTTAATTGATAACAATATTTAATTAATTATAAACTAAGTTTTTTGCTATTCTTTTTAAATATTGTAGTTTTCTTAAACGATTAAATTTTATCTTTTATTTGTTTTTAATTTTTCTCCATTCTCAATCTTTGAGACAATATTTTGAGAATAGATTAATTCTCCTTTTAAATGTTCTACAATTTTGTAGAGTCCGCTTTTTTTTCGTCCAACTACAACACTCAAACGTCGGTGCCATGACTCGACATTGTTTGTAGTTTTCGGGTATTTTTCAGAATACTCGCAATCAAATATCGTCCAAAATTCAGGTGGGTATTTACGAGCGTTATAGACATAATTGGCCTCGAACCAGGTGGCCAATTTAATAATATCTTCGTCTTTAAATGTTCTTCGGAGCTTCGAATAATATTTGGCTACCTTTTCTGGACGAACATACGCAAGCGCTTTTAAACATCTTACTTGCAGTGAGAAATTTTCGTCATTTCCGTACTTAGTAACCAATCTGAAATGATAATGTTGTACATATTTCAAGTTCATTACTATAAATTATATATTTTATTAAAAATTCTTACCGTTTTTTTTGAATACGGCGCCACAATATCTGGGAAAAATGGAAAAAGCACCCTCGTATCTGCGAATCTGGAAAGCATTTTCTAGCTGCTGACACGAGACCAGCTTCGAAGTCAGATATAATACGATTAGGCTTAAAAAAAACTCCATATTCCAAAGCAATTTGAATTACGTGTTTAAAAAATGCTTCATAGAGTACTGCAGATTTTTTGGACATTAGGCACAATAGGAGTGGGACGACCTCTCGTTTAATCCTTCCATTAACGGAAAAGAGTTGGCGCATTATTGTGGGCACAACATCAACAGTGCCGTCAACGAGCCAACAATCGCTTTTTTGTAGAAGTTAAATTGATGATTTTGTGCCGAATATAACCATATATTCATCTCCCACTTTCTCTTCTGCCAATATAAATAATTCGTTATCCAAAACGTATAGATTTAGAGGGTAATCTATTTCATCTATTGCTTGCGGCTCTCTAAAAAGTCCCATTTCATTCCGAGTGTATCCTATTTTTCGCTTTTGCGCGTACTTCGAGGGAAGGTGATTACCTTACGACATTTTTGGTTTGTAATTACCACCGATTGTTGCACTATTTGACTTGGATTAAGGGGTTTGTTTATAGCGGCATATTTTACAAAAGTATTTGTTCTGCATATTTCCAGTGCACTAGCAATAGGTTCGTGGGTATGCTTTTTTGGATATCTTATTAAAACATGCTCGTTATTTTCCATTGCTGTTATTATTCGAGAGGAACACTTATCTGGAATTCTTCTCGAGCACGTCCAATTAAAGGTTCCTTTTTGTCTTTTCATTTCCAAAGAATAAAAATATCCGTTGAGACACAACATTTCTTTATTTTTATTGGATTTTATTAATTGCACTTTATTCAATTTTATTTTTTTAAACATGACACATTAAATAACACAATTCCGACTAATTTTAAATAAAATGCTGGAACATAATTTTTGACCAAACACACACACAGTGTATGTGATGCATTTTATTTAAATTTGCAAAGTGTTTTTTTAAACAGTATTTTTTTTTAAATGTAAGGGAAAGTTAGGGCATAGTGATTTCTTAATTGTTTTATTTTTATGTATGTGTTTGTAATTGCATTTTCAGTTAAATAAAAAATTATTTGAAACAAATCGCACGATTTTTTTCAAATAATTTTTTATTTAACTGAAAATGCAATTACAAACTGAATTTTGTGAACCAGAATTTTGTGAAACAGAATTTTGTGAAACAGAATTTTGGAAGCCAGAATTTTGAAAAACAGAATTTTGTAAAACAGAATTTTGGAAAGCAGAATTTTCGTCGAACAGAATTTTGTACACAACCCGTTTTATCTGCCCGTACGTGCCCGTTTGGCTTCTGCACGTAAAAAGGTTAAAAATAAATGGTTGCAGAAATTGTATGGCGTGCATACCTTACATGTTTTGACTTACAGTTAGTTTGATCTAATAGTTTGAAAATTGCATTTTAAGTCGGTTGTCTACCTGAGAGCCTCTGGCTCCCAATATTGGGTTACAGACAAGGTTGCACAAAAACTACTCATTAAAATTAGCAGGTACGCACCTCACTTAAATATTACTTTGGCGTACAAATGGTCAAGAACAATATTGACTTATTGTCCCTACAGGTAAGAACACATGTTATTTGGTCACGAGCATAATATCAAAATTGCATAATTCAGCCTAAATCCATATGTATGCAGGTAACAGGTACATTTTTACCCATGGTAGCATAAGCCTATATATAGCAAAATAAGCATAATGCCTGCAGTAGTCTACGACTGAAAGTTGGCGCAACAAGTACTGAAAACATGACGTTGAACAATTTAAAATTATTTGAACTGTTTAGAAAGTCAACCACACCAACGTTTTTCGAAGATGAACTCGATAGCTTATACGGAAATATTGAGAGAAGCAAATGTATAAAAAATAATCTGTGTATTATATATGCAAAAATTAAGGCAAAATGGGTGAAATGCAATCGAACCATTCACGACTTCAACTCCAAATACGAGGACTGGCTTAATGAAGAGAACCAGAGGAACAAAAGGAAGGCCCAAAAAAAAAGTATGGAGGAGTGTTAAATTTTCACAAGAAAGAGGAAACTTGCCGATGCCACCAATGACTTCACCACGAAGCATTTGTCGGACGCGCTGTCTATTAAATATATAAAGGATAGTGAAAGAGTTAGGTCGCAGATTACAAAATATGTTGCTGATGCAAGCCCACTGCGACTAAAAAGGATTAAGGAAAGCATTCCCACCCCCCACAAACGCACACATTAAAAAGTATGGTTCCGAAGAAGCTTGGCCCTGTTTTTGGACTTAGAACTTTCCACAGAGAAATATGAGAAACTACGGGCATCTTTAATATGACGCGGGGCTGACGTTTTATCCGGATACAAGCATATTACGCAAGCCAAAATAAATTCACGACCACTGCATACGGAGTTTACGGAAGTCTCTGCGAAAGCCAATCTGCAGGATCTTATGGGCCATACAGCAAAACGGTAGTTGGAGAGTCTTCCTGAAAATGAGGTGGAAATTCTTCCTGAGAAACTGACATTGATCTGCAAATGGGGCTGAGATGGATCATCCGGACAAAGCATTTATAACCAATGGATATCTTCAGACGACGCATCTGTTGTTCCTTTGCGGCTAAGATCTGATGTTCCCTACACTGGAAAAATCCACGACCTTCATCAGCGCATTATTGCCGATCAATAGTGTTTCAGTTTGCAAAGGAATCGTTAGAACTCATAAGGACCACGGTGAAGGACATTGAAGAACAAATGTGCAAGATTAAGCCTACAAAGCTGCAAATTGGAGAAGGAAAATATATTGAATTTAGCTACGAGTTTCACCTGACCATGGTTGACGGAAAAGTCGTAAACGAACTGGCAGGAACAACCTCAACATTGTCATGCCCGATTTGCAAAAAGAGTCAGAAGAACTTCGGTAAATTAAACGATTCTACAAACGAGGAGAATTACGAATATGGAATGTCACCATTGCACGCAAGGTGTACGGAGCTCTTGCTGAAAATGGCGTATACCCTACCACAACAAGATGAAAACATCGATGAAAATACATCATTTAAGGATAAGGAAAAGATCAGAAAGAAGCAAATACAGGATGCTTTTTTTAAACAATTGGACTAAAAGTAGACTGTCCCAAGTGCGGATACGGTAACTAAAACGATGGAAACACTTCTAGGAGAATATTTGAAAATCAAGAGACAGTATATAGAATTACTGGAATTGACAATCAAATCGTGAATAGATTGGGAACGATCTTAAATGTTTTAAACTGCAAAGAAGTTTCAATTCTACAAAATATGGAGAATATGCATCGAAAACTGCATCTCTTTTAACAGAAATGAATACACAGAAGAAGTTGACCTTAACCGTCCATAAAATATTGGCGCATGGAAAAGATATAATTGAGTACCAGACTTTGCCAATTGGAGAACTTTCTGAAGAAGCACAGGAGTCTCTTAACAGTTTTTATAAAAAATATAGATTGCAGAACACATTCAAACCATCAAGGGTAAGGCAAAATGTGGACCTCTTCAACATGTTGGCAGCATCTTCCGATCCACTTATTTCTGCATGTGAAGTCACGAATAGAGTTAGGAAATAATTATATTTTTGAAATGATTAGTCTTTTAGATATTTTACAGAAAATTTAAAAAAAATTTTAAAAAAAAAATAACTTTTTATAATTTGTTGGGTAATAATTTTAAAACATAAAGCCCTAAAAAAATAAATAAAAACACTAATTTTTTTTACTTACCATCAAATTAATTTTTCTACAAATTTTAACTTTGATAAACCAGAAGTAAGCACATAAAAAGCCTAGCACCCTTTCCAAACACTTATTTCATAAGCTGAACAGTTATCTATCATATGCCGTGTAAATTGTTCAATTACACTGTGATAGTTTTTGACCCGAAAAAAAATGAACTTTGATGAATCCTTTTCGAACTATTAGTGGGGAGTCCTCTGAGTGCGAAAGTACATTTGGAAGTGTCAGATTGGCTCCAGTTTTTGAGAAATCGGTATATTTCTTGTATTTCAAACTTTGAACATAAATATCTTCGGTCTTAGAAGGGTTAATGCGAAGCATTATACCTTAAAACAAAGCCTGAAGTGTTACCTACAATCCGAGTCTAGGTAGAAAATAGGTTTACTAGGGCTGTTTTTTGAGAAAATCAGATTTTTAGCAAAAAAGTGAGGTTAAAAAATCGTATTTTTTAAATTTGTCCCCAATGGGTTAATAAAATGTAATATATTTATATGCAGATTTAAAGAGTTTTTAATGGTCTTTGTAATGATACTCACCGGAACCAGATCGGAATATAAATATGTGAGATATGGCCAATTATATACTCAAGCTTTAAAGGCGCATATCTCAAGAAGTTGGACCGAGCGCAAACATTTGTTTTTTCTATTTTAATAAGCTTTTTAAGCCCTTTTAGGCCAAAGAAAAAATTGGCCTATTGCCGGTAAAATTTGTTTAAATAGCGCAGACTTAGCTATATCCATATATACCGATTTCTCAAAAACTGGAGCCAATCTGACACTTCCAAATGTACTTTCGCACTCAGGGGACTCCCCCCTAATAGTTCGAAAAGGATTCATCGAAGTTAATTTTTTCGACTATCACAGTGTTATCTTATTCGTTTCAAAAGATATGATTTTTGCAACGAAAAAACTCTAATGGCGCCACTGTGCGACGGCCATTGCATCATTGAGTCCTTAAGATACGAAATCAACGCTGTCGTTCACGAGATAGAGGCCCAAACAATCGAAAATATTCTGAAAAATTGGGTAGATCGAATGGGGACTGTAAAGCCAGTCGTGGAAGCCATTTGGACGATGTTGTGTTTCATTTCTAAATGTCAATGATGGACCTTGCCCATAAAATCATAATTTTGGAAAAACTCTATTAGTATTTTTTTAAAGCGAAATAAAATTTAATTCCAAATTTTACATAACCCACCATTTATTTATTTTGAATTCGAACATTCAGATATAAATACACTGTGTGTAATTTTTTAAGTCATCGAAATATAACCATATACTGACACCAATACGTGATAAAAGGCGAAAAGAAAAGACCCGTGTCTCCATTTTTGCCCAAAGTCATAGACTTTTTTTATTGCCCACAGTCATAGACTTTTTTTTGGGGCGTAATTTTTGAAAAAAAGTGATAACTTTGTCAGGTTCATATCTTGCAAACCGTTCGGAATTTTGATTTACTCTCTGAGGGAAAGTTGTAAATTGTGAACATATAAGATTCAAAAAACTTCATCTTCAAGGTTAAAATCGCAAAAAAAAATCATTCCTAGGAAGTTAATATGTTCTAGAAGGTTGTTTATTGAGATCTTAGGTACATTCTTGTAGTTGGTTGTTTCCTTGAATTTTGAACGGTTTGCTACCTATGGACCTGATCAGGGGAAAAAAGTTAAAAAAAAAATCGAATTTTTTAAAGTTTTTTTTTTGCGATTTTGACCTTGAAGATGAAGTTTTTTTATTTTTATATGCCGACAATTTTTGTCAATTATGACAAGAGCTACAACTTTCCCGCAGAGAGTAAATCAAAATTCCAAACGGTTTGCAAGCTTCACAAAATGATCACTTTTTTGTAAAAATTACACCGGGGCCCCAAATCTTTGGGGGCCCATAAAAAAAAGTGCATGACTTTGGGCAAAACTGGGAGACACTGGTCTTTGTTTTGGTCTTTTATCACGTAGTGGTGTCCGTATATGGTTATATTTTTTCGTGTTGCACTGTGATATTCAAAATGTAAAAAGAAACAATAATAGTGCGAAAATGATTGACGGGGTTATTTTAAAACCCCCATTTAAATGCAATGAATTATCAACCGTTTGTCTCATATATTCATCCATCCTACTGACTTAGCTACCAACCAGCCATATAAGCATTTAAGCACATCCACTTATAACAATTTATTTAAACAACGTGTATCACTATTTTCCATATTATCCTGTCACTCACGTTTCACATCTCCTGATTTTCCTAATCCTCATATCGCAGTCCTTTGAAACCGTATCCACATGTATCATTAACGCTCTGCTGTGCTTGGCAATTAACCGCGATTGCCAAGTGAAATTACGTCAGGAAATCAAGCGTCAAATGTCAAAGAAAACTGTAACGTCATTAAGATATTTCCCTAAAGACAGTGATGCCGGCGATGTTGCAGATACTGCTACTGCACATGCAATTGGAGATAATTGCAGTCGTCGCACTGATAACACTAACGATGACAACGACAAAAACGATGTCGATGTTGATGTTGCAGAAAATGTAACGTTGTCACATTTACAGCGTATGCCCTACCTTGACATGATTTTAAATGAATCGTTACGTTTGCTGGCAACGGTACCCATGAATTTACGTAATGTTAGTGCAGAGTTTCAATTGAACGTCATTGCACGTCAAAGTCATATTCAACAGCAACCTCAATATCAACGTGACCCAACAGCATCATTGCAGTACAGTCAGTCTAACGACAACATTAAGAACGTTGCTGACAACAGCAGCAACAATCCCAAATGTCATAATACCCTCTTCTCTGGGAGTCGAGTAGTGACGGTGCCCAAAGGTACAATGATAGGACTGGATACATTTAATATGCAACGAAACAAGGATTATTGGGGCACGAATGCTTTGGCATTTTATCCGGAACATTTTTCAAAGGAACGTCAGCCAGAGGACCCACCACAATCGGTAACAAGGCATTCGTATGCATTTATACCATTTTCCAAGGGATTACGCACCTGTATAGGTATGTATGAAATGTCATAGCGGTGAGCAAAATAATAGTATCGAATTTGTACAGTACAGACATAAAAATTCTTTTTTTTATAGTATTCAGAATGGCTGCATTTAAATTATAATATCTTAACATATGTAAAGTTAAGTAAGAGAGTAGTTGGATTAGCATTACGATCTACGGGGCGATACCACCTGTACCCATGAAACTTTATATACAGACGCGCATGCATAGGATACTGAGACTGTTTGAAAACCGCCTGTAATTTAATCCCATTTGATCAGTAGGAACTCTATGTACATTAAAAGTAAGAAAAGTGAAGAGAAGATTATAGTGATTTTAGGTCTTTTGTATAAAATATATAAATTATATTCCAATATCGAGTGAAAGAAAACTATCCAGCATAAAATGGAGAGTTTAAAACCGCGAAATCCAGTACTATTTCCCATTTATATATCACTTGCGGCTTGTACAAGCTGGGGCAAAAGTAATCATCCTATTAGAAGACCCTATAACTTCTGCAAATGGCACCAAATGTCAATTCGGTTTTGACATTTGTAAAGTAAACAAACGCAGAATACAAATCGACAAGCCATGAATCGGTTTACTCCGCACGAACTCGGAATAATTGTTTCCTTTCTCTTGCGCAACAATTCGTCGGTTGTGTTGGTGCAGCGTCAATTTCGTTGCAGATTTCCTGGCCGTCCGTCATCAACTGGACAAACACTGCAGCATTTGGCCACTCGCCTTGAAGAGGCTGCTACAACACGAGATTTGCCCAAGGCGGAGCAGCCATTGTGAAGAGAATATCGCTGCTGTTGCCCAAGATGTCGAAGAGGAGCCCGGAACATCGACCAGACGACGTGCCACGCAGTTTGACATTAGCCGGCGGTCCCTACGGAGAATTTTGGTGAAAGTTTTGAAGATGTTCCTTTACAAAGTACAGGCAGTGGATCAGCTGTTAGCTGTTGACCGGCAAACGCATGTAACCTACGCTCAAGCCATCCTGAATCTCAACAAAGAGGTGGATGATTTTTCATCGATAATTAGCGATGAGGCTCATTTCCATCTTAGCTGTTACGTGAATAAAAAATCATCGTTTTTGGGGCACCAAAAATTCGTGTATCACCCACGAAGAACCATTCCACCCTCTCAAAGTTACTGCGTGGTGTGCTGTTTGCGCTGAAGGAGTCATCGGGCCATTTTTTTGAGAACGGTGCGGGCCAAACGAAGTCTGTGGACGCAGCGCGCTACAGAAGCATGATTACTGAATTTTTTCTACCTCAATTGGATGAAGTGGGACTGGAGAATATGTCGATCCAACAGGACGGTGCAACGGTACACATTGCTCGAGCCACAACCGAATAATCTGTCGTTTTGGTGATCTGCACTGGCCCGGCCAGATCACCCAATTTAACCGTTCCAGAATTCTTTTTATGTGATTTTTTCAAGTAGCGGGTTTACGTCAACAAGCTTTAACTCTTCAAGCCCTCAAGGAGAATATTTGCAAACAATGCAAGATTCTGTCACCCGAAGTTCTGGCAAGAGCGATGGAAAATGCCATAAAACGAGCCCGTATGGTCATCAAGTCTGACGGCGGCCACTTGGTCGATATCATTTTCTCAACTTGATGGAATAAATTCTAATGGATTAAATAGACAAATTTCACAATCAGAACCAAAGTTTTCACTAAAAAAAATTACAGCAAAATAACATTGTGTGATTACTTTTGCCCCATCTTGTATTACGTCAAAATTTTGAGAAATTGAATAGGCTTTACTTTTCAATACTGAATTTGACGCAAGAGTCTTTGGAATTTATGTTCGGCATCGGAAATGATTTATTGCAGGGGTAAGGGGTGAGAAAGTGGAGTGGGCCCTTAAAATGAATAACACTGTGCTAGTTCAAAAACGTAAAAAGCTGGGCACCTAGTTGGTACATCTAATTCGAGTACGCTGAATCCAGTGGTGCTAAGCGGTTTTCTAGGTTAGCTCTTGTTTTCTAGATATTTGAATCGAAAAATTATTGTTTCAAGTACCTAAAAATTTAATTTTTTCTAATTTTCCACCTAGAAAAGTTCCCAGTACACAAGAAATTTCCCAACATATGTGAGACATATAGTTAGTCTAGACACAAACCAAAGCAAAAAATATAATATAGTTGATAATAGTGGGCTGTAGCATAATAGTGTTAAAACAAAAGTTGTTCAATTTTTTTTTCATTTTGCCCCCATTCCGCAACGTGCGATAAGGACCTTCGTACCAATAAAAATAAAAAAAATCCAATGTGTGTTCGAACTTACGGGCGATGTGTTAACACCTTTTTGGTACACGGTAACTGTTCGATTTCGATGAACACATTAGTAAATGTTACACTGGAAAATAAATCTGATGTTGTTACATTTAAATAATATTAATACTTAAAATTATTTAAAGACCCAGTGCAAGCACATGTGCCAATATTTTCTTGCTCAATACTTTTTGTTTGATTCCCACAAAAGTCAAAGAATGCAAAGCAACAGACACTTGTATATACATACATACATTGTTATATTCGTGCATACGCTACACAAGTTCACAAAATTGTCGTTGCTCTCTTGCTATCTCATTTTTATATACGTATAATACGTCATTACTCTCTTTGCTCTGAGAGTGCTCCGCACCCACATTTTATTGGACTTACCTTTCACTATAATAAAAAAACAACAACACCAACAACAACTACTACTACTACTACCACTATGTTGGTCATTTATTTGTGCTTGCCATAGAGTAAATATGGGTAGAGAAAATCTTTCACTCATCAAATTTCTGACATTTGTCCTCGTGTGATGTATACGTTTGATGTTGAAAAGAATTGCTTTACTAATACCAGATAGAGGCAATGGTTCAAAACAACGACCAAAATAACAACAACGGCATTTCGTTTTGTATGTTAGAATTATTGTATTAAACGCTACACAAATGTATGCTAACAATAACAGTCAATAAAAAAGTTTAAAACACATTTAAATTTCACAGTTTTTCACCAAAATGGCATGAAAAATTAAAGCAAGAAGTTATTGTAATTCCACCTGGTGTATATCACTTTTCGTCAAACATCTCTCTATCACACCGACCGCATCACGAAGAGTGTGAAAAGAAACGTCAGATGAGACAAATGGCGGCTCTACTATAAATTTACTCTATGGTGCTTGCTGTTTTGTGGAGTGTTTGTGTGGGTGGTGGGTGTAGGGGGGGGGGGGGTAACCTAAAATAAAAACTGTTAAGGGAATGCAAAGAGTGGAGAGTGTGAGTGTAAATTGTCATGGTGGAGGGTATATAAGCTTCGGCCCGGCCGAACTTAACACCGTTTCTACTTGTTTTTGTATACACCGGGCAATGCTGAACATCAAATGGCTTGCTTTGTTTGGCCATAGCAACAACAACGAAACAACCAAACACACAACATCACACATACTTTGTCCGAAGTAGCTGACGTATACGTGTGTCACATAACCACATGTTTGCCATATCAACAGCAACGAAACAGCCAAACAGACAACATCACACATACTTTGTACGAAGTAGCAGACGTATTAGTATGTCACCATAACGTCGACTGCGCAAGCCCATACGCTTGCAAATGAATGGTTTTAGCAGCAGCTTAAAATCTGGTTTTAGCAGATTTTGACTTTGATAGATTTAGTCCCTATACGCCGCTATAGATGTTAACACATCAAAAATACAAATTTTTCAGCGTGTATGCTCATCATTACATATCGTTTGAGTGCACTATTGACCAAACTTCTGCAGCCTGTAGGGAACTAGAAGTACCCTCGTATATAAAAATTTTAACATTCTCGTAATCTACATTTTAATACGCATGTTTTGAGATCCCTTCCACAAAGCAACTTTTTCAGTACAACCTACTATAAAATAACATGCTCCTATCAAATTAATGGATTTAGGTTGGGTCAGATTGGAGTGGCAGCATGTATGTCAGGCTCACCTAGGTCTTGTAATCCATTGTGATACTACAGGGACAAACGAAAAAATATGAGATTTTCCTAGTCACTCCTTTTGAATCAGTTTAATTGCTTCAAAAAGCACAAGAGTTGACGGATGCTAACATCCGCCAAATTTGCTAACTTCCCAAAGAAATGTGAGCCTAGTGTAGCTAGTCGTCGTCTGGAAAGAGCAGGGCTGCACCTCCTCTTCGTCACCGTAGCTTCTGCAAGTCATTTCTCAAGACTTTCAGTCTCTCTGCTTGTCGTCCAGTGAGACAATGACCCGTCATGACCGTTAGTTACCATAAGGGCACAATTCCTCAACAAGAGCTTGCAAGCTGTTAGAGGCATGTCCCCGTGTTTCAGTTCCCCTGGAGTATGTAAGGTAGCCCCAAGTCTGCCAAGTCCATCTGGTCAGCAGTTCCCTGGTATATCCCCGTGGCCCGGCACCCAAATAATGTGAATATTAAACTGTTCAGCCATCTCACTAAGAGATCTACGATAGTCGAGGAGAATTCTCGAATTCAGGAAGATAGTTTCCAAGGCCTTGGTGGCAGCTTGACTTTCAGAGAAAATATTGATTCCCACCTTAGTCAGAACATTAAATCTCAGCCATTCTGCTACTTCCCTAATAACTTTGGTTTCTGCCTGGAAGCCACTACAGTGATCAGGCCGACTTTCGAAATGTATAGCCCTAGGTCTGAATCATATGTACAGAAGTTCACGAATCTCCTATGACCAGGTATGCGACCATTCCATTCTGATTTATCAGGTACTTCTTGTCAAAGAATGGTTCGGCCAAAGTGTGATCAACAATACCTGGAAGGTTAGCTATTGTGTTGAGAATGACACTGTCTCCAAAGCCATTTTACGACAAAAGTGTCAGTTCTCTAAGTCTGAGAGAAGTAGTTGTGGCATGCTGCCTGGCTATGATGTCCAGCAGCGTTAAATGTAGTGCATCAGTCGGTGTCGTTCTTAACGAACCAGTAATACATATACCAGGCATTCGCTGAACTTATTCCAGTGTCGCGTACTAGGTGGATTTCCGCAGAACGGCCCACCAGGAGATAACGCCATGCAGCATTATCCGTCTAACTACTGCCACATACATCCAATGAAGTATACGCGGGTGCACACCCCAGTGTTTTCCTATTGTCCTTTTACATATGGATAATATTTTACACTTTCAGAGAAGGGAATCCGAATAATTTCAAAATCGTAAGTATGAAATATTCCATTAAGGATATATTCTATTTTAAACAGAGATATGTCTCCAAACTTTGCTACGAGGGTGGTCCCAAAACTATCATACCTAACAAAGAAGACACAAAAAAGTTGTGAAAAATTAAAAATTATTTTTCAACATAATCTCCTTTTAACTCGCGACACTTTTTCCATCGATATTCAATAGCCTCGAACCTCTGTTTATAGTAAGAACTGTCAAACTCCTTACTGTAAAAACCGCAGACTCCACCTCTTCAGTGTAGGCAAATCTTTTACCACCGAACCATTTTTTTTCAAGTTTGGAAATAGAAAATAGTCCGAGGGATCTAAATCTGGCGAATAAAGTACGTGCGGAAGCAACTGGAACTTTGATTCATCAATTTTGGCCATCGCAATGGTGGGTGTGTGAACTGGAGCATTTTTTTGATGAAACAACACTTTCTTTTTCGCCAAATGCGGCATTTTTTCCACAATTTCATTACTTAACCGCTGCAATAAATTGGCATAATATTCGGGTTTATTGTTTTTCCTTTCTGAAAATGATCAATAAAAATTATCGTATGCGCACCCGAAAAAACAGACGCCATGACCTTGCCTGCAGATGGAACCGTCTTCGTCTTCTTTGGACACGATTCTCCTATTACAGTCCACTGCTTTGACTGTTCCTTTGTCTCTGGTGTGATGTGCTGGACCCATGTCTCATCCATGGTTATAAATCGACGCAAAAATGCGGCTTTATTGCGGTGAAATATCGCCAAACACTCTACTGAAACATCTTCACGACGCTGTTTTTGCAATATTGAAAGCAAGCGCGGCACCCATCTTGCGCACAGTTTTCTCATCTTCAAATCTTCGGTCAATATACGATGTATAGCACTTTTTGAAATGTCTATCATTTCAACTAGTTCACGCACCTTTTTGTGGATTTTCTTAACCCTGTCTGGCGGGCACATCTCGACTAGTCGACCACTTCGGTGTTCGCCTTGGCAGCTCGTGCGGCCTCGTTAAAGCTCTGCTACCCAATATTTTACAGTCATAAACGAAGGAGCAGACTCGCCCAGTGCAGAATGTTGTTCGGCTTTAATATTGCTTGGACTGAGACCTTTCAAATGGAAATATGGAATTTTACATAACGGTGACTAATTTTTTCCATGTTTACAAATTCACTGAGATCGTTTACTTTTGATGGCTCAAATAAAAATACTAAACAACGTGGCGCCTTGAAACTTAAAATATACATACGTTTTGAAACTTAAAATATACATACGTTTTATAAGGTTGCATACGTTTTATAGTGATGCACAGAATTGAGGAACCGGTTCTAAAGAACCGTATCTTTACAAGAACCGACCGGACCGGGGCTTACAAGAACCGAAACTACTGGCACCATCTATACGTCAGGTCGGCTAGTTTTGGGATAAACCTCAAGTCAAATAAACCTCAATTAGATGAAGACCTTAATCTAGTTATCTAAATCAGAAACAAATGTTTTTTACAATGACTCGCCGCTGTACTTAACCCGAGGCCATTAAAATATTAAATATGTATTTATTTCTATGATTTCATATTATCCTTTTATATATATTGCTCATTGTACACATTTACTTATACTTATCTACTATGTACTATGTACTATTATATACTATTTACTATTTACTCTTTGTTCTATTTCAAGGTTATCGCTACAGTATTTACTTATCAAAAATCATTCTTTGCAAATTGATTTCATCCTTTGACTTCACCACCAATGTCCAACTGAAGGATTTACAATATTGCGAGGGTGTTTCGCTAAAATACCGAAACTCTAAGGATATTCACTTCACAGTTCGTCAAGTGTCTGACGAATAATAATGAACTGAGATTCAATAGCTTTGGTGCAACAGTTGTGAGGCGGCAGTAGACGGATGACTAGATGGATTTATGGATGGATAGTTTGAGCGAAGAACAGATGGAAGGAAGGAAGGATGTTTCCTGTCGACGACGCTGAAATGTACAGATTTGTTGGTGGTTGAATTTGTAATTAATGGCGTTAATTTAATACAATTTGTTATGTTACTACTATATAAGCAAAATACTGTTGCTTCATTTCGGTTAATAATTGGCCTTGTTGATGGGATCAAAAGATTAATTAATTCATCGCATGAATGAGTTTTTATGGGGTTAGTTATGGGAAAAGTTGTTGAAATTTGATTGTAGAAAGTTTATAATTTATACAAAAACAAGTAAAGACATTGTGGCTGTAGGGTAGAAAGGTTATTTTCTTAAGAAATTTGGTTTAGGTTTAAATTTTAAATCAAATTTCGCAACAGAGACATGTAGGAGGACGCGAAGTTAAATTAAAATTACTTTACAATAGCCTTAAATATTGGACCCAATGAGGCGGGGAAAATCGCTGCACCTGAGTGATTTATTCAAACGTCGATACCAGTTTTAAGTGAGTATCGCATAATTTGTATTGGTTAAATCCAATATCGCTTATTTCAATTATATTAAAGCAAAATTTTATTTACTGTAAAAAATCTTTGATTTACTGTAATGTATACTTGAAACTACCATTGCTAGAAAGTGATTGATGCGTAGCGAGGATGTATCAATATCCTCCATTGCCTGTAACAGAGTAGATATTTACCTTATAATATAGAGTACAAGATGTAATGAGATTACGTTATGCTTTTGAGAATAGTCGGGTAGTACTGAACATAATAATAAGTTTAATAGAGTCAGTTACCATATTCGGCAAAATTGGAGAAAATTTTCACATTGAACCGTATTCGCTAAAAATTTTAATTAGTTAAATAATTATTTTATTTTAAATATTACTTTTGCTATATAGGTGTCTTTACCTTTTCATTTTGGAACTTTCTAGAAACTAATCCGCCTAACAACTGAAGTAAAGACAAAATCGCCCCAGCCGGACCGTGAGATGGGCTTGAATCCCTTGTTTGCCAAAATAGTCTTCAAAACGCTAACTCATACAAATCTTTTTGTACCTTTGTGCATCCGGGTGCATTGTCTGTGGCAAGTTATTGATGTACAATTTGTTAATAATAACTGCCAAAGTATTAAAAGCAAAAAAATCTGAAATTCTTTTAAAAAACCCAGAAAAAAAGCTTAAAGCTAAATTCCATTTTCTCCCGCTAAGCACGTTAAAATAAAGCAAAATCTAGCGGGGAAAAAAGCTAAATTGGCAACACTGGCGGCAACGCAGTTGGTTTGATTGCGGTATTGGGTGACCACTGGTCTGTGTCTACATGTTCCCTAGGTTAAAAATAAAGAAATGGGTCATCCCATGAATTAATTGGGAAGAGCTTCTCACAACCAGTGAGGTATGCGCTTTCTACGATTGGTACCTACAGTTTTTACACCGACTCGTAACGTTATTTTGAGAAGCTTTTTCATTGCTAAATACATGATAGTGTCGCCGTCACTATGTGAGGTGACCATTTGTCGGTACTGTTGTACCCTCCATATATCTACTGACAGTTCCCGGAGTTCGTCGGAGTCGAATATGAAAGTGGATTAGCCGCCAAGTCTGACCAGAGGCTATTTTCTGGTACCGTGTGATGGTTGGGAATTACACGTGGAAGGTCTCGAAATCATGCCCTTTCCAGTATGTTGTTTTATGACACACGCGGGTATCGTACACAGTAATTGATCGGAAGAGGTGAATACAGTATCGGTCCCACGGTAAGAAAGCTTTAGTCGACTCCCTGTGTTTATTATACTGTTTTTGTTGCAATTGGCATTTGAATACCAATATTTTCCTGATGCTGTTGTTGCTGATGTTGTTTTGTAAAATTGTTTTAAATTGTTATTGGGTGTAGGTGACCAGTCACATACGTAAATAAATAAATAAATGGTTTCCCATTACATCCCATGAAGGATTTAGGGAGACCTTTCTTACAACCAGTGAGCTGTACAATTTCTAGTTTTTATGCTCACTGATTGGGACCTACAGTTTTACACCGGTCCCGAACGGTATTTTGCGACGCTTTTTCATGGCTAAATACTCGATAGTGTCGCCGTCATTATGCGCGGTGACCGCCGCCGAAAGAAATTGAAGGTAAGCAGAGGAGGGATCGAACCCAGGAGTTCATGTATGAGAGGCAAACAAACTCTAACCATTGCACCACCGATGATCCCATACTTAGTATGACGAAAAAACTGCGAGCCGCTTCACTACGACAATGGAACCAGAGACTACGCCTATCTTGTAGCACTGGTGGTTTGGCACCTTGTGGAAGTATTGATGCAGTGTAGCACAGATATCTTGTGGCCGGCGATAACAGTCGAATCAAACATGTTATTGATGGAGGGGGCTCACCTCTGGTCAAGAATTTCAGGTTGAGAACTATATTAAATCACGCAGGATCTGTATCTTTGTACGAGGGCGGTCCCAAAATTAGCCGACCTGAGGTATAGATGGTGCCAGTAGTTTGAGAAAAAATATATTGGTAAAAAGCGGTAACCTTATAAAATATATGTTTTAAGTTTCAAGGCGCCACGTTGTTTAGTATTTCTATTTGAGCCAACAAAAGTAGATGATCTCAGTGAATTTGTAAACATGGAAAAAATTGGTCACCGTTATGTAATTCAATATTTCCATTTGAAAGGTCTTAGTCCGAGGAATATTAAATCCGAGCTAAATTCAACTCTGCGGGAGTCTAGTCTTTCGTTTACAACTGTAAAATATTCGATAGCAGAGCTTAAACGAAGCCGTACGAGCTGCCAAGATGAACACTGTAATGGTCGCCCAATTGAGGTGTTAAGAAAATCCACAAAATGGTATTGGTTGATTCGGCTGAAGGTGATACACGCTAAAAAAATGTGTGTTTGCCACCAATATGTGTATATTTATGTTTGTGATTCAAATACAGCTCTGTATGTTGCACTGTCCATTAGGGTGCTTCAAAATCGTATGGAGAAACTAGACGTGGTCCGATTTGTGAGGCTCACGTCTGGATCGTTGTATACGAACCACACCAACATATGTTCCAAATTTCAGAGAAATCGAATGAAGAAATCGAATGATTATTTTGTATGAGAATTTACATACAAATTAAAAAAAAAGTTTACATTAAACTTTATCTGATTTTTAATTACGTTTTAAGTGACTTATCCATAATTTCTAATATAGAATTTTGTAGGCTTTAAAATTGTAGAACAAACTATTTACCGATTCTTAATGGTTTTCGAGGAATTCGCGTTTTTTGTAATTTTGGAAAACAAAACCATACTCAGAAAGGGGCTTTTTTACCAGGGGCCTAAAGGAGGTCATTACCATATATTATATGCACATACGAATTATATTCATTTGAGAAAAAAAGCAATTCGAATGCGTTAAATTTTCGTCGTACTTCCATCTCTGCACAGGATTGGCCGTTACACATTTATCAATTTGCCAAAGTTTTTAGTTTGTTGCACCCTGTGTTGCACCCTGTGCAATAAATGTGACAGCAGTCTGTAAGCAACTCTGTTATTGTTGTAGTTTGAGTTGACTTTTTATCAGCAGGCACAAACTAAACAAGAAGTCGTCGAGCAAGGCAGCAAATTTTCATTTTCCATTTTGGCTTTTCTGGACCACACAACGATTTGAGTAAATTTAGTGCAGCAAATTTAAAATGTCAAAAAAAATATTAAGATCGTCTTCAACATTTTGGCTTATTGGAACGCCAATAAGCGAATTTCCTTCATCGAGACTACCACGAAGCATTGACGTATTAAAAATGGTACAATATTATCATATTTATCAAAATCAAAAACTTTCAAATAGTTTTCTATGTACCATCGAAGCCGCTGTAAACGTATGGAAGCAAGCAGGTATCCCAACTCACCAAAGAAAAAATTGTATCAAAAAATTGGAAAGGATGTATAAAAAATATACTTATTTAAAAAAGATTATAAAAAAAGACGGCGTAAGCTACAAAAAACGCAGAGAAATCTTTGAAATTAAATTACAAAAAATATTTGATATCGCTATAAATGACGTACATAAGAAGATAAGCAAAGAAAAGAGAGACTTTTTGGAAAAACAAAGGATAATTAAAGGATAATAATAAAAGGATAATTAACGACAAATATTTTTTAAAATTAGATGCATATTACTTTATGATATTGAATAAATATTAATAAATTTTATTTATTTTTTGTAAATTTTTGCAATTGCGCGACCTTAAGATGGAAACTTTTGTTCAGCGATGTTTGGTTATTTATACTTCTAAGATATAGACGCATTGATTTGGCCATGAGCCCGTTGAAATTTGCGACGTTTAGAATTTTGAAGCACCCTACTGTCCATGCTCTCTCGAGAGCAAGAGAATAAAAGAGGGACAACGAGAGAGTCAGTGAGTCATAAATATTCCTGAATATGCGTGTAAATTTTGCCTGATATATTGCGTATTAGTTTCATGTATTCAGTCGTCAATGGTTCATCGGACAGAGAATATCAAAAGTGCTTGATCAGTGAAAAAAGAATAAACGAAGGCTCGAAGGGTTTTTGTTGTTGTGTTTTGTATTTGTATGGGTGCTACCAAACTGATAAACGATTTTGAGGAAAGAAACAGAAAAGGGCACCAACGTGAAGCCCTTTGTCTGTCCGAGCCTTTACTTAGCAAATCGGAACTGCGGACCATTTGTAAAATAAAAAATCACAAGGCTTGCATGAACTTGATTTGTGTATAAATATCTTGTTTGTGTACCAACGCAAAGTGTTAACCAACACATAGCTGAAACCTTCTGAAAACAAAAACGTGAGAGACAACAAAGGAAGGAGATGCAAGGGAGCAGCAGATTCTCATTTCATGAAAAAAAAAACAAAAAATGCATTAGATGCAAGTCTTTTTTACTTTTTTGTATTAATTATTTATAATTGTGGTTTTAAAGGGTCCGCCATCTAACGTTTTTTTTTTCAACTAGTGCTTATTTCGTGAATGGTAACACTTAGCTCATGTCTGATTTGACAGATAATTAGTTTTATCCTTCCGCTGAACGAATAAGGTTGTGTATACGCTTGAACAACGCTGGGAAATATTGCGACATTACTTTGAAAACCTTGGTAATGTTGCAGAATGTGTGCGAAAATTGCGTACGGATTTTGGAAGAAGAGAAACACCGTCAGCTCCGTATGTTCGTTATCTTGTGAAAAAAGTGAAAGAAACTGGCAACCTCATCGATAAACCAAAGCGTGTAAAGCCAAAAATAGTGCGAACACCCGAGAATATTTCTGCTGTGGCAGAAAGTGTGCGTGAAGCGCCAGCAACATCAATTCACCGTCGTTCTCAACAATTGAACATTTCGGAGACATCATTGAGACGAATTTTGTATAAAGACCTTGGTATGACGCCATACAAAGTCCAATTGGTTCAGGAGTTGAAGCCAACTGACCATCCAATGCGTTTTCGCTTCGCTAAGTGGGCCTGCGATCGACTTACAGAAGATGCTCATTTTGATCTTGGCGGGTATGTAAACAAGCAAAATTGTCGCATTTGGGGCACAGAAAACCCGCACGCATACACCGATGCACCCAAAACGAGTCACTGTTTGGTGCGGATTTTGGTCCAGAGGCATAATTGGGCCAGTTTTCTTCGAAAATGAGCAAGGAGTGGCCGTTACAGTCAATGGCGATCGTTATCGGGCCATGTTGAACGAATTTTTGTTCACAAAAATTGAAGAGGAGGATATTGGCAATATTTGGTTACAACAGGACGGCGCTACGTGCCACACAGCCGAAACTACACTCGGTGCTTTGCGCCCTGTTTTTGAAGATCGCATTATCAGCCGTAGAGCTGATGTCGTTTGGCCACCTCGGAGCTGCGATTTGACACCGTTGGACTATTATTTGTGGGGTGCCCTAAAAGATAAGTGTTACGCCGACAAGCCAGAGACAATTGACGCTTTAAAGGAATATTCGTGAAGCCATTGGTGAAACACAGCTGCACACAATCGATAATGTGCTTAAAAATTGGACCGATCGTGTAGGCTACTGAATGGGCAGCCGAGGCAGCCATTTGAATGAAATTATTCTCCATTATTAACCGGAAGGATTGTACTTTCAAATAAAAAAAGAAATTTGAGAAAATATTCAGTAGTTTTTTTTATAGCATTTTCAAAAAAAAAAGGTTATTTGGCGGACTATATTGATGAAATTAATTATAATAAGCAATACATATATATTAAAATCAAAGAATAATTCGTTTTTAAATATTATTCTGCTTGGGAGGAAATACACATATGTTTCCACGTAAGTATATGTAGGTTTGGGGGAAACACGCGAATGCTTCCACGTAAGTATATGGATGTTTGGGATGAAGAAATTAAATACAAGTAAGTTTGGAACTTGCAAACATATGAATGTTTGAAGTGTGTTCCAAATATATACATGGTTCCTACAGAATATATTAGCACATTTCAAAAAGTGCTATATATTGTATATTGACTGAAGATTTGAGGATAAGAAAACTGCGCTCATGATGGGTGCCGCGCTTGCTTTCAACAAAGCAAAAACAGCGTCTTGAAGATGTTTCAGTAGGGTGTTTGGAGATGGTTCACAGCAATAAAGCCGAAGTTTTGCATCGATTTATAACCATGGATGACAAAGGAACAGTCAAAGCAGTGGAATGGGAGAATCGTGGCCAAAGAAGACGAAGACGGTTCCATATGCAGGCAAGGTCATGGCGTCTTTTTATTGGGATGCGCATGCCATAATTTTTATTGATTATCTTCAGAAAGGAATAACCATAAACGGCGAAGATTACGCTAATTTATTGCAGCAAAAATGGCCGCATTTGACGAAAACGAAAGTGTTGTTTCATCAAGACAATGCTCCAGTTCACACATCCACTATTGCGATGGCCAAAATTAACGAATTGAAGTTCGAATTGCTTCATCACGTAACTTATTCGCCAGATTAAGCTTCATCGAAATATTTCTATTTCCAAACATGAAAAAAATGACTCGGTGGTAAAAAATTTCCCAAAAATTAATAGGTGGAGTGTGCGGTTGATGGATATTTTAAGGAGTTTGACAGTACTTACCATAAAGCTATTAAATATCACTGGAAAAAGTACATTGAGCTAAAAGGAGATTATGTTGTAAAATTAAGAAACTTTTCACTAACTTTATTGTGTCTACTTTGTTAGATCCGCTAGTACACTTATACTTCAATTGTTACCCGCAACCCATCTACCTGTTCCTTTTACTATAACGGACCCCGACTGGTATTACCTGGGCAACTTCACAATTAATGAATGACAAAAGTAAGTGCCTGTTTCTCTATATCGAACGAAGACTGTCGTTCATATTATTGTCGAATCTAATTGAATCTGGATTTCAAAATTTTGTCATTTCAAATCAAGTGGATACGAAAAATTTATTTCTTCCGAATTTTCGAAGATGTGCTGTCAATGATAATGCCAGTCGAATGAAAACTTTTGACTTAGAACAACCCAATTTCGGTCGAATTCACGAGACTAGATTTCATTCGGGATCGAGGAACAGCACCGGAATTCTGGAACTAACTACCGATTTTTGCCGTTAAAAAGTTACAGAATTCCAGAGAAAATTCGAAATTATTATATTGAAATTTTGCTAGTTTTAGCAACTAACTACCGACTTTTATCAATAAATCAAATAAATAGTTTCTGTTCAATGAGTAGGAATTTAGTAAATTGACGTCACGAACAAGTATTTTATTCAGATCTAAATGTTACACAATTTTGTTGTTCTACCTTTCTACAACACATTTTCATATGAAAGATAAATATTCGAATTGTCCTGTAGCGTACGAAACCGATCGTTCCTCGTCGTGGATTCTCATCTAAAAGCTGAAGTAATTAAATTATTGTATTTTCAAGGAGTCTCAATAAATAGGGCCTAATAAAGACCTTCACATACAGGACACTAAGGCGTAGCCGTTTCTGCTGAAGACAATATGTTCCGGATTATCTCTCATCTTAAGCAAAATCGATTTTACAAAACTTCAAATCATATTTTTCTTAAAACAGGTGGTTGCGCTGCAATTTACAATTTATCGAAAAATCATATTATCTAATATATTAGCAATTCCGCACTTAAGGACATCAAATACCGTCATTGTTGAGAAAATCATAAGTTTAAGTGGCCATTATGTTGATTCACCTTAGCTCAGAATTGTAATGGATATAACCGAATTATTGGGATGAGGGATTGGATGGTTTAATTGTACACACTGAAAAATGACGACCTCTCTAATATATTCTCCCAATCATATTCTACAGAAACCATGTATATGTTTGGAACACACTTCAAACATTAATATGTTTGCAAGTCCCAAACTCACTTGTGTTTAAATTTAAACAGAATCATGTTTACTGGCAAACATGTATGCTTTTACATGGAAACATATGCGTATTTCCCCCCAAACGTAATAATATTTAAGAACGAATTGTTCTATGATTTCAATATACAGGGCGATTCAGGAAGTTCCGGACAAATTTCTCCAGCGTATTCCTTGGCTTATTTCATGAAGAAAAGTCCACTAGGACCATGTCCGAAAATGCAAGGGTGCGAAATGGCAGCGGGTTCAAAATTTTCGGATTGGAGGTCGGAGGGTAGTAGGGTAAAGTTGCTAACTTCTGAGCCAGTGGTTTTTGGGCTTGTTGGAAAGGACTTTAAGAGGCCTTTCAGAATCAATTAAAAAAGAAAGTAGAAAAAGTCAAATCGTCGAGATACAGAGCTTTCGGAAAAAAGTGGAAAAAAATTTAACATAACCTCAATTTGCTCAGCCAGATGGCAGGTAACTTATATTTTTATTTCTGTTGAAAGATAGCAATACCTCTTATCTTTCCAAAATGACCTAAACGAAGCCCAGAGATCTTACCGTTCCAAAGTTATGACTATTTTACTGAAATGCAAAAATGTTTGTTTTTGTTTTTGGAAGCGAAATAACAGCACACATTTATTTGTTTTTGTAAATTAACACGTTTAAGATTTTATTTTATTGACATTTTCAGAAATGGTCCGACCACTGGCTCAGAAGTTAGCAACTTTACCCTGCTACCCTCCGACCACCAATCCAAAAATTTTGAACCCGCTGCCATTTCGCACCCTTGCATTTTCGGACATGGTCCTAGTGGACTTTTCTTCATGAAATGAGCCAAGGAATACGCTGGAGAAATTTGTCCGGAACTTCCTGAATCACCCGTATATGTATGTCTTATTAATTTCCGCATTTCAGGGTTTCTCAGTAAAGGCTCGGAGAGACAAAGGGCTTCACGTTGTTGCCCTTTCCAGTTTCTTTCCTTTCCATTTAACCGTCCGAGAATTCGTTTATTCTTTTTTCACTGATCAAGCGATATCCTCTGTCCGTGTAACCATTGATGACTGAATACATGAAACTAAAACGCAATATATCAGCCGAAATGGGAAACACTGACTTCATCTGCAATTTTCACGCACATTCAGTGACTGAGAGAAGAATGCACAAATACAGATGCACACTTACAAGATAGACTCTCTCGTTGTCCCTCTTTTATTCTCTTGCTCTCGAGAGAGCAAAGGCAGTGCAACAAACACAGCTGTATTGTGTACAAATATATACATATATATATTTGGGTCGCAAATACATTTATTATAACATATCAATCATTGTGTCTCAAATATGTAATACTGAATAGCAAACACAATATGTTTGGAGACAAGTATATAATATTTACGACAAGCTCCAATCACACTTTATATTTGCATCCAAACAACAAAAAATACAGATTTTTCAGCGTGTAGGTGTGGACATCGGCGCATTTTGCTTCGGTGCACCTTAGTAAGACGCAATTCAGTATATCAAAGCTAAAAGGATACACGCTAAGCAAGCATAATGGGCGACTTTCCGATTGCTTCATAAATGGCCCTTAATTTCACTGAGCCATGTGGATTATTACATTACACATTGCTGAAATTAATACACTTTTGTCTTTTTGTTTACATTTTCCAGATGTCTACATCCTTTCTGAAGCACTTTTTTTTGCTATTACAGAATATCACTTCTTCAATAAAAAAAATATGTATTTTGCTAATATGTTTATAGCACAAACAGCTTTGGGATATTCTTTGCTTCCACTTGAATGTTACACTCCTTATGTGTTGACTTAAGATTTCTTTGAGTGTTCTTGTAAAATATTTAAATCTTTTAAATGTGTTATTTTTTTTGCAAACGCAGATGCTTTTCTTGTTATTCAAAACGGGATTTGGAAACAGGGACGATGTTTTCGACATCAAGGCTGTTATGCACGAAGTATTAACCCCAAAAATATAATATTTTTCTTAACCCACCATTTCTGAAGAGAAAAGTTTTTTCCTCTAAACATTTTGTGGTGTTGGCGTCGTTTTCAGTTCTATCATCTTTTCCATTTAGTTTAGTTGCTTTGTGTTTTTCTGTTACAAAAACTTTGCCAAAGTTATATCGTGGGCGATGTCCTTTGAGAATTTCACAATAAATTTTATCAAGTTTTCAACACATTCCTGGGGCAAAAACGCCAGTTAGGCTGAGTAGTTCAGTAATGCGAGAGGTCATAGATGTGTACGAATACAGGATATATGGACGGTTAACAAATATCACATATGTATATATTAAACAAGCACACAGCAAAAACTGTGACAAGTTAAATCTACTACATCTACTACATTATGTAGGCAAATCCAGTACGAGGGAGATGCCGGTTGGAACTATAGTCTTGTTGACAATGTTGGAGGTAATTCAGTGGTATAACGTTATTAGTATCACTTCTGGGCATGTCCTTGATATTGCATAACTTAGGACTTAGCTGACTTAAAGTATGGACGGTGTTGGCATTTTTTGTGTTTGGTCAGTTGATGGGTTTAAGTACATTATTTTTTTATCTTTTCCTTTAAATGAATTAATTAAATCTACAATACTTAAATCCATTTGTGGCAGGGGGAAGTTTTAGTTGTAACTAATACTGTCTTAACCTTAAGTTCCATGTACAAAATTTTCCATAATTTGTTTTAGTATTTTTTAAAAGCAAGCAAGGATCAATATTGGTGTTATAACAACGCTGTTGTGATGTCCATATATAAATATTGTCCTGTGAAAAAATTGTCATTGTTCACGCAGAGAACAAGACTTTTTCATGACCACACATTTCAACAAACGTCATAGAAGAAACTCCATAGAAACGATCAAAATATTTATCAACCAATAGTTTTTTCATAAAAAAACGTTTCCCATTACATCCGATGATGGCATTGGGAAGAGCTTCTCACAACCAGTAACCTGTGCGCTTTCTAATTTTTCACTCACTGATTGGGACCTACAGTTTTACACTGGTTCCGAACATTATTTTGAGAAGCGTTTTCATGGTGAAGTACTCGATAGTGTCGCCATCACTAAGCGAGGTGGCCCTCGTCGAAGGAAATTTAAGGTGGTCAGAGCAGGGCTCGTACCCAGGATCTCATGAACAAGAGGTGCGCATACTATACCATTGCACCACCGACGACCAGTTTTTTCATACTCTTATTTAAAATTATAGGAAGGATTATAATCTTGTTAAGATTGTGTGAATTATGCAGTGCTGCGAAGTCATACCCGGAGTTGGAGTCGGTGTCTTTTCCTGTAGTCAGATTTGGAGTCGTAGAGATTTGGCGACTCCGACTGAAAGTTTAGCATTTCCATCAAATGTCAGAATTGTCGAAATGAATAATTTGTTGACCGATTTTTTCGGATAATATACAATTTGACACCGTATTAGATAAAATCAGTTTGCCTTAGGTCTAAATCGATTTGCCGTGGGTTTCTTGATTCCTCATAGGTAGAATGCTATAGTTATGGCTGTGATATCTTGCGATAAAGCCGATGTATTGTTAAATTCTTGGTATCGTCAAAAATGCTCCAAATCACATCTAAATCGAAATAATAGAAAATTGACAAGGAAGTGGAAGGCATTTACAAGGTGCGACAATAAGCAGTATGTCACTTTGGTTTTGACATTCGTGAAGTAGGCAGCAAGGCAACAAGTTGGACTATAACTACACTGTCCCATCGTTTGATAATTGGTTTTAGTCTTTCGCACATTATACTTGATATAACCTTATATGCTATGGATAAAAGGCTCATTCCATGGTAGTTGGAACAGAGACTTGGTTCATCATTTTTAAATATGGGGCATATTACACAGAGACCTCAATCGCCGAGCTGATGCATGCACCTTATCAGCTTATCGTCGCCAGCCTTAAATAGCTCCGCCGGTAATCCATCGGCTCCTGCGGCTTTTTTGTTCAAATTATTATGGATTGTCTCTTTGTGATTGGATATTTCAAGTTGGAATGATCAACCTAGGAATGATCTCTTCATATTCCCAACATGCTATGCACATCTGCGATGAGATTTCCGTCCTTTACAGAAGGGGGTCCCTGAACAATGTCTACTTGCTACGTTCCCGACACGTCTGTAGAATTTTCGTGCCTCAATTTTCTCGCCCCGCGCATTCTCCACTGCCGTTTATATACACTAATTCGTTAAGGAGGTCCGTAATCTCGAATGTTTTAATAGCACGTCTTAATCAAAATATGCGTTATGCAAAAACATGGTCCTACATTTTTTTTATTTCAAAATCTTATTTTTTCAAATCTGCCTTCAAAGGATCTGTAATAAATTTTCTGCAGTATATGATGATACTATAACATTTCAGGGTGGGAAAGATTTTGGTGTAGTAGAGTGTCTTGAACAAAAAATGTGTTTAGCAAGAATTTAGACTTGCATTTCAATTTTAAAAAAATGTTGTGCCAAAATTGGTTTAAAACGATCTACAGCGAATGTGATCCAGAATATAACGCCAAAGAAATATTTGAAATCGGTCAAGAAATGAGGGATGCATGAAGTTTTTACCAAAAGCAAGGACTTTGTGGACAATTTTTCATTATTGTTTTTTCCAAAATTGATTTGGACAACAACATATATATATATGGACAACAACAAAAAAAAAAGAATAACAATTTCCTAAAAAAATTGAATTTAATGAAAAAAGATTGACTTCTATTGAAACTAATGCCTAGAGCACACGTAACGAATAGAGTGGCGAGACCGTAAGTCGGCCTAGTCATATAAACAGGAAGGCAAGTTGTCGACCGAGTTAGTGATCGAGTATTTTCCCACCTACAAGTTTCAAAAGAGCTCCAGAATTTTTTCAGAAACAAAAATGTTTCTTTATAGATCTTACGAATATCTAATCTTCATCACGGGAATTTGTATATAGTTTTTACTTCGAGAGCTATAATTGGGAATATAAGACACTGTCGAAAATGAATCAAATTTAGCTAGTTGTCCACGGCTATTGCGCACATGTTTTGTAATCGCCAATTGCGGTATGAAATCCTCGGAAGTATCACGTCGTGACAGAGACAGCAACGACACCACAAACCATTCACTCTCATAGGACACACGCACAGGATATAAAATTCAATGAATAGTAAACAACAAGCACAATAACAGTTTACGGAACATTCTGGCACAATCGAAATATGTCAATAATAAAATGTTGTATGACAATTGTGTCTACAATTTCCCTCTGGTCTTTTCTTTATTGTGGCGCAAAAAGGACATAAATTGATATAAAGCCTGTGACACTTTTATTATGAGAAGATGTTGATAGGCTCAGAGGCCATTGTATATAAATAGACATGTATGTTTATATATACATAGACATTTATACATATGTATGTATTTTACTAATGTGCTTGTCTATCCTAGTCCCACCTCAGGAGATTTTATCTTAGGCATGTGATGAGAACGTCACAATAAATTCGTCCAAAAATTTATGGGTTTGGGGACTTAATTTTCGAAACAACTGAATAAAGTCTATCTTAGGTAACCAATTGGGGTTTATGGGTAGATTGAGTTGGTTGATTGAATTTTTTTTCCTGCGTATTAACAAACAAATTGAAATTGTGTGTGGAAGTGAGAGAACAAAACAAAAACGGATATATGGAACTTTTTATTGCAAAAATGTAAATACACTAACGAACATATTTCATGACTGCAACAAAGCGTTTTTCTTCTAGTCACTGTAACAAATGTTACAATAAATCAGTAATAAATACATTATAACTTCAGTAAAAAATTTTACCGTCATTTTTGAAGCAATTTTCAATGATATTTCTTTTTCATTTAAAAAGTAGATTATGCATTTATTGAAAATGCATTCAAAAATTCAATTATTTTAAACACGAATATCTCGAAAACGAAGCCACCTAGGCAATTGGCGTAAGAACAAACATTGTAGCTTTTGTTCTCAGCTATCACGTGCTTAAGTTTAGACAAAAGTTTAGGGGACACCCTGTATATTGATATATATTACTAATTAGTCATTAAAATTGGTTGATCTCTTATTTTGTTCCTAAATAAGGTTTATTCATGTTTGTATTCAATTTAATTAGACGGGTTGCACCCGCGATAATATGGTGTTGCACCCTCTATTGCTTCAAAAGTGAATAATTCAATGTTCAGTTTTGTTTTCCATTACATTATTTTATGTTTTAATATATTAGTTTAACGCCTTACGTAATAACTAGTCATAACATAGTAAACGTTTCACAATTAACAGACTTATGTGTTATTATCCTACGATCCAGCAAGGTAGGGTCAATTTTGATGCACCCGCGATAGCACTTTGTACCCTCCGCCTGACTATATAAATATCAAATTGAAATTCATGTAACGTAATATAAAGTGAACATGTTAAAATGTAATTCTTCCAAGAATGATTTCATTAAAAATAATTTTAATTTTTTCATGTTGCACCCGCAATAATGGAATCGCCCATGAGGATTTTCTGAGCCCCAAATTCGACAGTTTTGTGTATTCACGAAACTATTCAGATGGAAATGCGCTTCAACGGAGAAGATAACTTTTTTTAAAAAAAATTAGCATTAACTTCAATTTGCTCCATTTCCCATTGAACGAATTGCCGGTGCTTTTCACGGTCTGCTGGTTTGAGCTCATGAGTAAGCTGGATTTTGTACGCATGAAAGGTGGGTATAAAAAAACTAGAAAGCGCACAGCTCACTGGTTGTGAGAAGCTCTCCCCGATTCCTTCATGGGATGTAATGGGAAACCATTTATTTTATTTATTAATATTTCCTAATTTGAGTGTAATTTATATTTGTTGGTCCCCCTTTGGACTATTGTTTCTGATGCATCCGTATGCGAGTGGTAATTTTTTGCGAACAATTTTTATCGTACATTTTAACTAAATTGTGATTCAAATCTTTTTAATTAAATTAGTATTTTTCCGGAGGTTTCAGTATTTACCAACGACACAATTGCCTCATGAGTTTGGCCCGAAGATATCTTTGAACTAATACGGCTCCTTCTATCGGGTTTTTCAATAAGAGCGCTACAAAAGTTTTTTTAAATAAAACAAAACCGGTTTTAGATACCAATGAAATTCTTTATTCCTGTGAAAGTACGTTCGATGCCATTATGTATGGAACTCGATTTCTTTTGCATGGCCACCACGGGCACCACGGGTTGCAAGCATAAATCGGCCGATACTGCTGCAATTTCACGTTCGATATTCGTACGAAGTTCATCAATCGTCGCTGGCTTGTAGGCATAGACCATGGACTTGACGTAGCCCCACAGGAAATAATCTAACGGCGTCAAATCGCACGATCGAGGCGGCCTATCTACTGGGCCATTTCGTGAGATAACACGTTCACCAAACTTGGTTTCCAATAAATTGATTGTGGCATTCGCTGTGTGGCTTGTGGCGCCCTCCTGTTGGAACCACATTGGGGCCAAAAATATTCGGTTATAATTGAACGGTAGCGGTTCGCATTCACAGTAATGTGCCGGTCTTGGTCATCACGGAAGAAGTACGGCCCAATGACGCCGCCGGCCCATAAAGCGCACCAAACCGTAATTTTTTCGGGATGCAATGATGACTCATGGATTACGTGTGGATTGCTGTCTGACCAATAACGCATATTTTGCTTATTGACGAAGCCATTCAGCCAGAAATGAGCCTCATCGCTGAAGATGTTTGAGGCCACTGAAGTTGAGGCCCTTGACTCTAAATTTCGGTAGTACATTTTAATAATTTCGACTAGTTGTTGGCTCGTATATCTTTCCATGATGAAATGGCAAACCTTACTGAAGAGAAATGTCAAAAGAGCGGGAAAAAATATGGCGTCGTTTGCTGTCCCTACCGATTTACTTTTATAGCGTCTCTGTTGAAAAACCCTTTATAAGAAACACATTTTTTTTGATATGATATGACCCTCCCACCGTTGACGCTATAAAACAAATATTTTTGTTAACAAAATGCTGTTGATTGTGCTTGTCATGTAGCCAATAAAGATGCAGTATACTAAGGCACGTATGTATAGGGTTTTCCAATTTGAGTGATATGATTCCTAAGTGACGTTTTGACCATTTGTAGTATGTCATGATCTGTAATTTTTTATCATTATATTCAGTAATGTTTACAAGTTCATCATGGAGAGATATACGCAAGAACAACGTTTACAAATTATTCAATTTATTTTAACAAAATAATCGTTCTCCAATTGCAACTTTTCGTGCGCTTTTGCCATTTTATGGTCGTACTCCTGTGCTCGCTATTCCACCTGTGCTCGCTATTCGCCGAATTGTTGCTAATTACGAGGCTAGATTTTCTTTACATAATGTTTAAGTGCCAATAAGATAAAGAACCGCTCGAAGTAATGACAATATTGCCGCCGTTCAGGCAAGTGTTGCTGAAGACCGCAGTTTATCGATTCCAAGACATTGTCAACAATTGGGACTGTCTCAAACCACAACATGGCGGATTCTGAGAAAGGATTTGGGCTTGCATCCGTATAAAATTGTTATCACTCAAGAACTGAAGCCATTGGACCTTTGTCATTGGTAACAACTGAATTATTGCATGAAAAGTTTGTAGTTTCTTTTATTTCAAGAAATTGTGACATTGAATGGCCTCCAAGATTTTGTGATTTAACACCATTAGACTATTGAAGTCATTGGTCTTTAGCAATAAACCAGACTCTCTTCAAGCTTTACAAGTCAATATTCAACGTGCTATTCATGACATACGACTTGATTTAGTGGAAAAAGTGCTCGAAAATTGGGTTCATGGAATTCATTCCTGCAAAAGAAGACGTGGAGGCCATTTGAAAGACGTTTTATTCAGAACATAATTGTATCGATTGTACTTCACAGCAAATACAAACTGCATGAGGTGTCAGGGGACACCCGGTTGGAACGAAGTTCCTTTCGTTATACTAGTTAGTTCCAGCGCACCTAAGGCACCTGTTGAAAAATACGATAACTTAAATGGAAGTTTAAGGAAAGATACTCTTTTTATAAAATGATAAACTTTTTTAAGAACATTTCTTCTTTTGTTTAGAATGTATTTTTTTTAACAAAAATATATTTTAGGTCCTTTATGTAAGAATACGTATTATATTTTCCCGAAAAGGTAATTTTTCTTAAGAGAGGTACTTCTTTAATTAAAAGCTAATGTTTTTTTTAAGAAAATATACTATTTAAAACAAAGGTACTTTCTGTAAGAAAGAGCCATAAGAGTATGATTTTTTTTTACAAAGAAGTACTTTCTGTAAGAAAGAGCCATAAGAGTATGCATTTTTAAAGACGTGGTACTCTTTTTAGGTTAGTTTTTTTTAAGAAAATGTACTTATTTTCAGAAAGGCTACTTATCTCAAGAAAAGAATAGAAAAGGTATTATTTTATTTTGAAGAGAATGCACTTTTAAGAAGAGGAATTATTGTAAGAAAAGGTATTTTTTTTAAGAGAAGGTATTGTTTGAAGGTAAGGTTTTTTTAAGAAATGGTAATTTTTTTTAGAATTGGTACTTTTTTCCAGAATAGGTACATTTTTAAGAGTAGGTACTTATCTCAAGAAAAGTTATTTTGATTCACAAAAACGGAACTCTATAAAGAAAAGGTGGGTTTTTAAGAAAAGGCAATTTATTGTAAGAAAATGTACTTTTTTAAGAAAAGGTACTTTTTTTTAAATAATTACTTTTTTTTAAGAAACTTTACTTTTTTTTAAGAAATTTAATTGTTTAATGTACTTTGTTTAAGCATATGAATAGGTATTTTTTTTGAGAAAATTTACTTTTTTTTAAGAAAAGGCACTTATTTAAGAAAATTTTCTTTTTTATATTCGTTTACATTATTCGATCTTTTAGTTGTTATGTTTTGAATAATTGTCCGGTTCAAGATCAATAACTATTAAAAAGTACTTTTTCTAGTAAAAAGTAAATTTTAATAGAAATATTAAAAAAAAAGAAAAATTGCGAAATTGATCATTATGGTGGATGGTTTCGAATATAGCTATTTCAATACCCTCCCAGGCATATCATCAGCTCGCTTCTCCACAAGTTTTTATGTATATCATCACACCCTATAGGGATAAACAAAGCTGAAGTAAGCCCGAATTGTCTAAACTCCTACTTGTGAGAAAACGCCCACAACAATACTTTGCCATAACCATTAATATTCACAACATTTCTTTCCTATGCATGCTTTTTCTTTTTCTTTTTTAAATTTCTTTTACTTTGACTTCTCTAAACTTACTAGAAAACCTAGTAAGAAAACTTCCCGTTAAACAAGAAATTTCCCAACATATCTTAGTCTATACCCAAACCAAAGCGAAGGTGCCCAATATAGTTGATAATACGAGATTGTAGCATAATAGTGTTAAAAAAAAGTTGTTTAATTTTTCTTCATTTAGCCCCCCCCCCCATCCCGCAACGTGCGAAAAGGAACTTCGTTGCAAAAACATTTGAATTTCCTTAACAATTAGTGTGTTGTCTTTAAAAGAACTCATATCATTCAAATTGGAAACCCCTTTATATGGAACATGATTTCAATACATGTTGTCTTTAAAATTAATATCGGCTGCATAAGAAAATAATATTCGGTAACACAGGTTAAAACTAATTCTTGAGAATAAGAAAAAAAATTGGAATTGTTATGCATTTAAAATCTTTTAGATATCGAAAGAAACATTTTGATATATATTTGCATCTTTCGTTGACGTTACCACTTTTATCGAACTACAAGTGTTTATGCATTGTTTCTCCAAGAAAACCTTTTATTTCACTAGTTGACATATTTTGATTTCAACAGTTTCCGCATGTTTTGAATCTTAAGTAGCCTCAAAATAATAAAAATCCGTTAAACAATGAATCATAACATGACATTAGCAGTCACTCCATAGTCATTACAATCAGCTTTAGTCGTTATCTGTCATATGTTTCCAGAAAGTCAACAATACAATTATTTAATTGTGTTTACGAGGCGAGAATGTCAACAATAGTGAATGTATTCAATTACATTCAAACGCCACGTTTGGATTAGATTCAAGAGTTGAAGATTGTATCATATAAAAGCGTTCGTTAGTATCCCATATCTTGATGTACCTCAAGGCAAATAGATTTGTTTAACTTTATTTATTTTTTACGTTGGATCTCCAAAAAATGTTAGCGGCAGATGCTAATGTGACTGTCGCATAAGTACAAAATTCTTACACAATTTCCAGATGTCGCACAAGGACATATGTGAGGATATTCAAGAAACCCAACAAGTATTTTATGCCGGGTTTTTGCGTTTAGAGGTAATAGCGAAAGCTGTGTAAGACATCAACGTAAATATCTATGAATAATATGACAAGCAACATATTATGTTTTCTTCGCGCCTTAATGTTAAATTAAGGAGAATTACCAAAAGGAAATATTGGAAGAATGCAAAGTATTTTTTAGCTTTCGCGTAAAGCAAAATTTTCTTTCTCTTATTGAAAAGTTTGCGGCTGATGTCAGTTATACTATTCAAATATATTTGTTATTGAACCTGTGGAAGGAAATCAATGGAGAAAATTCCGTAGATTAAAAAATTGTTTTTTTGTGTTTGCTTTGTGTATTTTATCCGTTTGGGTTTTTATACCGAAGTTTTTCTTATTTTTTTTGGATTAATTTCCTGCTGCATGACGGGGAATATTTTGTATATTTTTTTTCCTGTTAGAACAGTATTACTGACTTATGGTGCCAACTTCAACTTCTTTCAATAAAATCTAATTTCTCATTAACAAAGCATTATGTGTCCCTTGTCATATTGTGCACAAGTATTTAAACCGATGTCATACACAACTTTTCCATTATCTGACTTCAAATACTAATTATATCTGCAAAAGTTAAAAACACAGCAGTTGTCGAGTTATTTTTGCGCGACCCGCAACAAAATGTTGTGTCTTTTTGCGACAGTAATACGTATTGGCACATGCCTCCAATGTTTTATTTGGGTAACATAAAAATAATTAAAAATTAATTAGAAAATGTAATCGGCCTAATTAATGAACTCGTAATAATCGTTATATACGCAAATATTACATTTTTCAAAGCACTTGGACCCAATTTCTGTTGCTAATTTATCTTCTAATTTGATGATTTAATGAAAACGGCTGATAGGCTTCAATCGCCAATAACTAAAACAGCAATAACAATATGACCCACATTTAGGTCATAAAATCCTCTCCTATATCTTCATCCTTGTCAAAACGGAAGATTTGTTAGAAAAAGAAGAAAAATTTGTTCATTCTTTATTTAATATTCATTCACAATTTCCAAATTCCGGATTACGATTCTACGTTTACGATATTACTACCTAAAACCAATGTATTTACTAAACATCTGCATGAATTCATTCGTACAATGATGCTACACGCATTCATGAATATTTCTTGGTCATCAGTGGGAAGTAATGCGCTTGAATGAATGTCAATGACTGCAGCCACTGAAGTTATGTTGTAACTCGTCAAGCTTCGTCTGCCAAATATTGTATCCATCGTCATATAAGACTATCAAACTGGAACTAACAATGTTCAATGACAGAGAGATCAAAAAGATAGCGCATCGAATTACAAAATGACTTCAGTGGCCGCATTCATTCACATTCATTCAAAGGTCTTATAGGAGGAACATTGAAGAACAAAATACATTCATGAATGAATCCATGTACATGTTTAGTTCTCTATGATTTGTCCCAATGTGAATATTTGGTCGGCCGTTAATTTTCCAAGTCTATATATAGCCACACTGATAAGATCCAATCAGGTCTGCAACAAACGGCTTTAGTTTTTCACATATTGCGCTTCTTCCACGATAGTTTGTACATATACTCCGGTCACCTTTATAGCTGCCAGCCTTAAACTACTCAGCCGGTAGTCCATCAGCACCAGCGGCTTTCTTGTGGTTAAGTTCAAGCTTCGCTTTGGATAGGAGGGAGCAGTCGACGTCATCGTACTGTATGTGCTCAACACCCTCATCAAAATTGAAGTCTCCTAGAACAAATAAAGCAGAGAAGTGTTCTCTCCATATACCCAACATACTCTGCACATCTGTGATAAGATTCCCGTCCAGTTTTCTACAAAACGGGGTCCCCGATCTGTGGCAGTTGGTTTGGATTTTCTGTTGCCAGTAAAATTTACGGGCCTCATTTTTCCTTTGTTGCTATTTACTCACTTTCGGTCTTTTTCCATATCTATTTTTCTTCTTAAATAAATGGGCTTCCACCCTCCTTTCGCCTTACACCCCTCCGTCGTTTAAGCAGGTTTTCATAACCAAACACGGTCTCTGCAGCAGTTTTCATAGCATGGAAAATGCATTTCCAGTGCGCTTCAGAGGCATGGAGCGGGAGTGTGGGTAGTTGAGTGGGAGTTTCTGCATAGGCTGTGTCTATCTCTGACAAATGCAGCTTTTCGATGGTCATCTTTCAATATATAGTGCTGTTCTAGTGACAAGGACACAAAATGCCAGCCAGTCCATTTTTCAAGGATTCTTAAACGGGGTTTGAGGCTCAGCAATAAAATCTATATTAAACGTAATCATACTTTATACTTTTCCTTTTTTATACTCCAGATTTGGAATCCCTACAAACGTTGGATTCTTTTCAAATATTTGCCATTTTATAGAGAGAAATCAATCTCCAAATATCTGGAAAAGCGACTAAAATATGAGGATTTGCAAGTGTATACAATATGAAATCTAAAATGCCAAAGCCTTTAAACTTTGAGTTTTTTGCATTGTCCGAGTTGGATCAAATTTCCACCACTCTTGTTTTAAATTCAGTATCACAGTATTCCGTTCGGCAGCCTTTTGAAATTCCATAAAACTACTGCACCCTAACCTAGGTAGATAATTTTTGTCACACTTCATCTGCAATCTCCTATACAATGCGTGACCTACTTTACAAAGAAAATAATAATGAGAAATTCGCATGAAATGTGTTTGACATAATCTCGTAAAAGATACTAATACATTATAAATCAGAGGGTAATTATCCCTACTACCATAAGTATATTGCAGTATATAAGAGCGTTCTCGTCACTGCCTTCTAGAATATTTTCAACACGGAAGTCAGTTGCTATATCCGCTGCTGGTTTAAATTGTATGTCAGTGTATTTGCAAGTAAATATATCGTAGGGTACGGGTATGTCAGAGAACGCATATAATTTGAAAATCATTTAATATTCAATGAATCTAGAATTTTATGCAATTTGCTAAAATGAATAATGAGCGAAAAGAAATTTAAGCAACATTTTATCTCTTGTTAAGAGTTAAAAAATTACAATGTAAATGAACATCACATTTTGAAAATCTTTTTAAAACGGAACGATCCTGCGAAATTTTGACATAATTTTGGCTAAAGGTGGTCTTCATTGGCCTGAAATGTTGTAAGACAGAGATAAAATGATAAATGTACACTCAATACTAAATGCCCAATGTTTTTAGAAGTAAGAGTATCAATGGTGTTTCAAATTACCAATTTCAATAAATATTTTCAAGACTACCGTCATAAAATATTGAGAGTTTGAGTATAGACATACAAAAAATAGAATTTTAATTTGTGACTAAAACTGTCGACATTATTGTTAACATATTAGTTCACACTATGCAACAAAATAAAGATCTTTGCTTAGGCGGCGGATAATTGCTCCACCAAATAATGGTCGAGTCAAAACTCCGAAATACCTACCGCTATGAAACTATACCTTTTATTATGGGCGGGCAAAGTTTTGACCGATAGTGTTAATATTTAATAAACTACGTATACATATTTTATTGATCATATGGTAAAGGGTGGCCCATGTAAAATTTGGAATTTAAACCCTCCGTTATTTCGAAGGAGACGGGTAATTTGACATTTATGAAGTGACAGATTAATAGTTCGATGTTAGAACGTTTCGAAATGGGTCGTTTTACGCTTAAAGTAAATTGGGAAATTGGAATAAATGAGTAGTACCATTATTATGTACTGGTATTACTTTTACTATATAAATGTCATAACTATGAGTTATCGATAGTTGTTAAAAGCGTGATCTTTGAACAGGTTTTGTCATTGATACGCCATTGGACGAAAAAGCCATGTTTCCCCTGTTTCTATGAATAAATATAGTTAGTAAGAAGTTACTCGTGTTTCATTTTGATAATAGTTGTGGGGCAATTCCAAACTATTACAGAAATATTAAAAACTTTCTTCCGAAGTTCTGAGTCCTCAACTCAAACTGTATGTAATCTACGAAATATATTCGTTAGAAATTTGCGGATCATTTTCTGTATGTGGATCAAATTATGAAGCGAGTTTGTCAATCCGGATCCTTATTGAACAAAAGAACTGGCGTACGTGCTCGTCCAGTGAGTTTAGTGGAAAATATTGTCGCTGTCGCTGAAAGTTCATTAATTGTATAGTGCATTTTCACTGTCAATATAACGGTGGCGGGAGGCAAACCCAGCCCACCGTGGGTTGCATTTTACCTACTGCCAGGATGATTATGTTTCAGCCGCCCATTATGGATCAGACGCTGACCAGAATGCAGTGTGTCGAAACTGGATTTTGGTTTCTTTAATTTTGATCCGCCGTTGGCCAGGAGTGTTGGCTCATCCGCCTTCAAAGGACAGAAGAATATGTCCACTACTTCGATGAGCGTCAGTGACAGGGTCGCCTAACAATCCTGAGACGTATCAGTGATCGCGTTACCACTCAGGTTGCTCATTCGTTTCGCCTTCTCACTTTAGCTAGCTAACGGAAGGAATGAAGGAATCACTTCTGGCCACTCCCAAGTGAATGGCTATCAGAAACTTTCTACCTCCAAGGATAGTCCCATGTCCCGTATTATGAGAAAGACTAAAGCTAATTATTAAAAAACCTGATTGTATCTTATCAGTGTGGTTTTACACCAGGCAAGTCCACAACTGACCAAATATTCACGCTACGCCAAATCCTGGAAAAGACCCACGAAAAGCAAATCGAGACGTACCACCTTTTTGTCCATTACAACGCTGCTTTCGATAGCCCCATACGGGAAAAAAAGCTATATCTGAACTTGGTATTCCGGCAAAACGGATTCGGCGTTGTAGACTGACGCTGACCAACACCAAATCAGCAGTGAAAGTGGGGAAAGACCTCACTGAACCATTCTGTACCAAGCGAGGACTTAGACAAGGCGACACACTTTCGTGCAATGTCTTCAACATCTTAATGGAGATAATAATGAGAAAGGCTGCAGTAAATACCAACAAGAATATTAACTCGAAAAGCCATATGTTGCTGGCGTATGCAGTATTTTCAAGAATCGAAAAGGAATCAGCGAATGTGGGTCTTGCTGTTAATGAGGGCAAGACAAAATTGATGGAAACCACAAAAATTTAAAGAATCCTCTCGACTTGGTCCTCACTCGAACATTGACAACCTATTTAATTTTGAAGTGGTAGATGAAACTGGATTTTGGTGAACAAGGACAACAACGTCAGTCTGGAGATAAATAGGAGAACTGTGCTTACAAATTGATACTATTTTGGGCTCAGCAAGCAATTTAAGAACAAAGCCCTCTATCGATAAACAGAAGACCAGCTATTTCAGAATCTTATTTTAGCTGTCCTGGCATAAGGCTCCGAAACTTGGGTAATATCGCAAGCGGATGAAAAACACCTAGGAGTTTTCGAGAGACAAATTCTCCGTAAAATATATGGTCCTGTTAGTGAAAACGGCGAGTGGCGTCGTCGCTGGAACGCAGAGCAATATAATCTGTATTCTGACGTGGACGTAGCTAGACGAATGAAAGTGGGCCAATTGCGTTGGCTAGGACATGTTATCAGAATGGATGAAGATGAGCCAGCGCGAAAGGTTTTTGGTAACGTACCCGATGGAAGGAGGAAAAGAGGACGACCAAGACTCCGCTGGAAAGACCAGGCAGAAGAATCCCTCCGTATTCTTGATGTTACCAACTGGCGAGAAAAGGCGAAAGATAGAGCCAGTTGGAAGAATATGTTGAAATTTTTTTAATTTGTTTGTTTAATTAATATGTGTAAGACGTCTGACCTCATGAGGTTGTAATATAGTCAATAAAATTAGCTGAAATTGAGCTCGAAATGCCACTAACATCAAGTTCGCAGCAATTGAACATTTCTCTCACTTTTTTGCACAAAATTTTGCATAAAGACCTCGAACGGAAAGTTTTTAAAGTCCAACTAGTACAGTGCGGATCCAAAATGGTATGTGGAATCGGCTCGGGTGTCTTCTCCGGAGAGGCATGCCTCAATTTATCATTCAAACTGCCAGACAAGTGCAGCGTTTTCCAATCGGAGGTACTGGCCATCAAAGAAATCTGCACCGCACTTATACTACAGATACTTTGTAGATAGCCAGGCGGCTCTCCTATCACTTAAATCTTACAACACTACATCTAAACTCGTTAGTGAATGTAGGGAAAAACTTGCCGAGCTAGGCCGGCTGGCCAACGTGGTTCTTTCCTGGATACCAGGCCACAAGGGTCTCCTAGGGAACGAAAAGGCAGACGAACTAGCCAGGGCAGGATCGTCTTGCACCAAACTCCACATGGTGTCAGTTACAACGCCTATGGGGTTGGTCAAAAGAGGTATTTTCCTGCATTACCTTGAACGAGCGAAGACCAGATGGGATAGGACGGAAACGTGCAGCATATCCAGAAACACATGGACAGAATATAACATTCACCGGACTAACTCTCTGATTAGCCGTAATTGGTGTGCTTACCGGACACTGGCCAATCGGTAATCACGCAAGACGGTTGAAGCTGCCATATAATGACCACTGGGGTGTTTACGATGACGCAGAAGAGGAGGAGACGGTGGAGCATCACATCTGCAATTGTCCGGCTCCTATGAATAGACGCCTGAAGACTATGGGCCGTCCCTTCCTGCATAACCTCACTGAGGTACACGAGATAGATCTAGCGGATCTAATGAGGTTTCTCCGATTAACAGGCTGGATATAGACACGGTACTTTGGACTGCTCGGAGTGATGTGGTATGCAAAATGGTGATGTCTCAATACACTAATTGGTGCTAAATAGTATCTTTAGCTACCACGAAAACCAACCAACCAACCAACAGTAACTGAAGCCTCGTGACCATCCGATGAGGTTTCGCTTCGCTCTATGGGCTGCTGCTTGGCTGAAGATAAGAATTTTTACCCAAAAATCATATTTTCCGATGAAACTCATTTTCACCTCGCGGGTTACGTTAACAAACAAAATTGTCGCATTTTGGGCTCGGAATCGCCATCGAGGAGTTGTTCATGTATCCACAACGACTGACTGTTTGGTGCTGTTGTTGGCATGGCGGCATCATTGGCCCATTTTCCTTCGAAAATGAGAAGGAATGACAAGGAAGGAATCACGGCAGAATTTTGAAGTCTTTATCAAGCTTTATTTTAGGATTTTCCGCATATTTCTCATTGTAGTTCGCGAATTGGTTTTTAATTATATTTATTGAATATATATGATTGAACTTTCATGTAAAATAAAAAATGAAATAAATTTAAAAATTGGGAAGAAAAAGCATAGACGATCGAAATGTCAAAATGCTTCCGAGAAGCAGCATCACACGTCGTTTGACCAAAAAATAAACAAAATTTACCCTCATACACTAGGAATCGAAATTTCAATGGCCGGCAGGGGATAATAAGTACCCTTGTATAAAAAGAAGGTTTAACGTTCCCGTAATCAACTCTTCAATATGCGATCTTTGAGACCCCCTCAAAATGTACATACGCAGGCATTAATATACTTTTTGCCGAATTTTTGAAGCCGACATCATCGAATTTGGAGCAGTTCTTATAATTTTTTTCGATTTCTTTTAGTGCTTGTCGATATAGCGCTTCGTTTTATGTTCTTCCCGTACTTCTCCATGTCATTTAAATAACACAGTGCAACACGAAAAACTATAACCATATACGGACACCACTACGTGATAAAAGACCAAAACAAAAAAAAACCGTGTCTCCCAGTTTTGCCCAAAGTCATGCACTTTTTTTCTGGGTCCCCAAAGATTTAGGGCACCGGTGTCATTTTTGCAAAGAAGTGATCATTTTGTTAGGCTCATATGTATCTTGCAAACCTTTCCGAATTTTGATTTACTCTCTGAGGGAAAGTTATAGCTCTTGTCATAGAGAACAAAAAACAATTACATGAAGTGTCAGGGGACACCCGGTTGGAACGAAGTTCCTTTCGCTATATATTATGTACTAGTTAGTTCCAACACGCCTAATGGGGCCTGTTGAAAAATACCGTAATTTAAATGGATCTTTAAGAAAAGATACTTTTTTGTAAAATAATAAACTTTTTTTTCAGAAATTTTTTATTTATTGAATGTATTTTTTAGGTGCATTTTGTAAGAATATGTATTATATTTGCCCGATAAGGTCGTTTCTTTGATGAGAGGTACTTCTTTTATTAAAAGGTAATGTTTTTATGAAGGAAAAATCCTAAGAATATGATTTTTTTTACAAAGAAATACTTTTTTTTTAAGAACAAGTACTTTTTAAAGAAGTGGTACTCTTTTTAGGATAAGGTTATTCTTTTAAGAAAATTTACTTATTTTCAGGAAGGCTACTTATCTCAAGAAAAGAAAAGGTATAATTTTATTTTTAAGAAACGGTACTTTTAAGAAAAAGAATTTTTGAAAGAAAAGGTATTTTTTGTATGAGAAGGTATTTTTTTTTGGAAGAAAAGCTCTTTTTTACGAAAGAACAGGCAAAATTTTAATAGTAGGTACTTATCTCAACAAAAGTTATTTTGTTTTACAAAAAAGGTACTCTCTAAAGAAAAGCTAGTTTTTTAAGAAAAGGCAATTTGTTGCAAGATAATGCACTTTTTTAAAAAAAGGTACTTATTTAAAAAATTATTTTTTTTAAGAAAAGGTACTTTGTGTAAGAAAATTTACTTTTTTAAGCAAAGGTACTTCTTTAAGATAAGGTATTTTGTTAAGTAAAGATACTCTGTTTAAGAATATGAATAGGTTTTTTTTTTTAGAAAATTTACTTTTTTAAGAAAACGCACTTATTTAAGAAAATTTTTTTTTAAACTTCTTTCACTTTGGCTTTTCTAAATTTACTTTTAATTCGGTTCAACCTACAATATGTAATAAACAGGCTCCACCTACAAAATTTCCCATGAAACAAGAAATATCCTCCCATATGTTATATGTTAGTCTAGACACAAACCAAGCCTCAAAGGTACGAGTGTAAGGGTAAGTGTGCTGCCAAATGTAATTCCATGCTCAGGGTTGTACTTCATGGATTTGCCAGCCTTGTACTTTGCCTTTTCTAAATTTACTTTTTATTGGGTTCAAAACTACAATATGTAATAAAGAGGCTCCACCTCGAAAACTTCCCTTTAAACCAAACCAAAAGTACCCAATATAGTTGATAAAAATGGGTTGTATAAAGTAGTTAAAAAGAAGTTGTTTAAAATTATTTAAATTAGCCCCCATCGCGCAACGTGCGATAAGGAACTTCGTTCCAATTGTGAACATATAAAATCAAAAAAACTTCATCTTCAAGGTCAAAATCGCAAAAAAAAACTTAAAAAAATTCAATTTGTTTTATATGTTTAGGTTCAAGGGTTCAAAATTCAAGGAAACAATCAACTATAAAAATGTACCTAAGATCCCAATAAACAAATTTCTAGAACATAGGAATGATTCTTAACGCCGTTTACTTCAACCTTGAAATTCTATGCTATCTCACCGACCGCAGCAGCACATAACATTGGCAACTGACAAAAAATATTGATTCATTTTGCTACGTTTATGGTCATAAAATCAGAAAAAAGTTCTACAAGATTTCAAAAGGAAAAGAATCTTTTAAGTAGTGAATTCTATATGACAAGAGCTATAGCTTTCTCTCAGAGAGTAAATCAAAATTCCGAATGGTTTGCAAGATATGAGCCTGACAAAATGATTACTTTTTTGAAAATGACATCGAGGCCCCTGAATTTTTGGGTTGCCATTAAATAAAAGTGCATGACTTTGGGCATAACTGGGAGTCACGGGTTTTTTTTTGGTCTTTTATCACGTAGTGGTGTCCGTATATGGTTATATTTCCATGCAGTGTTACCATGTTGGCATAATTTGTGCCGTTTTGGCACAATTTTTTTTGGTTTTGACACTTGTTTTTTGAAAAATTATGTCAAGTGCCATTTAGCGCAATATCCTCAACATTTTCCCAATTTTTTTAATATTTCTGCAATTTTTTAGCACAATACTTTTGCAAAGGGCACAATTTTTCGTACTGAAAGTTTCTCCCTTTAATTTATCTGAAAATGTTACATCCTATTTATCGGTATAGAAGGTACAATATCACATTTTAGGTGAATGGCTAACAGGGTTAAAAACAAAAACTTAATTCATGAAATATCAGAAAAATTTAAAAAATTCCATATCGAGATAAATGACAAAATTCCTTATTAATTTACTTATATCGGGTTTTTCAATAAGAGCGCTACAAAAGTTTTTTTAAATAAAACAAAATCGGTTTTAGATACCAATGAAATTCGTTATTCCTGTGAAAGTACGTTCGATGCCATTATGTTTGGAACTCGATTTCTTTTGCATGGCCACCACTAGCACGCAGAAGTCCAGACGCTGAACCCAATTTTCGACGGTTTTCAAACATAAATCGGCCGATACTGCTGCAATTTCACGTTCGATATTCGTACGAAGTTCGTCAATCGTCGCTGGCTTGTTGGCATAGACCATAGACTTGACGTAGCTCCACATGAAATAATCTAACGGCGTCAAATCGCACGACCGAGGCGCCCAATCGACTGGGCCATTTCGTGAGATAACACGTTCACCAAACTTGGTTTCCAATAAATTGATTGTGGCGTTCGGTGTGTGGCTTGTGGCGCCGTCCTGTTGGAACCACATGTCCTCCAAGTCCATATTATCCAATTGGGGCCAAAAATATTCGGTTATCGTTGAACGGTAGCGATTCGCATTCACAGTAATGTGGCGGTCTTGATATACACGGAAGAAGTCCGGCCCAATGACGCCGCCGGCCCATAAACCGCACCAAACCGTAATTTTTTCGGGATGCAATGATGACTCATGGATTTCGTGTGGATTGCTGTCTGACCACTAACGCATATTTTGCTTATTGACGAAGCCATTCAGCCAGAAATGAAATTCAGAATTCAGAAATTGGACGTACCGCTCTTACAGTTGACGCCCCTGACTCCAAATTTCGGTAGTAAATTTTAATAATTTCGACTCGTTGTTGGCTCGTATATCATGATGAAATGGCAAACCTTACTGAAGAGAAATGTCAGAAGAGCGGAAAAAAATATGGTGTCGTTTGGTGTCCCTATCGATTTACTTTTGTAGCGTCTCTGTTGACAACCCCTTTATTATTAGGGATACCATAATGCACTCTTCAACTCAGGAGTGAACACCTGTTGGAAGACGTACTTTTTTATCTGGAATAAAAATGTGGACGGCAAACTTCAAATTAGTCGTATTGGACAGTAGTTCCTTCAATATGATGGCATGACTTTTGTAAAATGGTCTAAATCCGATGGAAGTTCTACTCGAAGCTCCACATACAAACTCCAGGGAAAATTTCCGAGTTCAATATGAGAGAAATATTCGAGAAAGAAAATTTCGAAGTAGTGACGAATTGACCACTGTTCGCGTGGGATAAGTGGAAGGGATTCCAAAAGAAATTATCCAAAACTTGGGAAATTTTATTCTAAGATGATTGAAAGAAATTGTTAAAAATAATGGACCTTAAACAAAATAATAAAATCTTTTTTTTAAAGTTTTCTTTAATGTCTATCTTTCGTTATTGCTGTAGAATTTGTTAAAATATTTTAAGTTAGTGTTTTGGATGAAATTAAGATACATGAAATTAAGATACAAATTGAAACCATAATACGTATTTTTAAGTTAAACGGTTAGTTAACGTTTAACAACTTTTTAAGGGCGAGATGAGCATCCATTTATTGGAGGTGCTGTTGTGTTTTGAACTCAGAATTAGAAAAAACACTAAAAGTTAATTTTAGCATAATGGTTTTGCAAATGCCACAATTTTTAAGGATATTTAGCATAATTTTTTAGTCGGTCCCTGGCAACACTGTTTCCATGACTTAAAAAAATTATACACAGTGTAATTATACACAACTGTTTTCCCCGTTTCTATTTTAATAGCAATATCGACATCATTAATTCATTTTAAAACAAAGATTTTTTCCTTTTCCGAGTTGTCAAGAAAAAGATATTTTTCCGCGAACCATAATGTAGAACATTTTTACCAGAACTCTATAATTTTTTGCTGTTAGTTTGCATATCAAGGTAATTAGACCCTTTGTTGTTTTAAAAAGGAAGAGTATTTTTTATTAAATTTTCCCGACGTTTTGTTAATTTTTTCATCACCATTTTTGCTGTCGACGAAATGGAAACAAAAATTTTAAATTCCTTATTCAAGTGATTCGAAAAAAAAGTAGTTGCTACAAGATAACAGAAAAACATATTTTTGCAAATTTTGTTCTCATTATTATTAAGTGGTTTATTTGTTAGAATATATGTAAACTTAAGGTCAAACCCTTTATTATTATACGAAATATATGCAAATCTCCTATAATTAGCCAAAATGTTGAATTCGACATAAATTTATTTAATTCGATTCGTTATTCATGTGATTCGCAGTGTAAGTATTATTTTTTCTTATAATGATATTGACTTTGAAGAAAACTACTTTTATAAGTACAACAAAGTAAATACAACTGTGCAGACAATTTTTACGGCTTATGATTTTTTTGATTCATTATTATGCCTCTAATATGCAGTCCATTTGTTTGTTGTTTAAATTAACTTTAACTTTCGCAGCAAACTTTCTTAGTCCTCAGCGTTATTTTATCCAGTCTAATTCTATCACAGATTGACTAAAGCTTGTGACTTGTTATTTAATAAGTTACCCAATTTTTTCCGTCTATTTAAATAAATAAATACATTACTTTTCTTTTTGTTTCTCCAACATTTCCCACGAGACTTTCCAAACATTTTTATTATTTCACAATTCATTTTACTTTAACTTTCATTCATTCCAAAATACTTTTAATAATGTTTCTTTTACAAACAAAAGTAAAATAAGTATCACCTGTGGCTCCATGGTTTCAAGTTGGCCCTTCAACTCGCAAGCCACAGCATTGCAGGGTGGATGTGGCACAAAATGATGTTGGGGCTGGCAGAAGGAAAAGAAAAGTAAAACTTAACTTTATGGTCAAATATTTGTGTAAAACTTGTTGAAATGAGAGAAGAATTTTTTTAAAATACAAACGAATTAAATTATATCTGAGGAGAGGCTAAACAGAATGGGGACATGAGACTGAACGTGGAAATGGAAAGTTTCTGATAGCCATTCACTTGGGGGTGTGACCAGAAATCACTCCTTTATTGGGCGGTCCTAGCAGCTCACTACCTCACGCAGTATGTCCTGGGCAATGGCTTTATCGGAAACCTCCGTTAGCTAGTTAGAGTGAAAAGGCGACACAAATGAGCTGCCTGATTGTTTATGCGATCACTGATACGCTAGAGCTTATTAGGTGACCCTGCCACTGAATCTCATCAAGATATCGGATATATTATCGGATATATTATATTATCGGCTGAGTCAACACTACTGGCCAACGGCGGATAGAAACCAAAAGGCGAAAATCCAGGTTCGACATATTGAATCCTGGTCAGCGTTCGATATAGAATGGGCGGCTGCGATCAAATATCCTGGCAGTAGATAAAATGCAAAAACCCGGTGGACTGGGCTTGCCCTCCCGCCACCGTTCATAATGACACTGAATGTACAGAAACGAAAAAGAAAACACAAAACACCTCTATTTGTTGACGACCCCCGCAAACGTTATAAGGACCACGATTTACGGATATACACTTGGAATGTAAGAACTCTATATAGATCCGGTGCAAGTATCCAATCAGCAGATGCTCTCGAAAGTTATAAGACTGACATTACCGCTATCCAGGGAATGCGATTGACACTACATGACTGCACAAGGGGAAAAAACTGCGACATATACTACAGTTGCCATGAGAAAAAATATGAATTTGGTTGCGGATTTGTAGTTGGCAAAAGATTGCGACATCTAGTCTCTAGGTTCAATCCTGTGAGTGAACGAATAGCCACAATCCGCAAAAAAGCGAAATGTTTTTATATTTCCCTAATTTGTGCACATGCCCCGACAGAAGAGAAAGATGATGATGCCAAAGACATATTCTATGAGCTCCTAGAGGAAACGTATGACCGCTGCCCTGGCCATGAAATTAAGATTGTACTAGATTTTAATACCAAAGTAGGCAGGGAGAATGTGTTTCATCCAACTATTGGAAATTTCAGTCTACATGCTGATAGTTCCGACAACGATATGACACTGATTGACTTTGCCGCGACAAAAAACATGGTCAATAGTGGCACAAGATTCCAACATAAAGACATCCACAAGGCTACTTGGGTATCCCCTGGTCAAAGAACGAAGAACCAAATTGATTACGTGGTAATTGATGGAAGGCACTCATCCAGTGTAATGGACGTACGAGTGATCAGAGAAGCTAACATCGATTCTGATCACTACCTGATAGCAGCAAAGGTTCGCACAAGATTAAGTAGAGCGAAAGTCGTACGAAACCAGATGAAGAGTAAGCTAGGCATCGGAAAGCTGAAATTACCAGAAGTAGCCACAGCCTACTCAAGGAAGCTCTCGCAACTTTTGGCACAGAACCCACCCCCTCCCGATGACGGTCCTGATGCGCAGTGGAAACCCATTTCCGACTCTATAAAAACTGCCGCAACAACCGTACTTGGTTTCGAAAAACCGCTTCGCAATAAATCGTGGTACGATGAAGAGTGTCGCATAGCAAATGACGAAAAGAACGCTGCACGTATGGTAATGCTTCAGTCAATTGCAACGCGAGCTGGAACTGATCGGTATAGGGAGAAGAGAAAGGAGGTAAACCGTCTCTTTAGGCGTAAGAAACGGCAGTGGAGAAAGCGCGAGAGTGAGAAAATTGAGACATACAGAAGGAAGAACGAAGCCCGAAAATTCTACCAAAAAGTTAAAACCGGAACTAATGGACATGGTTCAGGGCTCGCCTTCTGTAAAGACAAGGACGGAAATCTCGTCGCAGATGTGCAGAGCATGTTGGGAATATGGAGAGAGCATTTTTCCGCGCTACTGGTACCTGAGATATCCGATGACGATGGGACAACCGATCACAATATGAACGACGACGTCGATTGCCCCCCTCCTAACCAAGACGAGGTCAGAACAGCTATTGCCCGGCTTAAGAACAACAAAGCCGCAGGAGCCGATGGATTACCGGCGGAGCTGTTTAAGGCTGGCGGCGATGAGCTGATAAGGTGCATGCATCAGCTCTTTAGCAAAATTTGGTTAGATGAATGCATGCCCGGCGATTGGAGTCTCAGTGTACTATGTCCCATATTTAAAAAAGGTGACCCGAGTATCTGTGCCAACTACCGTGGAATAAGCCTTTTATCCATAGCATATAAGGTTCTATCAAGTATAATGTGCGAAAGACTAAAACCAATTATCGCTGACCTGATTGGACCATACCAATGTGGCTTTAGGCCTGGAAAATCGACAACTGACCAGATTTTCACGCTACGCCAAATCCTGGAGAAGACACACGAAAAACAAATCGACACCTATCATCTATTTATCGATTATAAAGCAGCCTTCGATAGTCCGATACGGGAGAAACTCTATGAAGGTCTCGGACAACCCCGGGGGTCAGGGACCTTACAAAACAAAGATAACATATTTCGCCAACCAGTTCGATCTGTTACTTTATTTCTCCAGTTGGCAATACCAAGTGTACGCAGGGATTTCTTCAACCTGATCCCGCCATTGGAGTCTTGGTCTTCCTATTTTTCGTCTTCCTTCGACTTCGGTTTCGCAAACCCTTCGTGCTGGTTCGCCTTCATCCATTCTATTGACATGTGCTAGCCAGCGCACTCGCGTTATATATATATATATATATAGCCCATACAGCTCATGGTTCATGCGTCGCCGACACTCGCCGTTGTGCACTATAGAGCCATACATTTTTCGGAGTATTTTTCTCTCGAAGACTCCTACAGATGTTTCGTCTGCTTGCGATAGGACCCATGATTCTGCGCCATAAAGCAAGACAGGTTGAATGAGAGTCTGGTACAGCTGGACTTTTGTAACTCGAGAGAGGACCTTATCGCTAAAGTGCTTGCTTAGCCCAAAATAATATCTATTCGCAAGCACAAGTCTCCGCTTGATCTCAAGGTTGACGTTGTTGTTTTTGTTTACAGCGGTTTTGTTTATAACGGTTATTAACGTTCACGCTTTGGTCTAATCGCTTGGAGGCCCTGTTCATTGAAACCATTAATTTTGTCTTGTCCTCATTTACTGTCAGACCCACTTTTGCTGCCTCCTTCTCAATTCTCGAAAAAACCGCAGTAACTTCTCTAATTGTGCGCCCAATGATATCTATCTCATCGGCATACGCGAACAGCATGCGACTTTTGCTGCTGATGGTTTTGTTGCGATGAGATTTCCGTCCTTGTCTTTACAGAAGGGGGTCCTGAACCATGTCTATTAGTTCCGTTTTTCACTTTTTTGTAGAATTTTCGGGCTTCGTTCTTCCTTCTGTATTACTCAATTTTCTCACACTCGCGATTTCTCCACAGCCTTTTCTTACGCCTAAAGAGGAGGTTTACCTCCTTTCTTTTCTCCCTATACCGATCAGTTCCAGCTCGCGTTGCAATTGACTGAAGCATTGCCATACGTGCAGCGTTCTTTTCATCATTTACAAGGCGACAATCTTCATCGTACCATGGTTTATTGCGAAGCGATTTTTCGAAAACAAGTACGGTTGTTGGGGCAGTTTTTATAGAGTCGGAAATGGGTTTCCACTGCGCATCAGGATCATCATCGGGAGGGGGTGGGTTCTGTACCAAAAGTTGTGAGAGCTTCCTTGAGTAGGCTCTGTCTACCTCTGGTAATTGCAGCTTCGGATGTCCAGTTTCCTCTGCGTCTGGTTTCGTAAGATTTTCGCTGTACTTAATCTTGTGCGAACCTTTGCTGCTGCCAGGTAGTGATCAGAATCGATGTTAGCTCCTCTGATCACTCTTACGTCCATTATACTAGATGAGTGCCTTCCATCAATTACCACGTGATCAATTTGGTTCTTCGTTCTTTGATCAGGGGATACCCAAGTAGCTTTGTGGATGTTTTTATGCTGGAATCTTGTACCACTAATGACCGCGGCAAAGTAAATTAGTCTCATACCGTTGTCGGAACTGTCAGCATGTAGACTGAAATTGACAATACCTACTTTAGCATTAAAATCTCCTAGTACAATCTTGATGTCATGGCCAGGGCAGCGGTCATACGTTTCGTGTAGGCACTCATAGAATATGTCGTTGGTATCATCATCTTTTTCTTCTGTCGGGGCATGGACACAAATTAGGGAAATATGAAAATATTTCGCTTTTATGCGGATTGTGGCTATTCGTTCACTCACAGGATTAAACCTAGAGACTAGATATCGCAGTCTTTTGCCAACTACAAATCCGCAACCAAATTCATGTTTTTTTCCTGGCAACTGTAGCATATATCGCAGTTTCTCTTTCTTGTGCAGCCATGTCCTCTCCATCGCATTTCCTGGATAGAGGTAATGTCAGCCTAATAATTTTCGAGGATACTTGCACCGGATCTATACACAGTTCTCACATTCCAGGTGCATATCCGTAAATCGTGGTCCTTATAACGTTTGCAGGGGTCGTCAACAAATAGGGGCTGTTTATGTTTTCTTGTTCGTAAAGGGGGTTTCAACAGAGACGCTACAAAAGTAAATTGATAGGGACAGCAAACGACGCCATAATTTTTCCCGCTCTTTTGACATTTCTCTTCAGTAATGTTTGCCATTTCATCACGGAAAGATATACGAGCCAACAACGAGTCGAAATTATTAAAATTTACTACCGAAATTTGGAGCCAGTGGCCTCAGCTTTAAGAGCGCTACGTCCAATTTATGGTTTTCAGCGATGAGGCTCATTTCTAGCTGAATGGCTTCGTCAATAAGCAAAATATGCGTTATTGGTCAGACAGCAATCCACACGTAATCCCTGAGTCATCATTGCATCCCGAAAAAATTACGGTTTGGTGCGGTTTATGGGGCGGCGGCGTCACTGGGCCGTACTTCTTCCATGATGATCAAGACCGGCACATTACTGTGAATGCGAATCGCTACCGTTCAATGATAATCCAATATTTTTGGCCCCAATTGGATAATATGGACTTGGAGGACATGTGGTTCCAACAGGACGGCGCCACAAGCCACACAGCGAATGCCACAATCAATTTATTGGAAACCAAGTTTGGTGAACGTGTTATCTCACGAAATGGCCCAGTCGATTGGGCGCCCCGGTCGTGCGATTTGACGCCGTTAGATTATTTCCTGTGGGGCTACGTTAAGTCCATGGTCTATGCCAACAAGCCAGCGACGATTGATGAACTTCGTACGAATATTGAACGTGAAATTGCAGCAGTATCGGCCGATTTATGCTTGAAAACCGTCGAAAATTGGGTTCAGCGTCTGGACTTCTGCAAGCGTGCCCCGTGGTGGTCATGCAAAAGAAATCCGAGTTCCATACATAATGGCATCGAACGTACTTTCACAGGAATAAAGAATTTCATTGGTATCTAAAACTAGTTTTGTTTTATTTAAAAAAAACTTTTGTAGCGCTCTTATTGAAAAACCCGTTATTTACACTGCCATTATGAACGGTGGCAGGAGGTAAACTCAGTCCTCCGTGTTTTTGCATTTTATCTACTGCCAGGATATTTGATTGCAGCCGCCCATTATGGATCAGACGCTAACCAGGATGCAATATGTCGAATCTGGATTTTCTTCCTTTGTTTTTTTTTTTATCCGCCGTTGGCCCGTATGTTTGGCTCATCCGCCTTCTAAGGACAAAAGAATATGCCCGATTGTTTGGTGAGCTTCAGTGACATCAGTCACCTACTAAACCTGATTTGCTGCTCATATGTTTCGCCTTCTCACTCTAGCTACCTCCACGGATAGTCCACCGCCACGGATATGTTTGATGAGCTTCAGTGACATCAGTCACCTACTAAACCTGATTTGCTGCTCATATGTTTCGCCTTCTCACTCTAGCTACCTCCACGGATAGTCCACCGCCACGGATAGTCCCGAGTACCAATATATTATTTGGTACAATCGAATTAGTTTTTAAATGTCTCGATGAACTAACTAATAGAATACTCACCACTACAGGATAATTTGATTGCTAGAACTAAAACTCGACTGACAGATCACACTTCTTTCTTGTTGCTCTGGCTTCAACTAAATATTTCAGTTTTTGCAACGAAAACTGAATTACAAATCAATGGATATGAGCAACATTTGGTGATTCGGAACACAATTATTGGTAATCACAACTGAATAAGGTGATAGTCCAAGGAACCGCCAAATTTTAGTTGGCTGTAAATATAGTCGCCGTCGGTGGTGCAATGGTTAGTGTGCGCGGCTCTTGTTCCTGAGATCCTGGGTTCGAACCCTTCTCTGACCACCTTCGAATTTCTTTCGGTTGCGGTCACCTCGCATAGTGACCGCGACACTATCTAGTATATAGCCATGAAAAAGGTTCTCAAAATACCGTTCGGAATCGGTGTAAAACTGTAGGTCCCAATCAGTGAATGAAAACTGGAAAGCGCACAGCTTAGTGATTGTGAGAAGTTCTCCCCGGTCCCTTCATGGGATGTAATGGGAAACCATTTATTTTTTTTTTATAGTTGTGACAACAAATCTCTTCTCTGTGTGTATGATTTAAAAAGACTCTGGTATATGCACCGCTCGTTATATGACCCTAAATTCGGAATTGTCATTTGCACAAGTCAAGTTTTTGTAGTACTCTTTGACAATTTACTTTTCATCTTGTGAATTCGGGGCTTGGCAGACGAGTAGATAAAGAACTTTTCGTTAAATTAAAAGGTAAAAACGGTCCATATGTTTCCAAGAGAACCACTTGTATTTGCTTTTGGGGAAAATATATTGTTGGAATTATTGTTATTACTCAATCTGCTCCTGGTTGAAGTTGGTTTTAGTCTGTGCCACAAAACCTTTTGTATGTATTTTGTTGACATCATGTATGACGTTGTTTCAAACAGTGTGTAATAAACAGTGTGTATACTTATTAAAGAAATTTCGTTTAACTTAAAACCAACAAAAATGTATGCAAAAATACCTTATTATATAAAATGGTTGCAGAGGCAAAATATTTTCTGTCACTTGTTCACTTTCAAACTGGAGATGAGCAAATTTAACCATTAGTACGTCAACATATTTCTTTGTTTGAAAACTTTTAAAGTTGTTTGTCACATCAGGGTCTTGTTTCTTGTGGAATACATAGCATTTCTTATGGAATACATAGTCAATATATAGTAAAAACAACTTTTGTACATTTTGTTTGTTTTGTGGTTTTATCTCGTATCCTACTTCCATTCCATTTGAACAATGAACGATTGCACATTTTGAAAGTTTAGAAATGTTTTTTTTTTTATTGTCGTTCGACTTTTGTGAAAGTTTTAACAGAAACGTAATTGAAGACGGAATGACATTGGAAGATGCATTTGTTGGGTGAAAAATAAACTTTTTCTATGATTCTTTGAACAACTTAATTGTTACCCATGCATTAAATTAGTTTTTCACTTGAGAAAAGGGGTTACGATTGTTTTCTTTGTTTGTGCGTATAGAATCTATAACTAAAATGTAAACATTTTAATACGAGAACGTTTTCTTGCCAAGGATATTTGGTACGTGAAACGTTTATTGCTCTATTGCCGCAACAATACTTTGATTGATCTGAATTAATTTATTAATCGAAACGTCATAAAAACTCATATATCGCAAATGTATATCATTTTGTTGCAAACAAGTTCGCGTTTGCATCAAACGCGTTCAGAATTACATTTGCGATAACTGAAATTAGCAATTTTTCTAATGAGAGCACAGATTACGAAGAACGTAAATTTCGCTCATTCTCTCACTGTATACACAGTCTTATCCACTTTTTTGGCATACACACTCACGCATGCACATAAAAGTGATCACACACTCTAATGCTTCTACCTTGTCTATATATCTTGGATGGACAAATGACGGGTTGTAGTTTGCTGCAAGGCGAGACCGACTTGTAAATACACAGTGAAAAATAGACAAAAATTTCAACTTTTTGTATACAAACATTATGTGTAAAACCAAAATCATAAAAGTTGGAAATTTAAACCAAAAGGGCTTATCAAAGCCATAAATAAAAGTTGCAATTACAACTCGGTTGCTGTAACCGAAAGAACAGTTGGTGGAACCGTTTTTTGTGTCTCGCAAATGTATTTTCAGCTCTAATTTTTCATAACTCGTTTACTGCAAACGATTTTTAATTGTCGCAAATGTTTTTTTAGTTAAGAGCAACTAGAACTCGGTAGCTGTAACCGAAACAACTGTTGGCGGAACGGTTTTTCATTTCTCGCAAACGGTTTTTCAGTTTATATTTTTCATAACTCGTTTGCTGCAAACATTTTTCGGTTCTCCCAAACGAAATGACATGTATGGATTAACAGAAGATCGTTTCTCCCAACTACAGGAGGTAGGAAAGAGTTTTTTCTTTGCGTGCACGTAAATGTATGATTTCAGGTAATTTAGGTACAATTTGTATTGTGCTACTTAGTGCAGCAGGTTCCTAATCAAACCCATACGACATGTACATGTACCATCCTCGGTTTAGCGTTATCTCATCACAACATTTGTTTATAGACTCAACTATGTCCTACCTCTAAATTGAAGTTCTACATTTAATTAAACATCTATAATTTAACATCTATATTTTTTTAACCGTCTGGAAGTTTAGTTTACTTTATTTTAATGCCTTTAATGATACTGTAGGTCTTAAGGGTCTTAAATGGTGGGCCATGTGAAACTTGGAGTTTTATTTCGAATGAAAATTTTTTTTAATCTATGATTTTATTGGTAAGGTCTATCTTTGACATTTATGAATGAAGCTCGACGTGGTTGAAATGACTTCCACGATTTGATTTTTGCAGTAAACGACAGCATCGATTTCATATTTTAAGGCATTAGTGGACGACGCACTGTGTCACGAGGCTGGCCAAAAATGGTTAAAGTCAATGTTAGAATTTGAACGTTTTTTTTTATAGTTTTTTAACACTCTGTTTAGATGATATCTAAAATATCTTCTTAAAATGTTTACAAATTTTAAAGTTATAGTGGTTCAAAATCAATGTTTGTGTTCGGCATACGAAATTTATGGGAATATCCCAAATTTCATGTTCATTTATAATACTAAGAATTTAAGTATTTGAATGTAACGGCTACCAAACTTTGTAACAGGGTTGTAAGTGATGCTTCTAGTTATACTAATTACAACACTGTTTTTGTTTACAAATATTGATCATATTTTAGATACCGTTCGAAAATAGATAGTAGTGAGGCAATGTCAAGACTTTTCAGCAACCGTGAACTTTCGTAGAGAATTTAAAAGAAAGTAGAAATAACACTTTTCCTGTTTTTTTTTGTATTTTGCAGCTACAAGTATGTATTTTAATACATTTAAAGTTCAGCTGCCCGGTATTGCCCGAATTCTTTTTGTGATTGTTTTTTAGTGACGACCTCGTTGCGGATTCGTAGTATTTTTCAACTGTGGCTAGAGATAAAGGATAACAGACCCTGCGATGTTATGCGTCATGTTAAAGATTTTTTAGAAAATCATATTGAACGAGTATTATTAGCAAGGGAACAACAGAAAATAAGGCTTACTCTTTTAACATTTTCTAACAATTGGTCTAAATATCATCGCATGAGAGATAGTTTTGAAACTGTATTGAGTGACTGGCTAGAGATCGATTTATTTGGTGAATTCATTTGTAATGTAAGTTTCCGTATAAAGTTCTGGTTTTGCAATAAAACTAAATTGTGTTATACTATATTAGGAAGCAAATACAAGTGGTAGAGGCCGACCGAATGTTTCTTATGAGGAGGGTTCAATGAGAATAAAAACGAGGCGAGTGGAAGAACTTGTCGCTTCTACTTCATCTGAAGCTCTTAAAAAAGCCGCAGAAAGGGTAACAGGTTCAAAGACTGCTAAGAAAATTTGTGTTGAAAGTGCTCTAGCATTATACATTGATATGGATTTATCTATGAGGGAGTACAATATGATGAGAAAATTAGTAAATTCTGTTCACGAAAATTGCTTTCCGTCATACTATATGATTGCAGATGCAAAAAAACGATTTTGCCTGATGACATACAAGTAACAGAAACTTCTGTAGAGGTCCCCTTACAAAAGATTTTAGACAAAACTGTAAGAAGCATTTTAGATGTTCATGATATTGATACCGAAAATGATTTCCATAGTTTTGGAATGCAAGTGGAGATTTGACGGCAGTAGTGGTCATAGTGTATACAAACAAAAATTTGAAAATGAGGAAGGTAGTGGTGAATTTATGTTTGCTACTTCTTTGGGCAGATGATCAAGTAGTTTGGGAAAATGATAAACATTCGTCTTGGAGGTTATGTAGACCACTTAAAATTATTTTTACAAAGGAGAATCCAAATGTAATTCAATCAGTAAGGGATAGCATAAATTCCGAATATAATTACATTTCAAAAAACAAAAATCTTAATGTGCATTATAAAATGCAATTGACGATGATAGATGGTTCAGTTTTAAATGTATTAAGTGGAAACAGTGTTAGTTCAACTTGTGATATATGTCGACCTAAGCCATGTGAAATGAACAGCTTATCAATTTTCGAAAGGTCTGTGAATGAGCAGTGCTATCAGTACGGATTGTCGACACTACATACATGGATCAAATGTTTTGAATGCATTGTGCATATTTCTTACAAACAGCATATAAAGAAATGGAAAGTGGTAGGAAAAGAAAATAAAGATCAGGTTGCTGAGCAAAAGAGAACTATTCAAGCAAAATTTAAGTCTGAAATGGGTCTTAAAGTTGATAAGGTTAAGACGGGGTAAGGCACAACAAATGATGGCAATACTGCAAGGCGCTTCTTTTCTAATGTGGAAATTTCAGCTCAGATTACTAATGTTGATGTGAGGTTAATAACCAAATTTGTCCATTATTTTAAGAACACTTTCAAGTGGTCATTATATTAATATATCAAGTTTTGAAAAGCTTTTAAAAGATACTGCCCTTTTATATTTCGAATTATATTCTTGGCACTATATGCCTTCAACTGTGCACAAAATTTTAGTTCATGGTATTGATTTTTATAAATATTCTACAATTCCCACTGGAATGTTATCAGAAGAAGCAATAGAATCAAGTCAAAAAAATAATAGGTAATGCTAGATTAAGACATACGAGAAAAATAAGTAGGAGTGCCTCCATGAGAGACCTCATAAATTATCTTATTCTGCAATCAGAGCCATCAATTTCGATGCGTAGTCAGAAAATACTTTTAAGAAAAAGTGATTTAAAGAAAAAGTGATTTAAATGAAGAGTATTTAGTTGAAAATAAAGGATTTAACGACATAAAAACAGCTAATGAATCATTGGTAGAATCTGAAAGTGATTACAGTGATAATTGTTAATATACTTTGATTGCCTGTAATACTTATATATATTTTATGTATGCATGTTAAATAAAAAAAAATAAATGGTTTCCCATTACATCCCATGAAGGGACTGGGGAGAACTTCTCACAATCACTGAGCTGTGCGCTTTCCAGTTTTCACTCACTGATTGGGACCTACAGTTTTACACCGATTCCGAACGGTAATTTGAGAAGCTTTTTCATGGCTAGATACTCGATAGTGTCGCCGTCACTATGCGAGGTGACCGCCGCCGAAAGAAAATTTGAAGGATTTGAAGGATTGAAAGGATCTCATGTACAAGAGCCGCGCACACTAACCATTGCACCACCGACGGCATGCATGTTAAATATGTTATGTTAAATAAATAAAATTTATATTTCTAAATTTATTTTTTACTGAGCGGCAAGGACTTACATACTAAATTATTTTTTGTAAAATTTTGCTCTTATCTAATCGATAATTTCTAAATTATGACAATTTTTAAATTTAGGTTGTATGGGAGGTGAGCGTGACGCCTTGTCCGATTTTCTTGAAAATTGGAAATATGTTACAATCCTACTAAATATATTCACATGCAAAATTTCAATCTTATCGTATTCCTAATTTCCAAATTATTACAACTTTTAAATTTAGGTTGTATGGGAATTGGGCGTGTCCTTTGAGATAATTTCAAAAAATTTAACAAAGTTATCAGGAATGTATCAGACACCAATCGAGCTAAGTTTGGTTCAATTCTAGAAACAAATTTGGAAAATATAAGGTTTTTTCATTTCAGGATATATGGGAGGTGGGCGTTTCCTTCGGCCGATTTTCTCTAAACTTCGTTTTTTTTCATTCCTACTTATAAAAGCAATGTGTACTAATATTCATTCTTTTATGAAAACTCCTTCTATTTTTGGCCACCGTTTAAATGAAAACACGACACTGTGCGACGTGTGGATTTTCCGATCCCCAACTGCGGCAATTTTTTTTTAATGTGAAAAGAGGTGAAAATGATTTTCGTCGGAAATGATGATTCTTCGATAAAAATGCTCATCTTCGGAACTCGGAACTTTGGAAGAAAGTTTTTAATATTTCCCAAGTTTCTTCAAGCGCAAAGCCAACCATTTCGTTAACTTCTAACCATTAACTAATATTATTTTCAGTGGCAACACTGTTAACAGCAACACGTACTTTTTGCCAGTGCTTGAGTCTCTTTCAAATATACTTTAAATTCTCTCTAAAAAACGAGTCACAAATCTATAAAACAATACATTGTAAATACGAATATTAAAAATGCCTAAATCAGCAAAACGCCACAATGTGACAAAGAAATAGAAAACTATTTGTGATCATTGCAAAGAGGAGATCAAAAAAGAATACAATGTGACAAGTGCGGTAAAAATTATCACTCTCAATGTTCTCGATTGAGTAAAAGGGAGTTAAACAGACTGTGTACAAATGAAGATGAGTTGTTAAGTTGTCAATAGGTTTGTTAGTTTACTTTCCCAGTAAAAATTTGCAAGAATTTTCTTTTCAGAGAGAAAGAACGATTTTACTGTCTTTATGAAAATTTGCACAAAAAGTATGCGAACGACTTCCAGTAAAAATTTGCAAATGAAACAGCTGATGTAGTTTTATCCTTTGCAACACACATTACACGTTTTAGCTTTAGTTACATTAGATATGTATATATATACTGCTACAGTTGTCCAATTATGACGTTGTCTAGAGTTGGGAATTTTAGTTCATACAAGTGAGCGCTCTTTTTAGTTCAGCTCATCAGAATGAACTAGTTCGTTCATTTAGTTCACTAGTTCATTGTAGCATTTCAGTTTAACAGTTCATATGAGCTGTGAACTAAAGAGCTCATTGCAGTTCAAATTGTAGTTTTAGTTCAATCGAACCGAATGATCGCGAAAATAATTTGATTTTTGCAGATTTCTAAAGTGTTTTGGGTACTATGATATTGGTTTATACAAAATCGTCCTATTGGAGGTCGACTTAAGGATTAGATTATTCCGTTTCTGAAATATGTATTTCGGTAATCTTGTTATATTTTGGAATAAAAGTGGTGATTAGCGCTGTAGTTATTGTGTAGAAGCCGTTACATACATATCTATTCCACAAAGATTGGAATATTAGGCACCTTTGTGCAAATTGAGTGAGACAAAGAGAGCATGAACTAGAAAATGACGAAGAGAACTGCACAACTGACATACCAAAAGCTGCTGAAACAAGTGAACTACTGAAACAAAAGAGCGGAACAGTGTGAACTAGTTCATCTAGTTCACAAGAGTGAATCGTTCAATTGAACTAGTTCGTTCGTGAACTACACAACTCTAACGTTGTCGGTTCACCAGAATTTGCTGAATGCCACTACATATTATTGCTTTCCATTTCCTTTCTATTTTGCGCTTTTGTGTGTTTACATAAAACACCTGATGTCAAACAGCTGTTTTATCTTGCAAATATTTGTGGCTAAAATATCTCCAACCAAAATTTGCAAGCTTTCTAACATCGAACTGTACAAATTATCGCTCTTTGGCTCTCATTTACTGGACTTTTGAAGTAAACGAACACGACCCAGTAAAAATTTGCACAAATTTTCGAGTACTTGAACATACCTAATACTGTGAAGATGGAAATGGAGAAAGAAAGAGGCAATTAAAAATAATAAAAACAGAATTAAAAGATTAGGAAAACTTGAGAAACTTGACCAGCTGACTGAATCAATAAAATTTATGTCACAAAAGTTTGATGCTACTTTTAAAGATGTTGCAGAAAATAAAACAGAAAATCAATGAAATTCAAAAAGAAAAAACTTAAAACTGTAGTTGATTGTTTAAAGTCATCAGGTAAAATGTTAAATGATCATCGTGATACAAATTACTGCATTGCCAGTGGTTTAAGTATAGAGAAAGATGTTAAGCCAGTTGAGGCTGTTATGAAGTTTTCAAAAGATTTTTTCTTGGAAACAAAAACAACTCGAACAATAACAAATCAATTGTTGTTAAATTTTCGTCAAAGAAAAACAAAGATAAATTGATGACAGCTAAGCCAAGTTTAAGAGGCAAAGAAGAAATCAGAATAGTATATGTCAATGACTTTCGGAACAAAGAAACTCCTGTGCAAAATCGTTTGAAAAAAATAGACTACCAGTATGTGTATGCTAGATATGGAAAAGTGTTTTGCAAGAAGAGTGAAATATCGAACCAACAATCAATAAGATGTGCTAATGGTATAATGATTGGTTCTCAATAGAGATATAAATGTTCCTAGTGATGTGGAAGAAGACTCAGACGAAGATGGTGTTGAGTTTGGGTCGCCCCCTTAATCTTTGTATATATTTCGGTATATTTATATATATATGAAAATTCAATTTGTTTAATTTTTATTACTAACTCTTTTTATGACTGTTATTAACTGTTCGAAAGGTATTCGAAAACGTTTTTCATCCTTCAAGTACTTCGAAAAATAGGACGACCAAGTCTTCGGTGGAAAGATCAAGTGGAATGCTGCCTGCGTGAGCTTGGTGCTACCAACTGGAGGAGAAAAGCTGAAGACATGGTATTCTCATTTTGTAAGGCCCTTAACCCTTTTGGGTGGTTTGTGGCCACCTAAGTGAGTACGTAAATATAGTTTTGAACGTTTTCGCTTTTGTAGGTGTTGAAATAATTCCCGTTAATTCGAGATTTGTTTATCCCTATAAGTTGTGAAGACATATCCAAATACTTGTGGAGAAGGGAGCTGATGAGATGAAACCATACACTGAAATAATTAGTTTCATTTCTTTTTAAAAATTCATTTTGTATTAAAAATTCTTTGTAATAGAAAATAGCGATATTGTACCAAATTATGATTCAAAAACGTAAACATTTATAGATCAATAAAATAAACTAAATGATCGTCCGCCAATATGAATTTTAGTCCCAGTTTCGACTGATTCACAATTTTCTCTAATTGGAGAAAAAAGAAGAAGAGTTCTGGTAGCTAAGTAGATACAGGGTGGCTGCTGAAAGCCGCTAACAAAAAAAAAAAATTTAATAACTTTTTTCTATTTAATGAATCTGGTTAATTTTTTATTCAATTTGCAGATTGATTTTTAGATTTAACAAAAATGGATAACTGGGACACTGAAACAAGAATTTGGATTGTCCGCCGCTATCACGCACTGGTGTCCGTACACAGAAAAAAATATTGGCCTGTAAATTTCAATTAAAAATATAATTGAATTTTTTCAAAAAATTCTATTAAAAATTAATTAAATCAATTAAATTTTTAATCATATTTACAATTTAAATTGAGTGATTCTCCAGAACCACCAGATAAAGGTTTTTTTGCATTTAATACAAATTGTTTAAAGATTAAATGTTTAATATACAATAATAGCACAGTGCAACACGAAAAAAAATAACCATATACGGACACCACTACGTGATAAAAGACTAAAAAAAAAGACCCGTGTCTCCCAATTTTTCCCAAAGTCATGCACTTTTTTTATGGGCCGCCAAAGATTTGGGGCCTCGGTATCATTTTCGTAAAAATGTGATCATTTTCTCAGGCTCATATCTTGCAAACCGTTCAGAATTTCGATTTACTCTCTGAGGCAAAGTTGTAGCTCTTGTCATAAAGAACATATAAAATCAAAAAAACTTCACCTTCCAGATCAAAATCGCAAAAAACTTAAAAAAATTCGATTTTTTTTACCTTTTTTCCCGTGTTCAGGTCCATAGGTAGCAAACCGTTCAAAATTCAAGGAAACAATCAACTACAAAAATTTACCTAAGATCTCAATAAACAAATTTCTAGAACATATAAACTTCCTAGAGATGATTCTTAACACTGTTTAGGTAGCACGCAAAAGTGAAAAATTTGCCGAAAATTTTTTAATTTAATTTTTTTTACCTTTTTCTCCTGTTCAGGTCCATAGGTAGCAACTTTAATTCATCGCTTGATGAAAATCATTCAATGGCATGGATTTACCTTCAGCGTGTATGCACCAGAGTCTTGGGAGGGGATCGAGACGCGGAACCGGAAGCAAGAGAATGGGTGAAACAAATGCTGCATTATTTTGAGATAATCGGCGCATCGATGACATTAAAGCTGCATTTTCTTCATTTTCATTTTGACGATTTTACCAAACAACTCTCTACCGAATCCGATGAGCAAGGAGAACGGTTTCACCAAACCACAATGCCCATGGAAAAACGGTACAAAGGCAAAAACCTCGACGCATTGCTTGCAGAGGTATGTTGGTGGAGTCACAAGATCACCCTGTATGATGTTAATGAAGTATTTGAAGAAGAAAGAGCTGATGATGGAGGGCAGTCTGGAAGCAACGTGCCTGTGGACACCATAATTGCTGAATTAGAGTCAGATTCGGACGATTCGCACGACGATTTGAATCCACAACTTAAGAGAGCGCGATTTGCAAGTCCAGGGCCATCAACATTATAAACATAATACGAATACTTTTTTTTAATATTTTTGTAATAGATAGCATAGTACCTCAATGTTGAAGTAAATAAAAAACAAATGAAATTAAAAAACGGTGTTAAGAATAATTCCCAGGAAGTTTATATGTTCTAGAAATTTGTTTATTGAGATCTTAGGTAAATTTTTGTAGTTGATTGTTTCCTTGAATTTTGAACGGTTTGCTACCTATGGACCTGAACACGGGAAAAAAGGTAAAAAAAAATCGAATTTTTTTAAGTTTTTTGCGATTTTGATCTGGAAGGTGAAGTTTTTTTGATTTTATATGTTCTTTATGACAAGAGCTACAACTTTGCCTCAGAGAGTAAATCGAAATTCTGAACGGTTTGCAAGATATGAGTCAAAAGTGCATGACTTTGGGAAAAATTGGGAAACACGGGTCTTTTTTTTTTAGTCTTTTATCACGTAGTGGTGTCCGTATATGTTTATTTTGCCATGACTTAAAAAATTACACACAGTGTAGTTTAAGAAACCCTGACATTAGTTCCGATTATGAATCCAAATTCTAAAAAATTTAAATTTTTTTTTGCCTTCAATAAAATCGTTTTAAAAATAGAACATTTTAGATTTTTTAGCATCGTCGCAGGGGGTAGGGGTTTCATGCTGAAAAAAGCAATAACGGTTTTAATTGATTCAATTCAAAATTTAATCAAAAATCGCGAAAAAAGCCAATATTTTTTTTAATTAACTTGATTACATACTTAATCAATATTTTTGAGAAAAAAATCAATAAATGTTTAATCAAATTTACAAATTTTTTAATTGAAGTTGTTTTTTTTGACAAATTTACAAATACCTTTAAGTAATATTATCATTTTGTGATTACACCAAAATCAATTAAAAAATTAATCAAATAACAAATTTTGTAATTGAAATTGATTTTTATTTTTTTCTGTTTAGTTTCGGTCCAAACAGAGTATAGGCGCACGTTCGGCTGCAATCCTCCGACGGGTGGATCATAATGAGACTTATTTACAATTATGCCGAGCATAAGACAGTCAACAGAAGACCTTACCATCGAAACCCTTCAGTTTGGACGGAGGAAACAATCGCTGCTGTAGCTGCTCCTATACAAAACAATCCAAGAGTTTCGACAAGTAGCTTATCTGCTTAAATGGGTATAAGCAGACAGTCATTGGCATTCAATTATGCACAAAGATTTGGAGTTATTCCCATATAAAATTCAAATGGATAACAAACTGAATGCAGCAGACTTCCCGATTCGCTTGCAAGTTTTGCCAGAAGATGCTTCAAATGGTGGAAGAGGACGGAAACATGTTGAACTGTCTTTTCATGTCTGACGAGGACCATTGCGTTATAAACCGCAACATAAACAAACTAAATTGTCGAATATGGAGTGTTTCCAACCCAAAGATACTCCATGAGACGGAATTGCATCCAGTTCGTGTCACAGTTTCATCACGCCGCATTGTCGGGCCCTACTTCTTCAAAGAAAACCGTCAAACCGTTACAGTTACAGGAGACCGTTACTTGAGCATGTTGAGAGAGTTTTTCTATCCGGAATTACGCCGAATGAGAATTTCTTTCAACTCTGTGTGGTTTCAGCAAGTTGGTGCAACTCCTCACTGTCACATGTTATGACAGAATTGCGGCGAAAATTTCCCAATAAGCTGATATCTAGAAACTCCGCGTTCCGTTGGCCCCCCAGGTCGCCTGACCTTACTGCACCTAACTTTTTCTTGTGGGGTTATTGCAAACAGGAAGTCTACAAAGCAAAACCAACAAATTTGTATGACCTAAAGCAATCCATTCGAGAAACAATTGCGGCTATTCCTGTCTCAACTCTCCAAGCAGTAATGAACAACTTTTTGGTAAGATGCTGCGCATGCATCAACGAGCAGGTGGGTCATTTAAATTCCATTATTTTTAAAACTAATTAAACAATATTTAATAAAATTGAATGAACATGAATTAAAGAAAAATTAATTCCAAACACTGAAAAAAGTTACTTGAGTTCTTAATGTAGCAATATTCATCAGCCACCCTGTATTTAAATCGTGTAATATTTGTTTAAAATTATTTAAATTTTATTTTGCAATTAACCGTACAATCTGAATTTATTAGTGAAAAATAGGATTTGGGAAAAAATAATAATCAGTAGAAGTCAAGAGACCAGTGAACCGGCTAAACAAATCTCGACAAAATTATACTGTTGATATGTATAACTCACTGCTTTCGTATTCCTTTATAACAACAAATTCAAAGAAGGATTAGCACATTGCCCAATAACAATTATATACAATTTTAAACTTCTTGCTTTATGATTGAATCCCTGGCAACGGCGAGTACTTAAGCTACTAGAATATAAATTAAAAGCAAGCTTCATTAGAATTCATTACAGTTTAAATTGAAGCCACAAAATGATGCTTAAGTTGTATCATCAGAACATTTGTGTGAACTTCCCATATAATGTAACATATGCATGAGTCCTTTCAAGTGTTAAATTTGAATTGCAAAAACTTTTCGCAATTTATTCCAAACATATCAGCAATGTTATGTGTAAGATGTCAACCGGAAGTATATAACGTAATCATAGAGGGAGAGAAAATCAGCTAAATGGAGTAGATGGGTGGTAGATATGCAAGGACTTTTGTGTTAATAAAAAAATTCTGTGCGCCGCTCTGCAGGTGAAGTGCCAAAGAGCAAGTCAACAAGAGATGAGTACCTAACTACATGACAATGTCAACATACTGTGTTCCTAGACATGCGTTACTCCATGTCAGACTGAAAAAGTTTTTGTCATCACTACTTTTGTTGAACTCCAAATAAAGCAGTATGATTTTGATTTTCAAACATTCATGAAATAAACGAAAATTTTTAAAATTTAAGATTTCAATTCAGAAAAAACCAAAGCCAGAGATTCACACCCGTTTATTGTCACTTTGTCAGTGGATAAGACGATAAATTACAGAGAGAATTCATTCAATGTACTGCTTTTATAAGGAACATCTCCTGAGTGTTGGCCAAAATAAGAAAAAAAATCTGCTTTAAAAATGGGGCAAATATTTTCTTCCATACAAGCTGAACCACTCTAAGGGGTACAGGGTGATTGAATTGTAATGCAGATCTTTGACAGCTATTATTTGTGATATTTTAACTTGTTTTATTTTTGTTTTCACAAAATTGTTATTACAGGCTTTGGCGAACTTAGTCATGGAGCCTATATTCAGCTGAACAGCGCGTTACAGAAATTCAAACATTTTATGAAAATGGTCGTTCTGCGAGAAGTACATGTGGAACATTGGGTTATTTTTCGGCCAACATAATCAGCCATTAAGTCAACAACCAGCCGTTTGGTGTAGAAATTCAAAGAAACTGGGTCGGTCAAAACGTGACAACACCCGTGGTTATGTATACAGGTCGTTCGGCAGAAAATATTGCTGCTGTGGAACAAAGTAGGGACCAGACCGTGACATCTGCAATTCGTCGTCGTGCACAGAAACTAAGCCGTTTCTACAGCAACGTCTACCGGATTTTAACAAAACACCTATTTTTAAACGCCTATAAAATTCAATTGAGACAGAAACTTCTCTGGGAGGCTTCCAAAAAAAAAAAAGTTACATGAGTTGTCAGGGGACACCCGGTTGGAACGAAGTTCCTTTCGCTATATATTATGTAGTAGTTAGTTCCAACACGCCTAAGGCGCCCGTTGAAAAATACGATAATTTAAATAGATCTTGATGAAAATACACTTTTTGCAAATTGATAAACTTCTTTCAGAAAAATGTTTTTTTATAGAACGTATTTTTTTTAAAATGTATATTTTTAGGTCCTGTTTGCAAGAATATGTATTATATTTTCCCGGAAAGGTCAATTTTTAAAGAGAAGTACTTCTTTTGTTAAAAGCTAATGTTTTTTAAGAAAAGGTACTTTTTGTAAGAAAAAGCCATGAGTATGCATTTCTTACAAGCGAATGTATTTTTTTAAGTAATGAGAATTTTTTTAGAATAGATCCTTTTTTCAAGAATAGGTAAATTTTTAAGGGTAGATACTTACAGTGGTGTGCGATGAAATAGAGTCACACACTCGTCAAAACTTTTATTCTCTGCAAATCAGTGGTCCAAGATGTTTCATGTCAAGAAATTCTGAACCTGATTAACCGGTCTTCTGCTGAATATAATGCCGTCATTTTTAATAAATTTTGTACACTACTGTTCTCCAGGTCAGTGTCAGTATTTTAAAGGCTATAAAATAGAGTCAATTACAAAAAAATATTTTTTTTTATGAAATGGTTAATGGTAGTTTGGATTTAAATTTGAAAACAAAGTTTAGCTTCTAAATATGATTAATGTTTATTAGTAGCATTAATAAATTGTCATTATTGACGTTCCAAAATGGGCCGATGTAAATATTGCAATCATGAGCGCCAAGAAAGAATAAAAGAGACGATAAAAGAATTCAGATGCTACATACAAATTATTAACATAATTGGATGCTCAAAGAAAATGTTGGAGACCGGAATAATATATAACCCCAATCCAGGAAACAGACGGTAAAACCCTGAAAATTACAGAACATTTGGAACCAAAAATATTGCACCACGTAGAGTTCGACTTTTGTTACCTCTTCCGCCCTTAAAGGGCAATACGATCGGGATGTTGACACCTCTACATTAAGAAAAATGCTAACTAAAAACAATTTAAAGGCAAAAAGTGTCCGAAAAGTTCCATTTCTATTCAAACGGAACGTTCAAAAAATGTTGCATTTTGAAAAGGAGCATGTGAAATAGTCCGTACGCACATGGCGAAATATTTTGAGGACAGCTTAAACTAAAGTGAGATTGGGTAATTATGATAAGAGTAATCTTCCTGTACGAAGACCTTCCAACACCGAATTCAGGCCCCAGAACACAATCCAAACAGTTAAACGTGGTAGCGGAAACATAATGATACGGGGTTGTTACTCTTACATTGGGACAGAACTTTTATTCCAAATTGAACAGACCATGGACGCTGCATATTATACCACTGTATTAAAAAAACATCATGATGCCTTGTGCTAAATGGGAAATGCCGCTTCGATGGGTGTTTCAACATAATATCGACCCAAACATATATCGCAGTGAGCAGAAGCTTCGTTTGAAAATAATAGTGTCACTGTTTTAAGATGGTCTATGCAGTCGCCGGGCTTAAATCCTATTCAGAATTTGTGGCGGGACATTAAAGTGTCTATCTAAGGAATAAACCAATTTAATAAAGATGAGCTTATGGCACTGGTACAATCGGCGTGGAAAACATGACTTGTGGAGACTTGAAGATTCAATGTCAAGGCGTTGCTTAGCTGTGATAAAAAATAATAGTTATTTCATAAAGTACTGAGATAATATAAAGGATTAATGAAACATACATTTTATTTGACACAGCTATTTATTCTAGTTCAGATGATGAATCGCGATGGCTCTATTTTAATTCACAGGCAAAACGGGGCATTTTGAAATATTTGGATTTATACCTTATGATTTAATTTTAAATTACGACATTAATGTTCTAAAGTGTTATATCTAGTTTTTAATTGAACAATTAAAAATAAAAGTTATAAACAAAATTTAATTTTTCTACATTTGTTTTTGTTTTGAAAATGTTGATTAGTGTTGACTCTATTTCATCGCACACCACTGTATATATAGGCAAGTCTGAAGGTTTATTCACACGAGAACATGCAACATGTATTGTCCGTGGGAAAAACACGGATTTGTCAAATTTAAGCCACAGACTTGAAGCGACTGTCCTTGCGCTTTATTAATGGTAATCGCAAATGGCAACCGAATCGGAAACTGAAATCTTGTGAAATCGATGGGCATGTCTGTAGGTATCATGGGAATGCGTGGAATCAGGGCATCGGTTCCATTATAATTTCCAGTGATTATAGTAGCCTCTATAAGATTATTCTGCATTTTTTTTTTAAATGCATTATTGGGAAAAAGATATTTAGGATGCTCTCGAAACTGACCTCAATGATATTCACATTCAGTCGTACCTGTGGTTACTTCTTTAGCTTCATAGTCTAACCTTTTTAATAGCCCTATTTTCACTGGGTTTCCCCAAAAGTAATTTGCATCATATCAGTAATATATGTACCGAACCTCACATTCCTACACTGTAGGAATATTTTAATGTATCTCAAAAGATATATGGCTAATTTGATTCAAATATTTTTTTTAAATCGGCCATATATTTTTTGCGATACATTGAAATATGTTCTCAAGTGCCTGGTGTACGGACAACTGTTTGATATAGTATACATAATAGTAAAATTTTGATAAATAGTCCCTTTGTGGCAACTTTCTTTCAAATAGCCTGTTCGTACCTGTAGACCAATTGTAACATACTGTGAAAATTATAGGACGATCAAACTCTTATTATGACAGATATAACGGTTTCTTTTAAAAGGGGCGTGGCACATCCCACTTCCACCTTGGCAGTAATTCATACTGTACAACAACATATATGCCAAATTGTATCTTCATACCTCTGATAGCTCATGAATATAGCCATTTTAAATTTCAAGTTGTATGGTGGTGCCACCCCCTTTATCCAATTACTACCAAGTATAACTAAGGACTATCAGTAGGTCCTTATTGTATTGTATTGGACTATCAGTAGGTCCCATTGTAAGATTTCCATAACAATCGGTCTATTAGAAAAGCCGTCAGAGCGATTTTTGAAAAGGGGGCGTGGCACTTCCCACTTTCACCCTAGCCGTAATTCGAACTGTACGAACAACTTATAAACCAAATCTCATCTTCTTACCTCTGACAGTTCATGATATATAATTATTTTAAATTTGAAGTTGTATGGGCGTTGCCACGCCCCGTTATCCAATCTTTTCCAAGTATAGCCGAGAACTACCAACAGGTCAGCAGTACTTTATTTTTCACAACAATCGGTCTATTAGAAAAGCCCTCAGGGCGATTTTTTAAAAGGGGGTGTTGCACCACCCACTTACACCCTGACTGTTATTCGTACTGTACGAAGAACTTATGTAGCAAGTATCATATTCATACCTCTGATAGTTCATGAGGTACAGCCGTACAAAGTTTCAAGATGTATGTCACGCCCACTATTGCCATCCCGCCCATCACGAATTTCGCTGCCAAATGCATTCATACACATTTTCAAAGCGATTGGTGGAACAGTCCTCCAGATATTGCGTTTTCAAAATCAGAGTCCAATGGGCGGGGCCACGCCCACTTGATATATGAAAAATTCAAGTACCCTATTTTCGCCACCGACCACACAGATATGTACATTCTGTGCAAATTTCAAAAAGATCAGTCCAACCGTTTTCGATGCTATACGGTACTAAAAAATGCAAACAAACAAAACAAACACATCTGATTTTTGTAATAAATATTACTTAAATTAATCGGTTTCATTGCAAAAAGTCTTTAAAAGTCATAATATAATCATTAATATATAATTTTTATAATAAAACTCATAATGATTGCGGTCCCTGACTTCAGTGGATGAAGGAACAACAGACGACGATGGTTTCAGAGATTAGAGAAGACTGTCCAAATTATCCAAGTTGGGAGTTACTGGCACAATTAAATTACGCCACTAGAAGCATTTTTTCGTCTTGGAGATGTCTTCAGGCCATTTAAAAGTATCAAAAATATCCTCCAACGATTTAAGTTTCAAACTAATAGAGACAAAATCAGTATTTAAAGTTTGAAATCCTTTCTTTGCCTCCCTAAATAGCTTAGATCCAGCGAAGCCTGGTTTCCATAGCCGTAATTATATCATAATGCCTTCCATTGAAGCCAGCGCACTTCACATGGACATGACAATCACAACGCCAACATTGGCGAAATCAACTCTCATATATGTCCCTGACTGTACAGATCCTAAATCCTAAAAGTATGCAAAATAATACTGGGTAATAGCATAATACGGTTAAAAAAATGTTGTTTAAAATTTTTTCCTTTTGGCCCCCATCCGCAACGTGCGATAAGGAACTTCGTTCCAAAAAGGCTCCGAAAAATGTGTGGCGAGTATCGACAACGGATGAACCACGTACTGTATAATTTGTATACCGACAAACACAGGAGTGATGAGTATCAAAATAGGGTGTTATGCTGGCTAGGACATGCCAGTAGAATGTATCAGAATGAACGATAAGAATTTGTATATTTTTATTGCTCGTAACAGTTACGCTCGTAACAGTAACTTATTTCAAGAGTCATGACAGTTCAGTACGTGACATTAGATTTTCGTATAGCGTGAGCAAATTTAATGGAGTCTTAAATTTGTATTATTTTTAGTATGCAAGTCTTTAAGGATTGTAATCCATGGGCTTAATTAAGTTGGCTCCCAAAATGCAGTTTTAATGGTATAGAACATGCAAAAGTTAAAGTGTTTATTCTGCAGTGTAATACCGTTGTAACTCTATAAATTATATAAAGGCATTTCATTTGTAATCACTATTTATATAAATGATGATACTTCGTAAGCACATCACCTACTTCTATTGACCGCAATATTTCACCTGATATTGAGAAATAATATTAAACTGTTTTAATAAATACACCTTAATTAAACCCTAATGGTTTTGTAAATAGTCTACCACAACTGTTAATAATTTAAGTGTGTCTGCTTGGTCAGATATAGTGTTGTGAATAAATTAGAGGCAAATGCCATCACGTGCATGTTGACATTTTCATTTAAACCAAAGTATATAGGTTAGTATGGAAACTACTTCGTTGCCATTGTACATGGTACGTATGATTTATATCATCATTGTGCTTGTTACGTATGATTAATATAGTTGTACATAGTGTATACCAGGGATGGAAAAGGACATTGCCATTTCAGAACTCTACAAAATTATTGGGTATATTTTCCCCTTCATAGCTCAACAATTGAGGGCTTCACTGTATGAATGCATCAGTCCATTTTTAATTTTCTTTTAGTTTAGTATATAGTCCACTAAACTTAATGTTGCTGCATAATAGGAGTCCGGAATCATTTTGATGACTAATGGTTTGGGAGATATTAAAATTTAAAATTTTTAACTAATATTTGTTTGCCCCGGTCGATCAATCAAAGTAGACTTTTATTTGCGTTCTTGTCAGTTATTTTTGAAGCCCTGCGAAATGGCTTTTGGAATTATGGAAAAAGAGGTTCGAAAAAAATGATGGAATTTATCTTACATCAGATTACTTTAGAATAATAAGGAAGGCTAGCAGTAAATTTATACTCCTTCCATCATATCTGTGGTAAACAACCAGCAACCAAAGGAACCAAACGGAAGTTCCTCCAAGAAGGGTTAAAGATTAGTTGGAAATCAATTCAGGCATTGGAAATTTTATGATAAAGTCTATATTTTGATTAGAATTCATAATTGTCAAACATCAGCATTATTTGTCGATGTTATTGATAGATTAAAAATAGGTCTTACTAAATGCAAGTTGCTACTACCGCACTTAAGTTGCATTAACCAATTTGAGTATTTGGAAAACCTCATTCATCTGAAATGGAAGATACAACTCCTAAAAAGTACAATAATAATTCGTGTTCAAATATTAGTCACGGTAACCATAATTTAGTTTCTGTTGCAAAAACACTTGTTACAAAGTTATGTGTTCGATTTTTGACAAGAGGCTTTGGTGTTAAAGAGAAACTACATATCGTTAGAAGAAATGCAAAACCACGTCACTACAATTTTAATTTCTATTTCCAAGAGAAGAAACAATGCTCGTAAAAAGGTGAAGAATTATTTTTGCAATTCAAATTTTCAAATGTTTGCTAAAGTAAAGTCTTGATTCGAAAATATACTGGCAAACTGAATTTTTTGTATTTTTTTATAATTTTTTTTTCAACTCCTTTGAACAAAATGAAAATTGTAGTTACGTTCTTTTGCATTTCAGCTGACGATATATTTGAATGATACACGAGGACTTTACAGAAAAACTAATATTTTAAACAGAAAGTGATAAACAAAGTTGTGAAAACACAATAAAATGTATAGATATCAGCCAGTGAAGAATTCATATTACCATAAGTTCAGGTGAAGTGAGACTTTTAAACACAATCGTTGAATCTGACGCCACTATTGACGCCTTCACAAGCACATGCAAACAATTGTGGACACTTGTCTGGAGGAACTATTATTATGGGGGACACAAATTAATTTAAATATACTCATGATACCCAGGTAACCCATCCCCAGTTTTGATCGAAAATATGAAAAATTCGAAAAAGTGTCTATATCTCGAAAACGAAGCATCCAACGCAAAAATAACAAATTTTTACGGATTTCTAAGGGTTTCTCGCAGTGTTCCTATTCGCATGAAATACTTTTTTTTTTCAAAAAATCCCCAAAATAAGAAAATAGCTAAAATAAAGAAATGGCTATATCTCGGAAACGATACGTCCAATCGCAAAAATAATCAATTTTTTACCTCCTTAGGTGACTTTCATCTGTGGACGTCTTCAATACGGTAGCACTTTTATTTTTAAAAACTCAAAAAATAAAATTTCTGGAATCAAAAATCGGTAAAACGCCCCTATGCCAATATCTCGGAAACGGAGTGTCCAATCGAAATCAAAACTATTTTTTCGAGTTTCTAAGGATTTTTCATAAACTGGTCCAATCGCATGGAAAACGGTTTGTTCAAAAAATCATCAAAATATGAAAAAATGGCTATAACTCGGAACAGGTGCGTCCCATCGCAAAAATAATAACTTTTTTACCTCCATAAGAGTCTGTAACCAATGGATGTTTTTAATACGCCATCGCTTATTTAAAAGAAGTTGCTAAAATCGCTATTTCAACGATTTACTTACTTTTGGCAATTTTTACAAAAAAAGTCTATAATTCGATCACTTTATGAAAAACCCTTAGAAAGCCGATGAAATTAGTTACATTTCGATTCAACGCTCCGTTTGCGAAATATATACAAAATGGTGGTTTAGGGATTTTTTATTAAAAAAAAATTAGTTTTAGCGAAGTGGTGCCGCAGCAAAAACATCCATTACTTGCAGCCTCTTATGGAGGGAAACAATGTATTATTTTTGCGATTGGACGCACTGTTTCCGAGATATAGTAATTTTTTTTTGTTTTTGCGATTTTCTTATTTTTGCGATTTTTTGAGAAGAAATTATTGCATGGGAATTGGAACACTTTGTGAGAAACTCGTAAAAATTTGTTATTTTTGCGATTGGACACTTCGTTTTCGAGATATAGATATTTTTTCTAAATTTTTCATATTTTCGATCAAAAATGGGCACGAAATACGAATCCTGGTTATAAAAACTAATAATTTTGTTTATATTTAAGTATAAAATACACAATTTGAATAAAAATAATTTTTTTTAATTTTTTTCTATAAGATTCATAATTCACCCCGTATAATGTCTTCAAAAAACTGCTCGTGTATTTAAATACTCAAGGAAGAGAGTAAGAGGGACAGCAGAGGAACGAGACTCTTCACTTGATTTCTTTGTTGGCATTCCACTCTATGAGTAAATTTTCTACTCTTCATAAAATTGCATACTCTTTGAGAATACGCTAAAAAGTTGACTTGTTCGGCACATTACACTGTCATCACAATTTTTTTTATAGTCCAAAAAAAGATTTCAGGTGGTGATCAAGGCTGTAATTCTGATTATACTTTAATATATTCTAAATCTTTCCCTTTTTTTTATTACAACGGTCTACAAAATTGTAGCTTTTTCATCGTTGCACAAGTTTGACTAATACACATTTTGTAAACAATGCACCGCCACTTCGTCAAATGGCGAAACGTCAAACCATGTTTGATCTTTTTTGGATTTCTTGTAATTTTCCAGCACACGGTAAATAATTTGGGGTAACTGCTTTAGAAGCAACTATAGCCCACAAAATTCTTGATAACTTTGCAGAATAAACTAATCAACGAAAATTGTATTTAGTGTATTTTATAATTGTTTTTCGTTTACAAGTTGCCAAATATAATCCAATAGATATGGCCATATTCTGCAAAGTTGTAGTGTTTAAGGTCATATACAATACGGTTGGCCAAAACCGAGAGGGGTTGTCTGATACATCGCCAATGGACTTTCACAATTTTTTGGTTTCGTTGAGGCTCTAAAGAAAAACTGACAATTTTTCGCACTGTGTTATTTAAACCAAAATTATTAGATGCTCCATAATTAATTGTTATCGACTGCTCTGCGCAACTGCCAAATACAATCTGACAAATGTCAACCAAACAGAAATGGCGGTCAAAAAACATCGCCCTGGAACATAAAAACACCCTGTACTAAGTTGTTCACGCGAAATATCAGCAAAATGAATTGAACAACATTTTAATGTTGCTAAGTAAAACGCAACGTCTAATCAAATTGAAAGAAGATATGATCAGTGATGTCTACCGTCGCTCAATTTCAGAACAAAAATAAATTTTTAGTAAAAAAGAAATTTAAAAACAGAGAAAACTATGGTCGTCAGCATTGATATGTATGTATGTTGCTGGCCCATTTCGCAGCGAAATAAATTAATTTTGGTCAATATTTTTCACGTGACCCATCTTAGTATACGGCTTTACTGGCTGTTTGATGTAAACAGACAACATCCAGTAACAATTTTTCCAAATTGTTGCTGACAGGCCTAAATGCAAACGGGACAATGTTAATCAACAAAGTTCTATTTGACTAATGCAACGAAAGAATGTTGTGCAACAAAGTTCTATCAGCAATATTTTAGTAAACAAAGTTCTAAGTGGAACATTTTTCAAGTTGTTTTCGAACATATGGTTCTATTTGGTTGTTAAAAATTATTTGGTTAACAAAAATTACCATATTATAGAAAAACATCTAGTTAGAAGTTTGTTGCCTTGGGTATCTCGTAAACGATAAGGGATATCTTTATGGCGATAGCAGTAATCGAAAGAGCATTCGCAAATTTAGTACGATGCAATATTCAGAACATTTTATAAAAAATTGTCAGTTAGAACCTTGTTGTTCGCGAGTTGTTGATTATTTCGTCAGACTTGGTGCAATGAAAGCATTTAGTGGTTTTAAAGTTGTGCGTCTCGAATATGCGAAATACAAATATGTAAAAGAGCTATGAATATCCAAACAATTCACAATATACCAAAGCAACACTATGAAAAGCTCGTTCTGAGTAATCTTTAATCATTTTTTTATGAATTCATCATGCATATCAATAAATGTATGCAATTCCTTATACGAATAAATTTTAATTCAAACAATATCCCCATATATCTCTTTCCGTCTTAAGGATGATTTATAATTGTGAAACAAAAACTCTTCTTAATTACACTGCATTTACACAGCTGCGTTTATCGTTATTATTAAAAAAACAACGTGAAATTTGACATCAAACAGAATGGAAAAATACTATCCCACAAACGGAAAAGGTATTAATCATGACATTCAAAGAAACAACTTAAGCTATAGATGTGACGGAATTACGATATCGTAGAATACTGAGTTTTTTTAAATTCATGAGGAAATTCTTTCTGTAACACCATACATTTTTCTTTAAGTAGGGGATATCATGTTCTATAAAGCTCTTTTTATTGTACACATAAATAAAAAAGGGAATCATTTCCATTTCTCTAAAATATTTGAACAAGTAGAATATTTAATTAAATTTTAAATCAAGTGCAGTAGGGTGAATTGAATTAAAAATACCCTCACCCTTACTGCCCTGCTTAGTAAGAAAGACTCAACTCCAAAATATTTAAAAAAAAATATTTTTTTTAAACTCAAGTTAGCAACATTTTGCACCTTCCGTTATGGTTGGAAATTGCAGCAAAATTACATAAATATTAATAATTTCATTATAAAAAGCAACGGGTTTCTTATTAAAAATTTTTTGTTTTTCTTATTACAAAAATTTAGGAAAGTGGACTTGAGTCCTTCTTGATAAGCCCGGCAGCTTAGTTATCCATGGTGATCGAAATTCATTAAAAAATATTCATATGTTTTTTAAAGCTGGCCAACCTCCATTTACCCGATTGGGCGTCCATAATGAATACAAGATTAACGTTGCCCAAAGTATTAGTTATTTAATTAGGAGCTGCCAATTAGGCCCCAATTTAATTGGGACTTGTTTAGTCGTGATTTACCTGAGACATCGTGGCGATCAACCGGAGAGCCGTTCAACTTTTATAAGGGAGGTAAAATATGGACGCAGCAAAGCTGTGAAGTTCTTAGTTACAACGTAGCTTCTGTGAAAACATTGCCATGTACCAAATCCCATTAATATCGGTTGCGGTTTACGGGAGATAGTGCATCAATTGGAGTGTCAGAAACCGATACCGAAAAACCGGTTAACCCGTTCTTTGCTCAAAACATTTAGCCGGTTTTTTAAAAAACGTAATTTTCGAACAAACCGTAAACCGCTTATTCGACGTCGGTTAACCGGTTTTTTTTTAATTTGTGATAATATCCTTGAAAAAATTAATAATAATTTCCGAATTTTAATGAAATTTTGGAATATGAAACATGATTTCAATTTTCAACTTTGATTTTATGATTTAATATGTTCTAAATGACATTTTCAAATAATTTTTTTCATTAATATTTCAAAATGATTTTATAACATGAATAAGAAAAAATTAAAAATTAATTAAGAATTAATTAAGCTTTGCAATCATTGTTTCTCAACATTTTCAAATTAAAGTTATTTTATAACTAAATATTTTAAATTTAATAAAATTTTCATACATGAAAATCTCTTTCAAATTTGAATATGATTTTCGAATTTAATTCAGTTTAATGTGAATTTGATTAAAACTTTTAAATTTTGAGTTAAACATTGATTCAAAATTTGAAAATGATTTAAATTTAAAATTAAAGCGTGATAAACAAATTTAATTAAAGTTCTAAATTTTTGAGTTTTAACGACGAATTTGTATATGAAATGGTCTCTACAATATGTAATGAAAGCTACATGTGTAATTTCATTTTAAGTGAAAAAAACCGAAAAACCGGTTTCAACGGTTTTTGCCAAAATTAAACACCGAAAACCGGTTTCTTGAAAAATTGATTTTTTGAACAAACCGAGAACTAGTTTCCGGGTTTTTGAACACACTAGCATCAATCCATGGGTTAGTCACCCATTTTTTGCATGGGAGGTATCAAAATGGTTGTGGCATAATCACCCTTGTTTCAGTAGTTGACTAACCTTTGGTAAAGTGAATCCTAATACCTAATTTTATTAAGATCGGAAATGTTTTACGCGACTTATAGTATCGGCAAACCGGATGACCCCCCGGTTTGTAAAGGGTGTCTCAATAGGATTGCACTTTTTAAATTCAGTGTCATTTTTTTTTGTGGCAAGTCTGAAATTTGGCAGCTGTCACATACGTCTATACCGATTACTAAAACCGGAGCGCTTTGCGAAAGAACAACGAGTTATAATTGTGAAAACGTATTAGAAAAACTTGGAAAGTTATACTAAGACCGCTCGCAAACTTCGAAGACTTTCCGATCCAGAAAGTGCACCTAATGTACCAACCATTCGAAGATTGGTCAACAAATTTGTAGAAACTGGGGCGGTTGTGGAAAGACCATAAGAATTCTGGGCTTCAACGTACCGGTCGGTCTCTTGAAAACATTGCTGCTGTAAACCAGAGTGTTGCCGAAAGTCCGGAAACATCAATTCTTCTCAACAACTTCAAGTTTCACGAAGCACTACGCAACGAATTTTGGCAAAAGACCTCCACCTTCATGCGTACTTCATGCATACTTAGGAGCTGTGGTCGTCGGTGCTCGGTGGCCCACAAAAATAAATGAAAAATCGCCCAAAAAAAAATAAATGGGCCAAAAAATTAAAAATGACCCAAAAATAAAAACGAAACTTCGCCCAAAAAATAAGAAAAAATCACCCAAAAAAAAATTGAAAAATCGCCCAAAAATTGTTGTAGGCTCCATGAAATGTGGCCCCAGTGAAAAATTACCCCAAACCCAAAATGAAAAATTACCCCAATATTTTGTACTACCCACAACAACACGTAAGTAAAAGGCCCAAACTTGTGTTGCTGTAGGTAGCACAAAATATTGGGGTCATTTTTCATTTTGGGTTTGGGGTAATTTTTCACTGGGGCCACATTTCACGGAGCAAAATTGGGCTTTTTTTCATTTTTGGTTTTTGGGATAATGAAAAATGGCTCAAAAAAACAAAAATGAAAAATAGCCCAAAAATTTTGATATTATAACCCATTTTTGTGGGCGATATTTCTTATGAAATATGACCCAAAAATGTATAAAAAAATTTTGGGTGTTTTTTCATTTTTTTTTGTGGGCCATTTTTCGTACACCCGTATTTATCCATGAACAAGCTTCTCAAAATACCGTTCGGAACCAATGTAAAACTGTAGGTCCCAATCAGTATGTATATGACAAGAAAGCGCACAGCTGGCTGGTGGTGTATATATTCCTTCATGGAATATAATGTGAACGATTTTTTTAGGGGCTGAAACCAGCAGACCATGGGAAGCACCAGCAATTCTTTCATTGGGTAATGCAGTAAAGTGAGGTCAATGCAAATTTTCCAAACAAAAGTCATCTCCTCCGATGGAGCGCATTTCCATCTGAATGGCTTCGTGAATACCAAAATTGTTGAATTTGGGGGTCAGTAAATCATCATGCAATCCATGAACAACAAATGCACCCACAACGAGCAACTGTCTGGAGCGGATTTTGATCAAGCAACGCGATGAGTGTGACCGGCATTCGCTACAGGAACACGATAACGGACTTCTTTTGGCCACAGCTGAACGGCATGGATCTGGACGATATGTGGCTTCAGCAAGACGGCGCCACCTGCCACACAGCGCATGAGACAATCGATTTATTGCAGCAACTATTTCCAGAACAAATTATCTCAAGAAACTCTGATGTCAACTGGCCACCAAGATCATGCGATTTAACGCCATGCGATTTCTTTCTTTAGGGTTTTGTAAAATATCGAGTTTATGCGAATAAACTCAAAACAATTCCTGAGCTCAAATCCAACGCGTCATTGGTGAGATACAGCCACATCTCTGTGAAATACTCTTGGAAAATTTCATGAACAGGGTAATGGTCTGTCATCAGAGCAGTGGGTGTTATTTGACTGATATTGTATTCCATACTTAACCGAAACATATATTCTTTACCATTCAATGAAAAATCATAACTATCTCAAAAAATACTTAATTTTATTTTAAAATGAAAAAGTGCATTCTTGCTGAGACAGCCTTATAAATTAACGATTTTAGAATGTATCACTTGAATAAGGAAAAATTAAATACCAGATAAAATAATAGATAATTTAAATTTTTTTTAATCAAATTTGCTATTAGTAATAAGAAAACAAATAGCTTTGGTAATGGGTGCTACCACCATTATTGAAAATAACTTCAAAAATACGGTCAGGTATTGAATATTATAGTTACCCTAGGTAACTCAAAGAAGTGGAGTCCCATGCATCTTTTATCGCTTCTGTTAAATACTCTTTTGTTTCATATTGCTTCCAGTCTTCGTATGCTTTTCGTACAAAGTACCCGCAGATATTTTGCGTTATTTTGATCTGATGCATATGGGAGTCAAGGCAGAAGTTTCATCGCTTGTTCATGAATACAAGGGTTTACAGCTCTGCCAGTATGAATTGGAGTAATAAGAAAACAAATAGCTTTGGTAATGGGTGCTACCACCATTATTGAAAATAACTTCAAAAATACGGTCAGGTATTGAATATTATAGTTACCCTAGATAACTCAAAGAAGTGGAGTCCCATGCATCTTTTATCGCTTCTGTTAAATACTCTTTTGTTTCATATTGCTTCCAGTCTTCGTATGCTTTTCGTACAAAGTACCCGCAGATATTTTGCGTTATTTTGATCTGATGCATATGGGGGTCAAGGCAGAAGTTTCATCGCTTGTTCATGAATACAAGGTTTTACAGCTCTGCCAGTATGAATTGCAGTATTATCTGGTTGGCAAGTGCATGCTATGGGTCCAAAAAATTTGGTAAATTGGGGAGAAGCGGCTTCTAAGATCCTCCTGTATGATGCTCCAGCAATTTTTTCGGTTTTCAAAACCAAAGGACAACGGACCCCAGACCGTAACTGCTCATTATCTGCTGTATCTTCGTTGCAAATATTGTTGTTATTTTCTTAAATTGAGGAAATTGTAGTTGTAGCCATCTGGCCCATCGACATTAAGTTTTTTTTATCGTCGGAAAACACCACATACGACTGACATATCATTGTATTCTTAGCAAATAAGAGCCGTTTAGCATTAAGAGGTGGTGATTTTGCAATTTCCGACGAGAAATGAATGGACATGAGAATACGACGTATTGTACAAACACTCACGTTAACTCCACTTTAGTTGGGAATTTTTGCTGCGGACGTGGAAGATCTCGGCGCAAGTCTGGAACTTTTTTCGCCTTTCTCGAACCGTTGTTGCCATCTTAGTGCGCCCCAGAGACGAATTTTGTATAGACACATTAATTCTCTCATCTGACGTTTCATTTCACACTCTTCGTCGTAGGTTTGTAGAACTGAGAGAAATTCGACAAAAATTAACTTACAGCAGGTGGAGGTACAACAACTATTTACTTAACTTTTTCATTTCCCTTTCGTATAGAGCTGTGAAATTTAAATGTATTTTGCACTTCTTTGTTGAGTTCTATCATTGGAACACATTTGTATTTTATTTAACACGACTATTTTCTCCACAAACACACGACATACGGTTGTTGTTCCGTTGTAGGACGCTGTGTACTATTGCCTCTATCTGGCACGAGGGTTGCATTTTATGTTTCGGGATTTGTCAACCCTAGTGTTGCAATCTGGCAACTGACAGCTCTATCGTAAAGTTGGAAATTTTTGAGGTTATGCGTACTCAGAACGTTTTGACATACGAGCGCTATTTGTGTTGTTTACAGTAACTTAAAAGATTCATCTCGGCCCAAAAATGGAATTAAATCGTGAACATTTTCGTGCGATTATTTTTTACAACTTTCGACTTGGATTAACTCATTGTCGATGAAGCTCCATCAAGGACCAGTGTTTATTGATGGTAGGATGAATTGAATCGTGGTCCTAGTTCACTCCAAGACGAATTTCGTGAAGGTCGTCCAAAATCAGCTGTTGTTCCGAAAACCATTGATGCTGCGTGCGAACTAATTTTGCAAGATCGTCATGTGACCTATCGTGAGATTGAGATAACCTTAGGCATTAGTGGGACCAGCATACAGTCAATATTGCATAAACATTTGACTGTCAAAAAAATTTGTTCGCGTTGGATCCCACACAATTTGTCAATCGCTCAAAAAAGAGGCTCGTGTCGATTGGTCGAAATAAATGCTCCAAAAATACGATCGCGGTGCTTCGAAACACGTCTATGACATCGTGACAGGTGATGAAACCTGGACTTATGCGTATGAGCCCGAAAGTAAACAGCAGTCAACTGTATTGGTTTTTCAAGATGAGCCAAATCCAACAAAAGTTGTTCGCGCCCGAAGCACTTCCAAGCAAATGGTCGCCTGTTTTGTCGGAAAAACTTGACATGTCGCAACCGTACCACTAGAACAACGCAGAACAGTGAATTCTGAGTGGTACACAACCATTTGATTGCCAGTTGTCTTCCAAGAAATCAGGAAAACCAACCGCCAAAGACGGATCACTCTTCACCACGAGAATGCGAGCTCTCGCACATCGGCTGAAACAACTGCATTATTGAGCACACAAAACATCGATCTGATGGGTCATCCGCCGTATAGTCCTGACTTGGCACCGAATGACTTCTATTTATTTCCGTACGTAAAACACAAACTGAGAGGTCAACGTTTTGCGACACCTGAAGAAGCGGTTGCTGCATTCAGAATGCATGTTTTGGAGATAACTCAAACAGAGTGGCAAAAGTGTTTCGACAATTGGTTCAAACGCATGCAAAAGTGTATAAAACTTCATGGGGAATATTTTGAAAAACAATATAGTGATTTTCGATGATTAGTATTTGTTTTTGTTCTCTAATCCCGAAACATAAAATGCAACCGAAAAAAACATCCTATGTTTACTTGCAACCATACCTATGACGATTAATTTATTGAGAGAATTACTGTGTCTATACTAAATTCGTCTATGGTGCGCCCTTTCATGTATTTTTCATATTTCTCTATGATATTCAAGTAGTTTTTCCTCACTTCATTTTTACTTATATTTCAGAGAGATTTGATCCTTTGGGTTACAAAAGTACAATTTGTTCCTGTTCGAAATTTAAAACAAAACTGTTAAATTTTTATTCTTTTGATAATTTTCATACATTACAATCACGATTCACGGTCTACTTGATCAATCTAAAGTAATTCCTTAGTCAAGTGATGCATTCAGAAACCATTAATTTATTGCAAAAAAAAAAATATTTTATTACAAAAAAAAAAATTATTTTGCACATTGTGCTACCTAAATAGTAAGATACACTCATTATTCTTAATAAAATTCGTAATCTATATATCGCGACCTTGGAAAAACGAGGTTATAACTGCAATTTTTTAATAAAATGATGTAAATATTGCATCGTACTAAATTGGGTATGCCCTTTCGATTTCTGATATCGCCATAAATATATCCCTGGTCGTTTACGAGATACCCAATGCAACAAAATTCTAACTACATATTTTTCTATAATGTCGTAATTTGGTTAACAAAATTCTAACAACCAAATAGAACCTTGTATTCGAAAACAACTTGAAAAATGTTCCAGTTAGAACTTTGTTTACCAAAATATTGTTGACAGAACTTTGTTGCACAACATTTTTTCGTTGCATTAGTCAAATAGAACTTTGTTGATTAACATTGTCCCGTTTGCAGTTAGGCCTGTCAGCAACAATTTAGACAAATTGTTACTGGACGTTGTCTGTTTACACCAAAAAGCCAGTAAAGCACTAAGACTAAGATGGATCACGTGAAAAATATAAAGAAAAATTAATTTGCTTCGCTGCGAAATGGGCCAGCAACATACATACCACTGATGACGACCATATATCTAAATAAATCTATTTTTGATCTGAAATTGAGTGACGGTAGACTACACTGATCTTATCTTCCTTTAATTTGATTAGTCGTTGCATTTTACTTGGCAGCATTCAAATGTTGCCTAATACATGTTGTTGATATTTCGCATGAACAACTTAGTGCAGGGTGTTTTTCTTATTGTGGCGATTTTTTGTAAAAGAATTATTCCATGCGAATTGGAGCACTTTGTGAGAAACCCTTAGAAAATCGTAAAAATTTGTTATTTTGTCGATTGGACGCTTCGTTTTCAAGATACAGACAGTTTTTCTAAATTTTTCATATTTTCGATCAAAAATGGGAATGGATTACCCTGAGTATCATACGAATGTTTACGTTAATTTGTGTCATTCACAATAATAGCTCTTTCAGACAACTGCAAACATATGTTTGCATATGTTTGTGATGGCGTCAATAGTTTCGTCAGATTCAACGATTGTATTTAAGTCTCACTTCACCTTAATTTATGATAATATGTATTCTTCGCTGGCTGATATCTACTTATATACACTTTATTGTTTTTTCACAACTTTGTTTCTCACTTTCTGTTTAAAATAATATATTTTCTGTAAAGTCCTCGTGTAACATTCAAATATGTGTAGTTTCTCTTTAACAGCAAAGCCTCTTGTGAAGAATCGAATACATAACTTTATAACAAATGTTTTTTGTGACAGAAACTAAATTAGGATAACAGTGATTAATATTTGAACACGAATTCTAATATCTAATATTGTACTTTGTGTTAGTTGTATCTTCCATTTAAAATGAATGGGGTTTTAGAAACACTCAAATTGGTTAATACTACTTAAGTTCGGTAGTAACAACTTGTATTTAGTAAGACCTATTTTTAATCTATCAATATCATCGGCAAATAATTCTGATGTATGACAATTATGAATTCTAATCAAAATATAGACTTTAGCATGGAATTTCCAATGCGTGAATTAATTTCCACCTAATCTTTTCCCTGTGTGCAGCGGCGAACGGCATCATAGAACGTTGACACTGAGTTTTCAATGCATCAATTAAATGCCTTCAAACAGAACAGTGGATCGAGGTGCTGCCTTTGATACTCCTTGGTTTCACAGCAGCGTATAAAGAGGACATAAAATCTACTCCATCAAAAATGGCCTTCGGTCAACGTTAGCATTGACCGTTTGAAAGCATCCTATCCTGCAGCCGAGCCAAAAACCTATACAACACGATCAGGACGAAATGTGCGATTTGGTTTCAATGTAATGGGCTGATAGTCGAGTTAGTCGTTTGCAGTACGAAAATAAAGATTAGGAAAATATATAGGTTATATTAGGTACTATTACACTTTAAGAAAAAATTTAGAAATCAGTAATTTCAGCTATTCTCCTATATCCACTTTAAATGATATTTACGTTCAAAGTTTGAAAAGCATAATTCCTTATTTAAGTGATTCGCAGTGTAATTCACGCTTTCCTATTTTCTACTTTAAATTCGTTTATTCATGCACCAATAGACTTTTCGCAGAACTATCTCTCTATTCATTCAATGGACACCCGCGCGTATGTGCAATATCCTGTACGACATTTGCATAACGCATACGTTACGTATTTATGCATACAGCTCCGGTGCAATGGAAAGACATCCTAGTTCATTCATATTCATGAAATTTTGCTTTCTCTACGGACTTCAATTGTATGAATAATGGCCAAATGGCGGCGTAAATTTTGACTATGAGTTAATAAAAGTTCAAAGATGTGCGTGGAATATTTGCATGTACATTGAATAAATTTTCAGTGATAAAGTAAAATAAACGCATGAAATATTTTTTTTTTCAAAAGTATCAAAATACACATATAGGGAAGAGTTTCCCTTTACCAAATTATAATTTATCAGGAATTATTGCTCTTATTTTCAAAAGTTTTGTTGTGTTGTATTTGAATAATGATTTAAAAGTTTCTGGACATGAAAACTCTCAGAAAATTTAAAAAATTTTGGACAATTTTCACACTTTAATATTCACATATGTTATTGGAAATACTAAGTAGAAATTGAAAAAAATTTCAAGGACATTGAAAAAGGACAAGGTCCTTAAAATCGAAGTAAACCAATATCCGCCATATATATGAAAACTTTTGAGAAAATTAAATAAAGTTTGGAAAATTTTCACACTTTAATATTCACAGATATTATTGTAAATACTAAATAGAAATTTTGAAAGAGGACTAGGTCCTTAAAATATATGTAAATATTAAGTATTATGTAAATATATGTATGTAAATATTGTAAATATTAAAGTGTGGAAATTTTCCAAACTTTTTTTAATTTTCTGAGAAATTTTCATAAACATGGCGGATATTGGCTTTCTTCGAGTTTAAGGAGTCAATATCCTTGAGATTTTTAATAAAATTTCTCCTTAGTATTTGCAACAACATATCTGAATATTAAAGTGTGAAAATTTTCCAAACTTTTTTTAATTTTCTGAGAAATTTGCATATACGTGGCGGATATGGGGTTTCCTCGAGATTAAGGACCTAGACCTGTTTCAATATCCTTGAAATTTTTTAAAAAATTTCTCCTTAGTATTTGCAACAACATATCTGAATACTAAAGTGTGAAAATTTTCCAAACTTTTTTTAATTTTCTGAGAAATTTGCATATACGTGGCGGATATGGGGTTTCCTCGAGATTAAGGACCTAGACCTGTTTCAATATCCTTGAAATTTTTTAAAAAATTTCTCCTTAGTATTTGCAACAACATATCTGAATATTAAAGTGTGAAAATTTTCCAAACTTTTTTTAATTTTCTGAGATGTTTTCATATATATGGCGGATATTGGTTTTCTTCGATTTTAAAGACCGAGTCCTGTTTCAATGTCCTTTAAATTTTTTATAAAATTTCTACTTTATATTTACAATAATATCTGTGTGTATTAAAGTGTGAAAATTTTCCAAACTTTTTTTAATTTTCTGACAGTTTTCATATATATGGCAGATATTGGTTTTCTTCGAGTTTAAGGACCTAGATCTGTTTCAATGTCCTTGAATTTTTTTTTTAAAATTTTTACTTAATATGTACAATAATATTTGTAAATATTAAACTGTGAAAATTTTCCAACCTTTTTTGAATTATCTGAGAGTTTTCATATATATGGCGGGAATTAGATTTCGTGGATTTTAAGGACCTAGTCCGTTTACAATGTCCTTCACATTTTTTCCATTAACAATAGAAAGCTGTATGGAAATAAAGGTGGGAATCTGGTCGATAAAAATATTATACAATTTAATGGATAATGACATATATAGGGCAGGATAATTGCATTGAAAGTACCTTGTATCCTTTCGATATCTCCAAAGTCTATTTGGAACATTATTACACTTTATTAATGATCAGTGCAATGAAATATATATGCTTGGTTTGATTTAAATGCAATAAAATTTGAAGGTGGTTCAACTTCACACTACCATATACTACAGTGAAGTTAGCCCACCATCGTAGCCCACATAGTCTCCTGTGTGTACCTGGCTATGGGGTGCGTCCTTTAAGGACACCCCGCCTGAGTAGTCAGCTACCGGTTCGAAAATAGATGCTAGCCCCTACCTGGTGGTGAGGTTCTTTGGTCTTCCTGTGGGGTCTTGGGATTTAGGTGTTGTGTTCCCTCAATGTTGATGCTAGACATTTAGCGTGGGGTTGAATTTAAGTTAAAATTCGCAACTAAATAAAATAAATAAATGGTTTCCCATTACATCCCATGAAGGGACTGGGGAGAACTTCTCACAATCACTGAGCTGTGCGCTTTCCAGTTTTCACTCACTGATTGGGACCTACAGTTTTTTACACCGATTCCGAACGGTAATTTGAGAAGCTTTTACATGGCTAGATACTCGATAGTGTCGCCGTCACTATGCGAGGTGACCGCCGCCGAAAGAAATTTTTTAAGGTGGTCAGAGCCGGGTTCGAACCCAGGATCTCATGCACAAGAGCCGCGCATACTAACCATTGCACCACCGACAACTATTGAAAAAAAATTACGACAAGGACTCACACTTTTATTTTTCACGCCCTATTGTAAAATCTAAAGGTTAAGATATTCTAGAATAATTAAACCCCCAAAACTGGCTGTTTTATGTCACTATCTAAACACTGTTTTCAAAAAGGACCAACAGGATCGACAAAGTTGAAAATACAGATTTATTGTCTTTGACAGTCGCTACTGAAACAGTCGCTAGTAACATTTTCGTGGAACATTTGAATGCCCAAAAATCCCGTTTTAAGGTACTCTTTCGGCCTTTCTCCAAATAAGGCCGAAAAAGGCACGTAAGGAGTCGAGATAGAGGATTGAAATATTCTACGAAAATAAGTTTTATTCAATTTTATTCAAAACGCGTTGCGCTATCGAAAAACATTTGTTTTTGGATATTTTTCGAAGCCTATTTTGGCTCAAAATAAAAATTTCGCCAATAGTGTTACCCAGGGGGGGGGGTTTGTCCTTCCGGAGTTTTAATATACCCACGTATAGTGTTCATGTCGTAAAGGAACAATTACCGTCCAGAAAATTACACCCATTTTGTTGCACTGTGTTATTTGTGTTCTTAAATGTTTACGTTAAAAAACATCAATCATTAATCGGAATGTTTGATAAAAATTACCGTAATTTTGTAGACAACTAGACGCAGTTGGTTGTAGAAAAGTAGAATTAAAGAGTCGTAATAATTTGGCGGTTCTCCTGGAATCTGGTTTAAATTCTGTCAATGCACAATATTCAAAAGTTATTACCAATTTAGAAAAATCCAATCAATTTTGAAAAAAATTAAAATAATTGGAAATTATTAATTATAGTCTTTTAAAAGGATCATACTTAATTTTAATGATTACGTGTTGTAAACATTTTCATTTCCCCATCCCAAACAAAGAAAACTTCTCTTGCTGTCATTTAAAGCTCCAAAGAATTTACCAAATATTTATTTTGGAAATTTCTAAGAACAATTTAGTTTACGACACTCTAACTCCAAATACTAATGGGGTTTCGGCGAAATCAACGTCTGGAGGTGATGTTGGGTTAATTAATTAGTTAATCATCTTGGGATTAAAATTTTTCCGTTTGTTTGCAATTCATTTAAAAATAACTGATACAACTGACAATTATATATTGGGTCTTTTTAAAGACTCTTTAAATTTATGACAGAAAGTAAATGTGCTGTTGCAGTATAGAGACTGTGGATTCTGTGTTTTCTTTTTGCGGTACAGCATTTGAAAATTAAAAGCCTTAAGGGGAATCGAATGAATAAAATTTGTTGGTTTCTAAAATGATAACGTGTTTTAAACACTTGAAATAGATTCTGATGTTAGAAGGGCATAATGCGAGGTTGCTACTTATATTTCGGGCCCAGCAATAAAAACAACAATAATTTATCATTGGAAATCTTTTTATTATTTTTCAAAATATTTTCATATTTTTAATATATTTTTCGTGCGCTGAAACCAATTTTCGATGCATTTTTCCACTCCGATTGAGACACCTCCCAAACATGGGGTTTGAACGTTTCAACAGCTGCTTCGGACGTCGAAAAACATTGACCACGCTGTTTTTTCCTTGATGTGAGGGAATAAAAAGAAGTCATTGGGTGTCGATGTTCTGGGCTGGTCAGCCTTGGAAAGATCTCGCGTTGTCCCAGTCTCTTCAAGGCGAGTGGCCAAACGCCGCAGTGTTTGTCCAGTTGGTGTTGGAAGGCCAGAAAATCTTGTATTCTGCGTTCGTTTGCTTCACAAATGTCAAAACTGAATTGACAATTGGCGCTATTTGCAAAAGTTATAGGGTTTTCCAATAGGGTGATTACTTTTGGAACACCTTGTATATATATATATAAGTAATATATAAACAGATATATATATATATATATATAAACAGATTGAGAGTAGACGCCGACAAGACGTGGAAATCTATGTTCCTCAAGAAGATACTCGTTACTATTCTTCTACAGAATGTTTCGTCACTGATTTTGACGCATTCGGTCAAGATTTATCGGTGGTACTACGCCAAGTGGTTAAACAGTAAGGCGTTTAATCGCTCACCTCGAGTAGAGTGGAATAACATGTGACAGAAGAGGCGGCGGATTGCATCGTAGTACTCATTGCGAGTAGCAGTGGCTGCAGACTTCGAAGACCCTGGATCGTTTTTAACATGGTTACTGTGCCTGCGGAGCGATAAAAAGCCATGATGAACGAGTTTTTATTACCAATTATTGATTAAATGAAACTGGAGGACATGTGGTTCGAAAAGAATTGTGGAACTGTAGACATAACTAGCGCTAAAATTATCATTTCTGCTTCCAAGTTGCCAATGTCTCGGATTGGCATTTTCAGTGGATGGCAAGTTCACATAATTTGACCGCTACAGACTTCTTTCTATAGGGGTTTTTTGACTAAAACTTCTCAAAGACAATAACCAGTAAGAGTGCGAGAACTTATCACCCGAAGTTACCACCAGGACGATTAAAAACGCGGTAAAAATTACCCAAATGGGCATGAAGAATGGCGGCGTCCACTTGTCTAATAATGGTTATCCATTTCGTGGGTTCTGAACGGCCGGAGCTGTCATCTGAAATGTCATTTATTTAGCGAAACGTTTGCCATTTACGAATATGGTTTGTTTAACAACCGAAGAACGTCTTAAAATGGTTAAAACTTAGTAAAAAGTAGAGATTCACTCTTGGCCACTTTTCTCGCATATGAGGCTCGGAGAAAATGTAGGTGATTGCGGAAAAGCCATTGCATCCTGAAAAAGTGGCTATTTGGAGCGCATTATGGTCTGGAGTTTTCATTGGGCCGATTGTTTTTCGAAAATGTCGCTGGAAGATCCGTTACCGTCAATTCAGAGCGCTGCGGCCGTATCATAACCCACTTTTTTTGCCGTGCAATTGCAGATTATAAACTGGACGATATGTTGTTTCAACAAAACGGTGCCACCAGCCGTAATTTAGTCGTCAAGTAATGGCCGAGATACCGCCCAAAATGTGCGAAAAAGGGTAAAAAATTGCCTCGAAAGGATCGACTGCTGCTACCAATCCAGAGTTGGTCATTCAAATGAAATTGTATTTCATACCAAGCATTATAATGCAATAAAAGTTTTATCAAAATCGTGGCTTTATGTGTGTGTTTGTTTAACTTTACTTTTGAAACCCTCCCTACTCCCAGAAACAACTACTCTACATTTGAATCTATAAAATATAAGGAATTACCGAGGGTCACGTGATGTGACAAAAGGTGAATTTCCCATAGATATTGTTACGAATAAGTAAAAGCTATTGCTTGCTGTTAATGACTCTACTAACTGTATGTAAATAACAGGCGGTTAGTGCTGCGCCTGAAAGTATGCATTGTAACAACGTACCAGCTCGCTAAACCAGTAGCATGAATTCACCTCAGTAAAGATAATTCTCCTGTGTTCGGGATTGTTCTACAAAGATAAACAACAACAACATCTACAAGGTTCTTGAATTCGCTAGATATACCTTCATTTGAGTATGGTGAGTTTGGTATAAATAGCGGAGGTCTTTGGAATGGAGAGTTAAGTTTGTGATTAACCGCCGTAAAGTAAGCAACGCGATTTGATAGTAAAATATAAGACTTTGTTAAAGTGTCATAAATAAAGTAAACTGCTGTACTATATAAGTAAAATAAAAGGAAGTTAAACCGTTGGAATTAAATAATTTAAAACGAACCTTGTTTTGTTATTGGGAATAAAACAACGCAAAAAGGAAGAATAAGGAAATTCGTAACAATATGTACATTTGAATTCTATAAAAAAAATATAACTTCAACATATAAAGTTTATTACTTGATTAATATATAAAAAGTTTTTGACATTTGCTCGACAAATTCAGAAGCAAAATTATTTAACAAATAGTAAAACTGGTTTTAGTTGAGTCCAAATTATAGGTTGTTAAGATTAACATTAATATAACTCGTACGTTAACGTCCTCTCATATAAAATGTTGCTTGCATTATAAATAACTCATACGTCTGAGTATACCATTACAAAATGAATGTTACTCATTCCCAAAGAGAATATAATCAATGATATAAATAAAGGGTGGGCGATGTAAAATTTTGAATTCAATTTCGCTTTAAAAATAACTAATAGATATTTTTCCAAATTTATGATGATTTTTTGTAAGGCCCGTCATTGACATGTATTTCTAATATATATATTTTTTATGGTATTTCTGATCACGAAAGGGTGTTCCACAATTCACACAAAATTTAATGTAATCGATTTTTTTCGTGGGATGTGTAACATACGACAACGTCTTGATGAAACCATATGTCGTCTACATGCAAGTCAATCAATTTAGGTGTAAGAAAACTAGATTGTCATGTCGCGTCAAAACCCCCTTAAAAGTTTTTTTATTTGTTTTTTTGAAATTATATAATAATAAGTTATTACATTCTAGAAAAAAACCTTAAGGTGAAATTACAAAAGTAGATTCTTTCGTTTTAAAGATTCAGCATAATAACTTCGGGTAAGTATTATTGGGCCACCCACTACCTAATAATTGTGTACTTTCCCAAACAATCCAACACTTGTTAAACATTATAAATTTTTCCTTAATTACAATTCCAAAAAATACGTCAGATAATATGCTGTGCTATTCTTCCCTCTATGGCTATAGAAACGAGTTGAAACATATCCTCTGGGAAACTATTAACTTTCCAATAAAGATGTTACTGTTTACACTCAGAAAACAATAAAAATTCCTTCAATAAAAAGGAAGAAGAACACGAAAAAATGCCAACTACATTTTCTAACATTTGTAACAATTGGTTTTTTTTGTTGCCCTTTACGTTTTTTCGTTTTATATTGAATTGCCATTTATTTGCTTTTGCACAGTCAAACACGTTCCGCCCAATTTCAAATCTCCCTCAAACTCGTGAACCCTTCTCCCTGGCCTTTGTTACATCTTTTATAAGTGCATTCGCCCAACAATTCAAAGTCGACCCAATTCAATGACCTTAGTCTCATGGGATTCTTGTGGGGGCAGACCTTTCGATGAATTGGTCTCTTGATTTGTGTGGGCGTTAATGGATGCTCAATCCCACTGCTAGACTTCGAATCCAAATCCATTGAAGTTGTTGCACTGCATGCTAAGTGGCACCACAATGTATTTGGTCAAGTCGTGGCTGTACCCATGTTATGCTGTATTAATTCTTAGAACGTGCTCCATTTATATGTATGTGAGGCTAATATTCTCGACTAAAGGACTAAAGGAATGTGACGAAAAGGAGGTGTAGAAAACGGCATGAAAGAATGAAAGATTGTTTGAACAAATATCTTATAAATAATTGTTTGGAATTGATTCGGTTGTTAATCCTTGCGTAACTCTTGCCTTAATTGTGCGGAACAAGTAGCAAGATGGTTGTTTCAATAAATGTTTCACACGACTTGCAGCGACGGAAGGATACAAGAAATAGTATTAGTTTGAATTTCTGTCAAGCATAAACTAATGGCGACATTAAAAAAGGTGCTACCGCCCCTTCAAATTTGTGCCTTTGTTAGGGTGAGAAACGAACTTAGAAATGTTGAATTTTCTCGCAGCTGTATGTTCCCTTTTTTCTTTTTTAACATGTTTTTATTATCTCGCTTAACTAAGCTATTCGACCAGTGTATAAGGAATCATAATCGATAATAAACAGTTGAAGCCCCTGGTGGAAGAAGGTGTTAACTCACTTTATTTCAAAAACAATATTTTCCTTCTTTTAATGTTTCCATGGTAATGTTTCTACTACCATACTACCAGTGCTGTCGTTAGTTCCGGAATTTACGTCTAAATCGAGTTTGGAAGATATGACTTATATTGCCTTGGACAATATATTTCAGCAAATTATTGGCGAAATAATTCGTTGGGAAAGTCTCTTGTATCTGCGTTGCTATATCAGTTGTGTAATAAATGAAACCCCCGGTTAATCGACTTGAAATTACCGGTGGAACCGGTTTTTCGAAGAAAGAAATTTTAAAAAATGAATAAAATTTTCTTTAAAAATAAATATAAAAACGTACAGTCTTTCATAGAAAAATGTATAATACAAATCAGTCTTGAAAACTCGGGAGAATAAAATTTGCCAGATACTCTTAAATAAGCCACTACTAACATTTCATTGACATAGCACAAAGTTTAGATGCATGGAAAGCTCCATTCGTTTTCTTTAAAAAGTTTATGATATGAAATTTGATTAAGACTCAAACACAGTATGCTCAGTAACCCAAAATAACAGGTGGCGCAAAAGTAAACTTCCGATGTTTTTTGGCTGTAATTTAAAAAAAATGAAAAACTTTGCTTCTTCTTGTGGATTATTTTTATTTCGTCTTTTAATTTTTTTTTACATCAAGTCGAGAATATGATGCCATGTAAATGGCCGCGGCCACAGTTGATTGTCATTTGAGCCCTTTTTATGGCATTTTCCATCACTTTGGCCAAAACTTCCGGCGATAGGTCCTCACATTCTTGACGGATATTGTCTTTAAGAGCTGCAAGAGTCTTAGGCTTGTTGACATAAACCCGCGACTTCAAAAAGCTCCACAAAAAGAAGTCTGGAGCGGTCAAATCAGGCGATCTTGCTGGCCAGTGCAAATCGCCAAAACGGGAGATTAGGCGCCCGGGAAATGCATCCTTCAGCATATCGGTTGTGGCACGTGCAGTGTGTGCCGTTGCACCGTCCTGTTGGAACCACATGTTTTCCAATCCCAATTCATCAAGTTGCGGCAAAAAGAACTCGTTGATCATTGCTCTGTAGCGTGGCACGTCGTCTGGTCGATGTCGACGGCGCTTCCATGACATCCTCGGCTACAGCAGCAATATTCTCTGCAGAATGGATACTCCGGGGTCTGCCACGCCTGGCAGCATCTCGTGTTGTGCCAGTCTCTTCGAGGAGAGCGGCTAAACGTCGCAGTGTTTCACCAGTAGGCGTTGGACGGCCAGGAAATCTGTGACGACATTCACGTTGTGCCAAAGTCACCGACCGATTATTGGTCAAATAAATAGTCAGCAATATTCCGCGTTCTGGAGCAGTGTAGCTTAACATTGTTTATTAACGTGTATTTCGCATGTGTTTACTACACAAATGTCAAAACAGAACTGACATTAGGGGCCAATCGCAAAATTTATAGCATTTTCTGATAGGAGGATTACTTTTGCGCCACCTGTAGTATGTGGGATTCTGCAAAGATTAACACTGATTTGTCATGTAGTCAACAAGAGCCACAACAAACGCCAGGTTGTTTTTCAAGTATATTTATACTGTAGCACAGTGTAATATGTGAATGCATTCACAAAAAAAAAACAAAAAAAATTAATGGGAACCCTTAACTTGGAGGCTGGATATCACAATAGTGCATATAATTATCGCTCATTTCATTATTGCAACCACCAAATTTTGTCTTCTCATACCCAAACGCATTGTAAAGGGTGTCTCAGTAAGAATGCCCTTTTTCATTTTAAAATAAAGGGACGTATTTTTTTCAGACAGTTGCGATTTTTGATGTGCTAACATCTACAGGCGCGGCAAGGACTAAATTCCCAAAGTGAATACATCCAAACGTGGCCGTCGGTGGTGCAATGGTTAGTGTGCGCGGCTCTTGTACATGAGATCCTGGGTTCGAACCCGGCTCTGACCACCTTAAAAAAAAATTCTTTCGGCGGCGGTCACCTCGCATAGTGACGGCGACACTATCGAGTATCTAGCCATGAAAAAGCTTCTCAAATTACCGTTCGGAATCGGTGTAAAACTGTAGGTCCCAATCAGTGAGTGAAAACTGGAAAGCGCACAGCTCAGTGATTGTGAGAAGTTCTCCCCAGTCCCTTCATGGGATGTAATGGGAAACCATTTATTTTATTTTATACATCCAAACACAGTTTGTCCGACTGCGATCGCACAGATTGTACGACTGCGATCACAGATTGTTTGGTGTTAAACTCCTCCGAAACGGCTGGATCGATTTCTATGAAATTTTGTGTTCATATCGGGTAGGTCTCAGAATCGGCCAACATCTATTTTTCATACCCCTAAATGATAAGGGTGACCCACCCCTATATAGAACATTTGTCCGACTGCGGAACGCAGATTGTCAATCTGCGAAAAAAAAACACACCCACTGATGTAGTGGCAGCGAATAGTTATCTTGTGTGCAGTGTTACCATGTTGGCATAATTTGTGCCGTTGTGGCATATTTTTTTTTGGTTTTGGCACTTGTTTTTTGAAAAATTATGGCAAGTTCCGTTTAGCACAATATCCTCAACATTTTCCCAATATTTTTTTGATATTTGTGAAATTTTTTAGCACAATCCGTTTGCAAACGGCACAATTTTTCGTACTGAAAGTTTCTCCCTTTAATTTATCCGATATCAGTACATCCTATTTATCGGTATAGACGGTACAATATCACATTTTTAGGTGACTGACTAAGAAAGCAACTCCACAGGCGTAAAAGCAAAAACGTTATTCATGAAATATCAGAAACAGGTTGACTATTTAAAAAATTCCATATAGAGATAAATGACAAAATTCGTATAAGTGGTTCCTTCAATATCAAGGCATGACTTTTGGAAAATGGTCTAAATGCGATGGAAGTTCTTCTCGAAACTCCACATACAAACTCCAGGGAAAATTTTCGTGTTCATTATGAGAAATAGAATCGCTGGGATAAGTGGAAGGGATTCCAAAAGAAATTATCCAAAACTTGGGAAATTTTATTCTAAGATGATTGAAATAAATTGTTAAAAATAATGGACCTTAAACAAAGTAATAATTTTTTTATGTTTTATTTAATGTCTGTCTTTCGTTATTGTTGTGGAATTTGTTAAAATATTTTAAGTTAGTGTTTTGGATGAAATTAAGATACAAATTAAAACCATAATACTTATTTATAAGTTAAACGGTTAACGTTTAACAACTTCCTAAGGGCGAGATGAGCATCCATTTATTGGAGGGGCTGTTGTGTTTTGAACTCAGAATTAGAAAAAAACACTGAAAGCTGATTTACGCATAATGGTTTTGCAATTTTTGACGAAATTTGGCATAATTTTTTAGTCGATCTCTGGCAACACTGTTTGTGTGGGTGCGGAGCACTCTCGCAGCAATGAGAATAATAATGACGTGGTTATACGTATATAAATATGAGATAGCAAGAGAGCAACGAAAATTGTGTGAACTTGTGTAGCGTATGTACCAACATATCAATGTATGTATGTACTTGTACATATTGCTGTTGCTTTGCATTCTCTTTGTTTTTTGTGGGAATAAAACAAAAGGTATTAAGCAAGAAATAATGACACTTGTCTTTAAATATTTTTAAGTATTAATATTATTTAAATGAGACGTCATCATATGATTGCACTCCCATTTACATTCTTTATATTAACTTCACCTGTCTGTATGTATATATGTATGCATTCCGAAAAAACTTTGGATTGATTTTTATCCCTTTCCGTGATCCAATCGAGCTGAAACTAATGGCGACGACAAAAATTAACTATCATCTATCATATATCTATGGGCGGAATAGGACAAAGGGGCGTGGTACCTCCCATACACATCACAAATTAAAAATCCATTATTTCTGCTCCTGTTAACGGTAGTTGAACAAAATTGGGTATGTTGGTTAGGTGTACATATTCTAAGATCTGCTGTAAATATGGGCGGGATTGGATAAAAGGGCGTGGTCATATATAAAGAATTTATTGTCAAAAACTATGTTTTTTACGGGTCGGGTTTTATATTATATATTATAAATAAAATGTGGGTGCGGAGCACTCTCAGAGCAAAGAGAATAATAATGACGTGGTTATACGTATATAAATATGAGATAGCAAGAGAGCAACGAAAATTGTGTGAACTTGTGTAGCGTATGTACCAACATATCAATGTATGTATGTACTTGTATATATTGCTGTTGCTTTGCATTCTCTTTGGTTTTTGTGGGAATAAAACAAAAAGTATTAAGCAAGAAAATAATGACACTTGTCTTTTAATATTTTTAAGTATTAATATTATTTAAATGAAACGTCATCATATGATTGAACTCCTTTTTTATTATTGTGAAAGGCATGTCAAATAAAAAGTGGGTGCGGAGCACTCTTTGATTTTTGTGGGAATAAAACAAAAAGTATTAGGCAAAGGTATTGCACCGTGGGTGGTGCAATGGTTAGTGTACGCGGCGCTTGTACATGAGAACGTGGGTTCGATCCCTGCTCAGACCACCTTACATTTCTTTCGTCGACGGTCACCTCGCTTAGTGATGGCGACACTATCGAGTGCTCAGCCATGAACATGCTTCTCAAAATACCGTTCGGAACCGGTGTAAAACTGTAGGTCCTAATTAGTGAGTTTAAAACTAGAAACTCACATCTCACTGCTTGTGCGAAGCTCTCCCCATTCCCCTCATGGGATGTTATGGGACACCATTTTTTTTTATTAGGCAAGAAAATAATGACACATGTGCTTGCACTGGACTTTAAATAATTTTAAGTATTAATATTATTTAAATGTAACGTCATAATATGATTAAACGCTGTTTTTATTTTCCAATGTAACATTTACTAATGTGTTCACAGAAATCGAACAGGTACCGTGTAACAAAAAGGTGTTAACACATCGCTCGTGTGTTCGAACACTCATTGGATTTTTTGTATTGGATTGTAGAGAAGACATGTTCCGATTAAGTATGGAATAAAGCGTCCGTCAAATGTCGCCCACGGCTCTGTTGACAGGCTGTTAATCTTTTCATGAAATTTTCCACGGCTTTTTCACATAGATATGGCTGTATCTTACCGATGACGCGTTGGATCTTGGATTTGAGCTCACGAATTGTTTCTGGTTTATTCGCATAAACCCAATATTTCACAAAACCCCAAAGAAAGAAATTGCACAGCGTTAAATCTCATGATCTTGGTGGGCAGTTCACATCAGAATTTCTTGAGATAAGTTGTTCTGGAAATCGTTGCTGCAATAAATACATTGTTTCATGCGCGGTGCGGTAGGTGGCGCCGTCTTAATGAAACCACATGTCATCCAGATCCATGCTGTTCAGTTCCAAGAACTTTATGATCGTGTTCCTGTAACGAATGCCGTTCACAGTCACTGCAATTTCTGCTTCATCTTCAAAAAAGGAAGGCCCAATCACGCCGCCTGACCAAAATCCGCACCAAGCAGTTCCTCGTTGTGGGTGCAGTTGTTTCTCATGGATTGCGTGAGGATTTCCTGAGCCGTAAAGTCGGCAATTTCGTATATTCACGAATCCATTCAGATGGAAAGTAAGGCCCAATCACGCCGCCTGACCAAAATCCGCACCAAACAGTTCCTCGTTGTGGGTGCACTTGTTTCTCATGGATTGCATGAGGATTTTCTGAGCCCCAAATTTGAAAATTTTGTGTATTCACGAAGTCATTCAAATGGAAACGCGCTTGATCAGGAAGTATGAATTTTTTTTTGGCATTGACTTCATTTTGCTCCATTAGTCATTGCGCGAATTGCCAGCACTTTCCTTGGCTGCTGGTATGAGCTCTTGAGTAAGGTGAATTTTGTACGCATGAAATTGTAGGTCTTTTCTCAAAATTCTCTGCGTAGTGCTTAGAAGTTGTTGAGAACGATGTCGAATTGATGTTTTCGGGTATTCGGCGACACTCTCGTTTACAGCAGCAACGTTTTCAAGCGACTGTCCGCTACGTTGACGTACAGGAGTTTTGCTGTCCATAATCGACCCAGTTTTTGCAAATTTTTTCACCACTTTTCGATTGGTTGACACATTAGCTGCACTTTCTCGACTGAAAATACCTCGAAGTTTGCGAGCGGTCTCAGCATAACTTTACAAATTTTTGTAATAATAAAACCGTTTCCCATTACACCCATGAAGGGATTGGGGAGAGTTTCTCACAACCAGTGAGCTGTACGCTTTCTAATTTTGCACTCACTGTTTGGGACTTGCAGTTTTACACAATTTAAGTTTCCACAATTATAAAGCGTTGTGTTTTCGTAAAGCGGTCCATTTTTAATAATCGGAATAAAAATATGTAACAGCTGCGAAATATCAGAGTTGCCACTTGCACAAAAAGAAAATTACACTAACTTTGAAAAGTGTTATCTTACTGAGACACCCTTTAGTTGCATGTGGTAACTGAAGCATCGTCCTGTGTCATAGAACAAAAATGAGAAAAAATTAAGTGAATGAGCAACGATTAAGTGACATAAATACTTTAGTACTAAAATATATTAAATTTTTTTGGGAAACTAAGAATGCAGTAAATTTTTGTGGGGGAATTATTTGCATGTTCCCTACAGCGCAGCTACAGTTTGCAATTACTTACAAGTATCCTTGACACATTTTAAAATGTCATTAGCATCGGGACATTAGATGACAACAGCTGCATGAAACGAGTTTGAGGGAGATAGTGAATGGGTCAATTTAAGAGATTGACAATGAAATGAATGTAGGGAATTAAGTATTTTATTATTGTTTAAAACTTGATCTAATGTTTGTGCAACTTTTATGATAATAAATTATCATCCCAATTAAAATTTAGTGGCGTGGATTTCGTTGATATTTCTTTAAGCACGTAGCAGCTCACTGATTTGACACTATTCTAAAATTAAACATGTCAATGTTAAAATTTTTGGTGCAAATTCCAAATGAACTATTTCAGAGAAATCACTAGGTTAACTATAACTCATTCACAAAGTAAATCCTTCACAAGTTTGACAATTCTCCCAATTAACTATAAAACTCCCATAACCCTTTACCACTTAGTTTACTGGTACTAAATCTCTTGGCCAGCGAAACAGTTGACTATTGAAGAACGTAAAAGTAAAGCAAGTGCCAGTGCTGGAAACAAAATGAAATCGTTCGTAGTTCTGCAAAGGCAGCATAAAACGTAAACCACTTACCGGTTAAACGAGTGGTTTATAACGCAAGTTCCTTTTTTACCAGAAATTAATGTGAATAATAATCGTCACGATTTAGTTCAGGCAAATTCTGTGAACCACAAAAATGTTGAGTCAATATGCGGGCGACACGCAAATTTGTCGAAAGCTGTGAGCTAACGACAAACGCTGGCAATGATGGAGAGGCTGAAATCACACGACGAAATATATACAAGTATAGAGAATAAATAAATTCATGGTTATTAATAATGAAAATTCACAGTCACGGTATAAAAGTTTTCGTTAACAAATACAATTAATATTTGATGAAGTGAAAATGAATTAAGGGAATTACCAAGCGATTTGAATCAGTTGGTTTATGTATAAAATTAAAAGGATTTATTAATAGTAAAGGATTAATATTTTATTAATAAATATTTATCCTTTAACTTACTAAGATAAATTTTATTGGATTTTCTTTTATATTTATACAAGATAAATTTTATACAATTGTGATTTATTGAAAAAAAAACACATTAAAAACAAGTGGTCGCACTTTGAAGTATAATACTATTAACTGAGTCGATTAATATTTAAATATAATTATATTACTCCTTCCATACACAGGGAACACTAGCATTTATTCAGTTCACAAACAAAATTGTATCTTCTTAAACAAGTTGTAAAGTTGTCTGTGGTGCAATGGTTAGTGTGCGCGGCTCTTGTACATGAGAGCCTAGGTTCGAACCCTGCTCTGACCACCTTCAAAAAAAATTTCTTTCGGCGACGGTCACCTCGCACAGTGACGGCGACACTATCGAGTATATACCCATGAAAAAGCTTCTCAAAATACCGTTCGGAATCGGTGTAAAACTGTAGGTCCCAATTGGCGAGTGAAAATTGGAAAGCGCACAGCTCAGTGATTGTGAGAAGTTCTCCCCGGTCCCTTCATGCGATGTAATGGGAAACCATTTATGTATTTTTAAAGTTGTATACGACTTGTTTTTTTGGTAGGAATAAAGTTTTCTCTTGCTAAGGACCGGAACCGCCAAAAACCGCCTAGTACCTCAAGAAACGAACAGGATTCCATATAAATTTTAAGCAAGCTGAACAAGTAACCGGACATGGGACTGACCATGGAGGTGGGAAGTTTCTGATTGCCACTCATTTGTGAGTGGCCAGACATGATTCCTTCCTATGACAGTCCAGTCAGCTCACTACTTCCTCGAGGTATAGCGTGAGCAATGGCTATCGGAACAAACGAATGAGCGGCCTGATTTCTCATGCGGTCACTGATATATCTCAGGTTTAGTAGATGACTGATGTCACTGAAGCTCATGAAACTATCGGGCATATTCTTTTGTCCTCAGAAGGAGGACGAACCAAACGTATTGACCAACGGTGGATAGAAACCGAAAGAAGAAAATCCAGGTTCGGCATATTGCATCTTGGTCAGCGTTTGTTCCAACTGGGGCGGCTGACACATATTCCTCCTGGCAGTAGGTAAAATGCAAAACCACGGCGGGATTGGCTTGCATTCCTGTACTTATATGTTGTTGAATATTTTGCAACCTCATGAGGTCAAATATCTTACACATATTAATTAAACAAACAAATAATCAAATTAAATTAATTTTATTATATTCCTCCAACTGGTTCTATCCGTCGCCTTTTCTCGCCATTTGGTAACACCAAGGATATGGATAGATTCTTCTGCCTCGTCTTTCCTCTTCCTCTTTCCTGCATCCATCGGGAACGTTATCGAAAACCCTACGCGCTGGCTCATCTTCATCCATTCTGATAACATGGTGTCTTTAACATGACTATATATTTTACTGAGAATTTTTCTGTCGAATACTCCCAGGTAATTTTCATCCGCTTGCGATATGACCCAAGTTTCAGAGCCATTTGTCAGGACAGATAAAATGACAGTCTGGTATAGCTTAACTGTTGCCTGTCGAGAAAGGACTTTGTTCCTAAACTGCTTGCTGATCCCAAAATAGCATCTATTTGCAAGCACTATTCTCCTATTTATCTCCAAGCTGACGTTCTTATCCTTATTCATGGCGGATCCAAGGTAGACAAATTCATCTACCACTTCAAAATTAAATCGGTTGTCGACGTTCTAGTGCGGACCAAGTCGAGAGGTTTCTCTAGTCGTTGACACCATCAACTTTGTCGTGCCCTCATTAACTGCAAGACCCACCTTCGCTGATTCTTTTTCGATTCTTGAAAATACTGCAATAACCTCTCGAAAATTTCTCCCAATGATGTCTATGTCAATTACTGGAGCTTTTCTCCATTAAGATGTTGAAGAGATTGCACGGAAGTGTGTCGCCTTTTCACAGTCCTCGCTTGGTACAGAATGGTTCGTTGAGGCCCTTCCCCACCGTTCGCTGCTCATTTGGAGTTGGTCAGCGTCATTCTACAGAGGCGTATCAATTTTTCCGGAATCCCAAGTTCAGATATAGCTTCGTACAATTTTCTCTGGGGCTATCGAAAGCAGCTTTGTAATCGGCAAAAAGATGGTATATATCGATTTGCTTTTCGTGGGTCTTGTCCAGGGTTAGGCGTAGCGTGAACATTTGGTCAGTCGTGGACTTGCCTGGTCTAAAACCAACTGATAAGTTCCAATCTTTCACATAATACGCTCGACAAAACCTTATACGCGATAGATAAAAAACTGATGCCACGAGAGTTGGAAGAGACACGCGGATCACCCTTTTTGAATATATGACATAATAGACTGAGACTCCAATCGTCGGGCATAGATTCCCCCAACCATATACCGCATATAAGTTGATGCATATAGGCTAGCTGTCCTTCGCCACCTGCCTTAAAAAGCTCAGTGAGTAGCCAGCCCATCCGTGCCAGACGCTTTATTATTTTTAAGCCAGGAGATTGCAGTTATAATCTCGCCTGCATTCTGCCACCGTTATATTGGCACTGAAAATACAAAATGAGAAACATCGAACCCCCCCCCCCATTTGTTGACAACCCCCGCAAAAGTTATGAAGACCACGATTTACTGATATGTACTTCGAATGTTAGAACACTATACGGATCCGGTGCCACTATTCAACCGGCAGATGTCATCGAGATTTATAAGGCTGATATTACAGCTATCCAGGAAATGCGATGGACAGGTCATTGCTGTACAATGGAGAAGAACTGTGACATATACTACAGCTGTCATGAGAAAAAGCATGAATTTTGGTTGCGGATTTGCAGTTGGGAAAAAACTGCCATCTGGTCTCACGGTTCAGCCTCGTGAGTGAAGGTTTAGCCACCATCCGAATAAAGACGAAATAGTTTAACATATCACTAATATGTGTGCATGCCTCGACGGAAGAAAATACTATGACACCAAGGACATGTCCTATGAGCGCCTTGAGGAAAAATATCACCGCTTCCATGGACATAACAATAAGACTGTTCTAGGTGATTTTAATGCTAAAGTCGGCAGGGGAAGTGTCTTTGAACCAACCATTCAGTCTACACGCCATCACTTCTGATAGTGGAATGAGACTGACCGAAAAACATGGTTGTCAATAGTACGAGATTCCAACATAAAAACATCAATAATGCTACTTGGATAGCCCTGATCAACAGACGAAGAACCAGATTGATCACCTGGTAATTGATGAGAGGCACTCTACAACACCATGTTCAATTGAAATTCAAAGAATATCAATTTAATTTTGAAATATATCAATTGCAATTGACTTAAAAGACTGGAATTGAAAGTTAAAAGACATCAATTCAAATTCAAATTCTTCACTTGAAATTTAAAAATTATTAAGCGATTTTATGTATTCGATTTTTTAATTTCAATTGGTGTCTTTTAAATATCAATTGATGTTCTTTAAATTTCAATTGATGTGTTTTATATTACAATTGATGAATTTTAAAATTTCAATTGATTTTTTTCAAATTTCAATTGGAAATGGTGCCGTGTAATGGAAGTGGTGCCGTGTAATGGAATCGGTGATTCGAAGAGCTAATATCGATTCGAATCACTACATGGTTGCAGCAAAGGGCCGCACAAAAATCAGCAGAGCAGAAACCAGTTCAAAACCAGACATATAGAAAGCTGGGCATCGGACAGCTGCAACTACCAAAGATAGCCACAGCCTATGCAGAGAATCTCACTCAGATACTGGCGTGGAACGCACGCCCGCCGCATTGCCCTGCAGAGCACAAGGCGTACTTTTCCCACTCTATGAAAAGTGCTGCAGAGGTCATACTTGGCGATCAAAAGTACACTGCACGTAAAAGTACACAGTTGCAACGCCAGACGCGACAGAGTGGTAAAAGGAGAATAGGAGAGAGGAAACTCGTTTATTTAGGAAGAAAAACGGTTGTGAAAAAAGCATGAGGGTGACAAAATTGAATACTACAGAAGAACGGAAGGGGCCCGTAAGTTCTACCGAAAAATTCGAAGCCAAACCAATGGTAAAGGTTCAGAACAACCCTTTTATAGAGATAAGAACGGAAATCTTGTTACAGGTGTGCTGCGTGTGTTGAAAATATGGAGAGATCACTTCTATCACTTTACTTGTCTCAGGAGACTTCAATATATATGAATACAGTACGATGGCGTAGATTGCCGCCTTCCTAGCCATAGCAAAGTTAGAACTACAATTTCCCGGCTTAAGAACAACAAAGCCACTGGTGCTGATGGACGGCCGGCTGCACTGTTTAAGGCTGGTGGCTATGAGTTGGAAAGCTTCATGGATCAGCTCATATGCACAAATGGGGCTAGACGAATGCATGCCCGAGGATTGGAATCGTAGCATGCTGTGACTTTTTTTCAAAAAAGGTGACACGAGTATAGGTGAAAACTATTGTGCAATAATCCTTCTATCCATCGCATACAAGGTTCTCGCGAGCGTAATGTGTGAAAGATTGAAGCCGTTTGTTGCAGATGTGATAGGACCTTATCAGTTTGGCTTTAGGCCTGAAGAGTCAACTATAGACCAGATATTCACATTACGCCAAATCCTGGAAAAAACCCACGAAAAACAAATTGACACGTACCACCTCTTTGTAGAGTATAATGCTGCCTTCGTTAGCTCAATTGTGGCCATCGATGGTGCATTGGTAGTGTGCGAGGCTCTTGTGCATGAGAACGTTGATTCGGTCCTTGCTCTAATTACCTTAAACTTCTTTCAGCTACGGTAACCTCGCATATTGACGGCGACACTATCGAGTATTTAGCCATGAAAAAGTTTCTCAAATACAGTTCGGAATCGGTGTAAAAACTGTAGGTCTCAATCAGTGAGTATAAAACTAGATAGTGCACAACTCGCTGGTTTATGAGAAGCTCTTCCCTAATCCCTTCATGGGATGTAACGGGAAACCATTTCTTTTGATAGACTGATACGGGAAAAACTGAATCAAGCTATGTCGGAGCTTGGTATTCTTGCTAAGCTGACACATCTTGCTGGAATAACACTGACTGAAACAAAATTCTTTGGAAGGATTGGTAAAGTTCGCTTCGATCCATTTAGCACCATGCAAGGCCTCAGGCAGGGCGAAACCCTATCATGAGATCTCTTCAATATATTTATTGAGATCATCGTGAGAAAAGCTGCAGTCACTACGAATAAAACTACTAGCAGCAAATGTCACATACTGTTCGCGTATGCTGATGATTTAGATATCATTAGGCGAAATCTGCGAGAAGTTACTGCAGTATTGTCGAGAAAACGAGGACAAGACAAAATTAATGATTTCGACAGTAGAATAACCACCCGTTGGGTAGAAATGTGAACATGGATAATAGGGTGGAGTGAAATTCAAAAATAAAAGTTACACTCGGAAAGTGATGTAGTTTTGGATCCTTACAAAGGAAAAAAAATTTAAAAAAATTTTAGACGCGACCCCTCGAAAAATTCTCGAAATTTTGAAATTTAAAAAAATCCTAAAAATTAACGAATCAGTCTTTTCGAAATTTCAAAGTTTAAGATTGTTGTACCTAAACACAAGTATTTGAGGAAAATAAGAGGATGAGCGAGTACTATTTGTAGCTTCGGCGTCGATTTCAATATTAAGTAAATTTTTTGAAGAAAGGGGCGATTTGGGTTATTTTACTTTTTGCAATTATTTGACCTTAAACAAATTTTTAAAATTTTTTTGTGGGCGGAAGTCATTGGTAGCATTTATTTTATTCAAAATCGAATGAATATTTAAAGAGTTATAGCAATCTATACTTGTTATTCTCTTTAAAGTGACTGCAAGTGACCATTTTGACGAAAATGAAAAACTACGCATGCGTGTATCTTTTGACCCCATGAACCGATTTTGGAGTTTCAGGTTAATGTTCACAATGTTCAAAAGTTTGTTACTAATGACATCCGCTCATGAAAAAATTTAAAAAATTTTTTTTATGCTTGAAAAATTCCAAAAAGTAAAATAACCCAAATCGGCCCTTCCTCAAAAAATTTACTTAATATTGAAATCGACACCAAATCTACAAATAGTACTCTCGGTCATCCTCTTATTTGCCTCAAATACTTTTGTTTGGGTACTGAACAATCTCAATCCTTGAAATTTCGAATAGGTTGATTTGGTAATTTTTAGGATTTTTTTTTTAAATCAACGCCCAAAGATCAGACTCTCATACAAGCTGACTTGCTTTATGGCTCAGAATCCTGGGCCATATCTTATGCTGATGACACATCACTGGGAGTGTTCGAGAAAAAAATGCTCTGAAAAATATATGGTCCTATAATAGAGAACGGCGAGTATCGATGACTTGTGAACCACGAGCTGTATAATCTGTAGCCCGAGATCGACGTAATTATGCGTATCAAAATATCCCTTTAAAGGTATTCGAAGACGTACTGGAAGGTCATCAAAAAATAGGACGACCAAGACTTCAGTGAGTATAAAACTAGAACACGCATAGTTCAGTGGTGATGAGAAGGTCTCCCCAATCCTTTCGTGGTAAGTAATGGGAAACCATTTTTTTTAAGACTTCGCTGGAAAGACCAGGTGGAATTTTTCTTGCGAGAGCTTGGTGTTACCAAATGGAGGGCAAAACGTCATTATTGAGATAAATGTTACCCTCTGGGTTGTTGGAGGCCACCTAAGTATGTAAGTAAGATGAGTGAAATTTTACGTCGATGTAAAAATAATATTTTCTGATGAACAACCCACAAATATTGTAGGTGATTTGTGATTTTTTTTATCACAGGATTTTCAATTAATATTTTGTTTTCGAATTTTTTCATTAAATCAGCAAATTATTTTTTCCTGTGCAGTTGTAATGTGCATAAGTCCGCTCAGAAAGGGAGACTCCAGGACTTTAATGGGAATTGGTAATAAACTGATTAGTAATAAAATGCTGTTCGGGAGATTATCCAGGTTTGAGAATCATTGTGATAAATATATGTTAAGAGAGATATACCTTCTTTTGAAAGTTGTTTAACAGTTTTGGGAGACATGGGATCATATGATATCTTATGACATCTTTTACTTCGGATTTTGAGATCTTTCTTATGGACAAATCAAGTAGGTTGATGCGTTTGATTTAGGCAGATATATGAGATTAGATATCAGCATTATGTAGTTTCCAAATCAGTTCTATAAACTCTTATAAGGTTGTCAAATATTTACCGACTTTCAAATTTAATAAAAAAAATCACAATTGGGAAAAATTTTATACGAATAAGCAGATATATTATTTGGTGGATGGTTATTTAACACCCACCGAGGAGTGATATTAGTTTCCTTCTCCGGAAGTATCTATGAAACTTGACCAGCCATAATCCAAAAGAAAGTAACATCTTTGCTTATTTAAATTGTTAGATTAAAAAAAAAAAAAAAATGATTTCCCACTACACCCAATGAAGGGACTGGGGAGAACTTCTCACAATCACTGAGCTGTGCGCTTTCCAGTTTTCACTCACTGATTAGGAACTACAGTTTTACACCGATTCCGAACGGTAATTTGAGAAGCTTTTCCATGGCTAGATACTCGATAGTGTCGCCGTCACTATGCGAGGTGACCGCCGCCGAAAGAAAATTTGAAGGTGGTCAGAGCCGGGTTCGAACCCAGGATCTCATGTACAAGAGCCGCGCACAGTAACCATTGCACCACCGACGGCCACGAATTGTTAGATTATGCCCCTTTTTAATGCAGACATAAACCCAACTACAATATTTGGAATTATGATCGCTTAGGAGGGGAGACTTAAAATTAAATCTTAAATTTGAGATTATGTGCTTGGGGTTATGTCTCGACAGTGTCCGGCCATTATGCCAAAGAAAATAACCACTAACACAAAATTTGGATATACTTCCGCCTCCGAAGCTATCATAAACCCAAAAAAACACAATTGGTCATAGATATATTTGATATTAGATAATATTGTGCCCAATTTTGATCTGCTATTAAAATGCTTAAATTTGGATCGAAAACTTTAAGTGGAACTCGACCCAATGCATGATTTAGGGTAAGGGTATATTTATGTCCATTCAACCGTACGAAATTTCCATACTGGTTTTATTGTATATTTGGAAAATTAATAAGTGAGTGATTAAAATAAATAAATGTAAATGAATTAATTATTACAAATGATTGACCTTTTTGTTTTAGCCAAACTTTAAATGTTTGCACGCAATCCGGCGTCACATTTAACTAATTGGCTATTCAACGCTTCTGTTTTGACCCTTTAAAATGAATTAGTAAATTAGTGCCAGTGAATACAAATGAAATACAGTTTGATTTATTTAAAGGCGATGACCTTTGGCCAGTTAATTGAGAGCAACATAACTTAAAGAAGCACAATTTTAGGAAATATATTACTTTTTATTGTACTGCCAGGCACTTAAAGCCAAAACTAAACAAAAAAGGGAGTTGATTAAAAATTTAAAAATTTTCAGTGGGAGCAAAAAACTGTTTTTTGATTTCATATCTGCAATACTCTTATATCGCAAAGAGTGATGCAACTATATTTTTTTTTGGCGAAGGGAAGATGTATGATTTTTACAGGGGTAGATATAATCACTGCACATCCTTTTCTAGCAAAAATTAAAAATTTAAAAATTTTGAGTTGACTCCCTTTAGATGAACCAGTGCGATATATTCATTTGTTGCACGCACCATTTATTTTATGCTAAATGTGTTACACATCTTTTTGGAACAAAGTTCCTTATCGCACGCTGCGGGATGGAGGCTAAATGAAAAAAAATTAAACAACTTTTGTGTTAACACTATTATGCTACATCCCACTATTATCAACAATATTGTTTACTTTTGCTTTGGTTTGTGTCTAGACTAATTAGATGTCTCACGTATGTTGAGAAATCTCTTGTTTAATGGGAAGTTTTCTAGGTGGAGCCTGTAACAAATATTTGTAGTTTTGAAAGCAATAAAAAGTAAATTTAGAAACGCCAAAGTGAAAGAAGTTTAAAAAAAGAACAGTGCCTTTTCTTAAAAACAGTAAATGTTTCAAAAAAAAAAAAATAAAAATAAAATACATGTAGTCTTTACGTCTCTTTATATCACCACGGGCTGATACTAGTTGCTCTCGATTAAATAAAACACTCATTAATCTGATATTCAACAGATTTAGTTCATTTATTAATTATAATGTAATAACTAGTTTTAATAGTATAACTTATAGTATCAAGTTTAGTTCATATTAGCAAATTACACAAGTTCATCAATTCACTAAAAACTACCTTTTCTTTAAAGAGTACTCATTTTTGTGAAACAAAATAACTTTTCTTGAGATAAGTACCTACTCTTAAAAATGTACCTACTCTTGAAAAAAGGACCAATTCTAAAAAAAAACCATTTCTTAAAAAAAATACTTTTCTTCAAAAATACTTCTCTTAAAAAAATTACGTTTCTTACAAAAATTCCTTTTCTTAAAAATAAAATGATACCTTTCTTTTCTTTAGTAGTAGATAAGTAGCCTTTCTTAAAATAATTACATTTTCTAGCCTAAAAAGAGTACCACTTCTTTAAAAATTACCTGTTCTCATATCTTCTTACAAAACGGAGTTAAAATATTCTTTAAAAAAAAAACACTCTATAATAAAAAAAAATAGTTTCTAAAAACATTATATAATTTTACAAAAATTATCCTTTCTTAAAGATCCATTTAAATTATCGTATTTTCCAACGGGCGCCTTAGGCGTGTTGGAACTAACTAGTACTTAATATATAGCGAAAGAAACTTCGTTCCAATCGCGTGGCCCGTGATACCTCGTGTGATTTTTTATTTTACTGATTTCTTTTCTAGTCTCATCATTGTTAACTTCTGAATAATTGAATTCACTTTATTGCATTGTTAGTGGTTCTCTTTGAGTTTAAGTGTTGCAGTTGAGTGTAATTGAACACACATTCGAATACAAATATTCAGTTCATTTAGCTCCCGCTACTGTCGGCCATTTGGGTTCATATAAGTAGTTTCATAGTTCATAGTTTTAATTTCATAGTTTTAAGTTTAGTCTATAACTTCAATAAAAAACATTGGCCTCAAGCATTGAATTCAAGTGAAATTCGTTCAGTTTTTTATTATAACTTGGGAATAATATTGTTGTTGAAATCCTTGGCCTCTTGATTCACGACCAGGGGGTCGATTCTGGTTCTGTGAAACTGTGAAATGAAAAAAATTTCCAGTGTTAATTTAGGTACAAGAATTATCACTGTAAAGTTTTCACAGAACCAGAATCCACCCCCAGGAGCCAATAACATTTATATGTTTTTTTTTGTGGGTAAAGGTGCCATGATAAAGGGAGTCTCAGTAAGATTGCACTTTTTATATTTAGTGTCTTTGCTGTGCAAGTGGCAACTGAAATGTGGCAGCTGTCATATATGTTTATTCCCACAATTAAAATTGGAAAGCTTTACGAAAGAACAACGCGTTAGAATTGTGCAAACTTATTACAAATTGGAAAGATATGCTGAGACCGCTCGCAGGTATTTTCAGTCGAGAAAGTGCACCTAATGTGTCAACCATACGAAGAGTGATCAACAAGTTTGAAGAAACTGGGTCGGTTATCGACAGAAATACCCATGTGCGTCAACGTACCGTGCGGTCTCTTGAAAACATTGCTGCGGTAAACGAGAGTGCCGACAAAAATCCGAAAACATCAATTCGGCATCGTTCTCAACAACTTCAAATTTCACGAAACACTTCGCAGCGAATTTTAATTGATTTAATAAATGGGGGGTTTTGTGAGTGTAATATGATAAACAGAAGTATTTTTGTTTATAAAATTGACAAATTGAAATTTGACTTTATATATCCGACAAGAGCAAAATTTGTATATACAATTGAAAAAGTATTAACACAGAATTGACAGATAACGGAAATATTTCTAGTTCAAAATAAATAAACAGTACCAAAGTGTTTGTAAAACAAGAATTTAATTTTTTTTATCAAACCTACACTCAGGGGATGCTCCCTATAAATGCAGTGCATTGTGTTGTCGAAGGAAAATTGAGGCAGTGGAGGGTGGAAAGAGGGAGTAGTGTCTGTTACCTTGAATCTCCGTATGTCACAATTGATGGGAAATACACTAGCCGGAAGTATATTCCATATACGGACTGTACGGCTGAAGAACGAATTGTCTCTATAGTGTGTAGTACGATCAATCGGCACTCGATAAAAAACGGATGAGATTTCCTGGAAAGCCGCGTGCTTCGGCTAAATATCCTCACGTCTGGCCTAAGTTGACGGAGGTCCGAGGAACACATACCGTGGAAATATCGATAGAACGGCGACACGCAACCCACATTTCGACGATGCTCCAGGGAGATAATAGAGTTGGATACCCTACTGTCCCCTATCAACACCGTCGCTCTCTTTGGACACGGTTGACCAGCTTCAAAGATGTCCTGGCAACAACTGCGCGTATACGGAACTTGGTGGTGGTGTGGCGTAGATATTTCGAAGATCAGATGGAGTGAAGTATTTCTTGCAACGTTTTAAAAAGCCTAGATATTTGAATGCGTCCTTCGACAATTCAAATACATGTTTGCCCAACGGACATCACATTGTATTTTCATGCCCAGAATATCAAGAGCGTCTGATTCATCAATATCCACACCGTCCATAGACAATGACGACACACCTGGGTCAGAAATCCGCTTATGCGATAACAAATAACACTGGGTCTTACTCGCATTAAAATCTACTCTATTCATTCGACCCCATTCAACAATGGGCACCAGATCCCGGCCGAGTGTTTCTTTCGTCGTCCGACGTTTAACTTCAATCTGTTGAAGACTTGACCTCGGTCGAATGAATAAGAATGACAGAGATTACTGTCATCCGCAAAAGAGTAGATTGGATTCACAGTCTGACCAAGGATATCGTCAATGAAAATAAGAAAAAGAGAAGGAGAATGAACACCTGCAGTCAATTTATGCTCGTCAGATGAAACCCCATCAACAACAACTCGTATAGTGCGATCTCTGAGAAAACTCGATATAAAAGTGAGTGAAGTTATCAGCGACACCAAAAGCAGCGAGCTTTGACAAGAGTGCATCGTGTCATACTCTGTCACTACCTTACTCTCCGGTGGATGGATCGACTCCACTGTTTTGAAAGGAACGCCATCAGGTCTCCAGTAGATCTCATTCTACGGAAGCCATACTGTCGTGAACGTCATTGGACTCAAGATATTTCAGAAGATGGTTGTTAACCATGCTCTGCATAACCTTCGAGAGCGTAGAACAAATTGCAATTGGGTGGTAATTTGCAGGGTTACTTGCAGCACCTTTTTTTAGGGATTGGCTGGAGATTAGCAACTTACCAAGACTCCCGCACGGAATGCGAGGTTGAAAAGGTTGCGCAGTGGACGTGCCAGCGTCGAAGAGCACATACTCAAAATCAGTGCAGATATGCCATCCGTTCGAAATATTATCTTGGGCATCGAACAAGACACGTAATTGATCACGGGGACAGGTTGATTGCTATCCGGCAAGAAAGGGTTCCTTGAAAATATTTCAGCCAAGAGGTTAGCTTTATCAACCGGTTCAGAGAATGTTTAAAAAGAATTTATGTTTTTAGTGATAATTCGACAACAAATTGTTAAAGATGAGAAAACGAACGACAAGTGTGCGGGCAGTTGAAGCCACGTATAAAAGTGAAACAAAGTGTTTCAAGCAAATGATACACAATTTTATCACACTAACGCATAAAGCCTCAAATGCCACAATTTTCCCAGACGAGGGTTTCAGCAGGGGTTGCCTATTAGATATTTAACAAACTAAGTAAATATTTAGCAAAACAAATACTATTACTAAATCAATACGGATAGTTGCGGTACAAAACCCCAAAAAATTATTCTTAAACAGACATAATTCGGCTTACCAACAATGTAATAATTAAATACCAATAAATGAATAATGTCAAACATACTATAAAACAATCATTGCACAATGAAACCAATTCATTGCAACAACGAAGCAAATTCGTTGCAATAATGAAGCAATGAAGCAGATTCGTTACAAAACAATGAAGAAATTAAATTTTCTCAAAACACCGCTCTCAACTGGTGTAAAACTGTAAATCCCAATTAGTATCGTAAATATAACACTGGAAAGCGCACACCTCACTGGTTGTGAGAAGCTATCCCCAACCCCTTCATGGGATGTAATGGGTGCCTATTACGAGTATTTTAATGAAACAAATTATGCGGCAATGAAATAAATTCATTGCAGCAATTTAACATATTCTTTGGAGAAATAAAACAATAAAATTCATTGCATTGCAGAACAAATTTATTCTAGCGATGAAAAATATTCGTTGCTGCAACGAAACCTACCCATTTCCGCAACAACCACCGATTACGAACCGTTATGAATGTAACTGTACATTAGCTCACTTCGATGGAAAAATTGGTTGGATGGGGACACTTTCTTTTCTTATGATGAAGTTTTTCCGTTCAGTGTTCAAGTGGTTTGTTTTCAAATTTAAAATTTAAAAAAATTTCAAGCTCTTTTAAACATAATAAATTCGTTTAATAAGTATTGATCAAGGTTTAAATGATGCTCAGAATGCAGTCAATTCCAAAAGTCAATATTCGAAATTTACTTACTTCCATTATACATAAAATTTAGTTTAAAATTGATTTATTGTTGTTTGAAATCTTTTTTTTTTGTGCTGAAGGCTCTTTTGCTATTGTTAAAATAAAAAAATAAATAAATGGTTTCCCGTAACATCCCATGAAAGGATTAGGGGTATTGAATTGTATATAGAACTTAGTGCACTCTTTTCCGCTCTCATGTAGAGAGGCTGAGTAAAAGAGCATAAACACTACCATTGCACGACCGACGGCCATACTATATTGTTAAAATAAATAGAGCAATATTTAGCCCACTGAAATAATTGTTTTTTTGTTTTCTCATAAACAGTGCGAGTATTGAATAACATATAGTGCACTCTTTTTCCGCTCTCGTGTAGAGAGTCTGAGTTCAACCAGATGTGGTCAGTGCATTTGAGTTATACCAACCGTTCCATGAATTCTCTATACTATTCAATACTCTTTGGCGACGACGACCTGCTTGGTTGTTCGCTGCCGCTACACCAATACCATCATACTTATTTTCAGGCAGAATCTATTGTTGTACAACAAACACGTCTGTGATGCTAACGCTGTGTGTTGTTCGCATGTGTTCACTTTGATAGATTGCCCTACCCGTGCCTATAGAGGTTAGCACATCAAAAAAATTTAGTCTGCAAGAAAATATGAACATTGTCCCAAAATATTAATTTCTTATTAGCTGAAAGATCAGTGTGTTTTTGACGTAGAATACTTCTTACCTTACGGTATAGGGAGTCATGTCAGATTGTTATTGTTGTAATCTTTATTTCATTGATTATGAGGAAACGGCGAGATAACTTTTTTTAAAAATTTTTTTGTAGGTAAATGAAGATGTTATCTTTCGTTTGATATACATTTCATATTGGTTGATATCTTCCTAATATTTAAATTTCTCAAATGAAAATTGTTTAAACACATACACTCAAACATATGTGTGGTGTTTGGTTGAGTGTGTGAGTTTGTAGCGTGGACACAAACTATGATGCTGTTTCAGTGTGGACACAAACCTTCGGCTGTTGTTTTGATTGATGAAATATTGAAATATCGTATATTTACTTATGTATTTAAGTGAAACAAAATGTTAAATGTGAATTTGAATTTAACATGGATATATAATTATAAAAAATATATGAAAAAATTAATTCATACATTTTTATGTTAAATGAAAGTGCTGCCAAGTAAGCAAAATAACAATGCTGTTTGACAGCAGCTGACAGTTGACGTTTAGTAAATTAAAATAAAAACTACTAATCAAAATGGCACCTACACGAAATACAAGAAAGCAACGAGTGGTTGTTATGCAGAGAAATGAATACTCAGGTAAGTTTTGTGTTCCCTTGTTTATATATATTTTTATTAAAAATGTTAATTAATTTGTAGGCGCAACATCAACAACAAATATGCAACAGCAGCGGCAGCACCCAATATCAATCAAATAGTAAAGTTTTATACCTACATACATATACATATGTATATATTAATGTAATGTATAAATTCCTAATAATGGATTTAATTTACAGTTCCTATAGCGGCAACAACAACAAATAGTCGATTTAAGTAAATAGATATAGGTAATAGTAAATAGGTATAAGTAAATAGGTATAAGTAAGTAGGTATAAGTAAGTAGGTATAAGTAAATAGGTATAGGTAATACGACAACAACAACAAAACAAAACATATTTATCCTATTTTTCCTACCATAAGCTTGTGTATATTATCAAAAGTAACTATCAAATAAATAAATTCATTTGCTTATGTTATTTATTGTTATATATGTTTTCTGTCTTATCGGATGGCGTATTCTACGTTAAACTTAATGGCCGTGTCTATGACACAGCCTGTAAGGACAGTCCGTGGCCGAAGGCCTCGGACAACTGTCTGCTGTTTTTTTTAGATTAGTGAAACATCCTATACTTATATAAGAATTTCATTTAAATTTCAGCATATGTTTTATGATTTCTCACGTCGTGATTATATCATTTACACTAAAAATGTAATGTGTGCTTGGTAATATATTATGATTTATGTTTACAAAAAGATTCGTTTTCGGCTTAATGTCAACTGATGGAATATATACCACACTACACTCCTTCGAAGCAATTCATTGACGTAAAACAAAAATTAAAATTTGATCAATTTTATGTTTCTACATACCCGTAACACCTGGCTGCTCATATACATATGAGCTAATCAGATGTCAATTGATCTAACTCCATTTTTATAATAAAATTTCAAATTAGAGGAAATAGGGCCACCTTACGTAATAAATTGAGTGAGAGTGTTATTGGCATAACCCTATCTTCTGAGGAATTGCTTGTAAAGGATTGAGGGGTGTCCTTTTCTGAACATAGTAAAATTCTCATCACTCTTCACTTCGTGGCGGAATCTCAATGTCCATTTAGGAATCCTAGGTAAACTGAGTGTGTGAAATTTCATGAACTTGCCACTAGGTTGTCTGGGTTAGACTCCAATCTCTGCACCACAAGTGATGATGTCAATAGGAAAGTTTACAAAGTCGCAGATCTTCTATATATGTAAATGCTTTATTGATACATGCCCTCTTACCTTTCCGGGTAAGAGAAGGCAGCCTGTCTGGTGAACACGGGAGTTGTGTGATTTTCGTAGGTCCACTAGGAGGCTCTTAAATTAGGCTAAGAAATCGAAAAAGGGCATTGGGTTGGACTGTGTACAAAAACAGTTTTAATCCCATGCTCCGACTCCGGAGCTGAGATACTTGAGCTTCTAATGGAAACTCTTTTTCCAAATTGTGTGGATATAGACTCCGTGTAGAGGAATCACCTATCGACTTCCACTCCAGATATCTCGCAACTGGGAGTGATTGAAGACATACTTGACGAATCGAGGTTGCTTTGGACTATTCATAGCATCAACCCTTTTAAATCTCCTCGCCCTGACGGGAGACTGGATTTTTTAGGAAACCATGGTTGGAAGGCGTGCGTGCGTCTGCTATCTCTAGCTTCTGAGGTGAAATATCTCGGTGTCGAACTGGAAGCGAAACACTGAGGAGCGAATGGAGAAGGGATTGTACGTACTATACGGCTGTAGGAATTCGATTGGCAAAAGCTGGGATCTTTTTCAGAAAATCGTGTTATCAGCTATGACTGCGTAGTCTGGTGGAACGCATTGGGGAACAGCTTCCAGTTGAAAATGCTCAGCAAGGTTGATCGCACTGCGTCGATGTGTATTCGTGGGCAAGGAGAAGCACACCACACAGGCGTTGCTGGATCTAATCCTGAATTTGACTACTCTTGATGTCTACGAGAGTCGGTGTGCTGTCAGAAGCGCCTTTCGCATGAGAGAATTAGGCATCTGGAAGCATGTCACTGAAGAAAAGTTGATTGAGAATCACCCGGACGATTGTTTGAGTCATGCTGCTCACTGTAGACTTTGGGCAATGCCCGGAGATCATGAAAACAGCGGCTAGGTGGGAGGTATACCTTCCTCACTCTCTGGTCATCTGATCTTTAAAGATGGCTCCATAATGGAATCGGGAACAGGATCTTCAGTGAGGACCTTCAACTAGGGCTCTCGATGAGTTTGGGTGCGAATTGTAGTATCTTCCAAGCGGAAATCGTGGCGATTATGAGAGCTGCGACTGAGGTAAGGGACTCAGGATTGTACCCAGCGGGTGAATTCGTCATATGCGTTGATAGTAAGCCAGCCCTCTGTGCGATCAGGTCACACATGTGTAAATCCAAATTGGTTAGGGATTGCAAGTGGATCTTGAATTGTATAGTGCCCGGCAAGCTTAGACTCTGCTTGGTTCCGGGACATAGTGATGTCGCAGGGAATGTTGAAGCAGACTGTCTTGCTAGAGCAGGATGCACTTCTGACGGTTTAAGATTGACTGACTCTGCAAATTCACCGATCTGTTACTTGTATGGCTTGAGATATCGCTGGTCGCTGGACGAGGTCAACGCTGCCTGGCAGGCCAGAGTAGATTGCAGAGTTTCGAGGGACATATGGCCAGCAGTGGACTCAGGGGAACTAAGACCCTTCTTCGATTGAACAAGGCTGACTTGCGACTCGTCACTGGGGTTGATTACTGCCGTGCTTGTGGTGATGAAGGAGAGGTGGAACCCATTGAGCACCTTCTATATCAGTACCCCGCCCTGCAGCGTAGGCGTCGCTGTTGCTTTGGTTGGTTTCAGGCAGAGGGCCTGGCCTCTTTGCGCGATGTGGCTATTGGGGACATCATGGAATTCTCGCGGGGTCTGCCATGGATCCAGGCAGGCGATACCATTATCTGATGATTTGTCCATTGGTTCTTTCTACCCCACTGGGAATCTGGAATGGTAAACCATGACCTACACATATGGATCCCCATCTTGGATGCTATTGTATGTATTTATCAGGGCTTATAAGGTGATGTATTTTGGAACATTGAGTGGTTCTTATCCTTATAGAAATGTAGAGTTTTACGTCTAAAAATTACAAATTTATAGACATAATTCGAATTTCTATTCGAATTACTTTTTGCTTCCCTTGTAAAGTGATGAAAATGTTGTTACGTCTGTTTGGATTTTAGGTGATGACACATATGTAGGCATGTACTTGCATGAAGTGGGAAAATCTACGATAATCCTTAGTGATTTCATATATTTTGGAGTGTCAAGTAAAACACTGAACAACATTAGATTATAACACATTTGATGTATGTACGTAAGCAATACGGCCGTGAGATAAGGTTGGTGAAATGTTTAGAAAGAATTTCATAAGATGGTTTGAGGAAATGCTTAAGTGAATCCATTATGTATTCACTTGGATTATTTGTAGCTTAAACAAAACATATGTACTAACGTTGTACTACAAGCTGGCAGGAATGTACTATATGTAAACTGAATTACTGTGTCAGATATTTAAATGATTCGTTTGAACTTGTTTCCAACTCCCTCAAGGGCTATAGTCGAAACCGAAATAAAATTATATATTTTACGATTGAAAGTAAACATTTCATAATAGAATTATAAGGAAAGCAGATTACTATTGAAATCGTTAAGTAACGAAATAGGGATTGTACACGCTGACTCTGTTATATTGTGCAGGAACCATGGTTATGTTTGGACCATTGTTTTCATGAATTCAAGAACTGCTATTTTTTGTTTCTTTGTTGTGCGTCACATTTTTGTTGAAGGTAGTTTTCTACAATAAAGTCATATTGGGGTCACAAAATAGACATTAAACAGATTAACCATTGCGTCTCCAACATGTAATATTGAATAGCTAACACAATGTTTTTGGGCACAAGTATACTATATTTGCGGCAGACTACAAACACTTTATATTTGTATCCAAACAACAAAAGATGACAGATTTTGCAGTAAGCTCATTTATTTGTAAGGCAATGTGACTGAAATTTGTTCCTATGAAATCTACATCCCCTTGCCAACCGTTTTCAAAGTTTTTGTAGTCCCAAATTTACGATTTATTTTCAGCTCCAATAATTCCAGCTGAAAACCGAGCCACTCTAATGCCCCAGTTTATCAACATAAGTTAATTTACCAAAGATATTATCAACATTTACAAATTGATTTTCGTATTTATTTATGTCAACATTATGGAGCGTAATGTAAACACATTCTCTACATATTTGCATATTTAATTTCGTTACAATCTGGGACAGGAAGTCATTACATGTAAACACAACACATTCAAACATAGCAATCATGCTGACTTTCAAAGCACAGTTGAACATAAGAGTTCATATGGAATCGTGTCAGTTTGAGCGAGAATATCACATGGAAGTTTATCGTTGTCACAACAAGTATTATGAGAAGGCAGGTGCTCATATAATAACAGGAGTATAGGGTAATTCCAAAAAGAAAATCGACACAAAAATCAGAATTTTCGAACCCGACCACTTTTAATTGGTATAAAATTCGGAAAGTTTTTACCAAACCCTATGTATCTATTGATTCCATGGAGATCCCATTTGGAAATTTGGCTATAATGTAGAGAAAAAGATGGACTTTCTTTCTTTTAGGTGGGGGAAATCAAAAATTAAAGACACTTTATGCCAGGATATTCAAGGATAAAAGATACTTTGGAGTTTTCGATTTCATTGAACCACAACGACATGATTGTTGTATGGACTATTACTAAAGCAGTTTTTGCAAATTTTAAAATGATATCCAACATTTTGAAGTCCATTAACGCATTCAAAAGATATGCAATTTTTCAATCGGGTCCTTTTTTCAGAATGTGCCATACAATACCTACTTCAACGAGCCATAAAACAAAAACAATTATGAATTTTGACTCAATTCTAGTACCATAGAATTCGTATGGACAAGGAGAAATTTGGGTCCAAATTTCATACAAGTCAATAGGGGTTGGGTCCTGGACTGTGTCGAAATATTTTGGAATTACCCTATGCAGGAAGGCAAGAAAATATATAAGAAAATAGAAAATTGATTAGAATTCGATTTTTTCTATTCGTCATATCGTCTAATATTTCGGAAAAGACTTTAGATTCAGCCACCGAACACACAAACGAAAAAATTAATTTTAATTTTGATAAAAATATTGTTATATGAGATTCATTAATGGCCAGTTATAAATTTCAATAATTTGATAAATGTTGAAATTGAATTTTTATGACGGGTTTTTGTTAGTTTTTGTTTAATGTACACGCTGAAAAATAACGGCTTATCTAACATATTTTCCCGAACATATTCTTCAGGAACCATGTTTATGTTTGGAACACACTTCAAACATTAATATGTTTGCAAGTCCCAAACTCACTTGTGTTTAAATGTAAACAGCATCATGTTTACTGGCAAACATGTATGCCTTTACATGGAAACATATGCGTATTTCCCCCCAAACATAATAATATTTAAAAACGAATTTTTCTCTGATTTCAATATATATCTATGTATTATTTATTATAATTAATTTTATCAATATAAATCCACATATATAAATAATTAGTACAAAAAATTAAAAGATTTAAAACGGTCTTTTGTACATTTAGCTGCATTGAATTCATTATTGTGTTTTTTTGTATGAAATGAGAATTTGCTTCTCCTTTCTATGTTGTCTTTTGCGTTTTTGTTTTCGGTAGGTTTCAACTATGCGTTGGTTATCACTATGCCTTGGTACACAAAGAATATATTTATATACAAATCTAGTTCATTCAAGCCAAGCGTTTATTTCACAAATGGTCCGCCGTTCCGATTCTCTCAGTAAAGGCTCGGACAGACAAAGGGCTTCACGTTGTTGCCCTTCACAGTTTCTTTCCTTTAAATTTGTTTCTCACTTTTATAGTACATACATGAATATAATGAATGATGAATGAATACATGAAACTGAAACGCAATACATCAGCCTAAATAAGAAACACTGACTTCATCTGCAATTTGCACGCACATTCAGGAATATTTATGACTCACTGACTGAGAGAATAAAGCAAAAATACAGATACACATTACAAGATAGACTCTCTCATTGCCCCTCTTTTATTATCTTGCTCTCGATAGAGCATAAGCATTGCAACAAACACAGCTGTGTTTGTATCACAAACACTGATATATTTGGGTCGCAAACACATATATTATAACATATTAATCATTGTGATACAAACATGTTATATTGAATAGAAAGTACAATGTGTTTGGACACAAGTATATTGTATTTGCGACAAGCTACAAACACACATCATATTTGCATCCAAATAAGGATGGGAATATTATCACAGATGTTCAGAGTATATTGGGAATATAGAGAGATCACTTTACTTGTTACAGGAGACTTGAATATAGATGCCGGTGTTGACCAAATACAGGACGATGGCGTCTGCTGCCGCCTGCCTAGTCCAAGCGAAATTAGTATCGCAATATCCCGGTTTAAGCACGTCAAGTCACATGCTGCTATCATATGCTGATGATTTAAACATAATTGGGCGAAATATGTGAGAAGGTACTACAGAATTTTCGAGAATTGGGAATGAGTCAGAAAATTTTTTTTGACCGTGTTCGAGATCAACACAAAATTAATGGTTTCGACAAGCAGAACATCCAACCGATTGAATGAAAGAACCGTATTTACCTCGGATCTGCCATGAACAGGGCCAAGAAATCAAACGGAGAATTGTGCTTGCACTTCAGAGATATGAGCCTCTGTGGAGAAAAAAGATTCAACTCAATCAGACCCTCATCTGGGTCATATCGCGTGCTGATGAAACATCACTAGGCGTATTCGAGAGAATAATGCAAAAAAAAAATATACGGTCTAATAATAGAAAACGTCGAGTATCCACGGCGGATGAACCGCGAGCTGTATAGTCTGTACATCAACTATTTGTGCTAATCAAAATAGCGGGTTTACGCTGGCTAAGCCATGCCAGTAGAATAGATCAGAATAAACCTGTACGAAAGGTATTCGGTGGTGTACTCGAAGGACTCGAAGGTCGACAAATAGGACGACCAGGATCTCGCTGTAAGGACTAGGTAAGTGGAAATTTTAGTCTAAAACCAGAATATGGTCATCTCAACTCCAAAAAGACGAAACAACATTTTCAACACTTTATGCTTAAAATATTGTAGACATATGTAGTTCAGTCAATTGAATAATATGCGTGGCCGTCGGTGGTGCAATGCGGTCACCACGAATACTGACGGCGACATTATCGAGTATTTAGTCTTGAAAAAGCTTTTCGGAACCGGTAGAAAGCATACAGCTCACTGTTCGTGAGAAGATCTCCCAAATAGCTTCTTGGGATGTACATAATGGGAAACCATTTATTTATTTATTTATAATATATATACATTTTATAATTCGATAGAAAATTATAGTCGATTACTGCTATCGTCATAAACATATCGCTTACCGTTTACAAGATACCCAACGCAACAAGTTTTTATCCACATATTTTCCTATAACAAAATCAATGAGTGTTCGAACTCACGGGCGATGTGTTAACACCTTTTTGTTACATTGGAAAATAAAAAAAGAATAGTTTTTGTGCTGAAGGCTCTTTTGATATTGCACTTTCTTTTTTCTAAAGCAATACTTAGCTCACTGAAATAATTGTTTTTGCTTTGTCATAAACAGAGCGACGACAAAAGTTTTGAATAGTATAGAGAACTTATTTCACTCTTTTTCCGCTCTCGTGTAGAGAGTCTGAGTAAAAGAGCATTAACGAGTCTTATTCTCTTTATAGAATATTTCAATATTAATGCACCATTTCCACAATGTTATTTCATAAATCAATACAAAAAGCATACATGTTTCAAAAGGCATCAATGTTTCATATCGAAATTATGAATGGACCAAGTTATGACAAAAAGAGAGTAATACGTTTTGAATCATTCGTCAGATGTCGACAGTGTTTTTGAATCATACAATTCGTCCCATGAGTTCTCTATACTATTCAATACCCTTTGGCGACGACGACCTCGGCCGCTACATCAATACCATCATTCTTATTTTCAGGCAGAGTTTATTGTTGTACAACAACCACGTATGTGATGCTAACGCTGTGTGTTGTTTGCATGGGCTCACTTTGATATATTGCCCTAATGTAGTGACGGATCGAGATTTTCTAATTAATCTTGTCCAAAATCTTGGGAACTAAAAATTGGATTATTCACAAAAATTGATACAGTGTGCAGTACGATATATAACAGCTCGATTCCCGATAAACTCGAGTTATGCTGTTATGCCTTGTGACCACAGATATGTTAACACATCAATAATATTAAAACGAGATCATTAAGACCGAGGGTACTTAAAGGGTACTAACCTTAGAAGATGAATCATGCTTCGAGTGCTTCATATGGTGGTGACAGACTATTGGATACAGTCATTAGATGTGACAAGACTATTGCTTTCACACATATACTGATTTTGAGAGATACAACCCAAATCACAACAATTTTGTCCGAATAAATACTATACTATGAAACACTAGATGTCGCCATTATATCGATGGTCTTATTCATATTTACTGCAGCTATTCTCATTATCATCTCCATTAAGGTGTTGAAGAGACTGTACGAAATTTTATCGCCTTTCCTTGATACGATATGATTTGATATCTTTCCCTTCTTTCGCTACTGAATTGGTGTTGGTGAGAGCCATTCTCCAGAGGCGAAACAATTTTGCCGGTATCCCAAGAGTGTAAAATTTACCCCGTGTGGGACTATCGAAAGCAGCTTCGAAATCGACAATAAGAGTCTTCTGATCTTTCCTGGAAAACTCTGAGTGGAGTGCTGAGAAGTGATTTTTTTCCACACTAGTGCTTGGAACTGTTCTATCCAAACAACATAAATGACACCCTAACTGCAAAAGTGTCATATCTCAAAATGTAAAAATTTTCAGTACAGGCATAAAACTGAATCTGTGTGGTTGAAAAATGTATGAAAATTCTCAAGAATGGGCATGTGCATATCTGAATTTTTAGACGAACGTGAAGGAAAAATAACTATCGATTTTAATAGCGGATAGAAATTGTCCTTGATTATTGTTTTCAAGCAAAAAACTGAAATCTGAATATTTTGATATTTGACTCTTTTGTAGTTGTTTGTAAAAATGTGTTATCGTGTAATTTCTTTTGGAATTTGTCAGTAAACCCTTATATGAACATTTCAGATAATTTAAAAACAATTGACAGTGGCTTATTTTTTGAAATTTTGTAAAAGGAATGCATATAAAAAAAATTTAAAGCAAAAAAGTTTTTTTAAACTTAAAAAAATCGAAGAAAGTAAAAATTCCGCTCGCAAGCCGAAAAAATTCAGCTCTTCCTTAATATAAAGCTCTCATTCCGAGTTTAATAAAATTTAAATCTCGAGCTAATTTAATTTTTCACATTTTTGTTTATTTGAATCGCTCGCGAGCGAATCAAATATAAAAAATAAAAATTCGATTCGGATATTAATTCTTATTTTATTGGGAATGAGAGGATTTTAGTGAAGAGGCGTCGAATTCTTCGACTCGCGGGTGGAATTTTTTTGAATTTGGATATGCAAAAGTGGCAAGTGCTACAAAAATCGATGGGAATATTGTGGAAGGTACAGAAAATAATAAACGTCTATCAGAAATCGGATGGAACAATGTGGAATGTCTCTGTATTAAGTAAATAGTATATGTAGTGAAAAACTACAAATAACGAGATCATTAGTATGGAATGATTATGTCTAGAGGTCGATTAATAATTGGAATATAAGTTTAAATATAGCTACTAAATTATTTAATGGTTTCCCATTACATCCCATGCAGGGACAGGAGAGAGCTTCTCACAATCACTGAGCTGTGCGCTTTCCAGTTTTCACTCACTCAGTGGGACCTACAGATTTACACCGATTTCGAACGGCATTTTGAGAAACACTTTCATGGCTATTTCACTGTGCGAGGTGACCGCCGCCGAAAGAAATTTTAAGGTGGTGTGAGCAGGGATCGAACCCAGGATCTCAGGTACAAGAGGCGCGCACGGTAAAAAGGGGTTAAAATTGGTGAAAAAGAGTCAGACTTCAAAATACAATAAAAATTGTTTGAAATGTTTACAAATAGTGTCGGCAAAAAGGGGCCTAAGTTGATAAAAATGGTACAACTTGCAATAACTGCAAAAATATTTAGAAATGATTAGAAATATATTAAAATATGCGGGTAAAAGAGTCATGAAAGGGTACAACTTCAAAATGCGACGAAAATCGTGTGGTACGATTGAAGAATATGAAGTTTACCTCATCATACACTTTTTTATTCATGATTTTCCAAGCGATTTAGTCGTATTTTCAAATTGGAGATTGAGAATTTTTTCCACATGCCTAACCTTTCCAAACCAGTTTGCTCGTATTTTCTAGTTTTACTTTTTGCGCCCCCCATTTTACCCCACTCAATATTTTTTCACATTCCTAACCTTTCCCAACAATTCTTCTCGCATTTTGAAGTTTTACCCAGTTTAACCCCATTGTATCCGTCACTTATAAAAGGTCCGCCAAATAACTTTTTTTTTTTGAAAATGCTATAAAAAAACTACTGAATATTTTCTCAAATTTCTTTTTTTATTTGAAAGTACAATCCTTCCGGTTAATAATTGAAAATAATTTCATTCAAATGGCTGCCTCGGCTGGCCATGCAGTAGCCTAAATGATCGGTCCAATTTTTAAGCACATTATCGATTGTGTGCAGCTGTATTTCACCAATGGCTTCACGAATATTGTCCTTTAAAGCGTCAATTGTCTCTGGCTTGTCGGCGTAACACTTATCTTTGAGGGCACCCCACAAATAATAGTCCAACGGTGTCAAATCGCAGCTCCGAGGTGGCCAAATGACATCAGCTCTTCGGCTGATAATGCGATCTTCAAAAACAGGGCGCAAAACATCGAGTGTTGCTTCGGCTTTGTGGCAGGTAGCGTCGTCCTGTTGAAACCAAATGTTGCCAATATCCTCCTCTTCAATTTTTGTGAACAAAAATTCGTTCAACACGATCGCGATTGGCTGTAACGGCCACTCCTTGCTTGCACTCAACAGTGACTCGTTTTGGGTGCATCGGCTTTTCAATGTATGCGTGCGGGTTTTCTGTGCCCCAAATGCGACAATTTTGCTTGTTACATATCCGCCAAGATCAAAATGAGCTTCACCTGAAAAGATGATTTTTTTTGGCAAAATCGGCATCTTCTGTAAGTCGATCGCAGGCCCATTTTTCGCATATTTCCCAGCGTTGTTCAGGCGTATACACAACCATATTCGTTCAGCGGAAGGATAAAACTAATTATCTGTCAAATCAGACATGAGCTAAGTGTTACCATTCACGAAATAACATTAGTTGAAAAAAAAAAACGTTAGATGGCGGACCCTTTACATATTCACAATTTTTACACATTCCTATCCTTTCCAAAAGATTTTTCTCGCATTTTCAAGTTTTACCCTTTTTAACCCCCCCCCCTTTACCAGTTTTATCATTATTCACAATTTTTTTCTAATCTTTCCAATCTATTTTTCTCGCATCTTCAACATTTCCCCTTTCGCCAACTTTTTTACTGCATTTTGAAGATTTGCGTTCATAATCATTCGATACGACTTTTGTCGCAATTTTAAGCACCAATTTTCCCGTATAATAAAATTTTCACAATTTGATGCCCGCTTTTCTATTTTTTCACGTATATGTAAATTTTTTCTATAGGGTAATTCCAAAATATTTCGACACAGTCCAGGATCCGACCCCTATTGTATTGTATGAACTTTGGACAGAGGTTTCTCCTCGTCCATACGAATTCTATGGCACCAGAATGCAGTTAAAATTCAAAGCTGTTTTTGTTTTATGGTTCGTTGAAATAGGTATTGTATGACACTTTCCGAAAACGGACCTGACTTAAAAATGGCATAACTTTGGAATGCGTCAATGGATTTCAACATGTTGGAAAGCATTTAAAACCGGACTGCAAAAACCGCTTTAATAATAGTGCACATGTCGTTGTTGAAAATTGTCGCAAAAAATTTAAAAATATCTATTTGCTGGACAAATACACACAGACTTCTCATATTTTCTTCAATAACGTATATATCGTTTAAAAGGCCCAAGTTTCTTCTTTTTAAATCTGGTGAGAAAGTGAAAATCGGTACAAGCTTATAAGTGCGCAAACGTACGCAAAACCGGGGTTTTAAGATTTTGGGGGGGTTTGGGAAATTTCACAAGCACATTCTTGTTTCACTTGACAATACCTACAAAATAATACTATTACTTTCCAGGTATTTCTACTTTAGTATTTTTTGTTTCAGTGTATTATACGTAGTCACTACTTGAAAAATCGAAACTAAAACAGCAAAGCCCGAGCAGTCTTTACCAAACCGTATGTATCTATTGATCCCATTGAGATCTCATTAGGAAATTTGGCTATGATGTATAGAAGAAGATGGACTTTCTTTTTGGTGAGGGAAATCAAAAATTAAAGATACGTTATGCCCTGATATTCTAGGATAAAAGATAATTTGGAGTTTTCAATATCATTGAACCACAACGACATGACTGTTGTATCGAATGTTATTAAAGCGGTTATTGCAAGCTATAAAATGATATCCAACATTTTTAATTCCCAAGTTACATAATTTTTAAGTCAGATCATTTTTTAAGAAAGTGCCATACAATACCTATTTCAACGAACCTTAAAACAAAAACCACTTTGAATTTTGACTCAATTCTGGTTTCACAGAATTCGTATGGACAAGGCAAATTTTATACTAATCGAAAGTGTTCGGGTTTGAAAAAACTGATTTTTTTGTCGATTTTTTTTGGAATTACTCTATACATTTAATAATTAAAAAATATTGTAAAATTTGACTCGCGAATCATTCTTTTTGAATTAAATCAGTAGCGAGAAATGGTTTAAAATCTCGGGAATCTTCAAAGAATTTAAAATTAAACTCCATTTTCGATTTAAAATTTTCGAATGAATGGCTCTTCTCCTTACGCGGATTAAAATATCATGTGTCCTCCGACTAGAGTTGTGCACTGATTTCCATTTCCTTTCATTGGTTTCAAAATTGTCATACTTGGCGGCAAACTAACTGATTAAGAAAATACCCAGTCAGAAGCACCACATATACATACATATGTAGCACCTACGCTGTGGATATGAAGGCAATATAAAAAGGAGTCATGTCACCTTTTGGTGAAGTGTAATATAATACTACATTTGCTTTCCCAGCAAACAAGATCCCCTTACAAATTGTTCCATACCATAACAGGAAGGGTCACCACAGAATCGTTCATTACCAAAAGAAACCATTAACATTCTCGAATATTTAAACAAAAAGACGAAGGAAACGAAACCTAAATAACAGGCATTCATTTTGCAGAAATGTAACTTCATTAGAAAATGTCTTAACGCTTTCCACAAGACAAAGAACGGAGATGTACCAAGACGGAACATAACTTAATTTAATGCTTTCAAAGAAACCCATAGTGATAGAGACACTTCTGATGTCATGGTGAGACTAGACATGAAACAAAAAGCGTCATAACATGCAAAAGTACATGACAGCAGGAAACAGTAGAAGTGTTTGTCGGTTTGTACAGCATTCATCTCCCAAAGAAATAATATTATTAGGAGATTGTACTGTTGCAAATACAGGTTATTATGAGTGAATAAATGGACGGCAGTCATGGGCGAACAAACAAACTGTATTAAGTAGCGTCCACATTTATGCATCTCCTCTCCATGGAAACTTTTTGTTTAATTGCACGTGCGTATAATAAAGTTTGTGATACGATACTATTCAGGTATTTAAGTATTATTGGGATAGTTTTTCTTTGCACTTGATTTCATCTGTAGGTTACTCTTTTACGTTTTCAGTAGCGGTCATTGGCAGCAAAAAATCACTAAGTAGTCGTTTGATATATTGCTTAACATCTGCGTTATATTGGGGAAAAAGGTTACGGAAAAGTCATGAGAACCTTCGAACTTTGAGTGCATATATTGGTGAACCTACTTATGCTAACGGTTGATGAGTTTATGTTTGCAACATGAGGAGCACAACTGTCTCAGTGACTGTCTCCTACATTTAAGAGTGACATACGAATAAATTTGGTTAAATAAGATATATTGTCCTCATATGCTTTGAGGGTGGTATGTTTTATTATAGCGACAAGAATCAAAACTTATAATTATTTATATTATTTTTATATAAAATACAACTTTAGTTTGTCGCTTACGAAATTGTTGGCAATGATAAAGTACAGTTTGGGCAAAATAAAGCCGTTCGCTGGTATCTCTTCTTTCACGGGTGTCAAAAGTTATGGGGAAGTTTAGATCAAAATTTAAAAATAAATCTCAAAAGTAGAGGGAAAACATTATTCATGATCACAGGACATTGGTTCGGTAGAAGTCGCTGTCACTATTGATACACAAGCGGATGAAAAACACCTGGGAGTTTTCGAGAGAAAAATTCTCCGTAAAATATATGGTCCTGTTAGGGAAAACGGCGAGTACCGACGTTGCTGGAACGCAGAGCTATATAATCTCTATTCTGACGTGGACATAGCTAGACGAATCAAAATAGGCCATTTGCGTTGGCTAGGCCATGTTATCAGAATGGATGAAGATGAGCCAGCGCGAAAGATTTTTGATAACGTACCCGATGGAAGCAGGAAAAGAGGACGGCCAAGACTCCGCTGGAAAGACCAGGCAGAAGAATCCCTCCGTATTCTTTGTGTTACCAACTGGCGAGAAAAGGCGAAAGATAGAGCCAGTTGGAAGAATATTTTGAAATTTGTTTAATTTGTTTGTTTAATTAATATGTGTAAGACGTCTGACCTCATGAGGTTGTAATATAGTCAATAAAAGTAAAAGATCTTGGTGGCCAGATGACATCCGAATTTCTTGAGAAAATTTATTGGCGCCTTAGTGCTGAAACAACATTGTCATCCAGATCCATAGCGCCCCGTTGAGGCCACAATATCTCCGTTATCAACTTCCTGTAACGAATGCCGTTCACAGTCACTTCAATTTCGGCCTTATCTTTAAAAAAGTAAGGCCCAATCACGCCGCCTGACCAAAATCCGCACCAGACAGTTGCTCGTTGTGGGTGCATTTGTTTCTCATGGATTGTATGAGGATTTTGTGTATTCACGAAGCCATTCATATAGAAATGCGCTTTATCGGGGAAGATGATTTTTTTTTTGCAAAATTGGCATTGACCTCACTTTGCTCCGTCACCCATTGAACGAATTTCTCGCGCTTTCCGTGGTCTACTAGTTTAAGGTCGTGAGTAAGCTGTATTTTGTACACATGGATGTCGAGGTCTTTTGTCAAAAATTCGCTGCGTAGTGCTTCGTGAAATGTGAAGTTGTTAAGAACGATGCTGAATTGATGTTTTCGGATTTTCGGCGACACTCTCGTTTACAGCAGCAATGTGGTCAAGAGACGGGCCAGTACTTTGACGCACAGGTGTATAACTGTACATAACCGACCCAGTTTCTTAAAATTGTTTAACCACTCTTAGAATGGTTGAGGTCTCAGCCTAACTTTCCAAAATTTTTTTCTAGTTTCTAGTTTTTACACTCACTGCTTGGGACCTACTGTTTTTTACCCCGGTTTTGAACGGTATCATGAGAAGCTTTTTTCTTGGCTATGTACTCGATAGTGTCGCCATCACTATGCGAGATGACCGTCGTCGAATGAAATGTAAGGTGATATGAGCAGGGACCGAACCCACGTTCTCATGTACAGGAGCTGCACACACTAACCAAAGAACTAGCGCCCTAAAAAATGTGACTCGATTATCGCAACAACATCAGATTTTGCAGCGTTTCTATTAGTTGCGTTAAGTGAGGTTGCACAGTATATGCAAAAATCATATAAAAATAATAAATATAATAAATGGGTATCCCTATGTCTTACTTACTGACATGAATTTTTTTCTTTTAAGTAAAATGTGTATTTACTTAGTATTTTAAGTTGTTCAGTTACCTAATCGAGTAACTACCACGACAGTGGAAAAAAATGGATTTATAGACAACTTTTACCCAAATATTGCTGCAGCCTCCTGTAAACTCGTATAATGGATAATAGCTACATCCGTAGTAAAATAGTATATCATAGCGATTTGGATTTACAATGCATGCAATGCATAATTCTAAAACGCATCTGAATTTTCTTCATCGTTTTTATCCAGTTCTCCGATGACGGAGTTGCTCGTTTTGGCAACTGACACGTCCATTTATTATATTGTATATAATATTTATATAAATTACACTTTTGCCACCAACACAAGAAACAAAAAGTAAACAAGACTAACGAATTTTGACATCAAGTGTGGTGTTTAACGTAAACATCATTAAATTTAATGCCAGCGTTGTTAACCAAATTGTTATTATGCACTTAAGTGAATTAAAAATACGCAAATTTATTCAAAGAATTGCTCAAATAAATCGGAAAAATTAATTTTCCCTCCAGTTATCTTTGACTTTTATGTTCCTGATTTCTCTTTCGAGCAACCAGTATTTTAATGTCGCACATAAATGTTGGGACGCACGTTTCATAAGTCCATAGTATTTGCATTTATTGCAAATCTTAAGTGGCTTCATTTTATAACTAAATAACATTAAGGAATGTTTATTGTAAGCATTTCATTTTGCTCTATCAGAAATCGAGTTCTTCAAGACATATCTGAGCATTTTAATTACTCAGTTAATTAAGGTCACCACCCATTTTACAGTCGCAAATAACACGAATGAGGCATTTACGACATCAATCCCAGGAGTAAATCACTGTGTGACATTAGTTACACTGTTGTAATATATTTTATAACTTTTATAACAAATTGTAGGAAAAGTTTAAGAAATTATAAATTTAAGTTCACTCCTGACAAAAAAGAAAAACCCATCACGTCAGACCAACAGAACAAATGTAATTACATTGAAATAAAATGAAAACATAAAATACTTAACGTGATCCGGCGTTGGCCATGAAAGTAAATTCAGCATAAAACTCAAACAACCAACCACATTTCAACTGAAATTAATCCAATAGCATAATATCACAGTGGTGCTCAAGAGCTTTAGTTTTGTACTTTCACTGTAGCAGGAATGGTTTGGATTACAGTAGACATTTGCGAAGCAAACTGAAACAAAATGCACGTCAACAAGACATGGATTGGTATTGTCTTCAAGACAGCGGAATAATTGCTTCAATTTTTTTTACAGAATAATTCGTCGGTTGTAAAGAGTGTCCCACTAAAAGTGCACGATTTAATTTAAAAATAAAACGGATAGTTTTTTTTACTTAGGTGTGATGATATGTGTACTGCATTGTGAAGTAGAGTTGCTCCGATTAAGTATGGATTAAACCATAGCACCCGCGGCTTTGATCACAGGTCCTTGATCTTTACATGAAATTTTGGATGGCAGTTTGATAAAGAGGTGGGGTCTATCTCGTCGATGATGCGTTGAATCTCGGCCTTGCGCTCAGGACTTGTTTGTGGTTTATTCGCATAGACCAGAGATTTCACAAAACCGCAAAGAAAGAAATTTCAGTGCGTTAAATCGCACGATCTTGCTGGCCAGTTGACGTAGGAATTTCGGGAGGTGACTAGGTCTGGAAATCGGTGGACCAAAAATCTAATGTGTAAATTTTTTTTATCAAACCAAAACTCAGGTGATGCCACCTATAAATTCAGTGCATTGTGTTGGCAAATTGAGGTAGTGGAGGGTGGATTGTTGACATTTGCCTTGAATCTTTGTATGTCACTATTGTTGGGAAATACACTAGCCGGAAGTTTATTCCACATATGGACTTTACGGCTGAAGAACCAATTTTCTCTATAGTGTGTAGTGCGGTCAACCGGCTACTTGATAAAAAAAACGGATGAGAGTTCCTGGAAAGCCGCGTACTTCGGCTAAATATTCTCACGTCTGGCAAAAGTTGACGGATGTGCGAGTAACATATACCGTGGAAGAATCGATAGAACAGCGACACGCAACCCACATTTCGACGATGCTCAAGGGAGGCAATAGAGGTAATGATGTCTATGCTGAAGATGTGGCTGATAGCAAGTACTTCAATGAGATGGTAACTGTTTCTTGAATGACCACTTGAACATGACACATTAAAATCGTGTTTTATTCCAGCGAATATCACAATACATTATCTTGCCCATATTGTTGGAAGCATCTGCATTTTTAATATCTCCACTATCCATAGACGTAACTCTACTAGATTCACTTAGTGCGGTCGACCGGCTCACTTAGCCCTAATCACTAACCAAGTACATATCAATGCTTGAGTATATTATGCATAATCTGTCTCCTCTGAAATTCAGTAAGAACAAACCGACGAATAAACGAAAACGAAAGATATATGTTGCTGTCATCTGCCAGAGAGTAGATAGGTTTGATAGTCCCAACCAGAAGGTCGTTCACCAAAAATAGAAATAGAGAATGAAGGAGAACAGAGTCTTGGGGTTTTCCTGCCTCAATACTAATTATATACTCATTGAATGAAGTGCCATCTATAAAAACACGTATAGAGCGATCTCTGGTAAGCTCGCAATTAATCTAGATTTCGGAAACTACTGCCGAATTTTCTCGTAGTGCTCGCCGAAAGGTTGGGCAATACGAATTATGATTTTGTTGGTGTAGCTCATTATTGACACAATCGTCCACGACTTGCTCTTTAAATTTTGCAGTATATTTTCGATTGCTTGTGCCACTATCTCGTGAACGCCAGCGTCGATTTCGTGTTTTACGGCCTCAATGGCGTGTTTGCGTAACACTTATCGTAGCGCCGGCCTGTTGAAACCATCCGTCGTCCATGTCATCCTCTTCAACTTTTAGGAATAATAAATTGTTGCGTCGATTACTTGTTGTGGATGCATATGCTATTCTTCGATGACGTTTGGATTTTCCGAGCCTCAAATTCGACCATTTCGTTTATTAACTTAGCCCAAGATGACAATGAACTTCATCGGATGAGATGATTTTACTGTAAAAATGCTCAGTTCAGCGAAACCCTCTCCCTTCAGCCCATTCGGCGAAGCGAAAGCGGAATTGAACTTTTCATACTGAGGTCTTTATGCAAATTACTGCGACCGGTGACGAGATGATGTTGACGTCTGGTCGATCAAACTTTCTGCTAAAGCGGCAACATTTTCCACTGAATGGCCCTGACCGAACACGTACACGAATACTTTTGTCCAATGAGGACATAGATGCTGGAACTCGCTTCACAAATTGATCCACAAACTGCGTTCTATCGAATTTATTTCGTAGATTTGTTACGGGTTGAGTTGAAGGCTTAGAACTTCAGAAGAAAAATTTTAATATTTTTCAATTTTCTTCAAGCGTGAAGCGACCCATTTCGTAAATTTGTAACCTCTAACTAATAGTGTCCCTGCCACGTCACAAACCACCTGCTCTGACCACCTTAAATTTCTTTCGGCGGCAGTCACCTCGCATAGTGACGGCGACACTATCGAGTTTTTAGGCTTCTGAAAAATACCGTTCGGAACCGGTGTAAAACTGTGGGTCCCAATCAGTGAGTATAAAACCATAAAGCACACATCTCACTGGTTGTAAGAAGCTCCCCCCAATTCCTTCATGGATGTAATGGGAAACCATTTATTTTTTATTTATTCATAAAAATGCTAAATTGGTGAACTGCATCAAATTACAATTTTTACATGACCCACCCTTTATATCCTCAGAATATGTGAGCGGCATGTGGAATTTGCTTTTGGTGGTTTTATTTGATTTTACTGCAGCTTTTCTCATTATTACCTTAATTAAGGTGAAGAAGAAGAATCTTATCTGAGGCTTCGCTGGTATCAGATATATCGGTAAGATCTTTGCCAACTTTCACTGAGGATTTGGTGGTTCTGCAGACTTGTATCACTTTAGTTTGAATTCTAAGCTCTGATATAGAATCTTAACATTTTTCTCGCTTCGGGCTATGGAAGGCAACTTTACAATGAACAAAGGGATGGTAAGTGCCGTTTTGTTCTCGTGAGTTCTGTTTTCAGGACTTGGCGACACCTGAAGGTAGATCCTAGGTTTTATATGTCTTAAGCCACGGTCCGATCAGGTTTGTAATAATATGCGGACAATGCATAATTGGCTTAGTGCGCGATAAATGACCCATGCATTTATATGGCTTTTTTTTAAAGCACTGTACAGTGCGCTGTGGCTCCCACCATCAGGCATGATATCATATAACACAGTGCAACACGAAAAAAAATAACCATATACGGACACCACTACGTGATAAAAGACTAAAAAAAAAAAAACCCGTGTCTCCCAATTTTTCCCAAAGTCATGCACTTTTTTTATAAACATAATACGAATACTTTTTTTAAATATTTGTGTTATAGATAGCATAGTATCTCAATGTTGAAGTAAATAAAAAACAAATGAAATTAAAAAACGGTGTTAAGAATAATTCCCAGGAAGTTTATATGTTCTAGAAATTTGTTTATTGAGATCTTAGGTAAATTTTTGTAGTTGATTGTTTCCTTGAATTTTGAACGGTTTGCTACCTATGGACCTGAACAGGGGAAAAATGGTAAAAAAAAATCGAATTTTTTTAAGTTTTTTGCGATTTTGATCTGGAAGGTGAAGTTGATTTTATATGTTCTTTATGACAAGAGCTACAACTTTGCCTCAGAGACTTAAAAAATTACACACAGTGTAACTAAATAAATAAATGGTTTCCCATTACATCCCATGAAAGAATTAGGGAGAGCTTCTCACAACCAGTGAGCTGTGCGCTTTATAGTTTCATACTCACTGATTGGGACCTACAGTTTTACATCGGTTCCGAACGGTATTTTGAGAAGCTTTTTCATGGCTAAGTACTCGATAGTGTCGCCGTCACTAAGCGAGGTGGCCGTCGTCGAGAGAAATTTTAAGGTGATCGGAGCAGGAATCGAACCCAGAATCTCCTGTACAAGAGGCGCGCACACTAACCATTGCACCACCGACGGCCACAACTAAATCTTCAAAAAAAAACTTTAATGCATACTCGTTTTCAACACTTAGACACCGAACTTAAAGAGGACCGTAGACCGTCGTAACCCCCACAGCTTTTTAGCTTTAAGACTGGCAATTACTGTTGTGACCTCGTCTTGGTAAGGTGGAGGACAGTTGGTATTATCATCTTCAATTTGCTTCATTTCATCTATATTGGATTCTTCCGGGCGAGCATCATAGAGAAACTTTCGCTCCACATGCTCTAAAAATTTTGCTTATATATAATGAATTTTTCATTTCCATTCATATACGAAGGACTGCCGTAATACAGTCGATACTTTGGGCTTTGAATTTCGGGTAGATGTTTCGTAATGCGTTCTCGATAGTGCGTATGTATTTTTTTGACGTAGAATACGTCTTACCTAACGGTATGAGGAGTCATGTCAGGTTTTTAGTGTTGTAATCTTTATTTCATTGAATTTGAGGAAACGGCTAGATAAATTTTTTTAAAATTTTTTTTGTAGGTACAGTGCACTCGCGCTAACTTGAAATAATTAAAACCAGGCCAGTTCAAGATAGTGAATTTGTTCAAGTTTACGAATGCTATATTTTTATATTAAAAAAGGTTGCTTTTTTGGTATGCCTAACCTAACTTATCGCTCACTTACTAGAAGACTGCTATAACTCAAAGTTTGCTGTTTTTGGACTAAGAAAAATCTTTAAAGTTGATTTACTCGACACGTTGTTTTGAAAAATTGAGGGGGCAAAGTTATCAACATCAAAACCAACGGTAAAATAACGAACAAAGTATGTATGTATCACATTTTTTTGCATTTATGAACAAAAAACTTGTTCAAGTTATAGTGTAATTGGCATTTGTTCAAGTTAGAAGATAGTCCATTGGCAGAAAATTATGTTCCGGCTAGCGTGTATTCAAGTTTGCGAGTAGTCAAGTTAGCGCGAGTGCACTGTAAATGAAGATGTTATCTTTCGTTTGATATACATTTCATATTGGTTGATATATTTCTAGTATTATAATTTCTCAAATGAAAATTGTTTAAACACATACACTCAAACATATGTGTGGTGTGTGGTTGAGTGTTTTTGGTTGCTCAACATTGCTTAGGAACATGTATCTAGTAAAAAGTGAAACGAACAGCAAGCTAATGTTGCTTGGCAACATGTATCTAGTAAAAAGTGAAACAAACAGTAAGCTAACGTAATAAAGCTTTTTTGCGAAAGCTTCAATAAAGCTGTTGTAACATTAATTTTGAATTGTAAAGCGTAAAGCTTTCACACAACGCTCGAATGCTAATGCGAAGACTCGATAAGGTAAACCTTTTTTAATATTAGGGCGGCCCTCTCAACATTCGCAGAACTTATTTCAATAAAAATATTAATTAAAATACATAAATTAAATTAAGTTTAAAAAAATTGAACATAATATTTTTTTTTTAAACGGACTAGAATCAAATGCCGTTGGTAAATATAAAAATTACAGCAGACAGTTGTCCGAGGCCTTCGGCCACGGACTGTCCCTGCAGGCTGTGTCAGAGACACGGCCATTAAGTTTAACGTAGAATACGCCATCCGATAAGACAGAAAACATATATAACAATAAATGATAAATAATATGAGCAAATGAATTTATTGTTATATATGTTTTCTGTCTTATCGGATGGCGTATTCTACGTTAAACTTAATGGCCGTGTCTCTGACACAGCCTGCAGGGACAGTCCGTGGCCGAAGGCCTCGGACAACTGTCTGCTGTAATTTTTTAATCTGTATTCCTGACGTCAAGAACTACCCACAACTGCAGCGCATCACTAACCGAGATTGCCAAGCAGTTAGATATTCACCCTACATGGGTGCCGGATACAGAAACATTCCAGAAAACCATAGAGTAGAGGAGCTGGCAAGTTTAGGGACTGTCTTACAAGTTCCACTGGATTTGGTGCATATAGATATTCACCTTTTTTGAATACAAGCTCATAATTGAAACCGATGCTTTCAGACATTCGAAGCTTGTGGCACAAATTGCAGGATTACCAAGAAATTGTAGCCAAGATGTCACTTAAATCGTACGCTTAACCTGATATCCTGATATGAAGAAATCCTTTAGAGTTATTTTGACGATGAACTACAGTAATTAGTTTCTAGTACATAAGAGTACATTGGCTGGCTAGAAACTGTTTGTTAAACTCAAATGCAGGCCTGGGTATTCCAAAACTATTTACAAATATATTCCAAAATTATATACAAATTATTTTGGAATGCTGGGTCCAATCAATATTTCTAATGCACTCAGGAAAGAATAGATCTTGCAGTATCAACTGTTTCCTGAGCAATTAGAAACATTTTAATGACATTCCTTGTAACTAACATAGACGTGGGATCACCTTCAGGGACCAGTCTATAGATGCAGTGGGAATAACTTCCGACGTTCTATAAATACATGTTAAATTTACAATTTTTGAGATTTTTTTTCACAAAAGAAAAAAACCTTGATGACCCCTTGAAGTAGTCAAACAGCCTATTCTCTTGTTGGAGATTTAAATATGTAGTTTGAAGGTATCATTGGCAAATAGTTTGGTTGGTTGGTTGGTTGAGAAGGCTGCAAGACAGCACACTGCCTAGCACACTTAGGCTAAAGAAGCCGATTGTGATACCTCCAGTTTTCTCCATAGCAACTATTGACTAGTCGTCCAGCCAATTTTCCCTTTCAATAAATTTGTCTATAAGACCTACAGGAATATCCTGTAGGGCTACGGTGCTAACTAGATGTGTTTCGAATATCCTACTTCTCAGTCCTGCCAGAGGAGGGCAATTCAAGAGAAGGTGTTTCGTCGTTTCCTCGTCCTCTTCCATGCAGCATCTACGGAGACTGGAGTTTCTATATCCCAATCTTGGAGCGTGTTTTCCTACAAGACAATGTCCCGTAAGTGTTCCTATCATTGTGGATAACCTGCCTCTCGTCAAGTTAAGTAGTTGCCTAGTCCTCTTCTTGAACATATTGCCGGCCCACTGCCCTGATCTGCAAACGGCAGGTAGAGATTGGCATACTAACACCTTCTTTTGCCGGAAGAACCTGTGCCGTAGTACCCTGTCTAGCTAACGCATCTGCTACGCAATTACCTGGAATGTCGCTGTGTTCCGGTACACGGATGTCAAAAAACTCTGCCATCGCCCTAAGTGATGAGTGGCATTCTTTCACCATCAGGGACGTAGCAAACATGGCTTCCAGGGATTTTATGGGAACCTGGCTGTCTGTGTAGATACATATTATCCGGTGGATTGTGACACTACTTTACAGTAGTTCAGCAACCGCCAGTATGGCGGAAATTTCCGCCTGAAATACACTACAGTATTCAGGCAGCTTAAAGGAAATATTTACATTAAGGTCTGGTGAATGGACCCCATAGCCTATTTGCTCGTCCAACTTTGATCCATCCGTGAAAAATCTGATACTACTGGTATTCCCTTCCAGTGATTTTTCCCAGGTATTCCTGTTCGGAATGGAAGTCCTTAGATTTGTCGCTGGTAGAAGGTAGGGGATACAGTAGTCCGTTTTTACGGGAATAGAGGTGATCCGGTGTAGTAATTCAGTGTGTCCGGAGTGCCCCGATATCAAAACGGCACAATCTCTGATTCTCACCAGGGATGTAGCTACTGCCGATTCGGCCATGATATCAGGAGTACAGATGTTCAGGATAGCACTAAGTGCAGTACCAGACGTCGTGCCAATTGCCCCACTAACGCTAATCAGTGCTGATCTTTGAATTTTTATCAAGCAATTCAGAATATATTTCATTAGGAGGGACCTCTACAAAACTACGATGCCATAGAGAAGTATTGGTCTGACTATTGCCGTATTAATCCACATAGTGATGTTCGGGTATGGTCCTATCGCCCCTTTACAGCAGTAAAGAGCAACAGACGCCTTTTTCACCCTCTCCTCCACATTCGGTTTCCAAGACAGTTTTCTGTCGAGAATTATCCGCAGATACTTGACCTTTTTCACCCTCTCCGCCACATTCGGTTTCCAAGACAGTTTTTGTCGAGAATTATCACCAGGTACTTGACCTTTTCCGTCAACTGTAATTGCACCCCATTAACTGACGGCAGTTCAAATGCGGGTATTTTATATTTCCAAGAGTTCAAAATCAGACTAAGTAGGCTGGTTGTACGAATGCTAAGTAAATTGAGGTTTTTACCCGTACAGATGATAGCAATATCATCGGCATAGGCAAAGACCTGGCATTCGGCCCTATCCAATTCAAGAAGCAGTTCATTGACAGAAATTAACAATAATAGTGGAGACAGAACTCCCCCCCTGCGGTGTCCCCTTGGTAACGTTCCTAGCAATTGTAACACCACCCCATTCAGCTTTGACGGATCTATCCACCAGAAGCTTCCCAATTAGGCGTGTCACTAAGCTGTCGACTCCTAGATACTGTAGCGACCTAAGAATCGCCGAAAGTTGAATGTTATTGAAGGCTCCCTCGATGTCCAGGAAGGTGCCTAGAGCGAAGACCTTATTCTCAAGAGAGTTCTCTCTTATGCTGACTATAGAGTGGAGAGCCGTCTCAGTTGAACTGCTCTTGATATAGTCATGCTGAGAACTCGATAGTGGATTATGTGGAAGATTACTTCGAACGTGAATGTCCAGTTACCTTTCAAATGTCTTAAGAACAAAGGATGATAGACTTATTGGTCTAAAGTCCTTTGGTTTGACATGAGAGCATTTGCCCGATTTCGGGACGAAAACCACTTTGGTGACTCCCAGCATAAGGCAGCCCCTGAATATTGCCTCCAACCAACTACAAGATAGGTACTCTACGCCAATTTATCAATACAAGTGATAATATAACAATATAGAAGAACACAGATGAATATTTTAAATTACATCTAGTTGCATTTTTGTATCTCTTCCTATAATACCCAAGGGATTGTAGCACCAAGATACATGGAATTGCAATATCAGTGACAACTGTACTCGTAACATGATAAAGAGGCGTTAATAGTACACGAGTTGCTGCCAATTTAGCTGCTGCAGTCCTTGACGCAAAAGAGTCATAAAGGTTCACCGGACAAGGAGAAGAAGGAATTGGGTATCTTAAAGTTTCAACAATAGGCAACGTTGTGTTGCAAAATATATCTGTGCCATAACATCGCGTTTTTATTGAACAAATATTTTACTTGGCCCAGGCGGGTAAACTGATTATATAGAAGGTTATGAAGAAATCGCAGCATTTGGTAGTGGTGGTGAGTTGGTGTGGGCAGTGGGAATAACTCTTGTATTTTGCTTGGCGTCAATAGTTGAGATGTTTGTGTATAATAACACCTGTAGCCAAGATAACGTATGCATCAACTTATATACTGTATTCAAAATGTAGAGGAAGTAGTTTTCGTTTAGAGATATTTACACAAAACATGTCTCAAAGAAGATTTTGTGAATTTAGTAGACTTTTTTTTATAGAAAAGTATATATTTGCCATAACTGCTGTCAGCGTCAACTGTCTATTCAAACTAAAGAAGAACGTGTTCGCAACGACTGTAATGTGTAATGTAATGCCTTTGATGGCTTTGATGAAGTGCTGCTGCACTTGTAGTAAGATATGACGCTAAAATTGTATGGCAGGTTTTTCTTAAAGGGGCCAGTAAGTTTTAGACAGATACCCATGATCTGATTAATACTGGAATATGATGCCTATGAATGCTTCATTTCCGTATCCTTATCATCCCATACATGTTCCTCATTGCAAATATGGCAACTAAAACCATAGAGTAATGTCATATAGAGCTGCCATTCTTCCCATCTGGCATTTCATTTCACACAATTCGTGGTGCGGTCTGTGCGATAGAGAGGTATTTGACAAAAATTGACTTACACCAGGTGTAGTTACAAAAATTGTTGACTTAAATGTTTCATGTCCTTTTGATGAAAGACTGTGCAATTTAAAAGTATTTTGGTCCTTTTTGTTATATTTTATTGTTACTATATATTTGTTGTGTATTTACACAAAACTTTTAACGCACAAATCGAAATGCCGTTGCTGTTGTCTTGTTGGTTGGCTTGAGCCACTGCTATTATTAAAACCATAGTTTCCAACATGCAACGTCCATATACAACTACACCACACATCGTAAATTTACTGAGACAAATCGCTACTCTATACGTCGTTACTCTATGATTTTTGACAACAAATTTACATAGCATGCGGAATTAACTTGTTAAATTATACACATTTAATTATATACATTAAGGTGAAACTTGGGGAGGTCACAAAAGCTGCGTATTGAAAAGCCGATTTCGAGCACGACAATTTTTCCTTTGCACAAGAAACGGTCCCCTATCGGCCGTTGATATTTCGATTCCTAGTGTATTTTGGCAACAACAAATATTTTTTTTGATCAATTGAAACTTAAACTTGCGGATGACTATAACTACATATGTAAGTTTTCAACATTTTGACAGAGTGTCTTTTTCACGGTTACATTTTGATCTTTTTCTTCCCATTTTATCAATTAAATTTTCAATTCAATTTAGTTACGTTTTTTTTGCAACATTCACTTGAATAAAGGCACTTTATTATTTTTTTTATTATTTTTAAAGTAAGCGATGATTTTTTGTAGGGAGCGTTTGTTTATTAGAATTTATTACATCTTAATCATTTTAAGAGTCAAAATGGCGAAACAACAAATGTTGAATCTATCGTAAAAACTAAAATCAATATTTACAGTTCTGAAAGAGACTTGTATTCTAACCGCGCAATAGCTAAAACAATTGGATGGACCCCAACAGTTCTCGACAATTACATCAAGGACCCCGAGGGGTATGGAAAAAATTTTAAAGGAAGGGTTTCATTGTCTTTATCTACGTATGGGAAAAGAAAAATCATCAGAATTGCTTCTAGTTCTGCCTTATCCTTGTCAAAAATAAGAGCTCTAGCTGTTGTGGTAGCGAGCAAGTTATCAAGACGCAGAGTAATTAAGAGCTGTGAGTATCTTAAATACCTTAAACTACAAAAAAAAGGCCGCCACTTAATGCTCCTCGTAAGGAAAGGCGGCTTCAATTCGCAAGAGACTACATGGTATGGGATGTGCAGCCAAGAGGTCATGTAAATGACTGGAGAACCGTTGTATTTACGGAAGAGAAGAAGTTTAGTTTGGATGGGTCTGTAGGCTACAACTATTATTTCCATAATCTGCGGAAAGAAAACCGGTTTTTGAACGGACATCACAGCCGAGAGGGCGGCGTTATGGTGTGGGGTGCTATTACGTACTATGGCACCATCGATCTTGAATTTCAAAGTGCAAAAATGAATAGTGCAAGCTATAAAACGTTATTGGAATCGGCTTTTCTGAAGTTCCGTGAACTATTTGGTCCCATATGTTGGATATTGCAACAGGATAATATCCCTATACACAACGCCAGAGTAGTAAAGGAGTTCATTGTAAGCCAAAATTTTCATATTCTTGACTGGCCACCCTATTCGCCAGATCTAAACATTATCGAAAGTGTCTAGAGTTGGTTATCTCGTAAGGTTTATGAAGGAGGTAGACAATTTTATTTCAAGCAGTCACTAATTCAGGCCATTAACGATGCATGGAATACAAATTTCGTTGGATTACATAAATTCTCTTTATCTCTCAATGAAAGCCCGTATATTTGAAGCTATTAAAAATAAAGGGGGTTGTACCCATTACTAATAGTTCTTAAATAAAGTAAAATAAATTAAAAAAACAAGAAAAACTGTTTTTCATTAAAATTAGTTAAAGTAGTACTTTTATTCAAGTGAACCAAAAAAATTTCACATTTTTGGACTTTTTTTTATAAATTGCTAAAAAAAAGTCATTTAGTTAAGCAACCACTATTGTCATGATTTTTTTATATCTTGGGATTTCTAGCTTCCATTTCCATTTTAAAATTCTGCAATCGGTTGCAAGGCTCAAAAGATACAGGCTGCTGAATATGGAATTTGTAGCGCCTTTAAATAAGTGAACCGGAGGTATATCGAAAATAAAAAGTAACTAAAACTTTTGATTTTGATACAAATTCAATGATGGTCGTCTCTAAGTAACCAACAACAGGAGTAATAAGTAGCAACAAAAAAACATTCGTTATCCTTTCGTGCATTTTCATGTCGAAAAGTTTGGCAGTTACGTTTTCTGTGAAACCCATTTTTCCTAGGTTCTTAAAATTGTGTAGCTGCAGTTTTAAGGATCTAAAGCTAATCTGCCTTTATTACATCCTTCAAATGTTTTTCTTCAAAACTTTTGATGCACATACATACCGACTTGACACATGCAACATTTCACCATCAGTACAATTTTGAAAATTCAACCCACTTATATTAAAATTTTCCACATGTGAAATTAATTGTTTTTCTGCAATTTTGTGTGTGTGTTTTACTGGACGCATGCAACGGCCCGGGCTAATGTATATGCAATTTGAAATTTAAACGGGCAAAAGTGTATGGGCAGGACGTCACCACTAAAGGTCTGTACAATTACTCGCATTATATGCTACAAATTTGCTCTTTGGTTTTTAGGTGAGTATCTCAGAAATTCGAATAAGTTTGAATTGCTTGCACCCTGATAAGTATGAGCAACGTTATACCAAGTATTTAACATCACTAATACGTTTAGTCTACAGAGGCCAGTAACGGCTTTATTCATAAAGAGTTATGCGAAGTTTGAAAGACAATTTATCATGTTGAAAACGTCTCTGTAATATCTTAAATCTTTTAGAAATAAAGCCAAATAATTATATGTATTTAATATTCTGTTTGTTTAATTTTTTCTTACGAGTTTTGAAATAGTTTCAAGATTTAATTTACAAGATTTAATTTCAGATTTTACTTACATTTAATAATAAATTAATTTAAATTGTCCCTCATAAATTAAATATTAATAATAATTAAAATTATTATCTACTAAAACGCGATACGGGCAATTGTGAAAATCGGCTTTAAATTTACCTCAAAGTGTTGACTTGGAATGTTTTTGAGTCAGGGGTGTGGTGTTGTTAAAAATTCTGAACTCCGACTCTGACTTCAAAATTCTTAAATTCTTCAAGATAAGGTTTTTTTTTGTTGTTTAGGAATTTGAATAGGTATATTTTTAAGAAAATTTACTTTTTTTTAAGAAAAGGCACTTACTTAAGAACATTTTCTTTTTTTTTCAAATTTCTTTCACTTTAGGTTTTCTAAATTTACTTTTAAATGCGTTCAAAACTATAATATACTCGTGCATACATTATTTAAAGGCACTCACATTTCCATATTCAGCAGCCTGTATCTTTTGCAATTTGTAATCGATTGCAGAATTTTAACGGGTTTCTCAACAGAGACGCTACAAAAGTAAATCGATAGGGACAGCAAACGACGCCATATTTTTCCCCGCTCTTTTGACATTTCTCTTCAGTAAGGTTTACCATTTCATCATGGAAAGATATACGAGCCAACAACGAGTCGAAATTATTAAAATTTACTACCGAAATTTGGAGTCAGTGGCCTCAACTTTAAGAGCGCTACGTCCAATTTATGGTCGTCGTAATCGTCCTACCGGACCAACAATTGAGCGTCTAGTGGAAAAATTTGAATCCGTGACGTCGTTGTGGCGAATTTTTCGAAAAGATCTTGGCCTACATCCTTAAAAGATCAAATTGACGCAAGAACTGAAGCCGCTTGATCACCATAAGCGTCGTATGTTCGTGCATTGGGCTGAGCAACAACTTGAAAATGATTCGAATTTTCATCGCAAAATCATCTTCAGCGATGAGGCTAATTTCTGGCAGAATGGCTTCGTCAATAAGCAAAGTATGCATTATTGTTCAGAGAGAAATCTACACGTAATCCATGAGTTATCATTGCATCCCGAAAAAATTAGGGTTTGGTGCGGTTTATGGGCCGCCGGCGTCATTGGGCCGTACTTCTTCCGTGATGATCAAGACCGGCACATTACTGTGAATGCGAATCGCTACCGTTCAAGGATAACCGAATATTTTTGGCCCCAATTGGATAATATGGACTTGGAGGACATGTGGTTCCAACAGGACGGCGCCACAAGCCACAAGCCACACAGTGAATGCCACAATCAATTTATAGGAAACAAAGTTTGGTGAACGTGTTATCTCACGAAATGGCCCGTGCGATTTGATGCCGTTAGATTATTTCCTGTGGGGCTACGTCAAGTCTATGGTCTATGCTAACAAGCCAGCGACGATTGATGAACTTCGTACGAATATCTAACGTGAAATTGCAGCAGTATCGGCCGATTTATGGTTGAAAACCGTCGAAAATTAGGTTCAGCGTCTGGACTTCTGCAAGCGTGCCCGTGGTGGCCATGAAAAAGAAATCGAGTTCCATTCATAATGGCATCGAACGTACTTTCACAGGAATAAAGAATTTCATTGGTATCTAAAACCGATTTTGTTTTATTTAAAAAACTTTTGTAGCGCTCTTATTGAAAAACCCTTTAAAATGGAAATGGAAGCTAAACATCTTGAGATATAATAAAATCATGACAATAGTGGTTTCTTAATTAAATAACTTTTTTGAGCATTTTATAAACAAAGTCCAAAAATGTGCTATTTTTGTTTGGTTCACTTAAATCAAGGCGCTTTAACTAATTTTAATGAAAATTTGAATTTGATTCCAAGCATCCTTAATGGCCTGAATTAGTGACTGCTTGTCATCAATTGCCTTCATAGACCTTACGAGATAACCAACCCCAGACATTTTCGATAATGTTTAGATCTGGCGAATAGGGCGGCGAGTCAAGAATATTAAAATTTTGGCGTGCAATGAACTCCTTTACTACTCTGGCGTTGCGTATAAGGGCATTATCATGTTGCAATATCCAATATAAGGGACCAAATAGTTGACTGAACTTCGGAAAAGCCGATTCCAATAACGTTTTATAGCTTGCACCAGTTATTTTTGCACTTTGAAATTCAAGATCGATGGTGCCAAAGTACATAATAGCACCCCACACCATAACGAAGACCTCTCGTCTGTGATGTCGTTTCAAAAAATGTTTTTTTTTGCTCAAATCATGGAAATAATAGTTGTAGCCATCAGGTGCATCCAAATTAAACTTCTTCTCGTTCGTAAATACAACGGTTCTCCAGGCATTTACATGACCTCTTTTCTGCACATCCCATACCATGTAGTCTCTTGCGTATAGAAGCTGGTTTTCCTTATTAGGAGCATTAATTGGCGCTTTTTTTTATAATTTCAAGTATTTGAGGTACTCACAACTCTTAATTACTCTGCGTACAGATGACTTGCTCACTTCCACTCCACTTGAGCTCTTATTTTTGACGAGGATAAGGCAGAATTAGGAGCAATTCTGATGATTTTTCTCATACGTAGATAAAGACAATGAAACCTTTCCTTTAAAATTTTTATCATACCCCTCGGGGTCCTTGATGTAATTCTCGACAACTGTTGGGCTACGTCCAATTTGTTTAGCTATTACGCGGTTAGAATATCCTTCAGAAAAATGGCACATATGGTCTAGTTACTCGGTGCCTTTAAAATATATATTTTATAAACTTGTATTTGTAAAATATATTTCGAATAAATAAATAAATAAATATCCTTCAGAACGGTGAACATCGATTTTAGTTTTTCCGATAGATGTAAAATTTGTCGTTTTGCCATTTTGACTCGTAAAATGATTAAGATGTAATAAGTTGTAATATACAAACGCTCCCTACAAAAAATTATCGTTTATTGGAAAAATAATAAAAAAATAATAAAGTGCCTTTATTCAAGTGAACCATAAACATGGCAAATTTTTTGACTTTTTTTATTAATTAAGAAACCACTATTGTAATGATTTTTTATAAATTTCAAGATGTTTAGCTTCCATTTTCAATTTAAAATTCTGAATATGGAATTTTTGGTGCCTTTAAATAAAAGAACCGGAGTGTATACTAAATATTGGTTACAGGCTCCACCTAGAAAACAAGAAATTCCCCAACATATGTTAGTCCAGACACAAACCAAAGCAAAAGTATCCAATATAGTTGATAATACTGGGTTGTAGCATAATAGTGTTAAAAAAGAGATTGTTTATTTTTTTTTCATTTAGCTTCCATCGAGCAAGGTGCTATATGGAACTTCGTTCCAAAAAGTTCACCTTAAACAAAAATGTATTCTTACTTAGGCGATTCTTTCTGATAGCCGCTACATACACTGCACGGTATGTAGTACAAGCGATAACATGTGTTGAAAAATATGGACACAGGCCATATTGAATGTATGATAATTTGGCCACACAGCTGTCATATATGCTGCCATATGCATTCACTCCTAACCAAAATATGATCAATAGTGATAAAATAAATCCCCATACAAACCCAACTGAAACCATTTGCTATCTTGAGTCTCACGAATACGATATAAAATTCAATGAATAGTGAAAAACAAGGACATCAGAAGATTATAGGACAATCCGGCACAATTCAAAGATGTCAATAATAAAATTTTATCTGACAATTTTGACTCGTATTTCCCCATGGTCCTATTTTTATTATGGCCTAAAAAGGACATAAAGTGATATAAAAAATATCTGTCACTTGGAATGTATGAAGATGTGTATACATGTGTGGACACACATATATGCATTTGTAGTAGTGCAGATGTGTAGACATATTAGAGTGACAGTTCTTTTTTGATTATCAAAGATAGTGGAACGAAACGTTTTAACACTGGGTCTAACACTAGCTGACTTACTTTTTCCTGCAGACAAGCCCAGTGGCTTCGCGGGATCCAACATATACATTTTAATATACCGAAATAAATAAAAAAACTTAGGTGGCCTGAAACAACCCAGAGCGGTCAAGGGCCTTGCAAAATGAGGATAACATGTTTGCCCAACCAGATTAATATTCAGTTTTTTCTCTTCAGTTGGTAACACCAAGCTCTTGAAGGCCATATTCCACCTGGTCTTTAGTACATCTTCGGATACCTTTCGCATTGGTTTATTCTAATCCACTCTACCGATATAGGCTAGCCAGCGTAAACGTGATATTTTGATACACTAACTAAAATGCTAAAATTTTGAGCCAAATCGGACAATATGGAAACGTGGCGCATTGAGGTCAAAATTTATGGGGTTTGTCATTTTAGGTCTTGAATTACATTGTATATACAAACCCTTATTTGTTAGTGGATAGTTTATATATATAATTATTTTGAGATTTCCGGAAATAGCTAAACTTTGAGGGGAATCCAACAATCTAGAGATTTCAAATATGGAGTATGAAAAATTCAAAATTTTGGAAATATGTAGTTAAAAGGTTTCGAAAATTACATACACAAAGAATGTCCAGCCTAATGACATTTTCAACGTTCCTACGTTTAAGCAACCTACATAGGAGGCATTCAGAAGCCAAACTGATTAACTCCTCTTTTCCAAAATATTGGTATGTTATTGTCTGCGGATTAAAATGATATACCAAATACATTTTGAATTTAAGTATATAATAGGTGCTTACTTGCTTACCTAGGTGGCATCAAGGGACTTGCAAAATTAGCATAACATATTTCGTTCTATATTAATATTTTTGGTTTCTCCAACCGGCTCGATCCACAGCTTTACTCCCCAAGTTGGTAACACCAGGTTTTCGCAGTCAATATTCCACCTGGTCAATCCAACGAAGTCTCGGTCGTCGTTTTATTGGTTGTTCTTCGAATACCTTTCGCACTGGGCTATTTTGATCCATTCTACTAACATGGAATACCGAGTGTAAGCAAATTATATGATACACATAACTACGTCGATATCGAGATACAAATTGAACAGCTCGTGGTTCATACGTGATCAATACTCCCGTTCTCTATTATAGGACCGTACATTTTTCGAAGCATTTTTCTCTCTATGACTCCCACTGATGCTTCATCTGCATGCATTATGATACAGGATTCTGCACCAAAAAGCATGAGGTTTTGTACGAGAATCTTGTAGGTGTCTTATCTCTTAAGTGCTTGCTTAGCGAGAAATTACACCTGTTTGAATTTACAATTCCCCATTTGATTTCCAGGCTGACATTATTGCTTTTGTTCACAGCAGATCCGAGGTAAATAAATTCGTCCACTACCTTCAAATTATAAGGGCTATCAACGTTCACCCTTGCTTTCAATTGGGTGGATTTTTCGCTTGTCGAATTCATTAAGGTTGTTTGTCCTCGTTTACTGACAAACCCACTTTTGCTGATTCCGTCTCAATTCTCGAAAAAACTGCAGTAACTTCAGGCAGATTTCGCCCAATGATATCTAAATCATCAGTATATGCGAGCAACATCTGACTTTAGCTGCTGATAGTTTAATTCGTGTTGACTGCAGCTTTTCCCACGAAAATTTTCAATGAATTTCTTGATGTGGTCTTATACATGAGACATGGGGTTCGATCCCTGCTCCGACCACCTTAAAATTTAGTGACGCTTAGTGACGGCGACACTATCGAGTACTTAGCCATGAAATACCGTTCGTCACCGGTGTGAAACTGTAGGTCCCAATCAGTGAGTTTAAAACTAGAAAGCGCACATCCCACTGGTTGCTACAAGCTCGCCCCAATTCCTTCATGGGATGTACTGGGAAGCCATTTATTTTTTTCGTATGTTTGAAGAGATGGCATGATAAGGTATTGTCATAACTGAATCTTCGCCTCGTACTAAATGTTTCGGCCCGATTTTTACCAAGCTTTGTTTAGGATTTCGCGTCGGTCAGTGCCATTCTAAAAAGGCGTGTCAGCTTAGCAGGAATACCATGCTCCGACATAGCTCGGTACAGTTTCCCCCGTATCGGGATATCGAAGGCAGCCTTGTAATTTAAAAAGAGGTTACAGGTGTTGATTTGTTTTACGTAGGTTTAATTCAGGATTTGTCGTAATATGAATATCTGGCGGATATTTTATATTTCAGGTCTAAATTCACCGTAATAGGGTCCATTCAGGTCTGCAACCAACGGCCAAAGTCTATCGCAGATTACCCTCCAGAGGACCTTGTACGCTATGGATAAAAGGCTTACATATACTCGGGTCGCCTCTTCGAGAACAGGACAAGTATGCTCAGTCTCCAATCGTCGGGTATGCATTCGTCTAGCCAGATTTTTCATATGAACTGATGCAAGCACCTTTCCAACTCATAGCCGCCAGCCTTAAAAAGTTGATCGGGTAGTCCATCAGCACCAGCGGCTTTATTGTTCTTAAGCCGGGAAATTGCAGTTCTAACTTCTATTTTGCTAGAAGGAGAGCAGTCGACGCCATCGTCCTATACGTTATCGACACCCTAATCTGTATTGAAGTCCCTGGGACAAATAAAGCAGAGAAGTGATCACTGCATATTCCTTATACACTCTGCACATCTGTGATAAGATTCCCATCATTATCTCTATAAAAGGGAGAGCGTGATCCATTTCCGTTTATTTGGATTTGAATTATTCGATAGAATTTACCGGCCTCATTCAATTTGATCACTCTCGCGCTTTTTCCACAACCGTTTTACTTCGGCAGCCTTATAATTTATATATGGTGGTAGGTGTTGATTTGTTTTTTGTGGGTTTAATCCTGGAGTTGTCATAGTCTGAATACAGACGGAGTTCTTCTCTCTTTTTCTCCTTGTACCGCTCTGTCGCTGCTCGCGTTGCGACTGACTGAAGCGTTGCCATGCGTGCAGCGTTCTTTTCATCACTTGCCATGCCATTCTTTATGGCACCATGGTTTGTCTTTAAGCGGATTTTCATAACTAACTACGGTCTCCGCATCGGGTTTCATACAGTGGGAAATGTACTTTGCATCCTTTGTGGCCTTCTCTGCATAGGCCCTGGCTATCACTAAAAATTACAGCTTTCAGATGTCCAGCTTCCTATATATCGTGATTCCTACGACTTTCGCTCTGCCTATCCTTGTGCCAACCTTTGCTGCAACCAGGTAGTGATCCGAATCGATATTAGCTTCGCGAATCACGCCTGCATCCATCACACAAGTAGAGTCCTTTCCATCAATTACCAGGTGATCCATTTGGTTCTTTGTCTGTAAATCCAAGGATATCCAAGTTGCCTTATGGATGTCTTTATGTTGGAATCTCGTACTACCGACAACCATGATTGTCGCCGCGGCAAATCTAACAGCCTTATTCCGTTATCGGAAGTGATGGCGTGTAGTCTGCAGTTAGCGATGGGTGGTTCAAAGAAATTTTCCCAAACGACTTTAACATTATAATCACATAGAACAATCTTAATGTCATTGCCAGGGTCCAGCGGTGGTATGTTTTCTCTAGGCGCTCATAGAATATGTCCTTGGTGTCATCGTCATTTTCTTCCGTCGGAGGATGTACTCAAATCAGCGATATGTTAAAGAATTTCGCTTTTATGCGGATGGAGGCTATACGTTCACTCATGGGGTTGAACCTTGAGACCAGATGTCGCAGTCTTCTATCAACTAAAAATCCGTAACCAGATTCACGACTCACCCCATGACAGTATATATGTCAGTTCCCCATCACTGTAGAGTAGGATGGCAATGAAATGTATAGAGCAGTACCGTGGGCAGGATTTTATTTCCCGAGTTCAAAAATAGCACTACATTCAAAAATCACCTATTACAGAAATAATTTCAGGGGGGCCCGAGGCCCCAGGCCCACCCCCTGCATACGTCCTGGTATGAAGCAATTAGTTTTCTCGAATTTTTACAAATACCATGCGGATTCTTATGCCATTTGGTCTAAAACTAACGTGGTGAAAATTTGAGCCCAATCTCTAAGCCAAACTCTAAGCCGGCACGACTTGTGGCAAATTTTTCGGGTTTTGCCATTTTGGGTGTAAATTTGTATAGACCAGAAAATTTTCATTTCTCAGGTCATTTGAATAAAAATTTCACATTGATTAAGTTTGACCTAAGTATAAAGTGGTACAAATTTGAGTAAAATTCCACCACTCTAGGGGTTCAAAACTTTTAATTTGAAAAATTTCAAATTTTTATAAAAAATTTTCCCAAAAGTTGTATCTAAATGAAAAATATATTCAACTCGGAAACCAATGCCTTCTAGTAGAAGTCTATACGCTTGCAATAACGTGTAACACGATATAGTCACGCAACGGTTTCTCAAGGAAATATCACCAAGATGGCCTTATAAGGGTGCCAAATTATAAAAATTTGCAAAAGATGAGCTGAAACATAACTTATATGCTCAAACCGGTTCTATAAAATTGATATGATAATTGGTTACAATAACCGGTTTTAGACTAAACTGCTAATAAATACGGATATTAATCAAAAACGGTTGTCATATCTCTTTAAATTAAATAAATCGATTTTGAAATAAGGTTTTTGGAATAGGTTTCCACAAGTGCGTTCCTCAAGCCCGGGTTTTAAGCCAGTCTGACCACATAACTTATATTCTCAATTCATCTCCCGCAGTTGTTAAAACCGGTCCCAAATACTGGTATAAAAGATCTGTTCCAATAATCACATCCGGATTTATTAACAGTTTTATACAAATTGGTTTTTAATTTATAGTCTTAAACCCGAAAAACCCAAATTTAAATTTTTTATAAAAATTTTAATTTTTTTCTAAAATTTAAAAATTTTTTCAGATTAAGAGTGTGAACCCCTAGAGTGGTGGGATTTTACTCAATTTTATACCACTTTATACTCAGGTCATACTTAATCAATGTGCAATATTTTATTCAAATAAACTGGGAAATGAAAATTTTCTAGTCTATACAAATCTACACCTCACATTTGGGCTCAAATTTTAACCACGTTAGTTTAAGACTAAATGGCACAAGAATCCGCTTCGTATTTATCGAAAATCCAAAGTTGATTTTTCATTGCCACCGTACTGTACAGTCGGTCCATCGAATCTGCTGGATTGCAGTAATACTCGTATCAACCTTATAATTCTCGAGGACATACCGGATCCGTACAGCATTCCAAAATTCCAATCGGTCAATCGCGGTCCATATAGCGTTTGCGGGAGTCGACAACAAAGAGGTGGTCTTATATTCCCCAATCTCATTTCGTATTTTCATTGGGGATATAATGGTGGTGGAAGCCAAACCCAGCCCACAAAATATAATAATTAATATAATAAGATAATTAATATAATAGATACAGCTGTAGTAAAATGATACATAATGTTAGTTCGAATTTGTAATGAACTTTGCATTTTTATACAAGCCAGGAAATTTTGTTTCTACAGTTTTTTTTTTATTTTGATGGAGTTAGTCGTTTTGGCAACTGACACATCCATATGGACACCAATACGTAATTTTATGGGAGGTTGGTGTTCTTCCTTAGAAGAAAGATGTTATCATGGGTTTTGTGTGACAACAGGCCGACAAAGTAATTTAATAGTTATGGGCGTAGAACTTAATTTTTGCAACGTCTGAATGATCTTTTTCTTAAATTAACTAATTGAAACAATTTTCATAAAATATTGGTTGATTGATTTTTTGTTGAACTGTTGTTTTCAATGATTGGTGGTTGCTGGTTTTCAATTTGATGCATAATACTAAAGTGTGTAGGGATTGTCAGCCTTAACATTTTAAGACAAGGTGGTTCTTATTGGAATGTTTTTATATTGACGAAATAATTTTTGTGTTTTGGGAGAAATTGTTAACTTCTTCATTACTTCTGAAAGATTAGGTTAGGTTGAAATGGCAGCCTACATGTCAGACCCAATTAGACCTTGTTGTTCATTGTGATACCACAGGGACAAAAGGAAAAATGTGAGATTTTCCAAATCCATCCCATTGAATCAGTTTGATTGGTCAATGTTTGGCAGATGCTACCATCAGCCAGAGAAATGTGAGCCTAATGCTGCCTGCCGCCATCTGGAAACAGCTGGACAGAAATTACCTTCTATTATTGTTGTTCTCTTAACTCCACCCAAAGACGCAAGACTCCCTCCGCGTGTTGTCCAAAGGCAGTGACATGATAAGTAAGATATCAACAGCAGGGCTTTAGTGCGTGTGAAGTCTGCGCTGGGGCATATCAGTTTGAAATATATAAAGTTCCCTACTAGTGACCACTTTCCGTATGGGCACAACTCCTCAAGTAGAGCTTGGAAGTTGGTAGAGGCATACCCACATGTTACAGTTCCCCTGGATCATGTAAGGTAGTCCCCAGTCTGGCAATTTTATCTGCCTTGCAGTTAACTGGTATGTACCTGTGGCCCGGCACTCAAATAAGGTGAATACTAAACAGTCTAGCCGTCTCATTAAGAGATCTGACGTCGGGGGGAGTTCTCAGATTCAGGAAGTCTGTTTCCAGGGACTTGAAGGCAGCTCGTCTGTCAGAAAAAATATTCATTCCGTCCTTAGTCAGAACTACTTCGCAGTCATTCAGCTACTTCCCTAATAGCTAAAATTTCCGTCTGGTACACAGTAAAGTGCTTGGGCAGTCTTTTCGAAATGGAAAGCCCGTGGCGTTTAGACACGACACCAAAGTTTACTTTATCGTTAAGATTTGAACCATCTGTAGAGAAGATTTGGAATCTCCTGTGTCCAGGGATTCGACCATTCTATTCTGTTCTATCAGATGTAAGAGTGTGGTACTTCGTATCAAAGATTGGTTAGGCTTAAGTGTAACCGACTGTACCTGGCAGGACAGGCATTGTGTTCAGAATGTCACTGTGTCCGACGCCATTTTCTGACCGAACTGGCAGTTCCCTAAGTTTAACAGAAGTAGCCGTGGCAAGTGCCAGGCTACAATATCCAGTAGCATTAATTGTAGTATGACATTTAGTGCATCATTCAGTGTAGTTCTCAACGCATACCGGCCATTCGTTGAACTTTGTCCATTATTGCGCAGTAGGCTGTTTTCCGTAGACCCTTTACTCCATACAGCATTATCGTTCTAACTCCTGCCGTATACCTCGAATGAACTATACACGGGTTCAGACGCTAGCGTTTTCCTATTGTCATTTTACAGGCTCTACCACAGCCTTAATGACTCTTTCTAGAATGTTGGGTTTGATGTTTAACTTCCTGTCGAGTAAAATGCCTAACTGCGCTTTCAGAGAAAGGAATTTCAATGTCCTTAAACAGGCAGGTATAACAATTTGTACCTTATTACTCCAGTTGAAATAAACCAGTTCTGCCTTGGTTGGGTTTACTCCAAGACCATTAGCGCGAAGCCCATCTTGCAGTGGTATATGAAGGGACTGTTGCAGGCGGTCCCTAAGAGCACTTGGAAATTTGCCTCTAACCACTAATTGCCACGTAAACTGCGTAGCCAACAACCTTACTAACCATATACAGCAGATGCGACAAAATGCCGCGGCGAGGTGTTCCGCTGCTGACAAATCTGTTCGTGTCCGTTGTCCCTAAATTAGCCAAAATGCGTCTCTTTGTAAGAGTGTTGTGGACAGATAACCTTATATTGCTGTCAATCCACCGAACCGTGATTGCGACTGGATTTTCATTTTAAAGCGTCCCTAAAAAGCTGGCATGGTTTATTTTTAACAGCGACAGAATCTTCTATAAAGTTCACCATATCATGCGGAGCGTTTGTGCTAGACATACCATTACTGTAAATGGCTTGTTGTGTAGACAGTAGCTTGTGATCATTGTTGGACGTAAGATAGCTATCGAGTAATCTCTTCTAGGTTTTCAAGAGAAACGACGATAGACTAATCGGTCGGAAATCCTTAGGTCCCGAGTGCTATGGTTTCCCCGCTTTAGGAATGAAGACAATCTTAGTTACCCACCATTTCAAAGGTATGCCGGCCTGCTTAGTTGTTTGCCGGTGTAGAGACCTTTGAGCCAGGGCACCAATCTCTCAGCCACTGCCTGAGGTACCGGCGATGACACATTGTCCGGTCCTGGCGACTTGAAAAGTTTGAAGCTTTTATAGCCCAAATCATTCTAGATTCCGTTACAATTTCACTGACAATATCCGTTGGCTGTACTTCTAAACTGAAGTATCTAGTTCTCCCTCCGAATTCCCGGATAAATTTGTATCCAGAAGCACTCTCAGTGATTCCTCTCTGGATCTCACACAAGAACCATTATCTTTCCTAATGTACCCAATAGTACAAGGAGTTGAGGCCAAAATTTTCCTAAGCTTGGAGGCTTCGGATAATCTTTCCGCATTGCTGCAGAAATCTATCAAGGATTTATATTTAACTTTCCACAAGTCACGCTTGTACTGCTTGACTTCTTCTTTAAATCCATCCCAGTCCTGTTGTGTCCTTGTCAACTTTGACATATTAAATATCTTTCTACAGCACTTCCTCAGTTTAAACAGATGTGGCGGTCACCAAGGTGGCCTCTGTGTCGCCCTTGGGATATGAGGCCTGTAACGAGCAACTTAGTGCTGATGTCACTTGGTCCACCGTTGTTTCTATGTTCCCTATAGTTCGCACCATCCATTCAGTTCCATTTGGATCAGACCTGTTGAAAGTGCCTCTATACTTTCCCAAGATTGCCTTGCTATTGTTGCGTGGAATGATAGGACTATGAGACTCTGTTACCGGCTAAGCTGTTTAAGGCTGGGTGTTACGAGTTGGAACGGTGAATGCATCAGCTAATATGCAAATTCTTGCGAGACGAATGCATGCCCGACGATTGGAGTCTTAGCATACTGTGTCCCGTTTTGAAAATAGGCGACCCGCGTACATATACAAAGTATCTCGGAATAAACCTTTTAGCCGTCGCATTAAAGGTCCTGGCGAGTGTAGTGTGCGAAACAGTTAAACCGTTTGTTGCTGACTTTATCCGGCGTGGAAAGTTAACTAAAAAAAAAAATGGTTTCCCGCTAAATCCCACGAAGGGATTAAGGAGATCTTTTCACAAAACTAGTGACCTGTGTTCTAGTTTTACACTCACTGATTGGCACCTACAGTTTTACTCCGGTTCCGAATGGTATTTTGATAACATTTTTAATGCGAAATATTCGATAGTGTCGCCGTCACTATGAGAGGTGACCACCGCCGTGGGAAATGTAAGGTGGTCAGAGTAGGGATCGAAGCCACGTTCTCATGCGAAAGAGCCATTCACACTACCATTACACCACCGAAGGCCATGGAAAGTCAACTATCCGCCAAATATTTTACTTGACGACAAATCCTTGAGAAAAATAAAATAAATGATTTCCCATTACATCCCATGAATGAATGGGGGTGACCTTCTCACAGCCAGCGAGCTGTGCACTTTCTAGTTTTATAACTTCACTGATTGGGACCGACAGTTTTTACACCGATTCCGAAGGGTATTTTGAGAAGCTTTTTCATGGCGAAATACTCGATAGTGCCGCCGTCAATGTGAGAGGTGACCGCCGCCGAACGAAATGTAAGGTGATTACAGCAGGGATCGAACCCAGGATCTAATGTACAAGAGGCGCGCACACTAGCCATTGCACCACCGACGGACTTTGGCGGAGCGACACCGTATCATGCGATCTCTTCAGCATATTAATTGAGATCATTGTGAGAAAATGTGCAGTCAAGACGAATAAAACGATCAGCAGCAAGAGTCACATGTTACTCCCGTATGCTGATGATTTCGATATCATTGAGCGACATCTGCGAGAAGTTACTGCAGTATTTTCGAGAATTGAGAAGGTGTCAGCAAAACTCGGTTTGGCAGTAATGAGGGACAAAACAAAATTAATGGTTTCGACATCCACAACCACCCTGTCAATTGGTGAAAAGCGTGAACATTGATATTCGTTATAACCTCGAGGTAGTGGATGAATGTATTTACCCCGGATCTGCCGTAGACAGAAGCAATAACGTCAGCCTATAAACGGACGTGCTTGCATAAAGGTAATATTTTGGAGTAAGTAAGCGTCGTGGCCATCGGTGGTGCAATGGTTAGTGTGCGCGCCTCTCGTACATGAGATCCTGGGTTCTAACCCTGCTCTGACCACACTAAATTCTTTCGGCGGCGGCCACCTCGCATAGTGATGGCGACACTATCGAGTATATGGCCATGAAAAAGCTTCTCAAACTACCGTTCGGAATCGGTGTAAAACTGTAGGTCCCAATCAGTGAGTAACAACTGAAAAGCGCACAGCTCAGTGATTATGAGAAGCTCTTCTCTGTCCCTTCATGGGATGTAATGGGAAAATATTTATTCATTTAAGTAAGTGCTTCAGAAATATGACCTCTCGATAAACAAAGATCTAACGTTTTCAAGCTGTCGTACAACCTGCCTTGCTTTATAGGGCAGAAACCTGGGTCATCTCGAAATAGCTCACACAGTTTTCGAGAGGAAAATGCTACGAATGACATATGGTCCTATAGTAGAAAACTGAGAGTATCGACGACTTGTGAACCACGAACTGTGTCCTGCGATCGACGTAGTTATGTGCATGAAGATAACGTGATAACTCTGACTAGGACATGTCATTGGAATGGATCAAAACGAACTACCACCAGGGGTATTCAAGGACGTACTCGAAGACATCAGAGCGAGTGGTGCAATGGTTAGTGTGCGCGGCTCTTGTACATGAGATCCTTGGTTCGAACCCGGCTCTGACCACCTTAAAACTTCTTTCGGCGGCGGTCACCTCGCATAGTGACGGCGACACTATCGAGTATCTAGCCATGAAAAACCTGCTCAAATTACCGTTCGCAATCGGTGTAAAACTGTAGGTTCCAATCAGTGAGTGAAAACTGGAAAGCGCACAGCTCAGTGATTGTGAGAAGTTCTCCCCAGTCCCTTCATGGGATGTAATGGGAAACCATTTATTTTATTTAAAGATCGAACCGGTTGGAAAAATATGTTAACTTATTTAGGGCAATCGCGCTCTTGGATTGTCTGTGGCATTAAAGAAAAAGTTCTCCGAAATTTAGGAACAGAAAAAATAAGTTATGAAATAGTTGCCTTTACTGAGGTACATTTTTGTAAAAGTTGTGTTGACTGAGTTTACAATGATTTTGATTTATATGTCGCGATAATCGAGAAGTTGCGTATAACGAGAGTTGCGGCAATCGTGTACGTACTGATGAACTTCAACAAATGAATACAATAAAATCTTGTCAGGTATCACTTTTTGGCCATGGCTCATATTTACGGTTAAAACTATAATTGTGTACAATTCAGGGATCAGCTTTCTGGAAATGGGCTATATATTATTGTTTCCACAGAATTGCAAATTTCGTTTAATGTCCGAAGGCCATATATGTATAAAAGAAATGAGATTGTTTAAATTGATGAATTCAGATGTATTTCAGTGATTGCTGCTTTTGCCGTATCGTAAAGCAACAACCACAAATTCAGCAGTACAGGTGGGAACTCTTTATCCATTTGAGTAAAAGCTTTTTCATGATTGTGTGAAGAAATTGATAAAGATTTCCCATGTGCGAATATAAATAATAGGGAAATTCATTGGATTTTAATTCAATATACTTTAGTCATTATTTAGTATCTAATATGATAATGTGATATTGTTGAAGACGCTTCAACAAATTGTAAATGGATCCATTTTGTTTGTGAGCTACAAAAAGCCATTTAAGATTTGTCAAACTTTAGAAAATTTACTGGCATATAGAAGAGTCATGATTTATATATTTGTATAACGTTCCCCCACTTTAAGGGCTACAAGTGGTTATTCTCCTTTCCTTGTTTGATTTCATTCGTTGGTATATCCTAATTTTTGAAAGTTTCCACATGTTTTGGAACTTAGGTAATATCTTAATACCACAATCAAATAAACAAAGAACCCTAAAGTGACATTAGCAGTTACTCCATCGTTATTACACATTTCAACGCCATCTGTCATGATACACTCAGACAAAAGCAATACACTTATTTCTTTGTGTTTACGAGGCGTGAATGTCAGCAGGAGTAGGTGTATTCCATTACATCTTTATGATGCTTTTGGATTACAGTCAGGCATTTAAGATTACACGTTTGGAAGCCTTTGCTCACCCCTTACCATGATGTACATGACTGCTATTAACATCTTAATAATCGTTATATGGTTTCACTTTAGACCTTATGTACTTAAGATATACGTTTTTAAGATGATCATTAAAGTAACGCCATACATCGCGGTGGGGTTTTTATTATGTAAATTATAAGAGATGATGGATTTTAGGAAGGAAACATTAAGAATCAAATTCAGAAGAGTATAAATTTAAAGATATTATTTCTAAAACCGTACAGTGGCTTCTGATATTGGAAAATCGTTTTCATGTGACATATGACTTCAAATTGACCAGTAGTTTTCTACTCTTTGTATCTCTGCTGAATATCGCCATTTCGTTTGAAGGAAATTTGTTTACTGAGCTGGCGATTCATATCATGTTTACAAAAAATGTATGAAGATTAAAAATTAAAGTCCTTGTGCCAGGGACTTCCAACTGAGGAGGACGCTTTGCACTTTTCCATTTGATTCGGTGCAAGAAGTGCACAATTTTATGTGGATGTTGCCATTTTGAGACAAAAGCCTGTATAACTCCGTAAATTTAAAATGTACATTTAAAAAGTACCATAAACTTAAAATGTTAAATCACAAACTAAGGCCGAACTCTACTAATAACATTAATGCAAAACGTTTTATTTATCCTTGTACCTTTTTTAATGAATATTTGAGTAAGCAGACTTGTTGGGTTGAAAAAACAATCAAAGGCAAATTGAATGACACAACTGCCAGAAAATTTGGCAGAAATTATGTCGCTGGAAAAGGCAGCCAAAAGCAAAAAAAAAAAGAAAAAATTTGGTGGATATTAATGTGAGGGGCCATTAAATTTTAATGCATAATAAGGCCTGGATTGCGCACCATTTATTGATTTCGATACGGGTCATCGCCCAAATTTGTGAGGTTGGAGAAAAAAAAATCATGAGCCTAAAAATGGAGATGGTAGGGCTAGGGGAAATGAGGTCAAAGATGCTGGTGAAGGCGGAAAAATCCATAAGTCACACAGATTTCCATTAATTATGATTCCAGGCAAACCGTATAGGTATTTCAGATCTAGCCATGAGGAAGCATGAGGATGCATTTGCAAAAATTTCTTTTATAAAAAACTATATCTGTGTTTATAGAGATATAGTTTGGTCTTGGGTGTGAATAATAAAAGAAAAAAATCACATGAGGTATCAGGGGACACCCGGTTGGAACGAAGTTCCTTTCGCTATGTATTATGTACTACACTGAAAGAAAATCTTTACATCAAATCGATGATAAATGTTCAAAAATTTTCAATAACAAAGTTCTTCAATTTAAAGATTGTTCGTTTGGAATTTGGAAATAATTAGTGGGATCGACTCAAAATATAGATGTAATATTGGAAAAATAAACATAAACAGAAAAAAATCATACAAAATTTAAAATAAATACATAATAGAAAATACAGAAATAGACAGAAAACATTATCCACGCTATGAACATTTTTCACGTGGTCTCATATCCTGTTCTTGTGGATTTTTTACGATCAAAATAGGCCGAACAGTTTGACTTCTCATTAACAAACAATTTCCATCAAAATGACGATCAATTTACATCAAATTGATGATAAACTTATATCAAATTGATGACAACGTTACATCTAATTGGCGAACAATGTACAGCAAATTAATGAACAATTTACATCAAAATGTTGAAAAATTTACTTCAGCTTGATGACAAACTTACATCGAATTGATGTAACATTGTCGTTGAATGAACGCAAATTATTGATGAAATATGGATGAAATGGTCTTCATCAATTCAATGAAACGTGTCGTAGGTTGGAAAATGAAGAACTATTTCAACAAATTGATGAAGGAATTCATAAATTTCATGAAGCTTTTACTTTCAGTGTAATTGACGAACAATGTACAGAAAATTAATGAACAATTTACATCAAAATGGTGAAACATATACTTCAACTTGATGACAAACATACATCAAATTGATGTAACATTGTCGTTGAATGAACGCAAATTATTGAAGAAATATGGATGAAATGTTCTTCCTCAATTCAATGCAATGTGTCGTAGGTTGGAAAATGAAGGACTATTACATCAAATTGATGAAGGAATTCATAAATTTTATGAAGCTTTTTTTTTCAGTGTAGTTAGTTCCAACAGGCCTAAGGTGCCCGTTGAAAAATACGATAATTTAAATCGAGTTTTAAGAAAAGATAATTTTGTAAAATGATAAATTTTTTAAGAAAAAATTTTTATTATAGAATGTAGTTTTATAAAAAAAGTAACGTTAGTACGTTTTGAAAGAATATTATATTTTACCGAAAGTTCCTTTTTCCTTTTCCTTCCCATTTTAAAAGAGATGTACTTCTTTTCTTAAAAGCTGATGTACTTTTTTAAGAAAAGGTACTTATTTAAAGAAGTACTTTTTTTAAGAAAAGGTACTTTTTGTAAAAAAATTTACTTTTTTTAGCAAAGGTACTTCTTTAAGATAAGGAATTTTTTTAAGAAAAGGTACTCTGTTTAAGAATATGAATAGGTATTTTGTTTTTAGAAAATTTACTTTTTTTTAAGAAAACGCACTTATTTAGGAAAATGTTATTTTTTCAAACTTCTTTCACTTTGGCTTTTCTAAATTTACTTTTCTTCGGTTCAAACTACTATATGTAATAAACAGGCTCCACCTAGAAAATTTCCCATGGAACAAGAAATAGGCCCATATGTTATTCTAGACACAAACCATACCAAAAGTACCAGTGTAAGAGGAAGTGTGCTGTCAAATGTAATTCCATGCTAAGGGTTGTGTTTCATGGATTTGCCAATCTTGCGCCTTGGCTTTTCTAATTTTACTTTTTATTGGGTTCAAAACTACAATATGTAATAAACAGGCTCCACCTAGAAAACTTCCCATTAAACCAAACCAAAAGTACCCAATATAGTTGACAATAATGGTTTGTAATAAAGTAGTTTGAAAAGAGTTGTTTAAAATTTTATTCATTTAGCCCCTAGCCCGCAACGTGCGATAAGGAACTTCGTTCCAAAAAAAAAAATTGTGGCGAGTTGTAATGTGATGGGTCATTCAATTGTAATGCATAATAAGGCTTGGATTGGGTCATAGCCCAAATTTGTGAGGTGGGAAAAAAAATTCATGAGCCAAAAATAGGGGGGGGGGTGACGGAAAAAATCTACAACAGTCGCCCCTCTAGGTGTGAAATGTATGCCAGACCCGCACTAATTATTCCCTCAACATATCTTCGATGCCATTTATACATTTATTATCTACTTTTATACTAGTGTTGCCAGATGCAAACTGCAACTCCCATTGGAAAGTTTGACAGTTTTTAGCATGAACATACATAGGACGTTTTCACTTACGAGCAACTTTTTTAAATTCTTTCTATTAACTTCACCTGTCTGTATGCATGTATGCCGAAAAAACTTTGGATTGATTTTTAACCCTTTTCCCGTAATCCAATCGAGCTGAAACTTCGCAGGCAAACTAACAGCGACGACAAAAACTAACTATGGGCGGGGTTGGGCAAAGGGGCGAGGTTATATATAAAGAATTTATAGTTAAAAGCTATATTTTTTGCGGGTTGGTTTTTTTCTATTTAGAATAAATCGAAAAATTCATCTCGGTCAAAAAATGGAATTAACCCGTGTAAATTTTCTTGCGATAATTTTTTACGATGTTCGGCGTGGATTATCGAGACAAGAGTGTCTCAATCAATTTGTTTCGACTTTTGGTGATAAAGCACAATCAAAAATCACTGTAAATCGCTGGCACCAAGAGTTCAATCTCGGACACCGTTCGCTCCAAAATGAATTTCGTGGAGGTCATACAACTTCGATCGTTTTGCCGGAAGCTATCGATGCTGTGCGTGAACTTATAAAGCAAGACCGACATGTGACATAGCATCAGATTGAGGCTTCCTTGGGGATTAGCATGACAAGTATTGCATGTTCATTTGACCGTAAAAAGATTTGTTCTCGTTGGATCCCACATAATTTGACGAATGAAAAAAAAGACTTCTGTCCATTGGAGCAAAGAAATGTGGAAAACTACAACCGCGGTAGTTCAAATGTAGCATATAGCTCGAAACAAAACAGCAATCGACCGTATGGGTCTTTCAAGCCGAGCTAAATCCAACAAGAGTTGTTCGTAGAAGAAGCACATCGAAGCAAATGATCGGGTTTTTTTCGGTATAACCGCTCATGTGGCCACAGTGCCTTTAGTGAAACGTAGGACAGTCAATTCGAAGTGGTTTACCACCATCTGTTTGTTAAAAATGTGCTAAGAAATAAAGAAAGATAACAAGGGAAGACGGATCATTTTGCATCAGGACAATGCATCATATCAGCTTGTCGAATTGATGGGCCATCCGCCGTTCTGCCCCGATATGGCACCCAATGACTTGTTTTTATTCTCGCACGTGAAGAAAAAACTGCGTGGTGAAAGTTTTTCGACACCCGAAGTAGCTATTGAAGGGTTCCAAAACCATGTTTTGAAGGTGTCTTAATCGGGGTAGAAAAAGTGCTTCGAAAATTGCTTTGAGCGCATGCAAAATTGTATTGATCTACACGGAGAATATTTTGAAAAACAATAAAACCATTTCCAATGATAAATGATTGTTTTCTTATGTGGTAAAAAATTAACACAAGTCTATATATACTCATTGGAACGAGAGGTCTTGGTGCTATGTCCTAAAACACTTACAGATGCTCGAGAGTCTAGTAGCCCATTTACTTCTCGATCGCCAAATAGAACAACTGCATACGGTCTAGGATCTGACTCGATTATACTTTTGTTGCGCTCTTTATTACATGTGCGCCTTTCTCTTATTCTCAAAACCTTTTTGCAAAGTTTTTGGCGGTTTCCCCGTTGAGGACTTTGATACGTTGTGCTGTTGCTAATTTGTGAGGAGTTTGATGTAGTTATATTATTTCCCAATATTCTATTTCTGATAATCTCGTAGTTCTGTTTTATAATTTCCACAGGCAAATAATGTCCTACTGCACTATAACTAATTTGAGATGTATTCATTTTCGGGTCTATTGAGTCTGTGTTTGTTGAGAACTGGTAGCAGCAATTTCTTTTGAACGACGATTTGCCGCTCCAATCGCGTTCCGCTTGAGGTTTCCCGATTCGCAATTCGGGCATGAGGGTGTTAAGTAATTGGGGTGTCCGCATTTGTAGCAAAACAGAGTTCGTTCTGTAGCTGGGCATTGTTTGAATCCATGTCCTTTTTTCAGACAATTCCAACATTTCAACGCGGCCCTTAGCGCGGCGATTTCATCGATTTGTCTGTCCTCGTCTTGATGATTTTTCTCCATATCGGCACACGCTTCGCTCACCGGCATTGGTCTATTTGGCAGATGTGTCATGGTGCGAATATCCCGCTTTGGAAAGGCCTTTTCCACTTCAATGCACTCGACTCTCAGTTATTCCATTGAGGAAACATGCATTGGGTATATTATCTTTCCGATACTTTCTCTGATAATTAATGATTCTAATTAATTCATACTCGGAAATCGGGTGGTCCAGTCGAGAACGCATAACACTTACATTTGTCTATCTCTTCTCCCGGTAACTGCTTTGTTTCTACTATGTCCCTCATAACTTCAAAGTTTGTTCGCGTATTTCTGAATCTATTTATCAGGACATGCCTAAGCGGCGGCCAGTCTGTAACCGTTTTATTATGAATTTGCAGCCAATAGCAGCTTCTCGCCTTGCCCGTAACTAGCATGTGGAAATCACTGTAGATTTCTTCCCAAGGTAGATGATATTGTGCCTGCAAATGCTCCAGTCTGAAGACAAAGTCTTCTACTGCAAAACTTGATGGATTTCCGTCAAACTTGAATCCAAACTTTTCCACCCTAACTCCTCTATTAATATTGCTGTGCCAAGAATGTGGGGTAGGGGTATCTCTGGGAAACTCCATTGGCAAATTTTCCCTGCCGACGGGTAAAGAGGCAGTCGAAGGGTTATTACCCCGATCCACTCCACAATTTTCCACATTTCCTGCACCTCCGTTAGACTGCACTGACACACCTGTCACTATTGACGTTAACTGACGTATACTTTCGATTACCTTAGCCATTTCGTTGCTAATTATTTCCTTTACAATGGGACGTAAGCTCAGTTCCGTCTCATTAATACTCTGATTGACGACTGCCCTTAGCGAATGTACTTCTGCTGCAGGAGCTTGAAAAGGGTGAAAACTATTTGCCTCGACCGAGGTTGAAGCTTCCACATTAATATAGCCTTGTATATTAATTATCGTGCCCGAAATATCGGTATCGGTGATTCCGTCGCGGTTCGTCTTTCTATATTTTCGTCGAGTATACACAGATGCCCTACTCACATCAAACGCGGATATGCGATTTCTCTTACTTCTTCTTGACCACAGACTTCTAAAATTTTTCGAAAAAATTAAAAACAACCTTTTTATATTTTATTAAAGTTATCGATATAGACTGAGTACTAGTGTACTACTCTTCCACGTTTGCATGCCCAAGACCAGCTCGTTCCCATCATATGTAACGATAACAGGAAGTCGATCAACATTTTTTCACCGCCATGCAAGTCGTCCAACATTTTGCCATCCCATTGCATATTGATCTTCAGCCAACTATGGGGTTCCTTCAAAAATGCAGTAGCCTGCTGTCTAGTTTGTGTAAGAGTTTGCCGAAGGGACTAATGATATACTTTCTTGGGGTGAAAAGCTAAGGCGGCAGCAATTAATATACGAACGGCTGCTACGTCGGATGTCTTACATATCAAAGAGATTTCTGAATGGGTGACAAGTGGGTCAAGTGTGGAATCTACCTCTTTTAGTTTCCTGATACAATGCGACAATTTGGTTTTGAAACTTTGTGTTGGAATTTCATGGAAATTCAATCAAAAATATTAATTTTTTAGTTCTAAGAATGATAAAAAACCTCCATTAATGATTTTTCTGAACAAGTGGATCTGTTTAGTAAATTGGTTTAATTCCAGAATCCGTGTCATAAAATTCAATGCAATTTTGCACATAACATGGGCGGAAAGTTTTAACAATTTATTCAATTCAATTAAAAACCTTAACGGTCATATCGCTCAAGTCACATTCATTTCTCTTGGCATTTCTGACGTCACGTTATAAACAAACTAAGTACTTGCTATAACATTTTTGAAAATTGTTTTGGAAAGGGCACGAATATGCAATTCGGAAAAATATAGAATTTTTCATAATTAAATTAAAATTATTCCTCATTAATAATTGTATTCAAAGTCTCATATACAGGGGGTGATGCAGGAAGTTCCGGACAAATTATTCCAGCGTATTCCTTGGCTCATTTCATGAAGAAAAGTCCACTAGGACCATGTTCGAAAATGTAAGGGTGCGAAATGGCAGCGGGTTAAAATTTTTCGGATTGTCAGTAGGAGGGTAGTAGGGTAAAGTTGCTAACTTCTGAGCCAGTGCACAGTGTGGTAGATTGCAAATCTAACTGGACAAAATTACTAAATCGCGTTGAGTCCACTTCTCACTTATGAATTATATAAAAAATGAGTTCAAATATATAAATGATTAGAAAAAATCAACTTTTTTTTAAAAAGAAGATTTTTTTAATAAAATGAGGCAAGAAATAAACAGTTCTTACTCTCAAGAAAAAATACATTTTTAATATGTATAAAAATTGGTTTCTTAAATACATCCTCTAAGATTATTTGTACTTATATATACTAGTATTTTGGTTGAATATAACTAAGATTCATGATTAATAAAATTATTAAGTGTAATATTAAAATAATTTTAATAGTTTTAATAAATATTTGATAATTATTGTTTTGTTTACTTGTTTTTGTTTTATTACATTAATAATACAGATAATAACATATAAATACACATAGAGATATTAATTTATTCACTTTCATGTGCATCGTTAAAAGATTCTTCCTCCTCAAAAGCATCAACAGATAATAATGAAAGAACTTCTTTTGATATCAAACCTCGAACTCGAAAGGGAGTGTGACGCAAACTTGCGATAAAAGGATCTGAAGAAATTAAGAGTCTATTCGACCTATATTTGTGTCTTTTCTCGATGTTTTTCTCGTAAACAACTCTCTAAATTTCCTCGCGTTCTTATTTCTTGCTTCTTGAGCTTCTTCTGACAGCTGTCCTATAGGAAGAATGCAAGACCTTATTATATCTTTTCCATGAAAATGGATTTTATGGACGCTAACTGGCATAATGTACCATGGGTATTCGTTTAAATAGAAATTGCGTGTGACAACTACAAAGCTTTCAAAAGTATCTTCATCAATAGGGTAACCACTACCTATAGTTTCCAAAATAATATGAAACCGTTCAATTAATTCTTTATTGACACCAGTGATTTCTGAACTCGTTTCTGCTGCTCTAAAGAACCGTCTAGCAGTATTACCGTCATTCGTATTACCTCCTTGTTGTGTTGGCCTGTCTAAAAGCAACCCCATCTCATTTCGAAATTTCTTTTGAATATTTGTTTTTTCTTCAGCCACTTTTGATTTATTTTCCGGTCCTCGAGCTTGCCAGGTCATTATAGAAAGCTTATATGCTATGTGTAATACACACTCCATAAAACGGATCCATGAATATAGCGGAGACATTCCAAAGGTTAAAGATCGTTCGTCGACAATTTTGTTTAAAATCACAAAAGGTTTATTTAGTTCACTCGGTTTCGCTCCACATATGAAACACGTTTGAGAAGAAGAAGTTACAGATGATAGTGCAGTACAAGTTTTACAGTCTATCATAGTAAGCATAAAAGTAGACTCAACAAGAAAACTTTGTTCGCCATTTGTGAGAGTTGGAAACAAATCTATAATTTCTTGCTGTACTAAATGAACTTCTTGAGAAATTACCTCAGTGGACTCTTTGGCAAAAACAAACTTGATTGGACGGCAGTATCTTGTAGATGAAGGGGCAGGATTTTGCCATACAATTATTTTTCTTTGTGTAGAACTAAAATTCATATGAATAGGAACCATTGAAATACTACATAAACTTTCATCTGTATGACCCTCCTCCGAAGAAAACTTCTGTTTATACTGCTTTTGCTGAGCCCCATCGCATCCCCATTTTATCAAAATATTAAGACGATTTCCATCAGTTTTCAGTTCATCAATACCGAGTAAAACGTCTTTTTGAGCCAAACAAAGCCTTTCTATAGTATGATTCACTAATGACTGAAGTGAACTTTTTGCATGCATCTCAGTGATTTCTGTTTCAGCTGGATAACATTTTTTCTTAGGGTTTTGAACACTAGTGTAGGAGGGAAGAAGATTTTTGCATTTTGCGTTCACTTTTAGCCGAATAACATCGTATTGATGTTTCGACAAATTCGCATCAACCATTAAAGATAAGGCTTCGTCGGGGGAAATTCTATCTAAAGGCACAGGTTCAGAGCTAAATTGCTGAAAATTTTTTTTCATTTCAGTACCTTTACTGGATGAAGCTTCCGACAGTTCTTTCACAAGTCTGGCTGAATTTCGCTGTCCCATTTTACGAAACACGATCTTACTAGCTTTAATAATTTCTCGATAGCCAGTTGAATCTAAAAGACTTTGTATCTTTCTTTTTTTCGATTTTTCACTACAGTCATCAAAGTTTTTCGGTTTTCTTCCAACTTTTTCACAACTTTTCGGTTGTACATTTGCAGGCAATACATACAGTTCATCAAGCCGAACTGAATTTGATCTTAAAAAACGGTCCCGATGTCTTCCACTTTTTATGCATTTGTCGGCTAGCTTAAAACAAATACTATTTATATTTGCCTTAAGATTCGTTTTCACGTCTTCTGGTATATCTTGAAGACCATATCTAACCATTAGTAATGTCAATAAGACGTCTTTGCGATGTATTTTGACAGTTTTTACCCATCCTTCAAAAATTTCCTCTCGCGAAAGAGTGGAGTTCATACTGGAAAAGGGAATATAAATGTATGGTGGTCGTAAAAATTCGCAATATGTTTTTGATTTACCTTAAAGTGGTGAATACTTGAAAGATTAACCCAAATATAATTTTACACCGGAACTATGCGATATAAACAGCTTCAACTCTACTTGAAAAAAGGGAATATTTTATTTTTTTCACTTTCTGAAATTCTCTCAAAACTTTTTTTTTGATGTGTTAACATCTATAGCGGCGTATAGGGACTAAATCTATCAAAGTCAGATTTTATGCTGCTGCTAAAACCAGATTTTATGCTGCTGCTAAAACCAGATTTTCTGCGACTGCGAAAGAGATTAATGACGTGTTAAACAAAAATGAGCGAGCAAGAGAGCAATGAAAGAGTGGTGTGGCAGGGGTGAGGCAAACGAAATTGTGTCTATAGCGTATGTATTAACATAATAATGTATGTATGTACATGTGTCTGTTGCTGTTGTTGAACGGAGATATAAGCATAGCCACGCAAAATTTCAGTCGCAGTCGACGTTATGGTGACACACTAGTACGTCAGTTACTTCATACAAAGTATGTGTGATGTTGCGTGTTTGGCTCTTTCGTTGCTGTTGATATGACAAACATGTGGTTATGTGTCACACGTATACGTCAGCTACTTCGGACAAAGTATGTGTGATGTTGTGTGTTTGGTTGTTTCGTTGTTGTTGCTATGGCCAAACAAAGCGAGTTATTTGATGTTCAGAGGCCTTTCAGAATCAATAAAAAAAAGTAGAAGAAAGTCAAATTGCCGAGATACAGAGCTTTCGGAAAAAAATGGAAAAAAAATTCACATAACCTCAATTTGCTCTGCCAGATGGCAGGTAACTTATGTTGAAAGATAGCCATACCTCTTACCTATCCAAAATGACCTAAACGAAGCACAGAGGTCTTAGGGTTTCATTTTACTGAAATGCAAAAATGTTTGTTTTTGTTTTTGGAAGCGAAATAACAGCACATATAATAATAACACCCGGTTGGAATGAAGTTACTTTCGCTATATGTGACTTGCTCCACGAAAAGGGACCTCTGCGCCGAAAAGAAGTTATTGAGAAAAACGCGTTTAAAAAAAGCGCTTCGTTTTTCCGTGTTTTGCGCATGGTTATGCAACTCTTCCTTCAACCTGATCATCTGGCGATGTATTTCGACTCTCTGGTACTTTGTACGATGTTCACTATGCAATCTTGCCTCTATGAAAAATATTTCTAACAGTTAAAAACCTGTTTTTGCTGATTTTGTTTTCAAAATTACTAGAGCTTGAACTTTTTTTAAATTTCAAATATTACATATATTATCTGTTTATATCACATTTTTAAATTTTTTCACTAATTATGTTCATCTTTACAGGTGATTTGTAAAAAAAGTAAAAGACACAAAAAGTAAAAGAATCATTCAAAGAAAAAAAAAAATTTTTTTCGGCGCAGAGGTCCAACACGCTGTTGAAAAATACTATAATTTAAATGGATCTTTAACCTTTAACTAGTGACGTGTAGTCTCACAGGCGTCGCGTGTTTGGTAAATTCTTAGAATTGATGATTTCCCCCCGCTTGCCGCGACCCGGCGTCACAGTAGCTTTTGTTTTAGTGCCAAAACGACCATAGAAGGGAGCAGACGTGCCGTCGGTTATGTAAGAGGTTCGTAATTTTAATTTGAAATTCGATTGTAGCCTGTGAGGCTACATGTCCCTAGTTGTCATACAAATATTTTTTCGAACAATTTTTTTGTTTTTAGTGCAAAATGGCAGAAAACGCTAGGAAACGTCAACTTCAGCCGTCGACTTCATCAAAAAGAAAAGTATTTCGAGTGGATAGTCTATCATTTGAAGAGGAAATCAATGCCCTCTTGCTAGCTTCAGACCAATCAGTCAGTGAAGGTGATATTGAAGAGTTCTCATGTCAATTATATTTCTAGTATTTTAATTTCTCAAATGAAAATTGTTTAAACACATACACTCAAACATATGTGTGGTGTTTGGTTGAGTGTTTTTGGTTGCTCAACATTGGTTAGGAACATGTATCTAGTAAAAAGTGAAACGAACAGCAAGCTAATGTTGCTTGGCAACATGCATCTAGTAAAAAGTGAAACAAACAGTAAGCTAACGTAATAAAGCTTTTTTTCGAAAGCTTCAATAAAGCTGTTGTAACATTAATTTTGAATTGTAAAGCGTAAAGCTTTCACACAACGCTCGAATGCTAATGCGAAGACTCGATAAGGTAAACCTTTTTTAATATTAGGGCGGCCCTCTCAACATTCGCAGAACTTATTTCAATAAAAATATTAATTAAAATACATAAATTAAATTAAGTTTAAAAAAATTTAACATAATATTTTTTTTTTAAACGGACTAGAATCAAATGCCGTTGGTAAATATAAAAAATTACAGCAGACAGTTGTCCGAGGCCTTCGGCCACGGACTGTCCCTGCAGGCTGTGTCAGAGACACGGCCATTAAGTTTAACGTAGAATACGCCATCCGATAAGACAGAAAACATATATAACAATAAATTCATTTGCTTATATTATTTATCATTTATTGTTATATATGTTTTCTGTCTTATCGGATGGCGTATTCTACGTTAAACTTAATGGCCGTGTCTCTGACACAGCCTGCAGGGACAGTCCGTGGCCGAAGGCCTCGGACAACTGTCTGCTGTAATTTTTTAAGAATTTTTTTTTATTGAGCTTATTTTTATAGAAAGTGTATATTTTGAGCTCCTTTTTGTTAGAATATGTATTATATTTTCCCGAAAATGTCATTTTTTTACAAAGAAGTACCTTTTGTAAGAACAGGTACTTTTTAAAGAAGTGGTACTCTTTATAGGAAAAAGTTATTTTTTTAATATTTTATTTATATTTTATTTTCAAAAAGGCTACTTATCTCAAGAAAAGAAAAGGTATTATTCTACTTTTAAGAAAAGGTACTTTGAAGAAACGGAATATTTGTAAGAAAATGTATTTTTTTAAGAGAAGCTATATTTTGAAGAAAAGGTTTTTTTTAAGAAATGGTTTTTTTTCGAATTGGTAATTTTTTCAAGTGACCGTCGGTGGTGCAATGGGTAGTGTGCGCGCCTCTGGTACAGGAGATCCTGGGTTCGATCCCTGCTCCAACCACCTTAAAAAAATTTCTTTCGACGACGGTCACCTCGCTTAGTGACGGCGACACTATCGAGTATATAGCCATGAAAAAGCTTCTCAAAATACCGTTCGGAATCGGTGTAAAACTGTAGGTCCCAATCAGTGAATGAAAACTGGAATGCGCACAGCTCAGTGATTGTGAGAAGTTCTCCCCGGTCCCTTCATGGGATGTAATGGGAAACCATTTATTTATTTATTTAATTTTTTCAAGAACAGGTACAATTTCAAGAGTAGATACTTATCTCAAGAAAAGTTATTCTGTTTCACATAAAAGGTACTCTTTAAAGAAAATTTAGTTTTTTTTCAAGAAAAGGCAATTTGTTGTAAGATAATGTACTTTTTTAAGAAAAGGTACTTATTTAAAAAGTACTTGTAAAAAAATTTACTTTTTTAAGTAAAGGCACTTCTTTAAGATAAGGTATTTTTTTTTAAGAAAAGGTACTCTGTTTAAGAATATGAGTAGGTATTTTTTTGAGAAAATTTACTTTTGTTACGACAATGTTATTTTTTAAACTTCTTTCACTTTGGGTTTTCTAAATTTTACTTTTTATTCGGTTTAAAAGTAAAAAAAAAAATAGTTTCCCATTACATCTGTGAGCTGTACGCTTTCTAATTTTTCACTCACTGATTGGGACCTACAGTTTTACGCCGGTTCCGAACGGTATGCTGATAAGCTTTTCAAAACTACACTATGTAATAAACAGGCTCCACCTAGAAAATTTCCTATTAAATAACAAATTTCGCCCAATTGGTTAGTCTAGACACAAACCAAACCAAAGGTAAGACTGTAAGAGCAAGTGTGCTGCCAAATGTAATTCCTTGCTCAGGGTTGTATTTCATGAATTTGCAAGTCTTGCACTTTGGCTTTTCTAAATGTACTTTTTATTGGGTTGAAAACCACAATATGCAATAAACAGGCTCCACCTAGAAAACTTCCCTTTAAACCAAACCAAACCAAAAGTACCCAATATAGTTGATAATAATGGGTTGTAATAAAGTACATAGTTAAAAAAAAATTACAGCAGACAGTTGTCCGAGGCCTTCGGTCACGGGCTGTGTCAGAGACACGGCCATTAAGATTAACGTAGAATACGCCATCCGATAAGACAGAAAACATATATAACAATAAATTCATTTGCTTATATTATTTATCATTTATTGTTATACATGTTTTCTGTCTTATCGGATGGCGTATTCTACGTTAAACTTAATGGCCGTGTCTCTGACACAGCCTGCAGGGACTGTCCGTGGCCGAAGGCCTCGGACAACTGTCTGCTGTAATTTTTATATTTACCAACGGCATTTGATTCAAGTCCGTTTAAAAAAAAAATATTGTGTTCAATTTTTTTAAACTTAATTTAATTTATGTATTTTAATTAACATTTTTATTGAAATAAGTTCTGCGAATGTTGAGAGGGCCGCCCTAATATTAAAAAAGGTTTACCTTATCGAGTCTTCGCATTAGCATTCGAGCGTTGTGTGACAGCTTTACGCTTTACAATTCAAAATTAATGTTACAACAGCTTTATTGAAGCTTTCGCAAAAAAGCTTTATTACGTTAGCTTACTGTTTGTTTCACTTTTTACTAGATACATGTTGCCAAGCAACATTAGCTTGCTGTTCGTTTCACTTTTTACTAGATACATGTTCCTAACCAATGTTGAGCAACCAAAAACACTCAACCAAACACCACACATATGTTTGAGTGTATGTGTTTAAACAATTTTCATTTGAGAAATTAAAATACTAGAAATATATCAACCAATATGAAATGTATATCAAACGAAAGATAACATCTTCAATTACCTACAAAAAAATTTTAAAAAAATTCATCTAGCCGTTTCCTCAAATTCAATGAAATAAAGATTACAACAATAAAAGCCTGACATGACTCCTCATACCGTAAGGTAAGACGTATTCTACGTCAAAAAAAGTTGTTTAAAATTTTTTCATTAAGCCCCCATCCCCCAACGTGCGATAAGGAACTTCGTTCCAACAATTACTTTTGTGAGCTAAACATTGCTTTATTTATTTTAACAATATTACACTTAATACTAAAGCAGATGTAGGAAAAAAGAAAGTGCAATAGCAAAAGAGCCTGCAGGACAAAAACAATTTTTGTTTTATTTTCCAATGTAACATTTACTAATGCGCCCATAGAAATCGAACAGGTTCAGTGTAACAAGAAGGTGTTAACACATCGCCCGTGAGCTCGAACACTTATTGATTTTTTTCGATCTGTCCTTATTCTTCGCCCCTACCAGTAGATTCTAAGGACTATCGTTAGCACATTTCTGTTGGTTAGAAATGTTGCTTAATTGTTGTACCATTTCAGTAAAGGTTTTAATAGAAAATATTTGAAATAAATAATAAATATAATATAAAATATTGTAATATTGTGATCCATAATTATACCTTTTGATTTATTTTGTTTTTATTTTTATTTATTACTTTAAAAGGACTAGATATATTTTTGAATGTGTTCGTCACAGAAGCACAGCTCAATTAATGCAAAAAAAAAATAAATTAAAATATGCCACACTTGTTTTAAACAAATATATGATTTATTGAAATTCAACAATACCACTGCAATTAGAGCTTTATTGTTGTCTTTGCTATATTTTTCATGCCATTTATCATCAATAATAAATCAATGGAGAGGACGTGACATTTTGCCACACAAGTTAATTAAATTTATTCCCAAAATATTTGTTTAATAATTCATACACATAAATGGTGTCTCAATAAGATTGCACTTTTTAAATTTAGTGCCATTTTTTTCCTGTGCAAGTGGCAACTCTGAAATGTGGCTGCTGCTAAGTAAGTTTGATTATTCCGATTATTAGAAATGGAGCGCTTTACGAAAGACCAACATGTTCTAATTGTGAAAAATTATTACAAAAATTTGGAAAGTTATGCTCAGACCGCTAGTAAACTTCGAAGAAATTTCAGTCGAGAAACAACCATTCGAAGAATGGTCAAAACCTACATGAGGTGTCAGAGGACATTCGGTTGGAACGAAGTTCCTTTCGCTATATATACGTATTATATAGTAGTTAGTTCCAACACGCCTTAGGCGCCACACATTGGTTCAGAATTTCTATCGGTCAAAAGTCTGTATCTTTTGATCTAGAAATCATTTTTGGGTTCTGTAATAAACTGAGACAAGGAGTGAGAAATTACACTGACAGATCAAAATTGCAAAACGTACAGTGGGGTATACTTTAAAAAATTTCCAAAGTTGACTACTTTCCGCTTTTTTCGATTTGCAAGAAAACAAAAATTGTAATTTTTTTGTTGTTATGTTTTTTTGAGAATTCATCAAGCATTTGGTCATAGTGCGCACAAAAAAAATAATTTTTTTTCGTTTTACAAATATTAGGTTTTCTCAGATTTTGAAAATTCAAAAAGTTAGATTTAATTTTTTGATTTTTTGGACTGTATCTTGAACAGTTTGAGAGCTATTGCACCCATTTTGAGAGCTATAGCATTTGCCGCAGGCAAAAGTTCCCCACAGAAAATGGGAAACATATTTTCCTTTTCAATTATGTATCAAATTTATTGACGTGATCTGTCGTACTAAAGTAATATTGGTCCAAAGTCAATTGTTTTTTCAAAATCGATATTTTTAAAAGTAATTATTACAACTTAACTGTATCAAGGAGAAGCAAGAGTTAGATGTCGTATTAAAGCCAAGGAACCAGGTTGAGCAACACAAAAAAATGGGTGCTATAGCTCTCAAACTGTTCGAGATACAGTCCTTAAAGTCAAAAAATTAAATCTAACTTTTTCAAAATCTGAAAAAAACCCTAATATTTGTAAAACGAAAAAAAATTAATTTTGTTTGTGCCCACTATGAACAAATGCATCAAAACAACTCAAAAAAACATAACGAAAAAATGGCACTTTTTGCTTTCTTGCAAATCGAAAAAAACGAAAAGTAGTAAATTTTGGAAATTTTGTTAAAATATTATATATGTTGATCTATCATTATAATTTCTCATTCCTTGACTGCAATCAATTTTTTACAGAACTGAAAAATGTTTTCTAGATGAAAAGATACATACTTTTGGCCGATGGAAATTGATTCTGGACCACTGTGCGCCGCTGATAAATACGATAATTTATATGGGTCTTTAATAAAAGATACTTTTTGTAAAATGATAAACTTTTTTTAAGAACATTTTTTTTTATAGAATGGATAGTATACAAGTAGGTCCTTTTTGTGAGAATAAGTATTATATTTTTCGAAAAGGTCTTTTTTTAAAAAGAGGTACTTCTTTTATTAAAACCTAATGTTTTTTTAGAAAAGTTACTATTTTTAAAAAGAAGTACTTTCTGTAAGATTCATTAATTCATCATTAAGCCATAAGAGTATGCATTTTTTTTACTAAGAACTACTTTTTTAAGAACGGATACTTTTTAAAGAAGTGGTGCTCGTTTTAGGAAATGGTTATTTTTTGACGTGACAACGTCTTAAATTAGGTTGCGGCTGGGAGTCACTTATGAAAAAGTGTAACGCCCGGTAACGTTACGATGAGTCACCGAACACAAGTAAACGCAATGTGTTTACTTGTGTGCCAGAAACGATTTGCTTTGCTGGCTTCTAGTGGCTGTTGGTCGGTGGTGTGAGTGTTTTTGTTTTTTGGCACATCATATATATGACGACTGAGCAAGTATGTATGTGCGTATATATGTGCGTGTGTATGAATATTGATTTAGATCAGTCTGCATTGGATAAGGTAAAAAATAGTTTTTTTTTGTTTTTTGTTTTTTGGCTTTATGATATGTGTAGTGTATGTTTGTGTGTAGAAATTTTCATATGAATTAGGTAGCCAAAACGAAACAGAGAGCTGCGGTCGGCTTTAAAAACGATATGCGAATATGATGAATTGAAATACTTTTTGGTTAGTAAATTATTTTCTTTTGTTTTTAATAAAAGAAATGTTTATTTTTTATAATAAAAGAAATGTTTATATTTTATAATAAAGGATATGTTTATTGTTTATAATGTCACATTTGATAATGTGTTCATAGAAATCGCACAGGTACCTAGATGGTGTTGAAATTACTTCTATTTTCCTAAACCATAAGTTTCAATAAATGTTAAAACATCGCCCGTGAGTTCTAACACTCATTGGGCAAGTGAGTTCATTGCACTCCTATTGTGCAATTTAATTATATTCATATCAATAAATATTCTACCGAGAAAAAGACGTTGTCACGTAAAATCTTCGCCCGTAAAACCGACTTTACAGGCAACAATTTTTTTAAGAAAATTTACTTATTTTCAGAAAGGTTACTTATCTGAAGAAAAGAAAAGGTATTATTCTATTTTTAGAAAAAGGAATTTTGTAAGAAAGGTATTTTTTTAAGAGAAGGTTTTTTTTTTGAAGAAAATATGTGTTTTTCTAAGAAATGGGATTTTTATAGAATTGGTATTTTTTTGTCAAGAATAGGATCATTTTTGAGAGTAGTTACTTATCTCAAGAAAAGTTATTTTATTTCACAAAAAAGGTACTCTTTAAATAAAAGGTAGTTTTTTAAGAAACGGCACTTTGTTGTAACAAAATTTACTTTTTTTTAGAAAAAGTACTTATTTTAAAAAAAATGTACTTTTGTAAGAATATGTACTTTTTTAAGCAAAGGTACTTGTCTAAGATATCCACAACTATAAATTTACTTTTTATTGGGTTAAAAACTACAATATATACTAAATAGTGGTTACAGGCTCCACCTAGAAAACTTCCCATTAAACAAGAAATTTCTCAACATATATTAGTCTAGAACCAAACCAAAGCAAAAGTACCCAATATAGTTGATAATACGGGGTTGTATCATAATAGTGTTATTTATTTTATTTGGGGACTTCGTGCTAAAAGTTAGTAGAAACTGGGTCGGTTATGGGCAGTAAGCCTCTTGTGCCTCAACGTAACGATCGGTCTCTTGAAAACATTGTTGCTGTAAACGAGATGGTGGCAGAAAACCGGAAAATGTTAATTCGGCATCGTTCTCAACAACTTCAAATTTCATGAAGCTCCACGCATATAATTTTGACAAAAGACCTCCACCTTCATGCGTATAAAATGCAGCTTACTCCGTAGCTCAAACCGGCAGACCATGGAAGGCGTCGGCAACTCATTCAATGGATAATGGAGTAAAATGAAGCCAATGCCAATTTTTCAAAAAAAAGTCATCTTCTCTGATAAAGCGCATTTCCATCTGAATTGTTTCGTGAATTCACAAAATTGCCGAATTTGGGCTTCAGAGAATACTCGTGCAATCCATGAGAAACAAATGCACCCATAACGAGCAACTGTTTGGTGCGGATTTTGGTCAGGCGGCGTGATTAGGCCTTACTTTTTTGAAGATGAGTCCGAAATTGCAGTGACTGTGAACGGCATTTGTTACACGAACATGATAACGGAGTTGTTGTGGCCTGAACTGGAAGGCATGGATCTGGACGACAAGTGGTTTCAGCAATATGGCTTCACCTGATACACTGCGCATGAACAATCGATTTATTGTAGCAAGGATTTCCAGAGCAAATTATCTCAAGAAACTCTGATGTCACCTGGTCACCAAGATTATGCGATTTAGCGCCGTGCCATTTCTTTCTTTGGGGTTTTGTGAAATCTCGGGTCTATGTGAATAATCCAGAAACAATTCATGAGCTCAAATCCGGGATCCAACGCGTCATTGGTGAGGTAATGCCACATCTCTGTGGAAACGTCATGTAAAATTTTATAAAAAGATTAGATCACCAGAGCCGTGGGGGCCATTTGACGGATATTTTATTCCATACTTAATGGGAATATGTTTTCTTTACAATTCAATAAAAAATCACAACTTTCTCAAAAAATACGTGTTTTCATTTTAAAATTAAAAAGTGCATTCTTACTGAGACACCCGTTACATATATGAAAATATGCATGTACATTAGATTGGACTATTTTTGCCAAATAATTGAATTTAGATTCGCCCTTATGCGGAATTGCTGGCTGTATATGTTTAAGAGATGTGTGTAATTTCATTTCCACAGAAATATCTAATAGGTTGCTATTATTGTTCAGTATTTTAAATGGATGTTTTCCTTCAATGGTTTTTCTCCATTCTATGAAACACAAATGTTGATTGCGGTTGCTCACTTTGTTGCAATTAATGTGGTGTATTTGTTCATGTACACATTTTCATTGCGCCACTTTATGTCAGACTTTAAAAACTTTTCACTGGAAGCCGTGAAAACAAAGTGCAAGTGCACTCGGCCATCCATCCATATGCCTACATTCCACCGAGAAAGAAACAACCAGCACTTTTTAACGCATTTAAAAAATAAAAACAGACCTTCGTTTAAAAAGCGTTGTTATATCTATCAAAATGCTACTGGAAATGTAATCTACTCTTTTGGACTTTTTGTGGTTTTGGTTACTGTTACAATCTGCTATTCAGCAAATTGTATGTGGTTTTCATTCCGCATCCACACTTTCTCAGTGGCACTGACTACAATTTCTGTGTGGATTCATTTGGGTTGTGGATAAGCGATGAATCGTAGTTGATGAATTTTTCGTCTGAGTGCGAACGCTTTTTACTCTCTTTTATTGATTGTTTGCTTTCGAAAAACTTAATTTAGTGGAAAACCATTTTCGTGTTGATTTCGATTATGGTTTTCTTTAATGCAAATATTTGTATGCCAAAGTTGATTACACAGGGAAACAATATGCATATCTGCAGGTCGAGGCTGAGGAGTTGATTTTAGTAAAATCGAGATCGGTGATCATGAATCTTGATACGGTTTGCTGTAGTTGTTCGAAATGTAAGATATTCTATTAACCACTATTTGTGGGATCCTTGTGCTCCATTCTTTTAATCGATTTTCCAAGAAATTTTCTAGGAAAATAGATTTTATTTGTAGACGTATAATAAAACTTTACTTCGTTGTATAAATCATTGTATAAAAAGGTGGGGCATAAGTAATCACCCTATTGTAACTCACTTTAACTTTTGCAAATTGTGCCAAATGTCAATTCGGCTTTAACCTTTGTGAAGTAAACAAACGCAGAATACAAATAATTGTTATATTTTTTTCCGCATCATGAATTTCGTCGCAGATTCCCTGGTCGTCCGACACCAAGTGCACAAACACTGCGGCGTTTGGCCACTCGCATTGAACAGACTGGAACAACACGAGACCTTCCCAATGCTGGCCTGCCCCGGAGCAGCCGTGCTGCTGAGAATATCGCTGCTGTTGCCCAAGATGTCGAAGAGGAGCCCGGAACATTCTCGCAATTTGGCATTAGCCGGCGGTTCCTACGCAGAATTTTAGTGAAAAATTTCAAGATGTTCCTTGCAAAGTGCAGACAGTGCATCCGCTGTTAGCTGTTGACCGCCAAACGAGTATATCCTACACTCAAGCCTGGTGACTGGGACAACACGAGATCTGTTCAAGGCTGGCCGGCCCCCGAGCAGCCGTGCTGCTGAGAATATCGCTCCTGTTGCCCAAGATGTCGAAGACGAGCCCGGGAAATCGACCAGTGCCATGCAATTTGGAATTATCCGGCGGTTCCTACGCAGAATTTTGGTGAAACATTTCAAGACGTTCCCTTACAAAGTGCAGACCGTGCATCAGCTGTAAGTTGTTGACCGCAAAACGCATGTAACCTACGCTCAAGCCATCCTGAATCTCAACGAAGACGTGGACGATTTTTCATTGAAAATTATCATGAACCATACGGCTCATTTCCATCTTAGCAGTTACGTGAATAAAAATAAATAATCGTTTTTGGGGGGCAACGAAAATCCGTGTATCACCCACGAAGAACCATTACACCCGCTCTAAGTTACTGTGTAGTGTGCAGTTTATGCTGGAGGAGTCATTGGGCCATTTTTTTGAGAACGCTACGGGCTAATTGACGAATTTGGACGGCGCGCGCTACAGAACCATGAGTACCGAATGTTTTCTTCCTCAATTGGATGAATTGGGACTGGAGAACATGTGGTTGCAAAAGGGTGCACACAATTATGGCAGCCATAATTTATATTCTGAAGGAAGCATTTCCGGGTCGCTTAATCTCTTGTTTTGGTGATTTGCACTGGCCGGCCGGATCACCCGATTTAATCGTTCCAGACTTTATTTTATGCGGTTTTTTGGAGTCGCGGGTTTACGTCAACAAACCTCAGACTCTTGAAACGCTTAAGGAGAATATTCGACAAGAATGCGACAACCTGTCGCCGGAAGTTCTGGCAAGAGTGATAGAAAATGCCATATAACGAGTCTGTATGGTCATTAACTCTGGCGGCGGCCACTTGGCCGATATCATTAAAACGAATTAGATAAACAAATTCCGCAAGCAGAACCAAAGATTTTCATTAAAAAAAAAAAACATGAGGTGGTTGGAACGAAGTTCCTTTCGCTATAAAGAGTTTTTCAACAGAGACGCTACAAAAGTAAATCGATAGGGACAGCAAACGACGCCATATTTTCTCCCGCCCTTTTGACATTTATCTTCAGTATGGTTTGCCATTTGATCATGGAAAGATATACGAGCCAAAAACGAGTCGAAATTATTAAAATTTACTACCGAAATTTGGAGTCAGTCCAACAGGACGGCGCCACAAGCCACACAGCGAATGCCACAATCAATTAATTGAAAACCAAGTTTGGTGAACGTGTTATCTCACGAAATGGTCCAGTCGATTGGCCGACTGGGACGTGCGATTTGACGCCGTTAGATTATTTCCTGTGGGGCTACGTCAAGTCTATGGTCTATGCCAACAAGTCAGCGACGATTGATGAACTTCGTACTAATATCGAACGTGAAATTGCAGCAGTATCGGCCGATTTATGCTTGAAAACCGTCAAAAATTGGGTTCAGGGTGTGGACTTCTGCAAGCGTGCCCGTGGTGGCAATGCAAAAGAAATCGAGTTCCATACATAATGGCATCGAACGTACTTTCACAGGAATAAAGAATTTCATTGGTATCTAAAACCAGTTTTGTTTTATTTAAAAAACTTTTGTAGCGCTCTTATTGAAAAACCCGTTATATTATGTACTATTCAGTTTCAATTTAAATGGATCTTTAAGAAAATATTCTTTTTGTAAAATGTTAAACTTTTTTTAAGAAATTTTTTATTTATTGAATGTATTTTTTTATAAAAAGTAGACATACAAATGTCCCTTTTGTCAGAATATGCATTATTTTTTCTCGAAAAAGTCTTTTCTTTAATGAGAGGTATTTCTTTTATTAAAAGCTAACACTTTTGTTTTAAGGAAAGCTACAATTTTTAATAAGAAGTGCTTTCTGTAAGAATTTTTTTTACAAAAGAGTATTTTTTTTTAGAACAGGCACTTTTTAAAGAAGTCGTACTCTTTTCAGAAAAGGTTATTTTTTTTAAGAAAATTTACTTTTTTTCAGAAAGGCTGCTTATCTCAAAAAAAAGAACTTTATTATGTTATTTTTAAGAAAAGGTACTTTTAAGAAAAGGAATTTTTGTAAGAAAAGATATTTTTTTAAGAGAAGGAATTTTTTTTTGAAGAAAAGCTTTTTTTTAGGAAAGAACACGTACAATTTTAAGAGTAGGTACTTATCTCAAGAAAAGTTATTTTGTTTGACAAAAAAGGTACTTATTTAAAAAAATTTGATTTTTTTGAGAAAATGTACTTTTTGTAAGGAAATTTACTTATTTAGGCAAAGGTACTTCTTTAAGATAAGGCATTTTTTAAGAAAAGGTACTGTGTTTAAGAATATGAATAGGCATTTTTTTTGAGAAAATTTACTCTTTTTAAGAAAATGTTATTTTTTTAAACTTCTTTCACTAAATTTACATTTTATTCAGTACAAAACTATAATATGTAATAAACAGGCTACACCTAGAAAATTTCCCGTTAAACAAGAAATATCCCCCATATGTTAGTCTAGACACAAACCAAACCAAAAGTACGATTGTAAGAGTAAGTGTGCTGCCAAATTGTGCTGTTCAGGGTTGTATTTCATGGATTTGCTAGTCTTGCACTTTGGCTTTTCTAAATTTACTTTTTATTCGGTTTAAAACTACAATATGTAATAAACAGGCTCCACCTAGAAAACTTCCCTTTAAACCAAACCAAACCAAAAGTACCCAATATAGTTGATAATAATGGGTTGTAATAAAGTAGTTAAAAAAAAGTTGCTTAAAATTTTTTCATTTAGCCCCCAATCCCGCAACGTGCGATAAGGAACTTCGTTCCAAAAAGTCACCAAAAGAACATTGGTTGATTTCTTTTGCCCAACCGTGATAAATGATAGTTAAAACTATAAACAGTTTTAAATTTGTTGTAGAAAATTTTCCCTGTATAGGGAAAGAATTACTGAGAAAAAATTATGATCAACGAAGTTGGTTGAAATATGAGAAAATATTGGTAAGATTCTAACAAAAAGAAATACTTGCAGTGTTTTCTTTATATCCGTAGTGGGGTTACAACTGGAATTTGGCGGCTTAGGATCGCTAAAGCCGCTGATGCTTATGGACTGCATTCTGTGCTGTTTAAGGCTGGCAGCTATGGGTTGGGAAGGTGCATGCATCAGCTTATATGCAAAATCGGGCTAGGAGAAAGCGTACCCGGTGATTGGAGCCTTTGCATACACTGCCCTCTTTTCAAAAACGGCGTCCCATACAAGGTCCTCTCAAGCGTAATATACGGGGGACTAAAGCCGCTTGTTTAAGACCTGATCGTACTTTATCATTGTGACTTTAGGCCTATGCTGGCAAAATTAACGGAGGGAAAATCGACACCTACGATCTATTTGATTCGGTAGCCCGATACGGGGAAAACAGCACCAAGCTATGTCGGAGCATGGTATTATGATGTCACTGACTGGCAAGAAATACACAAAGAAATATGAAATATAGAAATATAAGACGAATAAAAAAATTAGCAGCAAAATTCACATGCTGCTCGCAAGGCTGTTCTAGTAGAGGATAACGCAGTAGGATTTGTTGTTTTTGTGGGCATCAACAACAGGGATTTTATTTTTGTTCTATGACTATAAATGTCAAATTCAACACAAATACATATGACCAAACAAAGTAAACAAAAAAGTGCAATAACAAAATACACTGAATTTGACAGATAGAGTCATAAGAAAGCAAAACAGCTGTCCTGATGCGTTAACCTCTACTAGATCAGTCTTTGCTGCTCGCTTATGCTGATGATTTAGCCATCATTGGGCGAAATCTGCGAGAAGTTGCTGCAGTATTGAGAAGGAAGCAGTAATAGTGGGTTGGACAGCATACAAGGACGCGATAACAATGATAACCGTTATAATTTCGAAGTAGTCGACGAATTCGTTTTCGTCGCATCTGCCGTATACAGAAATAATAACGTCAGCCTAGAAATCAGACAGAGAATTGTGCTTGCAATCAGTTGGTATTTCGGGCTAAGCAAACACTTCAGAAATAAGACTATCTGTCGAGAAACGAAGATCCATTTTTGTCAGACCGTCATACTACATGTCTTGCTTTATGGCGCAGAATATTGGGTCATATCACATGATGATGAAACATTACTGGGAGTCATCGAGAGAAAAGTGCTCCGAAAACGGCGAGTATCGACGACGGATGAAACGCGAGCTCTATAATCTGTATCCCGATATAGACGTAGTTACGCGTGCCAAAATAGCGCCTTTACACTGGCTAGGCCATGTCAGGATAAACCAGTGCGAAGGGTATTCGAGGACGTACTTGAAGGACCTCGAAAAATAGGACGGTCAATACTACGCTGGGAATAGTATGTGGAAGGTTGCCTGCGAGAGCTTGGTGTTACCAAATGGAGGTGACAATCTGAAGATCGTGGCTGTTGGAGAAACAATTTATGTTCATATTAAAAGGCCCTTGACCCCTCTGGATTCTATGAGGCCACCTAAAGTAAATTATACTAACGTCAGCCATTATTTAAAAAGTCCTGATACACTTGTGTGAGATGTTTATTTATTGGGTCTGTTATTTTAGAAAGTACGTTGTATAATAAAAGTAAATTCAAAACTTTATGATATACATTGGAACAAATAGATAAAAAATCGAAGTTCTTTAAATTCCCAGTTGAAAATTTCGCCTTGTATACATTTTCAGTAGTAAATGGTTTTTCAATAAGAGCGCTACAAAAGTTTTTTTTAAATAAGACAAAACCGGTTTTAGATACCAATGAAATTCTTTATTCGAACTCGATTTCTTTTGCATGGCCACCACGGGCACGCTTGCAGAAGTCCAGACGGTGAATCCAATTTTCGACAGTTTTCAAGAATAAATCGGCCGATACTGCTGCAATTTCACGTTCGATATTCGTACGAAGTTCATCAATCGTCGCTGGCTTGTTGGCATGGACCATAGACTTGACGTAGCCCCACAGGAAATAATCCACCGGCGTCAAATCGCACGACCGAGGGGGCCAATCGACTGCGCCATTTCGTGAGATAACAAGTTCACCAAACTTGGTTTCCAAAAAATTGATTGTGGCATTCGCTGTGTGGTATGTGGCGTCGTCCTGTTGGAATCACATGTTCTCCAAGTCCATATTATCCAATTGGGGCCAAAAATATTCGGTTATCATTGAACGGTAGCGATTCGCATTCACAGTAATGTGCCGGTCTTGATCGTCATGGAAGAAGTACGGCCCAATGACGCCGCCGGCCCATAAACCGCACCAAACCGTAATTTTTTCGGGATGCATTGATGACTCATGGATTACGTGTGGATTGCTGTCTGACCAATAACGCATATTTTGCTTATTGACGAAGCCATTCAGCCAGAAATGAGCCTCATTGCTGAAGATGATTTTCGGATGAAAATCTGAATTATTTTCAAGTTGTTGCTCAGCCCAATTCACGAACATACGACGCTTATGGTGGTCAAGCGGCTTCAGTTCTTGCGTCAATTTGAGGATTGTAGGCCAAGATGTTTTCGCAAAATTTGCCACATTCACAGAGATGCCCAACGCTTGAGAACGACATGTGAGAGACACATTTGGGCTTTCTTGAACTGAAGCCTCAGCGGCAGCAATATTCTCGACACTACGGGCACTTCTTTGTCTCACTGGCACGGGAACATTTTGTACTGTGCCTGTGGATTCAAATTTTTCCACTAGACGCTCAATTGTGGATCTGGTAGGACGATTATGACGACCATAAACTGGACGTAGCGCTCTTAAAGTTGAGGCCACTGACTCCAAATTTCGGTAGTAAATTTTAATAATTTCGACTCGTTGTTGGCTCGTATATCTTTCCATGATGAAATGGCAAACATTTCTGAAGAGAAATGTCAAAAGAGCGGGAAAAAATATGGCGTCGTTTGCTGTCCCTATCGATCTACTTTTGTAGCGTCTCTGTTGAAAAACCCGTTATTTTCTTAGGAAAGTGTCAGTAGACAATGATAATTTATGTAAGACATCTTCATGACATTTCACTAGTTTTAACTTATGTCACATAAATTGTGAAGGGGTTGGTTGACAATCTATGTAATATCGTCCTACTGCTTTGTCAGCACTATGTCATGACTGACTCTTATTAATCCCAATGCTGAATGTCGATAGAGGAAGTCTTCATCATTTGTCAACTTCGGGACATGTGTGTGGATTTTCAAATTTTTCAAAAACTTCAAACTGAAAAATTTGTATTTATTTATAGTTATAAAATATAAGCCATACGTTTTCAGAATATATTTCAATATATTTGACATTTGTTAAAAGAATGTGCAAATTTTCAGAGCATTATAATTATGTATGATATCTTTCACTTCATTTCATGTTTTCTTTCAGATTATATTTAATATCGCTTAACATGACAAAAACATACACGCACATAGATTCCAATATTTAAAGGCGTCTTGAGCAACTATCCCACTGTTGAATGGTTACTCAAGGACGTCTTGTGTAAATGTCATAAGGTGATCACCACTGTTGACAAACTGCGGATGAATCCTGCTGAATTTTGTACCAAATGTATGAAAATGTCAGGGGGTGTTATGACGTTTTTTGTATGGGAGCGGATCGGAAAGTCAGCAGCGACTCTGACATGCCACTTCTTTGTCATAGATAATGTCTATAGGAAATTTCCAACTTTGTTTCAAATCCTGGAAATAAGTGAAAATTTGTAAAATGAAAAAAAAAAATTTTTATGAACATTGTAAACTACGTCAAAAATGCATAATAAAATATGAAAGTTTCTGTTTTCTTTGAAATCGAAAGCAGGGAAAAGTAGTCAGTTTTGAAATAATTTCGATAATATGGTCCGTTGTCCGATTCTCAATATTGTTATTTAAAATTAGACCTCGACTCCTTGCCTGCAATAGGATTTTTATAGAACTCAAAAATGTTTACTATATTACAAGTTATTGCATTTTGGCCGATGGAAATCTGTTCTGTACCACTGTGTGATAGTTGAATTTATAAATCCATTGTAGGAATTATTGAAATGACTTCATCACAATTGCTTGTAAAACAAGATCATGTAATACTTAGTCTATTTGTTGTATCCAAAAGAAAAACTTAAATGAAAGAAAAGTTAAAAGTAAAATTCAAGAGGAGACATTAAAAACCAGTAGACTGTTCCTAATTGTAACAGGGAAATTTTTCACTGTTGCGGCTACTTAAACGGTGTTAAAAATCATTCCTAGGGAGTTCATATGTTATGCCGATTCCTTGAATTTTGAACAGTTTGCTAGCTATGGGCCTGAACAAAAACGATTTTTTTAAAGTTTTTTGCGATTTTGCTTGAAGATGAAGATTTTATATGTTCGCAAACTTTGTTCTTTATGACAAGAGCTACAACTTTCCCTCAGAGAGTATGTCGAAATTCCGAACGAACTGCAAGATATGAGCCTGAAAAAAGGATCACTATTTTGCAAAAAAAAATTTCCATGAATTTGGGCAAAAGTGGGAGAAACGGTTTTTTTTTTGATCTTTTATCACATAGTGGTGTCCGTATATGGTTATATTTCCATGACTTAAAGAATTACACACAGTGAAATTAAAAAATTTTCGGGAAATTTTTCACTTATGCGGCTACCTAAACGGTGTCCAGAATCATTCCTAGGAAGTTCATATGTTCCAGAAAGTTGTTTATTGAGATCTTAGGTACGTTTCTGTAGTTGATAGTTTTCTTGAATTTTGAACGGTTTGCTACCTATCGGCCTGAACAGGGATAAAAGGTTAAAAAAAATCGATGTTTTTAATTTTTTTTTTGCGATTTTGACCTTGAAGATGAAGATTTTATATGTTCACAATTTTTGTTCTTTATGACATGAGCTACAACTTTCCCTCAGAGAGTAAATCAAAATTCTAGACGGTTTGTAAGATATGAGCCTGACAAAATGATAACTTTTTTGCAAGAATGACACCGAGGCTCCAAAGCTTTTGAGGGCCCTTTAAAAACAAACGTGCATGACTTTGGAAAAAACTGGGAGACACGGGTCTTTTTTTTTGTCTTTTATCACGTAGTGGTGTCCGTATAAGGTTATATTTCCATGACTTAAAAAATTACACACAGTGAAATTAAAAAATTTTCGGGAAAATTTTCACTTTTGCGGTTACTTAAACGGTGTTACGAATCATTCCTAGGAAGTTCACATGTTCTAGAAAGTTATTTACTGAGATCTTAGGTACGTTTCTGTAGTTGATTGTTTCCTTGAATTTTAAACGGTTTGCTGCCTATGGACCTGAACAGGGGAAAAAGGTTAAAAAATCGAATTTTTTTAGGTTTTTTGCGATTTGCACCTGGAAGATGAAGTTTTTTTGATTTTATATTTTTATTCTCTATGACAAGGGCTACAAGTTTTCCTCAGAGAGTAAATCAAAATTCTATACGGTTTGCAAGATATGAGCCTGACAAAATGATCATTTTTTTTTGCAAAAATGACACCGAGGCCCCAAATCTTTGGGGGCGCATAAAAAAAAAACGTGCATGACTGTGGGCAGACACGGGTTTTGTTTTGTCTTTTATCACGTGGTGTTCACGTGGTGTTCGTATATGGTTGCATTTCCATGAGTTAAAAAATTACACACAGTGTTATTGTATTCTTTGGAAAAAGAGGAAATCTTGTTTAAGAGCTTATAAAGGTATTTTATAAAATTTTGCACAAAGGAAATATTTATACAGACATAATTTAGATTTCTTTACTCTCTGAACAAGCGTAAGCTTTTTTCATATCAATGGGTTAACATTCTTTTCATGTTGCGTTAACCACAGTACAAATATGACCTTTTCCATTTTGTAAAACAGATAAGATATAATATTAATCACTAAAATCCATGTTTGTTTGTGGTTATGAGTTGTTCCGTTTCTGTCAGTTTTATGTCTACGAACAGTAGAACCCAAAATATATTTTATATATGATTTATAAATGAGTTACATATACTCTGAAATAATGAATACTATGAGGTTGCAAATATGCTAGTTTGTGTCATATACAACTCCTGAAATATATTATGTTGCAAGTATGTCGCCACTGCTGTAGACATTCTACCTAACCAAATACCTGGAAGCCGAACATACTCCATTAACTTATAAGGGTTATTTGGAAACCATTTATGAATAGCATTTTGCACATTCATACCGCATCATGTGCTTAATCAAAAGATGCTGTCATACAAATTTGAATAAAATTTCTAACTTAGTAAAGTATATGGTACCATAAGTAACAATTCGTCTGCCTTTAAAAAAGGGGCACTTCAATGGAAGTATATTGTGAAATCTAAGGAAGAAGAAAATGTGTAACTTATGATATTGAAGATATTGTACATAGCCAACTCTCCCTGAAACATATTTCTCCAAGTGCACCTTAGTGTAATAGTACTCGCAGCTAGTTGCAATGTCAGTAAATTTTCCGTCGTTTCATATATTTCTAACCTTATCCCCCCCCCCCCCCCCTATAGTTGAAGTTTGAACAGAAAGTGTTGTGATAAATATCATGTAACTTCGAAGTTTTTAAAATACTTCTGTTGTAGTTTAGTTCACTTCGCTATCTTTTGTATTTTCTTGTATTTCACTTCAAGTGTCTCCTGTATTTCAACTATTTCCATTATTTTAAATAAAATTGTCCTTAGTGTTTGGCATTGCTATATATTTTATTGTTGGCCTGTCTTCACTACCAGTTATATTAAAACAAATTGAAATGCTCAAGTAACGCAGGACACTTGAGAGATAAGCAAAGGAAAATAAAATATGCTTTAGTTTTCGTTTCTTATTAATATTTCGTTTTCAGTTTTGTTAAAGTTTATCAAAAGTAAATGAAACATCTCACTCTTATCAACCTTGGGAAAATTACCTATTTTTTTGGACGTTCATTACTAAGAACTAAATATCAAAATTAAGGTCAATGGAATGGTCAACATGGAAATTATTGGAGAAGAATTTCATGCATATTTTTCACTTTAAAATGTAAAACTCAGTTAAAATTTCGTATAATTAAATTCCTAAAAATGTTGATGAAATTCACAAAGACATTAACGTGAATTCACAGAAAAGTATCTGGATTTGTTTCTGTCAAATATTTACTTACTTATTTAGGTCGACTCAAACCACCCAGAGGGGTCATGGATCTTGCAATATGAGAATAACATGTCTCGCTAACCAACAAGTTCTTCTCAATTTTTGTTGTCTTTGATCCTAATTATATTTAGAAAGCCGTAATTCCTTTTCAACTAACAGATCATGCTCGTACCAATAATAATATTCTCTATCAAAGTTTAAAGTTTTAAATTTTTTCATTGAATTTTGTTTATAACGCGGCCATTTGAGGGAAAGGCGCATTTCTCAAAATACCACTAAATTGTAAACGATTCAGAATAGAACACCCTGTGACAATTTTGAAGCTATATCAAGGCGTTTGGCATTGCCGACATCTCAAATTTGGAATATTTTTTACAACCTGTAAAAATCACAATATTTTCTCGAAAAGGTACCATGATTCATTCATTATTTGCTGTGTTTTTTTCCCAGGAACCTATATAAATTTTTTTGGCATATACACTCCGGTTCACTTATTTAAATGCACTAAAAATTCCATATTCAGCGGCCTGTATCTTTTGCAATTTGTAACCGATTGCAGAATTTTAAAATGGAGATGGAAGCTAGACTTATTGAGATATAAAAAAAAACCATAACAATAGTGGCGTCTTAGCTAACGAACTCTTTTTCAGCAATTTATAAAAAAAAGTTCAAAAATTTTCTATTTTTCTAGGCACTTTAACTAAGTTTAATGAGAAACAGTTTTTCTTGTTTTTTTAATTTATTTTACTTTATTTAAGAATTATAAATAATGGCTACAACCCCCTTTCTTTTTAATAACTTCAAATATACGGGTTTTCATTGAGAGATAAAGAGAATTTATGTAATCCAACAAAATTTGATTCCAAGTATCCTTAATGGCCTGAATTAGTGACTGCTTGTCATCATATTGCCTACCTCCTTCAGAGACCTTACGAGATAACCAACCCCAGACATTTTCGATAGTACTTAGATCTGGTGAATAGGGTGGCCAATATTAACATTTTGGCTTGCAATGAACTCTTTTACTACTCTGGCGTTCCAAGATACTCGACTCGACTTCGGAAATGTCGATTCCAATAACGTTTTATAGGTTGCACCAGTCATTTTTGTACTTTGAAATTCAAGATCGATGGTGCCATAGTACATAATAGCAGTACACACCATAATGCCGCCCTCTTGCCTGTGATGTCGGTTTAAAAAACGCTTTTGTTTTCGAAGAGCATGGAAATAATAGTTGTAGCCATCAGGCCCATCCAAATTAAACTTCTTCTCATCCGTAAATACAACGGTTCTCCAGTCATTTACTTGACCTCTTGGCTGCACATCCCATACCATATCGTCTCTTGCGAATTCAAGCCGCTTTTCTTTACGATTCAGGTATATTCAATTTCAGGTATTTAAGATACTCACAGCTCTTAATTACCCTGCGTACTGATGACTTGCTCGCTTCGACTCCAGCTTGAGCTCTTATTTTTGACAAGGATATGGCAGAATTAGAAGCAATTCTGATGATTTTTTGATGTGTTAACATCTATACGCGCGCCTCTAGGGCAGTAAACTATAAATTTAATACATACGCAAGTGTTAGGTTTGTAAGAGTAAATCATCGTTTGTTTGTTCGTTGCTTGGCAGTCGGTATTGAAAGTGATTATTGGGCGATTTTCATATAATTTTCCCAAGCGATTTTCTCCGGAAATTCATAGCCGATTTTATTAATTTTTGGATTAAAAAGCTAGTGCGGGTTTCGACGAAGAGTTTAGGCCAAAAATTAAGGCGATCCGATGTCGGTGAGCCGAGATTTAAGTGTTTTAATTTGGAGTATTAATTTGGAGTAATATTAAAAAAGTGTTTTATGTTGATCTTCGGTTTTGTCTTATCATCGTTTGTCTGTTCGTTGCTTGGCAGTCGGTATTGAAAGTGATTATTGGGCGCTTTTCATATAATTTTCCCACGCGATTTTCTCCGGAAATTCATAGCCGATTTTATTAATTTTTGGATTAAAAAGCTAGTGCGGGTTTCGACGAAGAGTTTAGGCCAAAAATTAAGGCGATCCGATGTCGGTGAGCCGAGATTTAAGTGTTTTAATTTGGAGTATTAATTTGGAGTAATATTAAAAAAGTGTTTTATGTTGATCTTCGGTTTTGTCTTATCATCGTTTGTCTGTTCGTTGCTTGGCAGTCGGTATTGAAAGTGATTATTGGGCGATTTTCATATAATTTTCCCACGCGATTTTCTCCGGAAATTCATAGCCGATTTTATTAATTTTTGGATTAAAAAGCTAGTGCGGGTTTCGACGAAGAGTTTAGGCCAAAAATTAAGGCGATCCGATGTCGGTGAGCCGAGATTTAAGTGTTTTAATTTGGAGTATTAATTTGGAGTAATATTAAAAAAGTGTTTTATGTTGATCTTCGGTTTTGTCTTATCATCGTTTGTCTGTTCGTTGCTTGGCAGTCGGTATTGAAAGTGATTATTGGGCGCTTTTCATATAATTTTCCCACGCGATTTTTTCCGGAAATTCATAGCCGATTTTATTAATTTTTGGATTAAAAAGCTAGTGCGGGTTTCGACGAAGAGTTTAGGCCAAAAATTAAGGCGATCCGATGTCGGTGAGCCGAGATTTAAGTGTTTTAATTTGGAGTATTAATTTGGAGTAATATTAAAAAAGTGTTTTATGTTGATCTTCGGTTTTGTCTTATCATCGTTTGTCTGTTCGTTGCTTGGCAGTCGGTATTGAAAGTGATTATTGGGCGATTTTCATATAATTTTCCCACGCGATTTTCTCCGGAAATTCATAGCCGATTTTATTAATTTTTGGATTAAAAAGCTAGTGCGGGTTTCGACGAAGAGTTTAGGCCAAAAATTAAGGCGATCCGATGTCGGTGAGCCGAGATTTAAGTGTTTTAATTTGGAGTATTAATTTGGAGTAATATTAAAAAAGTATTTTATGTTGATCTTCGGTTATATCGTACGAATATAACAATGTAGGTATGTATGTACAAGTGTCTGTTGCTTTGCATTCTTTGACTTTTGTGGGAATAAAACAAAAAGTATTGAGCAAGAAAATAATGACACATGTGCTTGCACTGGGTCTTTAAATAATTTTAAGTATTAATATTATTTAACTGTAACGTCATCATATGATTGAACGCTGTTTTTTATTTTCCAATGTAACATTTACGAATGTGTTCATAGAAATCGAACAGGTACCGTGTAGCAAAAAGGTGTTAACACATCGCCGTGAGTTCGAACACTCATTGGATTTTTTTCTCATACGTAGATAAAGACAATGAAACCCCTCCTTTAAAATGTTTTCCATACCCCTCCGTGTCCTTGACAACTGTTGGGCTCCGTCCAATTGTTTTAGCTATTGCGCTGTTAGAATATCCTTCAGAACGGTAAACATCGATTTTAGTTTCTTCCGATAGATTTAAAATTTTTTGTTTTGCCATTTTGACTCGTCAAATGATTAAGATGTAATGAATTCTAATCAACAAACGTTCCCTACAAAAAATCATCGCTTACTTTAAAAATAATAAAAAAAATAATGAAGTGCCTTTATTCAAGTGAACCAAAAAATAGCACATTTTTGGACTTTTTTTTTTGTAAATTGTTGTTTAGTTAAGAAATTACTATTGCCATGATTTTTTTATATCTTAAGATGTCTAGCTTCTATTTCCATTTTAAAATTCTACAATCGGTTACATATTGCAAAATATACAGGCTGCTGAATATGGAATATTTAGTGCCTTTAAATAAGTGAACCGGAGTGTATGTTTTAAAGATTTCCTCATAATTTAAGAATAATTTTACATATACTAGCTAAGATATACCACCCACAATCCTTGCAGTTCGCTTTCTAAGTGTTTGAAGTCCTGACATAACACTGAAACAAAATTATTTTGTCCATTGCCAACGGTTTTCCTTCCAACCAAGATTTATACCCAATTAGCAAGATTGTTTAGAGTTTGTATGGCTAATTGCCTTAATTGTGTCGAAAATCCATAAGGTCATTTAAAAATGTAAACAAAAAGTAGACACTAAAGCCACATGTTGCCAAACGATGTTAATATTAGTTTACAGAAAATAATATTATCATGACTCGAACTTTTCTTCTGCTTTTGGAATTACAAATGTTTTGTGTTTGTTGAAATAAACCCTTTGTACGTGATACTTTTGAATCAGAAGAAAATAAGGGGTCAACATCCTTTATTTATATATTAAGAAAAAATACCAACAACCCAACCCCAAAGTAGGCTCACGAGTCAAACGGCAGAATAAATTGGAACAATCCCTTTTTATGTGGCCCATTGACCACATGTCTGCGTTGCCTAACCTTAAACAATGTCTAGATTATTTTTTGCGTACCATAGATTGTGAATATTGATTGCCGGATATGATTTGTACATTTTATATTTTCTGCCGTCTAGTTTAACTAATATTTAAACAGCTTTCATAACGAAACATTTATATTTTTTAAAGATTGTTGTTTTAGTACGATACATTGTGCTGGGGTCACAACTATAAAATTCTTTGATATATGGGCATAAATCACACGTTATAAAGTGCTTCAAAATTATTTCCGATGACAGTTTTTCTTCTTATTTTATGTGTCAACGAAAACAGTTGACAGGTTTCGCACAACAATAAAAAATCGGCGACCTTGTCAAAATGAAAGTCGTTGTGAAATTGTAAGCACGTATTCACAATTCAGGAAAGTACTCACTTCTCTTAGAATATATTGCAGTTTACATAATTTCCGTATCACTAATAAACAAACACCGAATTTCAGCGATGTGGTCTTCTCTAAATAAATAAATTTTGAAAAAAATGGTTGATAACTAAAGGAATTATCTACAATTCGGCATACTACAATTTAATCAGATAATAATAGGGTTTAGGCACGACCACGCCAAAAATTGATAATGTATTCATCGTTGATTTATCATCCCAAAGAGGCGTCATCGGCAAAAAAAAAATGGAAATGATCAAGAGTATTAGTAATATTGACAACTCCTAACTCGCCTTCCTAAGTCGAATACACAGTGCGCGATCACTGCTCTGACTTACTTACATATCTGTCAACTGTTTTTTGGAATTAATTCTGTAAGATGGGAACGGAATAAGACATCATGATGAGATATCACACGCTTACAACAGATATATTCTCCAGATGCCGTAGTGGTTATGGGGGCTACTGGGCAACCCTCTAAAGTTGGTCACCTCGGCCATGGTGCTGATTGCAAAGTTTTTTTTTTGCCTTCAAATGCCTACAAAAATGTGCTTACGGGTGTGGGATATCTCAAACAGTTTAAAAAATATTTAAGTTATAAATATAAGATACAATTTTCCCATTTTTTTGGAGAGGTTGGTTCCGTATTTTTAGCGGTGCAAACGCTATATTTTTTTGTATTGCATATAAAATTTTCAATCAACTAGTTGACAGATTGGTGCAAAACAAAATTTGTGTAAATTTTTTTACGTTTCATCAAGAAGACGTAATGTAGTTGCGTTTAGTACTCTCTTTAAGTCATGTGGGTCAACGGTCCTTCCCGTTAGGTCCTTTCAAAAATTTATAACTTTTCAATACAAAAAAATTATGTTTCTAAAAATTCTCAATTAGAGAAGCATAGATTTGAAAATGAATACCATATTTTATTAACCCTATGTGTTGACTTCCTACCCAAAAACTATTATCGCATCCATGCGGTAAATAAAGTCATGGCGATCACTTTACAAAAATATCCCCAAATTTGGAATATACTATCCCTTCTTTGGGATTTTCATAATTTTGTTGGGGAAAAATGCAAAACCCTGCTAGTTATTAATTACGGAGATGTCTCATTATGATATCTAAATTTGTGTAGATTTGACGCAATTTTCAATAAGATTTTTTTTCCTCAAAAAATTAAATTTTTATTAAATTTTTAATTTTACATGAAATGAAGTACAACACCTGGTTCCCTATTTGTTGCATGTTACATATTTTTAAACCCCGTGTTCTGTCTTGTCCAAAATGGTATAACTTTTGTATATGAAGTGTATATGTCTTCATAATTATATAAAGGTTGACTTCTCCCAGTGACAACGCCGTAACCATGGGAGATCATTAAAATAAATGGTTTCCCATGACATCCCATGAAGAGTGATCACATCGAGTGATCTGTGCGTTTTCTAGTTTTGAACTCACTGATTGGGACCTACAGTTTTGCACCGGTTCCGAACAGAATTTTGAGAAGCTTTTTCATGGGTAAATACTCGATAGTGTCGCCGTCACTATGCGAGGTGACCGCCGTCGAAAGAAATTTAAGGTGGTCAGAGCAGCCATTGAACCCAGGATCTCATGTACAAGAGGCGCGCACACAACTCATCGCTCCACCGACGCTATACCGATCTGCCCAATTTTTTGACAAACTGGTTAGAGTTTAAACAGAGTGACATGTGACAAATTTCATTCAAATCGATTGGAAAATATGGCTGGTTGAATAAATAACGCCGACAAAATATTAATTTCATCGGAAAGATTTTTGTTTTTTTGGCCTATTCTTCAACAAACTTCGTCTTTACTACGAGAAAGGATAATGAATGAAAAACTAAAGTTTTAGAGATCGATAAAATAAAACGAATATATATTAGATAAGTTTTTTGTCGCTATTATTACATGGTTTATTTGCTAGAACATAAAATTATATCTGAAATTTATTATACAAAATTTATATAAATCTCCTACAAAACGCTAAGATGTTTAATTCGTCTAAAGTTTGAATACTTATTTTCCTTTTTCATGTGTTCCGCAGCGTATATCGATGATAAAGTATATTGCAAAGATGCAATTATCAAATTAAAACTGCAACACCTCCAGTCCTGGAATGATTTTATTAATGATTGGAATGATTTTATTTAAATTAAAGCTGGAAGTCTTGGTTATTTTTAGTAGAGTCAGAGGAGTGCGGCCGCAAGATGGGCCCCATGAAATAACACCCCAATTACAAAATAAAAATGGACCCCAAATTTAGGGTTTGTTATCATTTTGAAGGTGCCCCCCAAATTTCAAAATGAAATAGCCTCCCAAGCAATGATGAAGGGCCCCAAAAAATTGTGAAGCACGACTCCAAATATTTTAGTGTGGGCGGCTTTCATTTTTTTGTTTTAAACCGTTTAAAAATAAGGCCCCAGTAAACGCAAGAGGACCCCAAAATAATTATTTGTTGTATACTGATAAAATTTGGGGCCAGATTTCATTGACTCTTTGGGGTGTATTTTCTTGCAATGCAATTTTAAAGAATAGAAATTGCACCCCAGGAATATCGGCCACAATAGAAAAAAATTGGTTTCGATTTATTCGTTCGTAATATACAATACACACATAAACATTTTCCATGGAACATTAAACAAAATAAGATAGAATAGAATAGTAATTTCAAATATTTATCTCCCCTTTTTGTAACGTCTCTGTTTTCTGTCAGTGAAGCGCCGCAGGTAAAGAATTGGGAAACATTTTTTTAATTTCTTTTTAACACAGTAAAATTAGTTTATTAAATTTTTTGTTGATCGTATGTTGAAGCGTCGCTAGCAAAAAATTTTTCACAAAAAAATTGCGCGATATTTAATTGGAACATTTTTTTTCATTTCTTTCTCAAACAGTAAAATATAGTCTATTAAAAGTTTTGTTGATGATTTGTTGAAGCACCGCAGTCAAAACATTTTTCCCAAAAAAATCGCGCATTGTTTTTATTGGAAAATTTTTTTTCATTTCTTTCTAAAACAGTAAAAAAAATCTATTAAAATTTTGTTGATCGTGTACAACCATGATACCTAAAGACGAAATCGTTAGCAATGGTCATAATGTTGAAGTAGAAGTGAATGCCTTTAGTTATGATCCCACTTGCGTAGTATGCCAAGAACACCATCGAAATATTATATGGTTGCCTTGCAAACATTTTGCGATATGCAGCGAATGGCATTTAAAAATAGAAGCTAATGTCATACAGAAAAACTTATCTTATAAATGTCCTTATTGTCGTGCGGAATTGCAAGATACAATGCAGATCTACACCTAATACAATTGACTGCACCTCAATATTCTTAATGTTTCATTTGCATTTTTAGAAGTGGGTTTATATTAGTAGCGAACTTTTTGGTTAGCCTAATTTCATTTGTTATTATGGGGTGTAGTTTTATAGTAGCCAAACGAAATTGCACCCCGAGAAATTACACCCCAATTTAGCTATGAAATAACACCACAAAACATGAAGATGGACCCCAAGTAAAATGAGAATTCCCCCAAAAAATAATTGGGGTGCACTTTCATTGGGGCCAACATTCATAATGAAAAAACACCCCAAGTGTAACCGAAAATTGACCCCAAATGTACGAAATAACACCGTGTGGTTGTAACCTGTTTATTGGTTTGTGGCCCGTTATCATTTTCCAATTGGGGTGTTATTTCCTGGTGCTCGTCGTCATTCCGCCTCAGCGGAGTATTTTAGATTTTACCAAATAAAACAAAAAGCAGAAAAAACTCAAAGGTACATTTTTAATTCCTTCGCCATAAAATTAAAATTTCTAACGGTGCAATTTGCAAGCTTTCCAATCTGAAGATATTGGTCATATCTCAAAATGCTCTTCGGAGATACATCACACAATCCATTTGTACTTTCGGACATCGGACGTCGGCGCTCAGGAAACTTATCTCCATAAAATATAACTATTGGCGAAAACTATGTTCCCGATATTTCGACAAAGTAAATCGTTTTGAGGAAAACATTTTAAGATTTAATGATTTATATTTTTCTATTTAATTGCGCAGCGAAAACAATTATAATGCTCAATCTATCCTGTGCACTTAGACTTGGTTGTACATGTAGTTAACCTATAAATTGTATGGGTTCGTCATAGTTCCGGCGTAAGGCCAAAGAGTAAAAAGAAAAAAAGTCTAATATTTTCCGTCTGTCGGAATTTTATTAATATTTTCCAAAATTTCGAACAACTTCGTTGTTCCTTTTCAGTTGTTCATTTTCAGATCTAATAGTATAAGAGAACAAGTTTGTCAATGAGTTGACTGAACTATGGACTGTGCAAATTTGTGGTGGAGATATCCACTCACGGAAAAATTCGGCTGAGACAGCCGAATTAGCCGTAACCGAACTTAGAGATTGTCGCAATCTCATTAGAGGTTGACACAATTTCATTTGATGTTGACACAACCTCATTTGATGTTGACACAACCTCATTAGTGGTTGACACAACCTCATTACAGGTTGACACAACCTCGTTAGAGATTGACACAACCTAACTTTAACGACATAGAAATTCTTACTGAAGGGAAGAATTACTCTCGCCGTGTTTCTCAGGAAATGCTATATATAATTGACGTTCCAGTGGAGAAATGGCTGAAATTGATGTTGCACATAGATCAATGTGCTCCAGTGTACAGACATACAATTGACAAATTTGCGCGGAAAATTAATGTCAGCTGACAAATCAGTGTTTAAGTTGTTTGGCAGCCGGTGGTGTGCCGCTCTTCTACAAAATTTTGTCAATATCAAAGAGTTACATACAAAGTGCGAATTCGTGTTGTTGATTTTTGGAACTATCATGAATTTATGAATTATTAATCAAATGTGAGCAAGGCTTTAATCATTAAATCTGACGGAATAGAATATGCTACTTATCATACCAATTGAACAATTCCAAATATCAAATTTTTCCCACTTAGTACAAAGTTTTTGCACAAATGGGTTAACATTTTAAAGCTGTCACTACATCAAAAATATAATATTGTTGAAATCGCAAACTTGATTCAACATTTTGTTTAAAAGATTATAATTTAGAATACGAGGGCGGATCAATAAGTCCGTGACTTTTCGAAATTCCGTCATAGTTACATGAAATGCAACATTGTTCATATCAATTACTAGTTGTTGATAGACTACTGTCAAATTTGAGCAAGCTCCATCACTTACTTTGCGTTTAACAGCTGTTCAAAACATACAACCTCGCGCATTTTTTTAAAAATGGAAAAGACTGAATTTCGAGTGCTCATTAAACATAATTTTTTTGGAAAAAAAACCGTCAATCAAACCAAGGAAAAGCTTGATAAATACTATTTGGACTCTGCACCATCGGTTTCAGTGGTAAACATGTGGTTTACTGACATTCGTTGTGGTCGTACAAGTACAAAAAAATCAAATTTTTTGAAACCAATACAAAAATTGGAGAAACGTTGGACTAAGTGTATTGAGCTAAAAGGAGATTATGTTGAAAAATAATTTTTGTTTGCAAAAAAAAAAATGTGTTTCATGATGTAATCTTATCTGTTCTGGGTTTATTTGAAAAAGTTGTACTTCAATTTAAGCAACACTCGCTTACAAACTTAAATTTTGATCACGCGAAAGGATAATATAGTGGATTCGAAACGGATATAATATTGCACGGATCTAGAATAAAGCTTTAAAATTCATTGCACTCTATAGAATGATTGTAATGTATTGAAAATGGATTGAAGTTAATATCAATGGTTTAGTACAATTTATACCACATCAACTTCAGTTGTTCTCGTACATCTTTCTTTTCTTCTTTGGATTTAAGTTTAATTCCCAAGCTTTTGTTTTCATTACTAATAAAAATTGATACTGACATTGATACACAAAATGCTTGTGAAGTGTAATAAATAACTTATTTAGATAAACATCTACCAGCATTGTTCATGCGAGTACAACACTCAAGTACAGAACGTAAGGAAAGGAAGAGAGACATCAAGGAAACATCAAATATGCACACTACTAATGTATTTGTTTTTTTTTTTTCTCATGACATTACATAAAAGTGCAGGAACAGAAGAACATCCTTAGAAACTAGCAAGGAATTTTATGTTATTTAACAAAGCAATGCACTTCAAGCAAACAAGGATAAATAGGAAAAGTTGTTTGTACTAGAATACTATTAACACAAAGGAAAGATCAAACTTCTCTGAAATTCCTTAAAGCACATATGAGTTTAAAGTGAAATGCGAAAGTACTGTGTAGAAAAATTCCACCAAGTCAGTTCATTCTTGATGTGATCTTATTAACAAGTAGTATATTAAGACGTATAATTAATGTTTAATATAAAATGTAACCCATACGCACCGCAGGAAAAAGTTTTTCTCCACGGAAGAAGAACTTTCGGTGAAGTAAATACTTAAGCAAAGATATACGACATTATTCATAAAAAGTTATGAGAGGGTTGAAAGATGATTACTCATACAAAAATCATCTCTCAAACTTCTCACAACTTTTTATGAATCAGGCTGATACACTGTCGATCAGATGATTAAAACCACTTAAATTTAATTAAGGTTAATTTTTTTTTTGTCAACAGATAAAATGTTACTACCATCGGAAAGGGCATGTTCTTAAGAATACAAATATAACAACAGCAACATTAAAGTTGAATGCAGCAGTATTATAAAGGACATAAAATAATAAAAAAATCACATGAGGTGTCACACTCGGTTGGAACGAAGTTCCTTTCGGTATACATATATTACTAGTTAGTTCCAACACGTCTAACGCCCATTGAAAAATACGATAATTTAAATGGATCATTAAGAAAAGGTACTTTTTGTAAAAAGAAAAACTTTTTTTAAGAATAATTTTTTTTAAGAAAAATTCATATTTTTAGGTTCTTTTTGTAAGAATATGTATTATATTTTCCCGAAAAGATCCTTTTAGAGCGAGAGGTACGTCTTTTATTAAAAGCTAATGTTTTTTTTTAAGAAAGGTACTATTTTTAAGATGAAGTACTTTCTGTGAGAAAAAGTCAAAAGAGTATAACTTTTTTTTACAATGAAGTACTTTTGCAAGAACAGGTAGTTTTTAAAGAAGTGGTACTCTTTTTAGGAAAAGGTTATGTTTTAAGAAAATGTACTTATTTTCAGAAAGGTTGCATATCTCAAGAAGAAAAAAGTATTATTTTATTTTTAAGAAAAATAATTTTTTTAAGAAAAGATATTTTTTTGAAGAAACGGTTTTTGTTCCTTTTTTCAAGAATAGGTACATTTTTAAGAGCAGTTAGGTAGTAGATATTGTCCTACTAAATGAGACAAAATTAAACCCTAGGCACAATGTAATATTAAAAAATTATAAAATCTTAAGATAAAATCGAATTGATGCAACAAGGAGTGCGGGAACTGCTATAGATATAAAGAATAACATACAATACTACAATTACGATAACAAAAGTAGATGTTCGCTAGATGCTTTAGAGACATGCGCCATAAAGATACCCGTTGACTGCAACAACATTCTAGTTATTATATGTGCGTACTATCCGGCTGGCAATATAAATTCAATACGAGCAGATTTTCTGTATTCTGTATTCTGTATTCTGCTTCGTTCTTCAATCTGTATGTCTCAATTTTCTCACCCTCGCGCTTTTTTCACCCCCATTTCTTACGCCTTAAGAGACAGTTTACCTCCTTTCTTCTCTCCCTATAGCTTTTACTTCGTCTTGGGGAGGACGAGATATCCTCAGGCCATTTAAAAGTGTCAAACATATCCTCCAACGATTTAACTTTCGAACTAATAGAGACAAAATCCGAATTTAAAATTTGAAATCCTTTCTTGGCCTTCTTAAGTAGCTTATAAAAGTCAACATCGAATTCCCTACACTTCCAACATGTTCAGAGAAGCCCCCTTTCCTTAGCCGAAATTATGTCCTAATGCCTTCCATTGAAACCAGCACACACCAACATGAAAGAAAATAACCGTCATATACGTCCCTGACTGTACAAATCTTTGTCACACACTCCATTGGCATATTATGCCTAAAGGTATGCAATAAAATATGATAACAAATCGAATTGGTACAACTTTCAAACACTATACCACGAAATCCTAAAAGTATGCTAAATAATACTAGGTTGTATATTGGGTTATAGCATAATACGGTTAACAAAAAGTTGTTTAATTTTTTATCATTTCGCCCCCATCCCGCAACGTGCGATAAGGAACTTCGTTCCAAAACTTTCTGTTCATATGATTATAACCATGTCACTAATTTTAATTAAAAATGCATTATTTTATAATTCAATAATAAGAACCATTAATATTTAGTTTATTCATAATATGGCGAGTGGGCGTCGGTGGTGCAATAGTATAATACGCGCCTCTTGTGTATGAGAGCCTGGGTTCGATCCCTGCTCTGACCACCTCAAATTTCTTTCGGCGACGGTCACCTCCCATAGTGACGGCGACACTATAGAGTAGTTATCCATGAAAAAACTTATCGAAATACCGTTCGGAACCGGTGTAAAGCTGCAGGTCCCAACCAGTGAGTACAAAATTAGACAGCGCACAGCTCACTGGTTGTGAGAAGCTCTCCCAAATTCCTTCATGGGTTGTAATTAGTGTATTCAAAAAATCGGTTTTTCAAAAATGTCGGTTTTCGGTTTCATCGAATATTCCGTTAAACCGGAATGTAGAAAACGGTAAATAACTGGTTTCGGTTTTTATGACAAAATATAAAACTATCCGTTTTATAAACATTGTTTCATTTTAATTCAGTCTTTTTGAAGTTCGGGATCGACTACCGACTACATAGCCATGAAAAACCTTGTAAAAATACCGTTGGGAGACGTAGGTTCAACTCAGAGCCTGTAAGCCTATCCTTTCATGGGATGTAATGGGAAACTAAATTGCAAACTTTGTTTTATGCAGACAGTTTCAAACTAATAAAGAAGTCATTCAGACAACGCAAAAAAAACAACAATATTTTTCCAATAATTTTGTAATTTTAACAAAAATTTAGTTTAAACGAAAAATTCAATATCTATGTCAATTACCAACGCATTTTTAAAACCTAAGATGCATTTTTCTTCGTAGTAAATGTGTTTTTTAAGAAATTCACAAACAGTACGGTTATCTTAAAAAATAATGCTTAAAAATATTGTTAAATTTGAAAAAATTTCGAAAAATTTATAAAAAAAATCACATGAGGTGTCAGGGGACACCCGGTTGGAACGAAGTTCCTTTCACTATATATTATGTACTTGTTACTTCCAACACGTCTAAGGCGCCCGTTGAAAAATACGATCATTTAAATGGATCTATAAGAAAAGGTACCTTTTGTAAAATAAAAAACTTTTTTTTCCGAATGTTTTTTCTACAATGTATTTTTAAAAAAAAAATCATATTTTTAGGTCCTTTTTGTAAGAATATGTATTATATTTTCCCGAAAAGTTCCTTTTTTAAAGAGATGTACTTCTTTTATTAAAAGATAGGGTTTTTCTCAAGAAAAAGGAACTAATTTTAAGAAGAAGTACTTTCTGTAAGAAAAAGCTACAAGGTTATGACTTTTTTACGAAGAAGTAAAAACAGGTACTTTTTAAAGAAGTGGTACTGTTTTTAGGAGAACTTTATTTTTTAAGAAAATTTAATTATTTTCAGAAAGCCTACTTATCTCAAGAAAAAAAGGTAATATTTTATTTATAAGAAAAGGTACTTTTAAGAAAAGGAATGTTTGTAAGGAAAGTTTTTTTTTATAAGAGAAGATACTTTTTTTTGATGAAAAGTTTTATTTTTAAGAAATGGGAATTTGTGTTTAGATTTAATTGGTCCTCCTTTCAAGCATAGGTACATTTATTATATCTTATTAAATGAGACAAAATTAAACCCCAGACACAATGTAATATTTTAAAATTACAAAATCATAAGGAAAGATCGAATTTATGCAACAAGGTGTGGGGGAACTGCTATATTAATCAAGAATAACATACAATACTACAGTTACGATAACAAAGGCATATAGTCAGTATATATTGGGATGAAATTAAGAATTAAGATTCAAGCTTTACGATTCCTCGATCGGGATCATACCACGGTTTATACATAGCGGATTCCCGGCTAAATATGCTGAGAGTCAACGAAACGTCAAACTGCCTCAAAACATGGGATTACGATAGCGACCACAACGCAGGGGAATTAATTGTGAAAATTGAATGTGAGCTGAATGTTATGACAACATTGAATGAGGAGACAATGTTCAAATTTAACTTTTAAAGGACAAATTGGAAAAAGCTTGAGAAAGTGGTAATGCAGGAAATCAAGTTAGAAGCAGTTATACCGAACAATCGAAATTTAACGAATAGTGAAATAGATGTATATATAACTAGATTACATTTTCTAATATCATAGGCCATTGAAAGTACGGTACCAAAATTTAAAGACAAAGATGCCTTTTCAAAATGTTCTAACAGCAGAATTAAAAAATTACACTCAGAAAAAATTAAAATATTATCGGTGATAAAAATACTTGATAGATTAGGAACAAGACTTACTCAATTATCATTAAACTCCTTAAAAGTAAACCTCAAACTGATTCAAAGAACTATTGAATGAAAATGGTAAAACGGGTGTTTCAATAAGAGCGCTACAAAAGTTTTTTTTAAATAAAACAAAACCGGTTTTAGATACCAATAAAATTCTTTATTCCTGTGAAAGTACGTTTGATGCCATTATGTATGAAACTCGATTTCTTTTGCATGGCCACCACGGGCACGCTTGCAGAAGTCCACACGCTGAACCCAATTTCCAACGGTTTTCAACCATAAATCGGCCGATACTGCTGCAATTTCACGTACGATATCGCAGGCTTGTTGGCATAGACCATAGACTTGACGTAGCTCCACAGGAAATAATATAACGGCATCAAATCGCACGACCGAGGCGGCCAATCGACTGGGCCATTTCGTGAGATAATACGTTCACCAAACTTGGTTTCCAATAAATTGATTGTGGCATTCGCTGTGTGGCTTGTGGCTCCGCCCTGTTGGAGCCACATGTCCTCCAAGTCCATATTATCCAATTGGGGACAAAAATATTCGGTTATCATTGAACGGTAGCGATTCGCATTCACAGTAATGTGCCGGTCTTGATCATCATGAAAGAAGTACGGCCTAATGACGCCGCCGGCCCATTAACCGCACCAAACCGTAATTTTTTCGGAATGCAATGATGACTCATGGATTACGCGTGGATTGCTGTCTGACCAATAACGCATATTTTGCTTCTTGACGAAGCCATTCCACCAGAAATGAGCCTCATCGCTGAAGACCATAAATTGGACGTAGCGCTCTTAAAGTTGAGGCCACTGACTCCAAATTTCGGTAGTAAATTTTAATAATTTCTACTCGTTGTTAGTTCGTATATCTTTCCATGATGAATGGCAAACCATTGAAAAAAATCCTCAATCCTAATAATATAATCATTAGTATATAATTTTTAAAATAAATCTCATAATGATTACGGTCCCTGACTTTTGTGGATGAAGGAACAACAGACGACGACTGTTTCGGAGATAATAAAAGACTGCCCAAAATACCCAAGTTAGGAGTTACTGGTACAATTAAATTACGATCACTAGAGGCTTTTGTTCCGTCTTGGGGAGGACGAGATGACCTCAGGCCATTTAAAAGTATCAAACATGTCATCCAACGAATTAAGTTTCGAACCAATCGAGACAAAATCAGAACTTAAGGTTGGAAATCCTTTCTTGGCCTCCTTAAATAGCTTCATCGAATTCCCTACACTTCCAACATGTTCAAACAAGCCCGCTTTCCTTAGCCGTAATTATGTCAAAATGCTTCCATTGAAGCCAGCACACTTCACATGGGCATGACTATCACAAAGCCAATATGAAAGAAAACAACCCTCATATATATGTCCCTGACTGTACAAATCTAGTAATAATTACCAATTATGTCTAAAGATATGCAACAAAATAAAATAACAAAACGAAAACCTCGAAATCCTAGAAGTATGCAGAATAATACTGGGTTGTACACTGCGTTAGTACGGTTAAAAAAAAAGTTGTTTAAAATTCAATCCCGCAGTGTGCGATAAGGAACTTCGATCCAAATGTGTGTGCACAAATACAAATTACGAAAAATTTAAAAAAATGCGTATAAATTGCGAAGTCTTAAAAAATTTTAAAAAATGTGTGTTTGTGGACGAATATTTACATACAGATTTTTTAAGTGTGCGTAACTTACGTATATATCGGTTGCAAGGTAGTACCCAGCGGCGGAAGTCGCAAGGCCTTCCACGAATAAGGCGTGCGGAATGGTTTTTTTGTACTGCCTTCCTAAAATAAGGCCTGCGGAATGCATGATTTTTTTCATCAGATATAACCAACAAGAAGATTTTTACAATTTTGAGAAATTTCTTTTCCGATTCTTTTTATCCGTAATTTAATTGAAAAATTTCAAACAAATTTTAAATTTATATTTTTTATTTAATATTTTTCAGGATATTTTTCAAATTTTCAATCTGAAGTTGAGCGTGGTAAAACTTTGTAAGATAGATACATAAATACTTATAAATAAATATGTAGAAGTGGATAATGATTTTGTGATAAAATAAATTATTTTAATTTTATTTTTGTTTAACAAACATAAATTAAAGTAAATGCCTTCTAAGGCCTTCCTCTTTGCATGCCTTCTTTAGGTAATGGGCAAGGAAGGCCTTGCCTCCCAATCTCACGCAATGTTAAAAAGAAAGGAGGAGGTAATGTGTAGGGAAGGCCTTCCGTATTTTAAAGAAGGCCTGTTTGGTCATGATTTCAGGCCTTCCAGGTCATGATTTCCGCCGCTGGATAGTTTTTTCTTTTCGAGGCCTTTAGAGAAACTGAAAATCGCTTGATAATTACCTGAGTTACAGCTTAAAAACCGAAAAAGTACGAAAAACGGGACATTTACCCGTATGCCTAAATTTGGGGGTGTTTTGGTAAATTTCACAAATGGATTCTTGTTTGACTCGACAACATCTACAAGAAAAATAGTATCACTTCCCAGTTATTTCTACATCATTCTTTTTTGTACTCCATGTCTAATCTTTACAATGTAGTACATTGTTAGCATTTCAAGGGTGTCTCAGTTAGAATGCACTTTTTCATTTTAAAATACAAACACGTATTTTTCGAGATAGTTGTGATTTTTTATTGAATTGTAAAGAAGACAAGTTCCGATTAAGTATGGAATAAAATATCAGCCAAATAGCCACACGGTTCTGGTAACAGGTCATTCATTACTCTTTTCATACAATTTTCCATGACATTTTCACAGAGATGTGTTTGTATCTCACCGATTACGCGTTGGATCTCGGATTTAAGCTCAGTAATGCTTATGGTTTAGCCTCATAAACCTGATATTTTACAAAACCCCAACTAAAGAAATCGCACGGTGTTAAATCGCATGATTTTGGTGGTCAGTTGACATCAGAATTGCTTGAGATAATTTGTTCTGGAAATCGTTGCTGCAATATATCGATTGTTTCATGCGCGCTGTGGCAGGTGGTGCCGTCTTTCTGAATCTTCATGTCGTCCAGATCCATGGCGACCAGTTGAGGCCACAATAACTTTATTATCATGTCCCTGTGACGAATGCCATTCACAGTCACTGAAATTTCGTCCTCGTCTTCAAAAAAGTAAGTCCCAATCACGCTGCCTGACCAAAATTCACACCAGACAGTTGCTCGTTGTGGTTGAATTTGTTTCTATGGATTGCATGAGGAATTGCTGAGCCCCAAATTCGACAATTTTGTGAATTTACGAAGCTATTAAGATGGAAATGCGATACATCGGAGAAGATGACAATTTTTTTTTTTTTGGAAATTGTCTTTGACTTCACTTTGCTCCATTAACGAGTTTTTGAACGACCGAATTTTCCTAATAAGTTTTCACAATTATAACTCGTTGTTCTTTCGTAAAGCGCTCCATTTTTAATAATCGGTATAAACATATGTGCCAGCTACCAAATTTCAGAGTTGCCAAGTACACAAAAGAAATTACAGTAAATTTAAAAGGTGCAACTTTAATATCTTTAATATTTAATATCTTTGACGGTACTGATTGTGGTGATTAAGTAATTCTTTGGTACAGTATTTACTTTAGCTGCTTACATGAGACACCCTATGCAGTCAAGATAAAACAAAAACATTTGTTTATCAAACTTCTGATAACTTCATATGAATTTACTGAGTAAGAAATTAAGCTAAATGTGTTGCACATTCAGCAAACCCATATATGTTGTGGCACGAGGTTTTAAACAATTCCGCAAAACTCATCAGTTTAACAACTTAACTAAAATTTCAAGTATAATCTTCATTGATATATGAGATGCCACATAAATTCCTGTCAGATAATTGTGTGGTTTATGAAGTAGCGCCGCTGTTCTCCTCCTACACAGACTCGAATTCCTACATAGAATTTAAGATGGAGAAGACATTACTCCTGGAAGATCCTTAAAGCGAAATTTGCGTTTTTCCTCTTGTGCTTGTGTATAAGTTAGGTATCATCATTTACAGAAATGTTGAAATGGAATGAACAGAAAATACGTGAAATATTTTACGTTCTACAGTTGGGTACATTACGAAGTTCTCTGCAAGTACACGTTATGGCAATATTTGCAAAGGACGGTTTTGTAAAGAAGAACGCAAAGTAAACAAAGTATTCAAAACAGTAACATGTCATCGTATCTTGCTGTGGAGGAAACAGGTTGTGAAATATACAAAGAAGCATGAACATTGTAGATGCAACTGTGTTGAGAAACTAAAAGTGAACTAAAATGTATCCCATAGATCCCATACACTGAAAGATAAACCTTCATACCATTGATGAATTCTTACATTGCATCAATGAAAAGTGTCACTGTTTTTGAGCCAATGTCGGGCTTCATTAATGCTAACGGGTCCGCCATCTAACGTTTTTTTCCAACTAGTGCTTATTTCGTGAATGGTAACACTTAGCTCATGTCTGATTTGACAGATAATTAGTTTTATCCTTCCGCTGAGCCAATATGGTTGTGCATACGCTTGAACAACGCTGGGAATTATGGGAAAAATGGGCCTGCCATCGACTTACAGAAGATGCCGATTTTGCCAAAAAAATCATCTTTTCAGATGAAGCTCATTTTGATCTTGGCGGGTATGTAAACAAGCAAAATTGTCGCATTTGGGGCACACAAAATCCGCACGAATACATTGAAAAGCCGATGCACCCAAAACGAGTCACTGTTTGGTGCGGATTTTGGTCCAGAGCCATAATTTTCTTAAAAATGAGCAAGGAGTGGCCGTCACAGTCAATGGCGATCGTTATCGGGCCATGTTGAACGAATTTTCGTTCACAAAAATTGAAGAGGAGGATATTGGCGACATTTGGTTTCAACAGGTCGGCGCTACGTGCCACACAGCCAAAGCTACACTCGATGTTTTGCGCCCTGTTTTTGAAGATCGCATTATCAGCCGCAGAGATGATGTCGTTTGGCCACCTCGGAGCTGCGATTTGACACCGTTAGACTATTATTTTTGGGGTGCTCTCAAAGATAAGTGTTACGCCGACAAGCCAGAGACAATTGACGCTTTAAAGGACAATATTCGTGAAGCCATTGGTGAAATACAGCTGCACACAATCGATAATGTACTTAAAAATGGGACCGATTGTGTAGGCTATTGCATGGCCAGACGAGGCAGCCATTTGAATGAAATTATTTTCCATTATTAACCGGAAGGATTGTACTTTCAGATAAAAAAAGAAATTTGAGAAAATATTCAGTAGTTTTTTTTATAGCATTTTCAAAAAAAAAAGTTATTTGGCGGACCCTTTATGAACAATGTTACCTTAAACGAAAAATGTGTCATAGACCTGAACTTAATGTAAACTTTCTAACCGGAATGAAATATTATCATTGTATTAAAGAAATATGTTACATTGATATTATAAAACGTATCATTGATGTAATGATATATAGTCATTGATGTACTGATGATGCTATGAACATGTTTCATTGATGGTATGAATATGTTTCATTGAAGGTCTGAATATGTTTCATTGATTGTATGCACATATTTCATTGATGGTATACCACGTTTAATTGATGGTATGAACAAGTTGCATTGTTGGTATGAATAGGTTTCATTGATAGTATGAACAGGTATGAATATGTTTCATTGATGGTATAAGACAGGTCGCATAACTAAATGCAATTTTAGCTTTTGCCACACAATCATGTAAATTGCAAAAATAAAAGAAAATCTAACAAAATAAAGGGATTTAAAAAAAACAATTTTTTGTCGGCCGGACCTATGTGGCCCGTAGGGTCCACAAATGGTCTGATTAGGGCGAAAAAAAATGTTTGGGGGGTAGAGCACACTATTCTAAGCAAAAAAATGTAAAATGGGAAAGTTAAAGGGAATCCCTGTTTTAGGAGTTATGGGCCTCCAAAGTTCGGGCTTTCTGTGGCATGATTTTTTTCGACGATTGTTGATTTACTGGGACGGGGCCAGGGAGAGGAATATCTCTGTTACAAATTTTGGGTTTCGGAATTTTTGGTTTTTGGGAATTTTTTTGGACCGACAAAAAAATTTTGGTTTTTGAAATCCAAATTATTTTGCTCGATTTTAGGGGTTTTTTTTTAAATGGCGCGGGATTCTGCATTTCAGCCTTTTATTTTTTCTTATTTATTCCTTATCTTATAGTGGCACTCATATATTGTGTCACAACTACTGTACTGTACATACATACATAAATACATACATTTATACAAAGCGTACTATTTAATAGATTCTACTTTACAATGTTGATAAAATGACTGCAATTTTTCTCTATAGTTTCCCATATTTACATGAGAAACATACTTCATTCCATCAGTGTAAAAGGTTTCTTAGCATTAATGACGGTCCACAAATTCAAAAACTGCAGCATTAAAGGAGGTCTTTGAAGTAATGGAACATTTCATAGCATTAAAGAAACTTTTCATTGTGTAAACCCATTAATGCAACCCATTCAATGATGCTATGAAGCGCATTTCTTTCAGTGTAGTCCAAAAAATTTCTAAATATCAAAATTGAAAATATAAAGATTTCGGAACTATAATTCTTTCTGTGTCATAATTGGTATAATTGAAAATGCTTTTCACTTTAATTGGTTAACAAATCCCTTCACAATTGATACACTCTCGTTCAGATGATTAGAACCATTTAAATTTCTGGAGTTAGTAGGCAATATCTTTTCAAAGTTTCTGTTGACAGCTTAAATCTTACCACCATCGGAAGGGGCATGTTTTTTCTTTTTCATGTATACTTTATTAATGAGATTTATTTTACAAATAATGTTTAGCATTACGTATGATAATTAAATCTGTATAATAGGCTAGAAATAATCCACAGATCATTCTAAGAGACCTTGGGGAGCTCTTCTTCGAAGTCTTCTAAAGGTAATAATACTTGACATAAAATTTACGGGTAGAGGATTTGGATGACTTTCAATTCGAGATTTGAATGTGAGCATTCTTGCTTGGGTTTCTTCTTTAAATTAATGTTTAATGCAACAGTATTATTTTCCAAAAAAAAAAAAAATTCCCGTTCATACCACTTTGCATTTTTAAATTTTTTGCACGAAGTCGCGTGTGATTTATACATCCATCAATCAATAAAAGAAAATTATTACCTTCCCAATAAACAGTAGTGAAAAATGGACAAGAAAAGTATTTTGGAAATAGCGAAAAGAGCCATTGGCGATGGTTATCATTCGCAAGGATGTCCTTAGCGGGACAGTGCGTGGAAAATTGGGCGAATTCTCAAAAGTGTACTGGCATTTTTAAACGATGTTGATAACTATGGAAAGAATTATAAAGGAAGGATTCCAACTGCTTTACTCCAACCGAAAAAAGAAAAATCTTGAGAACTGGTCAAAATTATCTCTTTCAGCATCAAAAATCAGGTCTCAAGTTGGTATCCGGACAAGTATCTCGATCGTAAATAGAAGCAGTTGAAGACACGAGAATGAAAAGTGGATATGAACCATTTTGGACTAAAATGAGTTTTATGAAGTTTACTATTGCCTGCTACTTAACGCATCGTTAGGTATGAAAACTGTACATATTGTGTTATTGTGTTATATATGTATAAACGTTCTAAAATCATTGTTAGCAAACAAATTTTAATCAATTATATATAAAATGTTTTTTTTTGTTTTCCTGTAAAATTACCTTTCCGGTTCATATCCACTTTTCATTCTCACGTCTTTGCAATTGCAAGCTGTAAGTAGCTGAAATTGAAAAAAACTAAACAAAAACTAATGTTAATAACTGCCATACTGTGGTTTTTAGTGACGAAAAAGAAAAGAGGATCTATTTTTAAATCTTCATGGGAGTTATGGTCTGGGGTGCAATAACGTATTATGGCACAATCGATTTCAATTTCAAAATGCCAAAATTACTGAAGAAAGTTACACGACTCTGGTACAGTCAGCTTTCCCTAAAGTAAATGATATGTTAAGACCGATTCCGTGGATTCTGCAACAAAAGAATGCTGCTATTCCTTATGTCAGAGTTGTAAAAGAATTCATTTCAAACCAAAATGTTCGTATTCTTAATGAGCCACCATATTCTTCCGCCCTAAATATCATTGAAGATGTTTGAGGTTGGCTTTTCCACAAGCTTCACAACGAACGAAAATAATGGATCACCAATTCAAACCATTAAGGACTCCTGGAATGAGATTTCTCTGGCTTATTTAACAGCATTTTATGAATCAATAAATCGCCGTATATTTAAAGTTATTTTAAACAAGGGAAATAGCACTAACTATTGAAAAGTCTACAACATTGTGAATAACCTAAACTTTAATTCTTCTTATTACAAAATTTTAAAATAATGAATTTTTAATTATGATTGGTAAATGGTTCTAATCATATGAATAGATTTTTTTTATTATTTGCAGTCTTTTTTTCTTTTGAAAAAGGACTATGATACTATTTATAACTTTAATGTTGTTCTTGTTATTTTTCTAATCTTAAGATAATGCCGTCTCCGATGGTGGTTACAGTTTTGCTGTTGACAAAAACTTTGAAAAGATTTGGCCTACTAAAATGGGAAATGTATATGATTCTAATTGCCTGATCGAGACTGTATCCTTTTTTCAGTTTTGTGATTGTAATCAAGTTGTCTCTCAAAATATGGGATTTATTATACCAACACAATAGAACAAATATTGACGAATAGTAAATCTGTCTTGTAGTTTAACACTGGGGTCGGCATATTTTTTGGGGAATGGGCCAAATATCAGAAAATATTGGTCTGGTCAGTAAAAATCTATTTTGATGAAAATTATAGGTCGTATGCGTTATATTTAAAAACATAACGTTATATTTAAACAAATTTATAATTATGGAATATTTTTTATATATCATATATTTTTTATATTCTGGCTTCAAAAGAACAAGATAAAAGTTATAAGAAAGATAGTGCATACATTGTTATAAAGGCTTAGTTGAAATTTCTATAAGTAAGCAATTAATCGGCATAATACATAATGTCATCCACAAGGCTACTTGGGTATCCCCTGATCAAAGAACGAATAACCAAATTGATCACGTGGTAATTGATGGAAGGCACTCATCCAATGTAAAGGACGTACGAGTGATCAGAGGAGCTAACATCGTTTCTAATCACTACCTGGTAGCAGCAAAGGTTCGCACAAGAATAAGTAGAGCGAAAATCGTACGAAACAAGATGAAGAGTAAGCTAGACATCGGAAAGCTGAAATTACCAGAGGTAGCCCCAGCCTACTCAAGAAGCTCTAGCAACTTTTAGCACAGAAGCCAACCCCTCCCGATGACGATCCTGATGCGCAGTGAAAAACTGCCGCAACAACCGAACTCTTCGCAACCATACCATGCTACGATCAAGAGTGTCGCATATAAAGTGATGAAACGAACGCTGCACGTATGACAATGCTTCAGTCAGTTGCAACGCGAGCTGCAACTAAGCTGTATACAGAGAAAAGAAAGGAATTAATGGGCATGGTTCAGGGGCCCCTTTTATAAAGATAAGGACGGAAATCTCATGGCAGCTGTGTAGAGCATGTTGGGAATATGGATAGATCATTTTTTCGCGGTACTGGTACTTGAGATACCCAATGGCGATTAGTAAATCCATCTTAATTTGGACGACGACGTCGATTGCCCCCCTCCTAACCTAGACGAGGTCAGAACAGCTATTGACCCGGCTTATGAACAACAAAGCCGCAGAAACCGAAGGCTTACCGGCGGAGCTGTTTAAGACTGGCGACGGTCAGCTGATAAAGTGCATGCATCAGCTCATTTGCAAACTTTGGTTAGATGAATGCATGCCCGGTGATTGAAGTTTCAGTGTACTATGCTCCATATTTACTTTACAAAATGTAGCCCGAGTGTCTGTGTGGAATAAGCCTTTTATCCATAGCAATTATCGCTGACCTGATTGGACCATACGAGTGTGGCTTTAGGCCTGGAAAATCGACAATTGACCAGATTTTCACGTTACGCCAAATCCATAAACTCACGAAAAACAAATCGACACCTGTCATCTACTTGTCGATAATAAGGCGGCCTTCGTTATCCCTATACGGGAGAAACTCTACCTAGGTCATAAGCCTTTTCAGGATGAACTTTACGAACACCAAGTCCGAAGTGAATGTTGGTAAGGATCTTACCGAACGTTTCGAATCTAAGCGAGGCCTCAGGCAAGGCGACACCCTATCGTGCGATCTCATTATGAGAAAATCTGCGGTAAACATGAATAAAACCATCAGCACAAATTACTGTGGTGTTAGTAAAAGTGGGTTTGACAGTGAATGAGATCAAGACAAAATTAATGGTTTCAACGAGCAGGGCCTTCACGCGATTAGACCAAAGCGTGAATATTGACAACAGTTATAATTTTGAGGTGTTGGACGAATTAAAATTATATGTGACTTGCGCTTCGTTTTTCCGTGTTTTGCGCATGGTTATGCGTTGTTATGCATGGTCATGAGTAAAATTTTGATATCTTTGTAATTTTGTACCATTGATATTGAACTTTTTTTAAATTTCAAATATTATATATATTATCTGTTTATATCACATTTTTCAATTTTTTCATTAATTTTGTTCATTTTTACAGGTGATTTGTAAAAAAAGAATCACTCAAAAAGTAAAAAAAAATTTTTTCGGCGCAGAGGTCCCTTTTCGTGGAGCAGGTCTCATATATGTACCTCGGATCTGTCGTAAACAAAAACAACAATGCCAGCCTTGAGATCAAGCGGAGAATTGTGCTTGCGAATAGATGTTATTTTGGGATAAGCAAGTACTTTAGAGGTAAAGTCCTCTCCTGAGTAGCAAAATTCCAACTATACCAGACTCTCATACAACCCGTCTTGATTTATGTCGCAGAATCCTGGGCCTAATCGCAAGCAGACGAAACATCTGTAGGAGTATTCGACAGAAAAAAATACTCCCAAAAATGTATATCCCTAAAATGCAAAACGGCGAGTATCGACGACGCATGAACCATGAGCTGTATGAGTTTTATCCCGACATTGACATCGTTAAGGAGACCAAGACAACGCGTTTGTCTAGACCAGGCGTTCCCTGGGGCGTCGCGAACCCAATCATAAAAGTAATAATTACTTGTCAAAAAATAAAGTGAATGCTAAAGGTTTCGTTTAGTTTGGTGCTGTTATGTAGTAGGAATAAGTATATACACTTGTACAGTAGGGTGTATGTCTATCATGCGCTGCTGCTTTGTTATGTTGTTCTCTTTACGTGTGGAGTCTCTCGTAAGCCATGAATACAATCAAATGTTAGCTTTACACATGCGCACATATATTATACTGTTGGTTTTCACACATTTGCCCCACTGCACACTTAATGTTTACGTTTTGCTTTGTTGTTTTTTCTTCACAAATCTGCCGAAGTTATTTCAGTGGCGGGGATGCCAACTCACTGCAATATTTTTTCACATGAATTCTTAAGTTTTTTAACTAATAGTAGGCATACATAGAGGTGGTAACCCACTTCTTTTTGACGTTTGTCACTAACTACGTCATCTAACGGAAATTTTTGCTGATGGCGTAACCTGTAATCTATAAACCTTGAGACTAACCACAATTCCGTTTCTCTGCTACGCTAATCAATTTCGTGTATGTACACATAGCTCGCTCAATTATATAAAAATAAATGATGAACGTTTCACTTCAAATAAACCATCGAAAGGATTAAGTGTTTCATTGAAAGTTATTGCCCTAAAGTTATTAATTTGCGCATCTTGAAATGGATAACGTTAAGAGAAAAAGTATAGAAAACTTTCATTTGGAAAAACGAAAAAAGTACAGAAAATATGAGGACCAATATTTAGATTTCGGGTTTACCTACATTAGCAAAGAAAATGTAGAACTACCTTAGTGTGTTATTTGTCATAAAGTGCTCGCAGCTGAAAGTATGCTTCCTAATAAATTAAAACGTCATTTAGAAACAAACCACAGCAGCTTGCAAGGAAAACCGCGAGATTTTTTTGCAAGAAAATTGCGAGAACTGAAACATCAGTCGACATCCTTGTTTTCCAGAGCATCAATTCCCTCGAAAGCATTGCTTGCCTCTTTCAAGGTGGCTCACCGCATTGCCAAATGTAAGAAACCACACACGATTGCTGAAGAACTTATCTTACCTGCAGCGATTGACATAGTGTCAGTAAAAAATGTTCCTCTTTCTAACAATACGATTAGTCGTCGCATTCACGACATAGCTGATGACATAAATGAGCAAATTGTTGAAAAATTATCTGGTTTATTTGCTATTCAACTCGATGAAGCGACAGATAGTAGTAATGATGCTCAATTAATATGTTACGTGCGGTACATGGAAGAAACAAACGTTTGTGAGGACTTGCTATTTTGCAAAACAATTACTGAGACCGGTAAAGCCTGTGATTTATTTACGATCATAGATTCATACATGGTGGAAAATAAAATTCAATGGGAAAACTGTGTCGGTGTCTGTACGGATGGAGCTCGTGCGATGTTCTGAAATGATAAAATTGCAGCATTTCAGAAGAAGTTGTTGTTGTGGAAAAGGACAATAGAAGGGGAGCAAGGAAATACTGAGTGTTTTCCTCTTTTAAAAGGATTTCTGCAAGAAAAATCCGTTCAAGATCTGAAGCCAAGTTTGCAGTTAATATTAGTTCAACACTTGTCAACTCTAAGCACCCATTTTGATAAATATTTTCCTGAAAATCTTGATCAATACGACTGGATTAGGGATCCATTTCATTCGACTCCATCTCCACCTGTACTTTCAATAGTTGAGGAAGAACATTTGCTAGAACTTTCTTGTGATACGAGCCTAAAACAACGGTTCGAAAAAGACAATATAATTCAATTTTGGAGCAATGTATTCCAAGAATACCCTACTCTGAGTACTACAGCTTCGAAGATTCTGTTACCGTTTGCAACGTCATACTTGTGCGAAACTGGCTTTTCTGCAGTTGAAGTAATTAAATCGAAATACAGATCACAAATCAATTTAGAAAAAGAAATGAGAGTAGCTATTTCAAAACTTCAGCCCCGATTTGAGAAGTTATGCTCCGAAATGCAAGCGCATCCGTCTCATTAATTATAATTATAAGTACAAATTAAATAAATAAATAAAAAAAAACCAAGCTCATCCGTCTCATTAATTGTACCTAGTGTTATTCTTAGTAGTAAATAACATGTTTTTAGTTATTAAAAATTATTAAGATTCCATATTCTTTGAAGTTTTCTTTGTAGAAAATTATCTGAAGCCACTGCGGGTATCATCTTTTACAAGGGAGGCGCAAAAAAATTTTAACCTGTAAAGGGAGTCGCAGTATAAAAAATATTGGGAACCCCTGGTCTAGACCATGTCAGTAGACTTGGTAAAGACGAACCAACACCAAGGGTTTTCGAAAGCGTACTCGAAGGAAGATGGAAAATAGGATGACCCAGACTTCGCTGGAGGGATCAGGTTGATGAATTCCTGCATGCACTTGGTATTACCAAGTGGAGAGATAAGACATAAGATCAAACTGGTTGGCGAAATATGTTATCTTCATTTTGTAGAGTCCCTGACTCACCGGAATTGTTCGAGACCGGATAAGTATGTAAGTAAATATATACTTGTGATGTGAGACAGCTTTGAGTGTGTGATAGAAGTATATTGTCTTTCCATTTTGTAGCTTCGGAAAAAGATGCAAAATTTGTACCCTAATAAAAATGAATGAATGAATGAGATGTGATTGATAAATAGTGCTTGTTTAAATATTTTTCCCGTAAGAAACATCTCAGTACCTACCTTCTGAACTCACACTTGCAAAGAACATAAGATGTTTTATTGCAAATACACTCGGGTCGCCTACTTTAAACTGAAGTTTTATCGGAAGAAGTTTTGTTGAAAAAGCCAACTACGACAAACAAAACTTCAAGTGGTGACTCAGTTGAACGGACCGCCACTACGCTAGAACGTAATCCGCTGAGGATTTCATTCCATTCCAATATGAGTTCAATTCAATTTTATTCTTCCAAAAATTTACATTTAAAATATATGAGTATATATATGTATAACATTTTTTGAGATCTATCAAAGGTATAACAGCAATTGATGTACTAGTACTATTTGTTTTTGAAATATACACCTATTGAGTTTAACAGTATTATAAGGATTTGGTCGTGCAAAGCAAAAGATATTTTTAAAGGAAAAATGGGAAAACCTTTATTTAAGTAGTAATTTTAAACACACGAAATGGGAATATATTTGTATATCTGTCAATTATTTTTAAACATAATCGGAGATATAACAGTAATTTCCAGTGTCATCAATTTCAAGGACTAATATGGATTTGCATACTTATAAGTCTCTGCATTGTCTAATTATTTCATAAGAAGAATTTGAATTTCGGTTGAAATATCTCATATTTTGTCGCGTTATTAAGTCTGCAAAAATCTCATAGTTCGTTTCATGGTGTAATCTTCGTGTAGGATACCTCCAATGTTTATTGTGAATAATTTTCAGACATTTATTCTGTATTATTTGCAGCTTTTTTACATGAGTTTTGGCAGCATTGTACCATATACGTGAGGCATATGACAAAATTGGTCTTATCACACATTTGAAAATTAAATTTTTGTTTTTGTGATTAAGAAAAGATCGCCTGTGAAAGAGTGCTCTAAGTGATCTTAGTGACTTTATCGCTTTACCACCAATGTCCTCGATGTGCTTGCCAAAGTTGACTTTTTGATGTGTTAACATCTATAGCGGCGTATAGGGACTAAATCTATCAAAGTCAGATTTTATGCTGCTGCTAAAACCAGATTTTATGCTGCTGCTAAAACCAGATTTTCTGCGACTGCGAAAGAGAATAATGACGTGTTAAACAAAAATGAGAGAGAAAGAGAGCAATGAAAGAGTGGTGTGGCAGGGGTGAGGCAAACGAAATTGTGTCTATAGCGTATGTATTAACATAATAATGTATGTATGTACATGTGTCTATTGCTGTTGTTGAACGGAGATATAAAGCATAGCCACGAAAAATTTCATTTGCAAGCCCATGGGCTTGCGCAGTTGACGTTATGGTGACACACTAATACGTCAGCTACTTCGTGGAAAGTATGTGTGATGTTGTGTGTTTGGCTGTTTCGTTGCTATTGATATGGCAAACATGTGGTTATGTGACACACGTATACGTCAGCTACTTCGGACAAAGTATGTGTGATGTTGTGTGTTTGGTTGTTTCGTTGTTGATGCTATGGCCAAACAAAGCGAGTCATTTTGATGTTCAGCATTGCCCGGTGTATACAAAAAAACTATTATTTTTTATTTTCCAATGTAACATTTACTAATGTGTTAATAGAAATCGAACAGGTACCGTGTAGGAAAAAGGTGTTAACACATCATTCGTGAGTTCGAACACTTTTGATTTTTTTTTTATCGAGAATGACACCTAGATATTTAACGTGATCTTTTATACAAATGGTATTGTTTTGGAATTGTAATTGCCTATTTGGGTTTTGCTTGTATGATTTGTTGTAAGGAAATCTGATGCCTTGGGTTTTTCCATGATTCATTTTAATTTTCCATTTAGTGAAATAATTGAAGCATGCCGTTAAACTTTTCTCCATTTTTTTAAGGAGAGTGTTCGTGAGTTTACTCCTTTAAATTGATGCAGTATCGTCCGCATAGTAAGCGACATCTATTTCCCTAGGTGGTTTAAAATCGGAGGTGAATATGTTGTACAAGAGTGGTGAGAGGATGGAATCTTGAGGAAGTCCTGCAGGGATGGATTTTGTGGAAGATATCGAATTATGAACCGATACGACGAAGGTGCTCTTGTGTAGGAAATCAGCAACAACTTTGCTGAGGTATGACGGCAAATTCTTTAGAATAAGTTTATATATTAGCCCGTAATGCCAAACTGAATCGAAAGCTTTTTCGATATCTAAAAGAATTATCCCAGAGGATCTTTTGTTTTGTTTGTTTGTAATTATTTTATTTTTTATTCTGTGGATCTGATGGGTGGTGCTATGTTGGTCTTTAGATATTATATTATGTTCAGTGATAAAATAATTAAGACGGAAATATATAAGTTTTTCAGAAATGTTTCCCAAGTTGCTTAAAAGGCTGATCGGCCAGTAGCTGTTGGGATCGCTCTTGGGTTTATTAGGTTTGTGAACAGCAATAATTTTCGCTTTTTTAGAAAAATGATGGAAAGTAATTTAGTCGGATGCAACTGTTAAATATCGATACAAGACATGTTATTGCTTGTCTGGTAGCCTTTTCAAAAGTATGTTTGGTATGTTGTCTAGTCCAGGAGATTTCGAATGCTTAAGAAGCGATAAAACATTTGACAATTCATTCGATGTTATGATTTCGACTCCGTCATTATGGTGGTTCGGACTTTAATTTAAGAACAATGGAATTGACCATTCCGTCTATAACGTGGGAATTGTTTATCGTTAAATAATGAGCTTGTTCGAACGTTTCGGCCTTTTCATTATCAGTTATGAGTTTACCATTCACATCCTTCAGATCAGGTATATTCAGATCAGGTATATGATTTTTACGTTTGCCTTTTAAATGTCGACTTAAAATCCAAAACCTTTTATCACCTGGTTTCATACGGGATAAGAAATCATTCCACTGAGCATTTGTGTCGGCGTATAGTCTCTTATCTATAATCTCTTTTCCTAAATCCTACTAGTCCAATTTCAAAAATTGGGGAAAACCTTGATCTGTTAACTCAAACGAAACTCAATCTTTTAATAAGAAACTACTCTGATTGACTTCTATATAAAATACAATTTATATTTGTGGGAATTTTAAGTCAGCTACATTGTGCTTCAAATGAACCTGTCGTTTTACGCAGCATTTTGTACCCATAGAAATGTTAACTTGCGTCAAAATTGAAGTAAAAGCATGAAGATCTGGTTGCAGATAATCAGATAGATACTATGTAGGCAATAACGAGGGCGGATCAATAAGTCCGTGACTTTCCAAATTCCCTCGTAGTTATGTGAAATGCAACACTAATGCCATGAAGTACCATCTGTTAGTAGACTACTGTCAAGTTTTGAGCAAGTTCCGTCAGTTACTTTGCATTTAACAGCTGTTCAAAGCATGCAACCTCCTGCATTTTTTTTTAAAATGGAAAAAAGTGAATTCCGATTGCTCATTAAAAGCTTGATAAATACTATGGGGATACTAAGAAAGCTGTCTGCAAGATGGGTGCCGCGTTTGCTCTCAATTGACCATAGACGTAATCATGTGACAACTTCAAAGGATTGTTTGGAATTGTTTAATTGGGCTACGAATTGGTTCATCATTTTTTTTTGCAAAATAACTGTGTTTTATTCAAAAAGTCACGAACTTATTGATCCGCCGTACTTGCAGTACAGCAATGTAAGTTGTATATTTACACCATCCATACTTGCATAATCTATAACACACCCAGCATCAGAATCGCACATGTATTCAATTTCATATTTATATATACTTATGTGCATATGTTGTTTTTCCATTAACTTCAATAATAACAAATAATATATCGCAATAAGGGGAAGACATTTTTATTTCTTTTCTGCCACTCACAAATCCATTAAGCAAAGTTAAGTGAATTAGTTTATTGATATCCATGTTAATGGTGAATAAATAGAAGTATTTGTATTGGTTTTGCTGTTATGACATTAATGTAGATAAGTGAATGTTTTGTTTATTTCTTCAAGTACAATTGTTTTTTGATTGCTAATCAACTAAAAAGCTAACACTGCGCAAGAAGGAGTCGCCAAAAAAATAATTGATTGCACTAAGTCAAGAGAAAAAATACTCGAAAATAAATTAATCTGAAGAAGCAGAACTGCTCTCACACACAATATTACCATTCAGAAAAATGACCGCAATACACTGATTAATAAAAATTAGATAAAATTTAACTATTTCAATTTATAAGTGTTTATAGTTCTAAAGACAATAAAAGTTTCTACGTAAATTAGAATTTTTAGATACAAATTTATAAAAGTAACAATTTAGCATCGTATGTTTTTTTGTTATTTTCGCGAAAGATTTCGATACATACACTGCGGTTCACTTATTTGAAGGCACTAAAAATTCCATATTCAGCAGCCTGTATCTTTTGAAATTTGTAACCTATTGCAGAAGTTTAAAATGGAAATGGAAGCTAGATATCTTGAGATATAAAAAAAAAAATGAGTGTTCGAACCCATGGATGATGTGTTAACACCTTTTTGCTACACGGTACCTGTTCGATTTCTATGAACACATTAGTAAATGTTACATTGGAAAATAAAAAATAATAGTTTTTTGCATACACCGCGCAATGCTGAACATCAAATGACTCGCTTTGTTTGGCCATAGCAACAACACATACCTTGTCCGAAGTAGCTGACGTCTACGTGTGTCACATAACCACATGTTTGCCATATCAATAGCAACGAAACAGGCAAACACACAACATCACACATACTTTGTACGAAGTAGCTGACGTATTAGTTTGCCACCATAACGTCGACTGCGCAAGCCCATGGGTGGCTATGCTTTATATCTCCGTTCAACAACAGCAACAGACACATGTATATATTTACATTATTATGTTAATGCATACGCTATAGACACAATTTCGTTTGCCTCGCCCCTGCCACCACACTCTTTCATTGCTCTCTTGCTCGCTAAGTTTTGTTTAACACGTCATTAATCTCTTTCGCAGTCGCAGAAAATCTGGTTTTAGCAGCAGCATAAAATCTGATTTTAGCAGCAGCATAAAATCTGGTTTTAGCAGCAGCATAAAATCTGACTTTGATAGATTTAGTCCCTATACGCCGCTATAGATGTTAACACCTCAAAAATCATGGTTTCTTAACTAAAGAACTTTTCTTGAGCAATTAATAAAAATGTCGGAAAATGTGCTATTTTTTTTGGATCACTTGAATACAGACACTTTCTGATTTTTTTTATTATTTTTACAGTTACTGATGATTTTTTGTAGGGAGCGTTAGTTTATTACAATTTATTACATCTCAATCATTTTATGAGTCAAAATGGCAAAACAAAAAATTTTAAATGTATCGGAGAAAACTAAGATCGATGTTTACCGTTCATCGGTAGTTTATTACAATTTATTACATCTCAATCATTTTATGAGTCAAAATGGCAAAACAAAAAATTTTAAATGTATCGGAGAAAACTAAAATCGATGTTTACCGTTCTGAACGATATTCTAACCACGCAATATCTAAAAAAATTGGACGGAGCCCAACAGTTGTTGACAATTACATCAAGAACCCCGAGGGGTATGGAAGAAATTTTAAACGAAGGGTTTCATTGTCTTTATCTACGTATGAGAAAAGAAAAATCATCAGAATTGTTTTTAATTCTGCCTTATCCTTGTCAAAAATATGAGCTCAAGCTGGAGTGGAAGCGAGCAAGGCATCAGTACGCTGAGCAATTAAGAGCAATTAAGAGGGAAAAGCGACTTCAATTCGAAAGAGACAACATGGGTATGGGAAGTGCAGCCAAGAGATCATGTAAATGACTGGAGGACCATTCTATTTACGGATGAGAAGAAGTTTAATTTGGATGGGTCTATTATTTCCATGATCTGCGCAAAGAAAAGCGTTTTTGAACCGAAATTACAGCCGAGAGGGCGGTGTTATGGTGTAAGGTGCCATTACGTACTATGGCACCATCGATCTTGAATTTCAAATTGTAAAAATTACTGGTGCAAGCTATAAAACATTATTATAATCGGCTTTTCCGAAGTTCAGTGAACTATTTGGTCCCATATGTTGGATATTGTAATAGGATAATGCCCATATACACAACGCCGGAGTAGTAGAGGAGTTCATTGCAAGCCGAAATGTTAATATTCTTGACGGCCACCCTATTCGCAAGATCTAAACATTATCGAAAATGTCTGGTGTTGGTTCCCTCGCAAGGTCTATGAAGGAGGTAGACAATTTGATGACAATCAGTCACTAATTCAGGTCATTAGGGATGCTTGGAATCAAATTTCGTTGGATTATGTAAATTCTCTTTATCTCTCAATGCAATCCCGTATATTTGAAGTTACCAAAAACAAAGGGGGTCGTTCCCATTACTAATACTTCTTAAATAAATTAAAAAGCAAGAAAAACTATTTTTCATTAAAATTAGTTACAGTGCCTTTATTCAAGTGAACCAAAAAAATAGCACTTTTTTGACTTTTTTTTATAAATTGCTCAAAAAAAGTTCTTCAGTTAAGAAACCACTATTGTCATGATTTTTTTTATATCTCAAGATGTCTAGCTTCAATTTCCATTTTAAAATTTTGCAGTCGGTTAAAAATTGTGAATTGTGAATTGAAAATAAGTGAACCGGAATGTATATGCGTGATTCCAAATTGTTTCGACCTAGGTTGGATTTGATAGTTTTTGAATTTGATGAAATTTGTCATAACGGATTTTCAACAGAGACTCGGCAAAAGTTAATCAATAGGGACAGCAAACGACGCCATATTTTTTCCCGCTCTTTTGACATTTCTCTTCAGTAAGGTTTGCCATTTCATCATGGAAAGATATACGAGCCAACAGCGAGTCGAAATCATTAAAATTTACTACCGAAATTTGGTGTCAGTGGCCTCAACTTTAAGAGCGCTACGTCCAATTTATGGTCGTTATAATCGTCCTACCAGATCAACAATTGAGCGTCTAGTGGAACAATTTGAATCCACAGGCACATTATAAAATGTTCCTGTGCCAGTGAGACAAAGAAGTGCCTGTAGTATCGAGAATATTGCTGCCGCTGAGGCCTCAGTTCAAGAAGCCCAAATGTGTCTCTCACACGTCGTTCTCAAGCGTTGGGCATCTCTGTGGCGTCGTTGTGGCGAATTTTGCGAAAAGATCTTGCCCTACATCCTTACAAGATCAAATTGACGCAAGAACTGAAGCCGCTTGACCACCATAAGCGTCGTATGTTCGTGAATTGGGCTGAGCAACAACTTGAAAATGATTCGGATTGTCATCGGAAAATCATCTTCAGCGATGAGGCACATTTTTGGCTGAGGGGCTTCGTCAATAAGCAATATATGCGTTATTGGTCAGACAGCAATCCACACGTAATCCATAAGTCATCATTGCATCCCGAAAAAATTACGGTTTGGTGCGGTTTATGGGCCGGCGGCTTCATTGGTTCGTACTTCTTCCGTGATGATCAAGACGGGCACATTACTGTGAATGCGAATCGCTACCGTTCAATGCTAACCGAATATTTTTGGCCCCAATTGGATAATATGGACTTGGAGGATATGTGGTTCCAACAGGACGGCGCCACAAGCCACAAGCCACACAGCGAATGCCACAATCAATTTATTGGAAACCAAGTTTGGTGAACGTGTTATCTCACGAAATGGCCCAGTCGATTGGCCGCCTCGGTCGTGCGATTTGACGCCGTTAGATTATTTCCTGTAGGGCTACGTTAAGTCTATGGTCTATGCTAACAAGCCAGCGACGATTGATGAACTTCAGCGAACTGAACTGCAGCGGTATCGGCCGATTTATGCTTGAAAACCGTCGAAAATTGGGTTCAGCGTCTGGACTTCTGCAAGCGTGCCCATGGTGGCCATGCAAAAGAAATCGAGTTCCATACATAATGGCATCGAACGTACTTTCACAGGAATAAAGAATTTCATTGGTATCTAAAACCGGTTTTGTTTTATATATTCTTCTCATTTTAACCCCTACAATGACGTTAGTCTTAGGTCGAAACTCCGCACGGTTCATGTGTTATTGCTGTCTATAGTTGGTCATCTGCAGCAGTTTTGTGAGGAGATAGCTGTGTTAATGTTGGAACAGCTTTTGAATGTGATATTAGATTGTAATGATCGATGTATCGCCTGATACATTTTAGTCTCCTCTTTAGGAATAAAAAGTAAAAATTGCAGGTCCTTGTGGGCCAAGGACACCAAAATTTAGAAAATGTCTTTTATTCTTGGAAATCCTGGAAATACATATATTTATGTTGTGTTTATGATTTTATTTTAAAAAATTGCGCAAGTTTAAATTTGGGTTGAATGGAGGTTTAGAAAACAATTATTATGCTATACTGACAAAAAAGAAGAATTTTGTGGGTATTTCATATATTTTTACATGTATTTATGTATTTTGCAAACTACGTGTATGTATTACATTATATATTATAGAATAGAGTCTATTTAATCATTTACATTTGTCATATGTATAAAAAATATCGGATTGTGAAAAATATTTACTGCGTACCTTACCAACACCTACTGGATGGACATAGTGAATTACCTTGGTTTTTGGTATAGGTTTCAGCTTTCTCCACATTTTAATGAAGAATTCCTCTTCTTTAGCATACTTCTGTTAGAGATTACTGTAATGTATTGTATATAAAATAAATTAACTAACATTTCTTCTCGAGTGTAAACTCCGAAATGCATTGTAATGCATTGTGTTGATGGTTACATTCTGGACTGTCGATTGCTAGTCAGTGCAGTTTGATGTAAGACGCTAAACGGTACTCATCCAATTCTTTCTAAATAAATATATATATGTAAAAATCCAAAAACCGGTTGTTTATAATTAAACTAGAGTACATATTAATTTGGCGACGAGGACAATTGGAAATATTGTAATAGTAAAATATTTAGAATAAAATCAGACTGAAAAAGTAAATGTCAAACTCTAAAGTTATAAAATCTGAAAATAGTGGACAACCGGTACAAAAAGTTACAAAGATGATTGGTCACATGGATCCCTATGTAATGGGCAATGATTTTGCTGAGTACGAGATGAGACTGAAGCAATTTTTTATTGTTAATGATGTGTCGGAAGACAAAAAAGTAGCATTTTTCATAACATATATTGGTGCCAATGCATACTCCGTTTTAAGAAAATTGTTTTCACCAGATGATCCAAGCTCGAAAATGTATAATGATCTGGTGGAGGCCTTAAAAGTGTATTTTGCACCTTCTGTAAACGAAATTGCAGAGTCATTTAAATTTTATAATGCCCAGCAAGGTGACAAATCAATAAGAGAGTTTATCATCGAATTAAAGGCTTTTGCAGAAAAGTGCAATTTTGGAAATTTCCTTGATCGTGCACTACGTGATAAATTCGTTTGTGGAGTTCGAGACAATCAACTAAGGTCTAGATTTTTAAAGGAATCTAGTTTGACTTTCAAAACAGCGTGTGAATTAGCCTTACGTTGGGAAATGGCTGAGGATGAAACACGTGAACTGTGCAAAAAAGAATTTCATAACACGTGTTCGATACGAGACAATCGCAGCAAGTCACGTAATCAAAATGACGGACATATGAAGAAAACATATTCTTCAGCAAAAGTATGTACACGATGTGGTAAAATGGGTCATAGCTCGGACCAATGTTTCTGTAAATCATGGGTATGTTTCCATTGCAATAAAAAAGGACACATTTCATCACAATGTCACTCAAAGAAGAACGGTCAAACTGGAAATCGTCATGTAAAGCTTGTTAACGAAATGGTCGAAGAAGCAAGCGTAACCAATGTAACATGTGATGATACTGTTTATAAAGTAAATGGTGACTCGGTTTGTGGAGCAAAGAACGTGGAGTTGATGGTTGGGGACAAGTTCATTGAAATGGAGGTGGATACAGGGGCTTGTATGACTATTCTGTCTAAAGTGAAGTATTTAAATTTATTTAAATATTGCAAACTAGAACCAATACAAACAAAGTTAGCCTCTGTTACGGGTAATCCATTAAAATGGATAGGTCAAATTTTTATAAATGTGAAAAAATATTTAAGTAATGAAGATTATAAATTAAATTTGGTAATAATTGACAATGAACGAGATTTTAAACCACTTCTGGGAAGAAACTGGTTATCAGTGTTGTACCCAAACTGGAAACAAATATTTGATGTAAATAATATTAGCACTGTTCATGCCGTAGAAAACGATAAAGTGATAGATGAAATAAAATCACAATTTCAAAAAATTTTAAGTTCTGATCCAAACCAATGCATTGACCATTATACAGCAGAGATAATTTTAAAACCAGATGCTAAACCTATTTTTTGAAAAGCATATGATGTTCCATTTAAACTAAGGGATCAAGTGGAGGATGAGTTAAATCGGTTGTGTACGGAAGGAATTTTAGTTCCAGTAAATTTTAGCAAATATGCATCTCCAATTGTAATTGTTTCTAAACCGGGTAAGAAAATTGGAATCTGTATAGATTGCAAGGTCACAATAAATCGGTTTATCGAAACTCAACACTACCCATTACCGAGAATTGATGACATTTTTGCTACTCTGGCAAATTCTAAAATTTTTTGTGTGATTGACTTATCGGGAGCATATCAGCAACTAAAAATTTCCGAAACATCAAAACAATATGTCACAATAAATACGCACAAAGGGTTATTTCAATAAACTCGTTTGCCATTCGGGGTGGCAAGCGCACCTTCTATATTCCAGTCAGTTATGGATCAGGTACTTTTAGGAATTCCTGGAACGTCATGTTATTTAGATGATATTTTAATTGGAGGTTTGACGAAGGATCATTGTAAAAGTATTCTCTTTCAAGTATTAAAAAAGCTAAATGAATTCAATATAAGAATTAATATTGATAAGTGTTCATTTTTCAAATCTGAAATAAACTATTTAGAACACACTATTTCACAAAATGGTTTAAAACCAAATAGAGAGAAAGTTGAGAGTATTGAAAAAGCTCCAATTCCAAAAAATTTAACAGAACTTCAGTCTTATCTGGGGTTGCTAAATTATTATAGTAGTTTCATACCAAACTTATCTTCGGAAGTGAATAATTTATATAGTTTGTTACAAAAAAATTCAAAGTTGATATGGACAGATGAAATTAACAAATGCTTTGAAAATTCAAAAAATCTATTATTTGAAAACAACGTTCTAGAGTTATATGACCAGAACAAACCTATTGTAATAACATGCGATGCCAGCCCATACGGGGTAGGGGCAGTACTGGCTCACGTAGTAAATGGTATTGAAAAACCAGTTATTTTTGCTTCTAGCACTTTATCACCCTCAGAGCGCAACTATTCTCAAATCCATAGAGAAGCTCTTGCTGTAATATTTGCATTGAAGAAATTTCATAAATATGTCTATGGACACCGATTTACATTATGTAGTGACAATGAAGCTTTAAAAGAAATTTTTAATCCGAACCGCGATACTTCTAACATAACAGCATCCAGATTGCAAAGAAGGGCAGTTATGCTCTCAATTTATGATTATGAGTTTAAATATAGACCCGCAAAATTAAATGCTCCAGCAGACGCAATGTCACGTTTACCAATCGAAGGAGACACAAAAATAGAAACAATAAACAACTTAGCTGAAGCAATATAATTGCCTATTAGTATGAAAATAATAATGGAAAGTACGGCAGATGATTCGGAATTGACTGAGGTAATGAAATACACCAAAACCAAATGGCCTGTTCAGGTACCACTAAATTTGAAAAAGTGGTATAATGTTCGTAAAAGTCTTTCCACTGATAAAAATTGTTTGTACTATAGAGATAGACTAGTTATTCCAGGAAAGCTACGTAGTAGACTTCTTGATATTTTACATGAAAATCACGATGGAATTGTAAGATCAAAAATGATAGCACGTAGTTCAGTTTGGTGGCCAAAAATTGATCAAAATATACAAGATTTTGTTTCGAGATGCTTTAGTTGCCAAACTACACAAAAGGTTCCAAAGGAACATGTAAAAACTAAGTGGCCATTGTGTGAGAAACCTTTTCAAATTGTACATATAGATTTTTTTCACTTTGATTCCAAAACATATTATATTTACATAGATTCCTTTAGCAAGTATATTATTGTCAAGTACTTGCCAAAGACAGATGCAATAAGCTTAGAAAACAGTTTGCTATCGATTTTTAGAATATTCGGCTATCCTGCTGAAATAGTGACAGATAATGGTCCACCATTCTCTTCAAACCACTTTGAAAAATTTGCACAAAAAGTAAATATAAAATTAACAAAATCACCTGCTTATCATCCTCAAAGCAATGGTTTGGCTGAACGTGGAGTTCAAACAATTAAAAATTGCCTAAAAAAATACATATCAGATGAAAAGTTAAAGTATTTACCTATTCAAGTAAACCTGAATAAAATTTTAATGTGCTATAACAATACACCAAGTACAACAACTAATAAAACCCCTAATAATATAATATTTTCCTATCAACCTCGAACATTATTGAATTCTTTATCTAAGAAAAATGAAACATTGTATAAAAAAAATAACAAAACAATTAAATATCCAGAACATTACGAGCATAATGAAAAAAATAAATCTGAAGTTATACAAGACAACATTTTTAAAAAAGGGGAAAAAGTATTATACAGAAACCATTTTAAAGATTATGTAAAATGGATTCCAGCTATTATTCATGAAGTTATAAGCAAAAATACTTAAAAAATCAATGTTTCCAATTTAGTGAGATTTGTTCAAAAAAATCAGATTAGACATTCTACGTTAGAAGATAAGTATCACCCCTTGCTTCCAAATGAAGAACCTACAACAAATAAGGAAATTGAAACTATTGATAAGACACATAAGAGAAAGAAACGATGTTATAATAAAGTATTACATGAATCTATACCTTTAAGAAGATCTAAGCGCAAAATTGTTAAATCTACTAACATTTGCAATAAATAGTAGAAAAATAAAAATATACCTGTATTGAATTATAACTATTATAAATTTAAAACATATGTATGTATTTACGAATTACGAATTCGAAAATTATTTTAGTATTAGATAACATCTATAAAAAAGGGGAAAATGTAATGTATTGTATATAAAATAAATTAACTAACATTTCTTCTCGAGTGTAAACTCCGAAATGCATTGTAATGCATTGTGTTGATGGTTACATTCTGGACTGTCGATTGCTAGTCAGTGCAGTTTGATGTAAGACGCTAAACGGTACTCATCCAATTCTTTCTAAATAAATATATATATGTACAAATACAAATCCAAAAACCGGTTGTTTATAATTAAACTAGAGTACATATTAATTATAAATAAAATTCATGTTCTTTATATTATCAGTTGCCCAGTTGAACTTGAAAGTTGGTGTTTAGATTGCGCTATCCTTAGTTTATATGCTTGCCCATGCCACCAATCGCTTAAGTGTTCCATCAATCTCATCGCACACGGTTTTTCATTGAGCGGTAAGTTGTTCTGTACTGTTTGTATTTCATATCTGTCGAAGTAATTTGGTATAGTTTCTCTTATTGTGTCAAACGCAGCACAAAGCATGCAGTTAGTGGGGATTTACAAATACCTAGGTTTAACCAAGTATGGTAGTCATTATAACGTTGATCTTCATAGTCCATTCGGAAAGCACCTTCACATTGAGACATTTTGGTGTATAACACATACACACACTGAATGCGTTCCACCAGATCCAGCCAATACACATTGTTTCAGCCTTAGAGAGGCGAACTTGGAAAGCGCAGCTTTAAAATCTGCATACCGGCTTTGGAATTCTCCACACAACTCTTTCAAATTCAATAATAATAACCTTTCTTGTAATTGGACACGCTTCCCATCAACCTGTATAAATAATTTAAATGTATGTATAGATAAGATTAAGTTAAACGTATGTATAAGCCTTAGCTTAAAAAACACATTCCATGACATCCCAGGATAGAAGATAACCTCTGGCTCCTAAAGAGGAGGTTAAAACCTATCAGGCGATACCTTGACCGTTACAAGGTGATGTCGCCTTCGAAAGTTATTCCAATATTAACACAGCTATTTCGTGACAGAAATGCTGCAGATGACCAACTTTAGACGGCTATAAAACATGAACTGTGAGGGGTTTACGAATGCCATTATAACGACAGTAACGAGTAGAATATATGTGGGGAATTTCATCGAAACCGAAGGGGATCAAGTGACAAATGTGCAGTTTATTCTTTCCCCACCTTCACTGCTGAGTTGGTTTTGGTCAGCGTCATTCTCCAGAGGCGGATCAGTTTTACCGGAACCCCAAGTTCAGACATAGCTCCGAAAAATGTTATCCATATGTGGCTATCGAAAGCAAATTTGTAATCGACGAAAAATGTATCGTGTTGCTTTTCGTGTGTCTTTCCCAGGATTTGGCGTAGGGTGAATATTTTGTTCGTCGTAGACTTGCCTGGTATACAACCACATTGATAAGGTTCAATCACGTTTTCAACAATTGGTTTAAGTCTTTCACATAATACGCTCGATAAAATGTTATACGCGATGGATAAAAAGCTGATACCGCGTTAGTGGTACAGGCACACGGATCACCGTTTTTGAATGCAGGACATACTACAGACACCAACGTAAGGCAGAGATTTCCCCAACCATATACAGCATATAAGTTGCTATACGTTTCGCAGAACGCGTTGTACGTGCAGCGTCTTTTTCATCAGTTGCAATGCGACATTCTTCGTTGGCTTATCTTCTGCGTTTTTGATTGCCAAATTCTGTTCTTGCGGCGGTTTCCAAAGAGTGTAAGATGTGCTTCCACTGCGGATCTGGAATCTCAGGAGGAGGGGTATTCTGCCCTAGCAGGAGAGTGAGCTTGTGTTGATAGGATATTTGTATTTGTGGTATTTGCAGCTTGCCAATATCTAGCTTTTGCCCGTGTTCGGCTTAGTACTTTTTTCGCCCTGCTCAGTCTTGTGGGAACTTTCGTCACCAACAAGGTAATGATCCGAGTCAATATTGGCACCTCGAATCACTCGCATATCCATTCTACTAGAATAGTGCCTGTCATCTATTACCAATTGGTCAATCTGGTTCTTCGTTCTTTGGTCAGGAGATATCCAGTTCACCTTATGCATGTCCTTATGCTGGAATCGTGTGCTAATAACTACCATATTCTTTGCAGCGGCGAAGTCTACCAGTTCCATTCCATTATCGGAGGTGGTATCATGTAGACTGTGATTACCGATGTAGACTGTGACACTTTCCTTTCCTAATTTGGCATTAAAATCGCCCAGAATAATCTTAATGTCATGGTTAGGGCAGCGTTCGTATACTCCTCCTCACCCCACTGATGTACATCGACGCGGAGCGTTGAACCCACTGATGCACATCGACGCAGAGCGTTGAACCTTATTAAGAATTTTCAACTGGTAGCTATTCCCCAGTGTTTCATATGTAACAATTGGGCGCACAATAGCTGACTACAACTTTCAACGTTAATGTCTTGGATCGTGCACGCATATTTTGCAGGCATTCACGTTTCTGAATTACGGTCCAGGATTGTGCGCTAATCCAAGGTTTACGATATTCACACATCTTTTATCACCAACGATCTCCATGGCAGTTTCCTTCAGTGTTCGAACAGTACCTGACCACGTATATTGACTGTCCTGTGCTAAATGGATGGGTCCTGCAGGCTGCCTGTATTGTATTTCACGACTTTGCTCTGTTACCGTTGATAGCCGCTGGACTGCAAGTGAAGTAGCAAAATTATTTCTTCCAACCCCACTCTAAAGTAAGTCCAATTGGTTCAGCAAATAATATACGGGTTGAATTTTATGTTTCGGGATTTGGCAACCCTAGAGTTGCAATCTGGCAACTGACAGCTCAATCGTAAAGTTGGAAATTTTTGAGGTTATGCGTACTCAGAACGTTTTGACATACGAGCGCTATTTGTGTTGTTTACAGTAACTTAAAAGATTCATCTTGGCCCAAAAATGAAATTAAATCGTGAAAATTTTCGTGCGATTATTTTTTACAACTTTCGACGTGGATTAACTGATCAACAGTGCATGGATCATAATTCAATTTTTAGCGATGAAGCTCCATCAAGGACCAGTGTTTATCGATGGTATGGTGAATTCAATCGCGGTCGTAGTTCTCTCCAAGACGAATTTCGTGAAGGTTGGCAAACTCAGCTGTTGTTCCGAAAACCATTGATGCTGTGCGCGAACTGATTTCGCAAGATCATCATATGACCTATCGTGAGATTGAGACAACCTTAGGCATTAGTGGGACCAGCATACATTCAATATTGCATAAACATTTGACTGTCAAAAAAATTTGTTCGCGTTGGATCCCACACAATTTGTCAATCGCTCAAAAAAGAGGCTCGTGTCGATTGGTCGAAAGAAATGCTCCATAAATACGATCGCGGTGCTTCGAAACACATCCTGGATTCTGGATTTGCGCGTATGAGTCCGAAAGTAAACAGCAACTGTATGGGTGTTTCAAGATGAGCCAAATCCAACAAAAGGTGTTCGCGCCCGAAGCCCTTCCAAGCAAATGGTCGCCTGTTTTTTCGGAAAAACCGGACATGTCGCAACCGTACCACTAGAACAACGGAGAACAGTGAATTCTGAGTGGTACACAAACATTTGTTTGCCAGTTGTCTTCCAAGAAATCAGGAAAATCAACCGCCGAACAATGCGAGCACACCGGCTGAAACAACTGCATTTTTGAACACCCAAAACATCGATTTGATGGGTCATCCGCCGTATAGTCCTGATTTGGCACCGAATGACTTCTTTTTATTCCGGTACGTAAAAAACAAAATGAGAGGTCAACGTTTTGCGACACCTGAAGAAGCGGTTGCTGCATTCAGAATGCATGTTTTGGAGATACCTCAATCAGAGTGGCAAAAGTGTTTCGACAATTAGTTCAAACGCATGCAAAAGTGTATAAATCTTCATGGGGAATATTTTGAAAAACAATAAAGTGATTTTCGATGAATAATATTTGTTTTTGTTCTCTAATCCCGAAACATAAAATTCAACCTCGTATCAACTATTTTGTTTATAAACGTGTCTAAAGTGCTGCAATTGACGTTCATATACTTATCCATAGATGTATCCATTCGCCTGCTTTGATAGTCCATCGATTATCGTCCGCCCAAATATATGGCTTCAGGCTGGATAACATTAAGTTTTGTTGCAATTTTATATTCAAGGCATTAGGCATCTTGCGAGTAATATTAGCAATTAAAAGTGTTATAATTTATTTCATACCTCACAAACAGCTTCCAATATTTGTTGAAATTATTTGGTTTCATTCCATATAACTTGGGTTATGTGCAAACAAAATAACCCTTTCGTTATTATTTTGTTTACACATGACATAAACTGGTATTCCACTTGAACCTGTGGTCCTTTCCAGGTTTCCTTTAACCCTAAGTATTATAAAATACTACGTTTCACCATCCGAAATTAATTTGTTGGTTCCAAGTATTACACAAGCAATAAGTTAAGATATGAGCAACAGAGCGAGGAAAATAACTTTTGTTGTGGCACAAGAAAACAAGATGTATTATTATTTGTAATGTAGTTGGTGAAATGCTGTTGTTTAAGCTTTCTAAAGAAAAGTAGTAGCTCAAGGATGTGTGCCAAATTTGTTGATATTATATACATTTTTTGTATTGTGATTCCAAGAATTTAATAACAAGAAAATTTAAAAACAGATGGAGAAGTTTTTTTATATGGGAATTTAAAACAAGCACGTGCTAAAAAAAAATCTGTGCCACACGTGTTGTCTGGCATATAGGCATATATCAGTTTAAATTATATAGTTTTTACTTTCGGTTGTTAAATAAGAAATATACAGTCCGGTTCACTTATTTAAAGCCACCAAAAATTCCATATTCAGCAGCATATATCTTTTGCAATTTGTAACCAATTGCAGAATTTTAAAATGGAAATGGAAGCTAGATATCTTGAGATATAAAAAAATATCACGACAATAGTAGTTTCTTAACTAACGAAGTTTTTTGAGCAATTTATAAAAAAAAATCCAAAAATGTGCTATTTTTTTTGGTGCACTTGAATAAAGGCACTTTAACTAATTTTATTGAAAAACAGTTCTCTTGTCTTTTATATTTATTTTGGCCTCCATTTGTGACTGCTTGTCATCAAATTGTCTACCTCCTTCATAGACCTTACGAGATAACTAACCCCCGACATTTTCGATAATGTTTAGATCTGGCGAATAGGGTGGCAATGAAATGTATGGAGAAAATATATTTTTAAATTTCAATAAACCCCAGGCGGATTCTTGTTCCTTATGGTCTAAAACTAACTTGGCGTAAATTTGAGCCGAATAGGACAACTCTAAGCCGTGCCGCATTTTAGTCACAGTTTTCGGATTTTGGCATTTTAGGTTAAAAATTCGTAGACACTAGAAAATCTTTACTCCTCTGTGCAGTGGAAAAAAAAATTTGCACATTGAGTTAGTTTAACCTGAATATAAACTGGATAAAGTTTGAGTAAAATCCGACCACTCTAAAGTTTCCATTAATTAATTTGAAAAAATTTGCAATTTTTAACAAAATCGAAAATTTGGGTTTTTCGGGTTTTTCCAAAAATTGTATCTAAATATAAAAAATATTTAGCTTGGATTCCAATACCTTCTAGCAGAAGTCTATACGCTTCCAATAAGCTATAACACGATATATTCATGCAACGGGGTCATGGTGTTATCGTGAAAATTGGGTTAAAAATCCGGCTTGCAATGAACTCCTTGACTACTCTGGCGTTGTGTATACTGAACTTCGGAAAAGCCGATTTCAATAACGTTTTATAGCTTGCACCAGTCATTTTGGCACTTTGAGATTCAAGATCGATGGTGCCATAGTACGTAGTAGCACCCCACACCATAACGCCGCATTCTCGGCTGTGATGGCGGTTCAAAAAACGCTATTGTTTGCGCAGATCATGGAAATAATAGTTATAGCCATGAGGCCCATCTACATTAAACTTATTCCCATACATAAATACAACGGTTCTCCAGTCATTTGCATTACCTCTTGGCTGCACATCCCATACCATGTAGTCTCTTGCGAATTGAAGACGCTTTTCCCTACGAGGAGCATTAAGTGGCGGCTTTCTTTTTTGTAATTTCAGGTATTTAAGATTCTCTTACTTACTTACTTATCCGGTCTCGGACAACCCCGGGGGGTCAGGGACCTATTTTTCGTCTTCCTTCGAGTTCGGTTTCGAAAACCCTTCGCGCTGGTTCATCTTCATCCATTCTACTGACGTGGCCTAGCCAGCGCAATCGCGTTATCTTGATCCGCTTCACTATGTCAATGTCAGGATAAAGCTCATACAGCTCATGATTCATGCGTCGCCGATACTCGCCGTTGTGCGCTATAGGGCCATAAATTTTTCGGAGTATTTTTCTCTCGAAGACTCCTACAGATGTTTCGTCTGCTTGCGCTAGGACCCAAGATTCTGCGCCATAAAGCAAGACAGGTTGAATGAGAGTCTGGTACAGCTGGACTTTTGTTACTCGAGAGAGGGCTTTATCTCTAAAGTGCTTGCTTAGCCCAAAATAACATCTATTCGCAAGCACAATTCTCCGCTTGATCTCAAGGCTGACGTTGTTGTTTTTGTTCACGGCAGATCCGAGGTATATAAATTCGTCCACTACCTCGAAGTTATAACGGTTATCAACGTTCACGCTTTGGTCTAATCGCGTGGAGGCCCTGTTCGTTGAAACCATTAATTTTGTCTTGTCCTCATTCACCGTCAGACCCACTTTTGCTGACTCCTTCTCAATTCTCGAAAAAACCGCAGTAACATCTCTAATTGTGCGCCCAATGATATCTATATCATCTGCATACGCGAGCAGCATGTGACTTTTGCTGCTGATGGTTTTATTCATGTTGACTGCAGCTTTTCTCATAATGATCTCCATTAAGATGTTAAAGAGATCGCACGGTAGGGTGTCGCCTTGCCTGAGGCCTCGCTTAGTTTCGAAAGGTTCGGTAAGATCCTTACCAACTCTCACTGCGGATTTGGTGTTCGTCAAGGTCATCCTGCAAAGGCGTATGAGCTTTGCAGGAAAACCAAGCTCAGACATTGCTTCATAGAGTTTCTCCCGTATCGGACTATCTATGGCCGCTTTATAATCGATAAATAGATGATAGGTGTCGATTTGTTTTTCGTGTGTCTTCTCCAGGATTTGGCGTAGCGTGAAAATCTGGTCAGTTGTCGATTTTCCAGGCCTAAAGCCACACTGTTATGGTCCAATCAGGTCAGCGATAATTGGTTTTATTCTTTCGCACATTATACTTGATAGAACCTTATATGCTATGGATAAAAGGCTGAGACTCCAATCGCCGGGCATGCATTCTCTAACCAAATTTTGCTAATGAGCTGATACATGCACCTTATCAGCTCATCGCCGCCAGCCTTAAACAGCTCCGCCGGAAATCCAGCGGCTCCTGCGGTTTTGTTGTTATTAAGCCGGGCAATAGCTGTTCTGACCTCGTCTTGGTTAGGAGGGGGGCAATCGAAGTCGTCGTCCATATTGTGATCGATTGTCCCATCGTCATTGGATATCTCAGGTACTACTAGCGCGGAGAAATGCTTTCCAACATGCTCTGCACATCTGCGACGAGATTTCCGTCCTTGTCTTTACAGAAGGTGAGCCCTGAACCATGTCCATTAGTTCAGTTTTTAACTTTTTGGTAGAATTTTCGGGCTTCGTTCTTCCTTCTGTATGTCTCAATTTTCTCACTCTCGCGCTTTCTCCACTGCCGTTTCTTACGCCTAAAGACGGTTTACCTCCTTTCTCTTCTCCCTATACCGCTCAGTTGCAGCTCGCGTTGTAATTGACTGAAGCATTACCATACGTGCAGCGTTCTTTTTGTCATTTGCTATGCGACACTCTTCATCGTACCACGGTTTATTGCGAAGCTGTTTTTCGAATCCAAGTACGGTTGTTGCGGCAGTTTTTAAAGAGTCGGAAATGGGTTTCAACTGCGCATCAGGGTCGTCATCGGGAGGGGGAGGGTTCTGTGCCAAAAGTTGGGTGAGCTTCCTTCCTTTCCGATGTCCAGCTTCCTCTGCGTCTGGTTTCGTACGATTTTCGCTCTACTTAATCTTGTGCGAACCGTTGCTGCTACCAGGTGGTGATCAGAATCGATGTTAGCTCCTCTGATCACTCGTACGTCGATTACACTGGATGAGTGCCTTCCATCAATTACCACGTGATCAATTTGGTTCTTAGTTCTTTGATCAGGGGATACCCAAGTAGCCTTGTGGATGTCTTTGTGCTGGAATCTTGTACCACTAATGATCATGTTTTTTGCCGCGGCAAGGTCAATCAGTCTCATACCGTTGTCGGAACTGTCAGCATGTAGACTGAAATTGGCAATAGTTGGAATAAACACATTCTCCCTTCCAACTTTGGCATTCAAATCTCGTAGTACAATCTTAATGTCATGGTCAGGGCAGCGGTCATACGTTTCCTCTAGGAGCTCATAGAATTTGCCTTTGGCATCATCATCTTTCTCTTCTGTCGGGGCATGCACACAAATTAGGGAAATATAAAAATATTTCGCTTTTATGCGGATTGTGGCTATACGTTCACTCACAGGATTGAACCTAGAGACTAGATGTCGCAATCTTTTGCCAACTACAAATCCGCAACCAAATTCATGTTTTTTTTCATGGCAACTGTAGTATATATCGCAGTTTCTTTTTCTTGTGCAGCCATGTCCTGTCCATCGCATTTCCTGGATAGCGGTAATGTCAGTCTTATAACTTTCGAGGACATCTGCCAGTTGGATACTTGCACCGGATCTATATAGAGTTCTTACATTCCAAGTGCATATCGGTAAATCGTGGTCCTTATAACGTTTGCGGGGGTCGTCAACAAATAGGGGGCGTCAACAAATAGGGGTCTTAATTACTCTGCGTACAAATAACTTGCTCGCTTTCACTCCAGCTTGAGCTCTTATTTTTGACAAGGCTAAGGCAGAATTAGAAGCTATTCTGATCATTTTTGTTTTCTCATACGTAGATAAAGACAATGAAACTATTCATTTAACATTTTTCTATACCCCTCGGGGTCCTTTAAATAAGTGAACCGGAGTGTATGTTGTGGCTTTTTCTGTTAACAGATATCGAGCGAACTTTTAACAGACATCGAACCATGTATCTTATCAACAAATCTGCTAACAAGCATTTCGAATAGTATTCATTTAGGTTCGTAACCAACTGTTTTTCTTTCTACTTTTCCTTCCTTCTTACTTTACATCCTTAGAAGTGAAACGACGTAACACATTATAAAGTTATAATGCCTCTCCATTTATTACTCTCACATGCAGAGCCGCAACACCGGTATAAAATATTAACCAATTTGAGTCATCGTTGTGACAAATAAAATCTTTCTGTGTTTGGAAAGGATTGGAGTATTAAATCAAAAGCTCAGGCAAGCTGAAATAGGTTCCGGAGCAAATTTACTTGTAATAAATTGTACGATGGTGCCCAGATGTCGTTGAGTGATTTATATTGAAAAAGCGTGAGGTATTTGTAGGTAGTTAAGGTCAGAGTTAAACTAATTAATGACAGATGTAGGTATGAAAAATGTAAGATGTAGAGGAAATATGAAATAGGACTCTATTTAGTGGTAAATGTCATAAGATTTTATAGATTGCACCAAGTTCAAACATACACGATTTACACACAGGGAAAAGAATGAATGGAATGAAGACGGGCCACAGGAAATAACACCCCAATTGCAAAATGAAAATGGGCCGCAAACCAATACACAGGTTACAGCAACACGAAATTTTGGGATGTTATTTCATACATTTGAGGTCCATTTTCGCTTCACTTGGGGTGTTTTTTCATTATGAATATGGGCCCCAATGAAAGTGGACCCCTGTTATTTTTTGGGGAACATTTTCATTTTACTTGGGGTCCGTCTTCATGTTTTGGGGTGTTATTTCATAACTAAATAGGGGTGTAATTTCGCGGGGTGCTATTTCGTATGGCTAATATAAAACGTAATGAAAAAACACCCAATAATAACAAATGAAATTAGGCCCCAAAATATTACTAAAAAGTAAATAAAAGTAAATTTTTATAAACTATATTTTGTTGTTTTAGAAAGAAATGAAAAAATTTTTCCAGAAAAAAATTGCGCGATTTTTTTTGCAAAATTTTTTTGCCTGCGGGGCTTCAACACACAATCAACAAAAATTATAATAAACTTTATTTTACTGTTTTAGAAAGAAATTAAAAAATTTTTTACAAAAAAAGACGTCAAAAAAGAGGAGACAAATATTTAAAATAAATCGATGGTGTTGCGTAAAAAGGGCCAATCTGCATTTTTTTACGGGAGTCAGTTTGGGTTTGTTTAGCTTGTCACGACAAGTCAAAAGGACGAAACTGTTTGGGTCTATCTGCAACGAAATAAGTGGACATTTATATTGCTTGAAGAGCTCAACCATAACTTTGTATAGCCTTTATTTTTTTGCTTCGGAATAATCTATGAAAATCTTAGAGACAATTGGAAATAGCAGATTGGCCCTTTTTACGCAACACCATCGAAATATTACATTCTATCTTATTTTGTTTAAGGTTTCATGGAATACGTTTATGTGTGTATTAGATATTCATTCTGAAATCAAATCAAATCGACGGATAAAACAAAACCAATTTTTTTCTATTCGGGCCGATTTTCCTGGGGTGCAATTTCTATTCTTTAAAATTGCATTTCAAGACAATAAACCCCAAAGAGTCAATAAAATCTGGCCCTAAATTCTATCAGTATACAACAAATATTTATTTTGGGGTCCTCTTGCGTTTATTGGGGCCTTATCTTTAAACGGTTTAAAACCAAACAATGAAAGCCGCCCCCACTAAAATATTTGGGGTCGTGATTCACAATTTATTGGGGCCCTTCGTCATTGCTTGGGAGGCTATTTCATTTTGAAATTTGGGGCCCACCTTCATAATGAAAACAAGCCCTAAATTTGGGGCCCATTTTTATTTTGTAATTGTGGTGTTATTTTCTGGGGCCCGTCTTCCTACCGCCGAAAAAGATTAGTTGGAAATCAATTCAGGCTTTGGAAATTCCATGATAAACTTTACAGTTTGATTAGAATTCATAATTGTCATACATCATACATCATACATACATTTCGATGTTATTGATGAATTAAAAATACGCGCTGAAAAATAACGGGCCCAGCAATATATTGCAGGTAACATGTACATGTTTGCAAGTATTGGTTTCATGCATTAAAGATCTGCTGCATTCGTGTTTCTTTGTTGTCTGTCTCGTTTTTGATTTAGCTGCTTTCAGCAAACAAAGCCTCATTTGGGTCTGAAAAATACATATTATAGCCTATTAATCATTGTCTCTCAAACATGTGATAATAAACATGTGATAATAAGGTGATAATAAAGCGGCGGCTGAGGATGTGCTATCCGCTGCGTTTTTTAAGGCCGGTGGCGAGGGACAGTTTGCCCTCAATTGCAATCAACTTATATGCAGTACATGGTTGGGGGAATCAATGCCGGATGATTGGAGTTTCAGTGTACCATACCCTGTATTCAAAAAGGGTGATCCGTGTGTATTTTCCAACCATCGCCGTATCAGTATTTTCCATCGCGTATAAGCCCGGCAAAAATATTGTAAACTAATCCACAGAATTTCCACTAGAAGTAGTGGAAATTTGGTAGCTGCACCGTCGCTTTTTTTCCTTTTCAAAATTTCGATTACATTACACATTTTTCAAAGAAAATAAGACATTGGATATTTGAAAAACTATTTCAAATTTTGATTTTACACCCAGATTTAAATAAGTTGAATATAAATTTGAATACAAGTATTAAAGTTTAAATATAACACGCATTTAAACCGAAATATGATTCAAAATTTAATTAAAAAAATATACATATATGATTTCCAAGTTTATACACAGTTGTAAACAAATGTACTTTCAGCTGTACATGTGAATTTGAGTTTGAATTTGAAAAAAAACGGGGAGATAAGAAAAAGACTTGTTCTGCCGGTTTGGAAATAAATTTAAAATCCAAACAGATTCTGGAGAAATTTAGTTTTCGATCACATAACACTTTTGTCCCGCATTAATAAACGCTGATGACAATGACTGATTTCGAAAGACAAGCGTTTTTGATACTCTGCCTTCGGAATCCCGATAAGAGGAGAACATGTGCCCTAGCGAATGAGATTGACTGACGACATAATATTTGATAACAGACAATTTCAGAGAAGGTGACTCAACTGTTTAACTGTAAGCTTCCATTCAAGTATGTTAATAATTTCAAAATTCATATGAATAATTCAACTGCCGTGCAGTTTGCACCATTCTTACTTTGTTATGGACCAAACTGAATAAAAGCGTAGGCACACACAATTCCACTTGAAGTTATCCTGAACTATATCACAACAAACGAACGAACATAACATCAATCACTCTAATGATAATCCTGACCTTCACAACCATCTTATGGAACATACATGCTTCCATGTTGTTTGTCAAGTAAAGCCATAAACCAAACGTTAGACCTCTTATATTAAGATGACTTAACGACGTTGGCTAAGAAACGTAAGAGATTTGTTGGAATTAAGGATATGGTGGACCCAGCTGCCAACTCACATAATTTTATGATTGCGCAATGAAAGGACGACCATCAAAGGGATTATTTTTTGGAGGAGTCGTTGCTGTGTTGTTTTGTTTTTGTACATTTGTTTTTGTACATTTGTATTTCGTTATTTTATTTTTTGTGCTTTTATTGCCATAATTAACGGTAGCGGATGGCTTGACCCTTCCAATGTAGTTTTAAAGCTGGATAATCTAAAAGCGACGATGTAATTTCAAGACAATTTGAAAGACAACACATCCTGTAGAATACCCACGGGAAGCAAATTGCAACATTGATTTGTTGATTGTCTTCGAAAGCCCGGCACGTAAAAACGTTATAAAACAATGTCTGAACTTGGAATCCCTGCTAAGTTCCCACGCCATTGCAGAATGCCACGAACCGACGCGTAACCCTGACTGATATTTGGTAGATATCTTATCTAACCATATGTCAACAGGCTGGATCTCAGACAGGGAGACAGCATATTTTGCTACATTTTCATCATCTTACCGGATATGTTAATGAGCAACCCTGCAGTTAACATGAATAAAATCATCAACAACAAAATCCAGTGGCTCAGCAAACGCAGATGATATAGATCTCAGTGGGAGACCACTGTCAAGAATCAGCATAGTTGGGTTTGACAATAAACGAGGACCAGACACAATTAATGGTTTCAACTTGCTGAACATTCACCCGTTTGGAGGAAAGGCTAACTGGTAATAACAGTTATTATTTTTAGGTAATGGACAATTGAATTTACGTCGGATCTGCCGCAAACAGTAAAAATTACACCAGTCCATAAATTACAAGGAGAATTGTGCTGGCAAACAGGTGGTATTTGGGGCTAGGGAAGCACTTCACAGAAAATACCTTCTCTCGAGAAACGAAGATCCAGCTATATCATATTCTTAGACAGCCTGTCTTATTTAATGCAGCACAATCCTGGGGAATATCGCATGCTAATGAAACATCACTGGGAGTTTTCGAGGGAAAAATGCCCCGAAAAATATATGGTCCTATAATAGAAAAAGGCGAGTATCGATGACGGATGATCCACGAGCTGTATAAACTGTATCCCGACATCGACGTAGTTATGCATATCAAAATAGCGCGTTTATGCTTGCTGGACCATGTCAGTAGAATGGATCACAATGAACCAGTGCGAAAGGTATTCGACGACATCCCCCAAGGACATAGAAAATTGAGACAACCAAAACTTCGCTGGGAAGACCCGGTGGAAGATTGCCTGCGAGAGTTGGGTGTGACCAACTGGAGGAAAAATTTTGAACATCGAGCCTGTTGGAGAAACATGTTATCCTCATTTTGCAAGTCCCTCGTTTATTGAGGCCACCTAAGTAAGAAAGGAAGTAATCTTTTATCCAATAAAGACAAGTAACCATGGCAAACAACACGTACAAATAATAAAACTTTATTATCAAAAAGGGCTTTCGCAGGTCACTTTGCGAAGAGGTCCATTTGTAGATGAACACAAATTGCCGGGTTTGAAACGATGGAAAAACACACGTGGTCCATCAGATGACAATGAATTGGCAGAAAGGCACAGGTTTGTGTGGATGGTGGGCCGGCGACATCATTAAGGCCTACTTTATTGACTGTGCGAATAATCGCCCAAGATAAAATCGCCCAAAATGGAAAATGAACAATCGCCCAAAAACCTGGGTGACTTTTCATAAAGAAAAAAAAAACCCAAAAAAGGGGAAAACGTCTAAAACACAATGGATAAACACCCAACATTCGTGTAAATATTGTGAATAAACGCCTAAAATTATTGGGCGATTGTCCATAGTGAAAAACTGGCCAAAGCTTCGGTGAACAATCGCCAAAATTAATTTCTGGCGATTATTCATAATGAAAAATTATAACATATTATATTATATTTCTTTACATATTGGAAAAAATTTCCATGGAATCTTCAACTTCTTTCCGTTAAATTGGACAAGTGTAATTGTTGCTACCATCAGCAACACTTTGGGCCTGTAACTTCACTGCAAATTGCAAACATTCACTGCAAATTTGAAGGTGTTTGCATGGAAGCAAAACAATATCTGGCGGTAGAATGCAGCATATTATGCAGACATTTTTCTGTGCTAATTCTACTGTTCATGAGTTTCCATTTCTACCGACTCTGCAACAGATTCTTCATCTGGAAGTTCTTCGAAAATATCCTCATACGGTTCCATATCCGTACCTTTATCGTTCTAGCCTATACCATTCTATCCAAGAACCTCATGGCTGTAATCGCACCGGTTTCCAGCAGCTCTGAAGCTTGAAAAATAATTTTTTGCTTCTGCATTGATGAAACTTTCACTGCTTTCCGCCAATAACTCCACCGCTCTCAATAAGCATCTTAAATTGCCTGCTTTTGAGGAACTCTTCTTCTTGAATGGCTTTAACAAATTTGAAATAATATCCATTTCCATCATTCGGCCTAAAATTCCGTTGTACGCCCCAATGTCTTTTTGTTTCTATCTTGGTTATGTTCACAAAATACATCCAATTTTATAAAAACTATTTAAGTCATACGTCAAATGAGCGAAAAAATGTATATAAAATAAAATAAAATACCTTTCTTATCCAATGCTTCCCTTAGTAGTCGAGGAATGACTTGAATTTTTCGTCGGGAAGAGGCGCCTTAATATTTTGTGCCAGCGTTGAACGATAAAAGTCAACTCGAAAAATAGTCAGGCAATAAAGCCATTGCCATAAATTTTGGGTGATATAATTTCTTTAAAATAAAACACACTAATTGTTAAGGAAAGTTCTGAATAAAACGTCTTTAAAATGGCACTTGTGCACTTTCTCTTTACTACAGCTTCATGATGCTGGTACAATTTTATAAAAACAAAGCATAATTCATTGTTGCGTTTTACTCATTAGGCAACGTCACTTTGGAATAAATTCAAGTGTATTTCTTTATAAAATAATGTGTGAAATCATCGCCGAAATTGCAAAATGGTGAAAAATTTAAAATATTTCTGACTTCTCATATTTTCTTAAATAATGTATATATCGTTTCAAAGACGTAAGTTTCTTCTTTTGAAATCCGGTGAGAAAATGAAAATCGGTTGGTAATGAATTGACTTAAAGACTTATAAGTGCGCTAAGGTACGCAAAACCGGTTTTCAAAATTCTGGGGGTGTTTGGGAAATTTCACAAGCAGATTCTTGTTTCACTCGACAGCACCTACAAGAAAAATACTATCACTTCCCAGGTATTTTGAACTGTCGCACCGTGTTATAAGTAGTTGTTTAAAACATCCCTGAGGAATTAGTTTAACTGTTGCATCAATCAAATACTCTCGTTTCCGAGGAGGAATGAATTTTTTAATTTTAATGATAATTTTTTCCGAAGAAAAAATGCAATATTCAAAGTCGTCTTTTTGAATACATGCATTAAAAAATGGATGATGTTCACAGCCTTTGGTGACGCCAAATTGATTCCAAATGTCAGTTTTTTTAAGGCTTCCGTAACTTCTTATGCCGACTTAGGAGATTTTACATACATGGGCATTTCCACAGAAAGGTCAACCTTTTGTCACATCACGTCACCCTCGATAATTCCTTATATTTTAGGACCAGTTAGTTTGAGTGTCTTCTTTTCTTTTACTAAATATGCAGTTAATTACGTTCTGTATTTAGGAAAAGAATAGAAAACAATCGAACCACATGGTCCTAAAATATGAGCAATTAACGAGGGTGACGTGATGTGACATAGGGTGGCACTTTCTCTGGAAGTGCCCATATCTTGTTTGCTAGCTTTTGAAGGGCGCATTTCATTTTCTCATAATTGAGGTATTGAGTTGCCGTCGGATCTCTATATAATTGACAATTCAAATGTAACTTTGTAATCTACCAGAATTTAACTTACTTTTCCAAAGTCCGCTTAAATGCTATGCGAATGTCACTTATGGCATTAATATTGCTTAATACACCTGCTCCGGATAAATAGTCTTGCCGCAGACCTTCGATAGATTTCATTTCATTTAGCAGGTCTTCTTGTATTCCGCAATTATATACAGCTGTATTCTTTTTGGGCTTATGCCATGTTCCATCAGCAACAAGTTCTACACGAGCGAAACTGTTTTTTATTGATAACATACGTAGTATGTTTTCTGGAATGTTTGTGAGTTAATTTTAAACAACTGTTTCTCTTCTACCAAGTAAAGACGAATACTTTTATGTTGTCGCCCCTTGATAAACTCAAATTCCAAATTTTCCATTTTTAAACAATTGTTTTCTCACTTCACAACTTTACGCATTCAACGACCAACTAGAATGAAGACATGACTTTTCTAATTCTATTGGCGAAAGGCAAGAAACAAATGTGATACAGTTTAGTCTCGCTTAATGCAACAATGAATGTAAAAATGGGGGTTTTCCGTAGTTTTAGCAAAAATTTGGTTATAAATAACAAATGTATAAATGCAACTGAATAATTTTCTGCCACGGTTTTCACAGCACCTCGCATCTTTCAAACGAATTTGTATTAGTTGCGTTAATCAAAGTTGCACTGTAGTAGTTTACAACATCGGAATATCAATATATGACAGTATTGATAACATCTGAATATCAAATTTATTCGCATATTTGACGTATGACTTAAGTCGCTTTTATAAAATTAATCATATTTTCTGAACATAAACAAGATAGAAAGAAAAGCAGGGATGCTAGCAAAATGATTTCAATAAAATAGCTCAATTTATTTTTCAGGTTGGTCCCAGTAATTTTTCTGTCTTCAAAAAAGTGACACGACAACATTAGACATTGGGGCGTACAACGAAATTTTAGGCCGAATAATTTCTAAAAATGGAAATTTTTCTAAATTTTTTTAAATCCATTCAAGAAGAAGAGTTCCTCAAAAGCAGGCAATTTAATATGCCTATTGAGAGCGGTGGAGTTATTGGCGGAAAGCAGTGAAAGCTATCATCTATGTAGAAGCAAAAAAAAAAATATTTCAGGCTTCAGAGCTGCTGGAAACCGGTACAATTACAGTAATGAATTTCTGGGATATAACGATATAACCAAAGAACGATATATGTACGAATGTGGAACCGTATGAGGGCATTTTCGAAGAATTTTCAGATGAAGAATCTGCAGAAGAGTCGGGGGAAATGAAGACTCATGAACAGCAGAATCAGCCACAGAGTAATGTCTGCATAATTTGCTGCAATGTACCGCCATAATTTGTTTTGCTTCCATGCAGACACCTTCAAATTTGCAGTGTATGCAACATAAAGTTGCACGCCCAAAGTGTTGGTGATGGGAGCAATTTGCCGAAAAGAAGTTGAATATTCCATACAATTTTTTTCCAAGATATAACGAAGTATTATAATTTTTCACTATGAATAATCGCCCGCAATTAATTTAGGCGATTGTTCACCAAGTTTTGACTAATTTTTCATTATGATCAATCGCCCAATAATTTTAGACGGTTGTTCACAAAATTTTAATAAATATTGGACGTTTATTCATTGTGGTTTGGGCGTTTTTTTTATCTAATACATAAAATCGGTTAATAATTTTTAAATTTCAAGTGACGAATTTTAAATTTCAAGTGATGTCTTTTAAATATCAATTGATGTCTTTTAAATTTCAATTGATGTAGTTCAAATTTCAATTGAAGTCTTTCAAATTTCATTTGATGTTTTTTCAATTTCAATTGCTGTATTTCAAATTCCAAATGTAATTTTCAAATTCCAATTGATAGTTTTCGAAATTATATTGATATTTTTCAAATATCAATTGGAAATAGTGTTGATGACACCAAACCATCCCAATTAAATTTTAAAAAATATCAATTGAAATTTAGAAATTCCATTTGAAATTGGAAATGCATTAATTGAAATTTAAATACAATCAATTGAAATATAAATACAATAAATTGACATTTAAAACACATCGATTGAAATTTAAAAGACATTAATTGAAATTTAAAACACATCAATTGCAATTTAAAACTCTAACAACACATAAAATCAGTTAAAAATTTTTAAATTTCAACTGACGAATTTTGAATTTCAATTGATGTCTTTTAAATTTCTGTTGATGCCTTTAAAATATCAATAGATGATGTATTTCAAATTTCAATTGACGTGTTTTAAATTACAATTGGTGTATTTCAAATTTCAAATGAATTTTAGATGTCAAGTAGAATTTTCAAATTTCAATTTATATTTTTTTAAAATAAAATTGATATTTTTTAAATTCAGTTGGAAATGGTATAGATAAAGATTTATTTGACTGTTAGAAATAGCCGATAGGCGACGAATTTAGATTCAGTTTTATTTCAAAGGCGCAAAAGTATCGTCGAGTAATGCAAAATATTTTGTGACTTTTAAACTTTCTTATTAAGTATAATGGTGGGTAAGATCGCCCTAAATCGATCATCAAATTATATCTTTGGTTTGGAATGGTCAATTTGTAAAATATTGAAATTCCGGGCCACCCTATTATTAGTTTCTAATAATTTTGCCTCAACAACCGTTACCCTGCAGTACTCTGGACCGGTGTCAAACTGGTGTTTTCAACTATCACAAAAGGTCCACTATTATTTTTTTTACCAGAGAAACGACCGGTGATTTTAACATGTGGATGTCATAACGGGTTTTTCAATAAAAAGTTTTTTTAAATAAAACAAAACCGGTTTTAGATACCAATGAAATTCTTTATTCCTGTGAAAGTACGGAAGTTGTTGCTCAGTCCAATTCACGAACATACGACGCTTATGGTGGTCAAGCGACTTCAGTTCTTACGTCAATTTGATCTTGTAAGGATGTAGTCCAAGATCTTTTCGCAAAATTCGCCACAACGACGACACAGAGATGCCCAACGCTTGAAAACGACGTGTGAGAGGCACATTTGGGCTTTCTTGAACTGAAGCCTCAGCGGCAGCAATATTCTCGACACTACGGGCACTTATTTGTCTCACTGGCACGGGAACATTTTGTACTGTGCCTGTGGATTCAAATTGTTCCACTAGACGCTCAATTGTTGATCTGGTAGGACGATCATAATCGACCATAATTGGACGTAAAAAAGTTGAGGCCACTGACTCCAAATTTCGGTAGTAAATTTTAATAACTTCGACTCGTTGTTGGCTCGTATATCTTTCCATGATGACATGGCAAACCTTACTCAAGAGAAATATCAAAAAAGAGCGGGGAAAAATATGTCCCTATCGATTTACTTTTGTAGCGTCTCTGTTGAAAAACCCTTTAGAAACAGTCAATTGACCCCTCTTGGATAACTATGGGACCATTTACCAGTGCCACATTATCAATGGCGTGTTTGATATCTACGGCAGTTAATTAATAGGTGACCCTTGCATAACAAAGGGACAGAAAAGTGTGAATTTGGCCCAGTCTAGATAACAAAGCTACTGTCCAGTAGTTGTGATGCTCAAGAAAATAATATGTTGTCTCCACATTAGATCACAAACAGACAGAATAGTGTGAATTGTTCCCACGCTAGATAACCTGTGATCAATAAAATAAACAGTTCATAGTGTGCATCACTAGAATAATGGGCCTATAGGCAGAAAAAACTGCAGGGTATGTTTTCTGCAGTATATATGTATGTTGTTGTTACTTGTATCGATACAGAAGAATATACCAGCAACAACAACAGCGCTGACGAAGTCATTTGCTTCAGTTTGGTCACTCAGCCGTTGTATTGTTGTTGCTATTTCCTTTGGATTCTCTATTCAGATTAACTGTTGTTCTATGTTGATGGATTTGGTGGCCCACGACAATACGAAAATATTGTAAAATCAGTTGTCGAAACACTTAAAACAATATAGTCTAAATGAAATCAACAAAAATATAACTTTTATACTAAAATTAAATTGAATTTCAAATTAAATTAAATAAATAGATTTCTGGGCGAACATATAACCCTATTGTAAAGTGTTAAGTTAACTAGAGGACATATAACTATTTACACTTTGCTAATTTATAAATAACCGTGTTTTATTCACCATAAATTGAACAATTTTAAAAGAAATAATTGATAAAAATTTAATACTATATTAAAGGATATTTTATGATCAGACTCCTCTCGCTGCAAATGATGATTTTCCAATTCACAGCCTCTTCAGCTTTCAACCTTCTGACTGGTGAAAGGCTTGATGTTTCATTTGTGGCAAAGTTTCTTTCATTAGTATTCATTCCAGGTTAAATTATAGTTACGAAGTGATGCAAAACATGTGTCCTCAAAACTTCATATGAACTCAGCAGATAATTTACCTTATGTATTCTTCCAAGTGTTAAATTTGAATTGCAAAAACTTTTTGCAATTCATTCCACCGACGACAAACTCATCCACAAGGTGTAAGATGTCAACCGGAAATAATGCACGAACATCGTCATAAGCTGCCAGAATGGGTTTGTGTGTGTAGTGAGCGTGTGGAATTTTGAAATGAATAAAGAGTTGTGTGTTCAGTATAGGATATGAAATGTCACATAAAGGGGACAAAAACATATGTGGGTGAGTATCTTATGACATGAAAATTGCAGCATTGTGTGTTGATATACACCATATACCAAAAGTAGTTCAATATTAAACTTTAGCGAGAATTTCAAGAACTTGTGAAAACATATTGTTCAAGTGATGATTATATGATTGACAGTGTTTCTGAAAATAGTAGCTGGAAGATAATTGAGAAATTCACATGTAGGTTACTCAAATATTAGTTTGATTTAAAATCAGAATAGATAATACCTGTTATAACATTAACATTGTTGATCTTCCGGTGAACGATTCTATTAATGGAATACTACAGGTGTGAAGCCTTGATCAATTTGTAATCTGTTAGAAAGTTTTTTTTTTTATAAAACAAAACCGGTTTTAGATACCAATGAAATTCTTTATTCCTGTGAAAGTACGTTCGATGCCATTATGTATGATTTCTTTTGCATGGCCACCACGGGCACGCTTGCAGAAGTCCAGACGCTGAACCCAATTTTCGACAATTTTCAAGCATAAATCGGCCGATACTGCTGCAATTTCACGTTCGATATTCGTACGAAGTTCATCAATCGTCGCTGGCGTGTTGGCATAGACCATAGGCGTGAAGTAGCCCCACAGGAAATAATCTAACGGCGTCAAATCGCGCGGCCGAGGCGGCCAATCGACTAGGCCATTTCGTGAGATAACACGTTCACCAAACTTGGTTTCCAATAAATTGATTGTGGCATTCGCTGTGTGGTTTGTGGCACCGTCCTGTTGGAACCACTTGTGCTTGAAGTCCATATTATCCAATTGGGGCCAAAAATATTCGGTTATCATTGAACGGTAGCGATTCGCATTCACAGTAAAGTGCCGGTCTTGATCATCACGGAAGAAGTACGGCCCAATGACGCCGCCGGCCCATAAACCGCACCAAACCATAATTTTTTCGGGATGCAATGATGACTCATGGATTACGTGTGGATTGCTGTCTGGCCAATAACGCATATTTTGCTTTGACGAAGCTATTCAGCCAGAAATGAGCCTCATCGTTGAAGATAATGAAATTGGACGTAGCGCTCTTAAAGTTGAGGCCACTGACTCCAAATAAATTTCAATAATTTCGACTCGTTGTTGGCTCTTATATCTTTCCATGATGAAATGGCAAACCTTACTGAAGAGAAATGTCAAAAGAGCGGGAAAAAATATGGCGTCGTTTGCTGTCCCTATCGATTTGCTTTTGTAGCGTCTCTGTTGAAAAACCCTTTATTTACTATTCAATGGTGTTAAAATTTCGGTGAAATCGGTGCCATCAAAAAACGTGGGTTTTGGCCAATGAATTCAATTTATTAGCCACAGTGCGACGTATAATTTTTACAGAATATTCAAAGGTAGACAAACTTACATTACGAACGAGACGATTAATGCCCTTCTGTTGTGATATTGAATACAAACAAAATATGATGAATATATTTCATTCCATTGCCGCGTGTAATATTTTATAATTATAATGTATCCTTTCTGGGATAAACGTAAAGATATGTTTGTTACCTGAATCAACAGTTATTAAAAGTAGGTAAACACTCCCGTTGATAATTGTATTTTTGGTTGCAGTGCATAAAATGTAATTAATCTATGGCAACTGATACTGTTGAATAAGATTAATTGAATTTAATTGAAAAATTTTATGTGCCACCTTATTAAGAGACTATATTCTTATATGCAGTACTTTTTCTTTTTATATAAATTGAGACTGAAACATTATGGATTACCTGCCAGTTTTATAAAAAAATATCATTGTTAAACAACACAAAGACACATGTACGTAAGTCCAAATATCACAACATTTATTTTCATATAGAGAGCAAAAGTATTTCCTTTGTGGTCTTTGCACGCCTGAAAGCTTCCACGTTGAGTTAGTATTTTTCTGATAACTAAAGTGCAGTTTATTTTATTGCAATTCCAGCAGCTGTTTGTGTATTTTCTTTAGTGCTCTAAACTGTTTAATTAATTTTTCAATTTTGTTGAACGCTCTTAAATTTGTTTATCCAACTACACCAATAGAAAACTAAATAAATTTCGCAAAAAATATAAAGCAATTGCGGACTTTACTTTTATAACAATTGCCATTGTTGGAGCAAAAGGAATGAAATAAAACAAAAAAAAACATTCGGTTTTTCTTGGGCGGAATGCGATATTATCTAACTAGTTGTTGCCTTTTCACATTTCATTTCTGCAAAGTTAGTAAAACTTTTCCAGTATTCCAGTTACTGCCCTTTGACCAGAAAGTAGTTTTATATTTATTGTTCCTCAAGTGACGGAAGAATTTAAGCTACATTTAACGAATGAGTTCAACTAAATTGTAATAAAAAAAGCAAAAATCAACAATTTCGAGAAATGATTTTTTTTAAATATCATCAAGTTAAATTCTTAAACGAACATGACAGACATAAAGTATGCAATAGTACCTTCATAATATGGGTACTTTAAGCCAAATTTATAGAATACGGCAACACAAAATTTCAAACAAATAGTGGAGATATGTCGATTTGCTGCCAAGAAACGCAACAGTTTATTATCGACGGGAATTCAAAATTTGAATGGGGAGGAGATATTTCAGTGATGACATATTCGCACATTTCCCAATGCTCTGCAACTAAAATTTACAAATGTTAGAAAAGTGAAGACACTTTGCTTTCCTCTCAAGCCATCTACATATTATATTTGTTATATGCGTCGGTGGTGCAATGGGTAGTGTGCGCGCCTCTAGTACATGAGACTCTGGGTTCGATCCCTGCTCTGACCACCTTACAACTTTCTTTCGGCGGCGGTCACCTCGCATAGTAACGGCGACACTATCCAGGATTTAGCCATGAAAACGCTTCTCAAAATACCGTTCGGAATCGGTGTGAAAACTGTAGGTCTCAATCAGTGAGTGAACAATTAGAAAGCGCACAGCTCACTGGTTGTGAGAAGCTCTCTCAAATCCTTTCATGGGATATAATGGGAAACACTTTTTTTTATATACGTTGCAAGGTGTAATGAAAGTAGGCCCCACGAAAAAATTGAAAATTAAATTGGACCCCTACAATTATACGCAGAAGAACAACACGAAATTTTATTTTTTTTGTGACTTATGTTTATGTACTTTGTGGAGCTTATCTATTTATTTATATACTTATTTGTACAATCCTGCGCAACAAGACGGAAAATCGTAAAAATATATTAGTAAAGGTGGCTCTATGAAATAAAGCCCCAATGAAATAGGGCCCCAAAACGAAAATAAAATAAAGCCAAAAAATTGGGGCTTTATTTCATTACAAAACAATGTCCCAAGTTCAAAAACGAAATTAAGCCCCAAAGAAATGAAAAAAACCGCAAACAAAAACGAAGCAAGACCCCTATTTTGGGGTACTTATTTCGTAATGAAATAAAGCCCCAATTTCAAAAATGAAATATAGCCCTATTTTAAAAAAGCAATATCCCACACTTTCAACGTATAATGTTAAAAAATAAAATCAGACATTATTTTGTGTTTTTCTTTATTGCAAAATAATATATAGTTTTTGAGCATATACCTGCATAGAGTCATCAACTATTTGACGACAGTAAGGGCAATTATAATTGTCTTAACCTCTAGAAGCGGCGTCTGCCTGCATTTTAAGATGAAATCCATCGCATATTTTGAGATTTTTTTAATGGTATACGTACAATATTTGGCTTTTCATCGTTGCAAACTATGCATTCGTTATCGTTGGTGGAAGGTGTTTGAAGGCGCTATATTAGGTTCTCATCTGACAACTCATCGGAAGATTCTTCTTTAAATATGTCAAGTTTTGGGACCATATTAACACATATCTCGTTTTTTTCGTAGATCCAGCAAACGAGTGGCTTCTTCGATTCGTTTATTTTATTCGACAGTGCTCTTTTTTTACTTCTTAGAAAGGTATGCTCCACTTTCGCACAATATGGCAAAATATCTACTTTTAAAAAATTCTTCGTCTCGAATAATACCTAGAAATTTATACGCCTCGACAGCAGATTTCGTTCTAGGCGGAATGAAGACGGGCCCCAGGAAATATCACCCCAATTGCAAAATGAAAATGGGCCCCAAACCAATACACAGGTTACAACAACACGAAATGTTGGGGTGTTATTTCGTACATTTTGGGGTCCATTTTCGCTGACACTTGGGGTGTTTTTTTCATTATGAATGTGGGCCCCAATGAAAGTGGACCCCAATTATTTTTTGGGGAACATTTTCATTTTATTTGGGGTCCGTCTTCATGTTTTTGGGGTGTTATTTCATAACTAAATTGGGATGTAATTTCTCGGGGTGCTATTTCGTTTGGCTACTATAAAACTTAATGACAAAATTTTACTGATTTAGAAAGAAATGAAAAAAAATTTCCAAACAAATCGCGAGATTTTTGGCAACACATGATCAACAAAAAATTTTAATAAACTATATTTTACTGTTTTAGAAAGAAATGAAAAAAATTTTTCCAAAAAAAAAATCGCATGATTTTGTTGGAAAAATTATTTGCCTGTGGCGCTTCAACACATAATAAACAAAAAATTTTAATAAACTTTAATTTACTGTTTTAGAAAGAAATTTAAAAAAATTTTCCAAAAAAAAAAAAATTCCACGATTTTTTTGGAACAAATTTTTTGCCTGCGGCCGCTTCAACACACGATGAACAAAAATTTAAATTAACGTTATTTTACTGTTTTAGAAAGAAATTAAAAAAATTTTTACAAAAAAAAATCGCACGATTTTTTTGGGAAATTTTTTTTGCCTGCGGCCGCTTCAAAAATAATTTTCCAAAAAAAATCGAGCTTCATTCAACACATGATCAACAACAATTTTAATAAACTATATTTTGCTGTTTTAGAAAAAATTTAGAACAATTTTACAAACAAAGACGTCAAAAAAGGGAGACAAATATTTGAAATAAATATTCTATTCTATCTTATTTTGTTTAATGTTTCATGGAATATGTTTATGTGTGTATTGTATATTCATTGTGAAATTAATCAACTCGACGGACAAAATACAACAAGCTTTTTTCTATTGGGGTCGATTTTCCTTGGGTGCAGTTTCTATTCTTTAAAATTAGATTTTAAGAAAATACACCCAAAGAGTCAATGAAATATGGCCCCAAATTTTATCAATATACAACAAATAATTATTTTGGGGTCCTCTTGCGCTTATTAGGGCCTTATTTTTAAACGGTTTAAAACAAAAAAATTAACGCCACCCCCACTAAAATATTTGGGGTCGTGCTTCACAATGTTTTGGGCCCTTTATCATTGCTTGGGAGGCTATTTCATTTTGAAATTTTATAATGAAAACAAACCCTAAATTTGGGGCCCATTTTCATTTTGCAATTGGGGTGTTATTTCATGGGGCCCGTCTTCCGACCTCCGTCGTTCTAATCTTCTGATTATGGACGCAAAAGTTTTTGACGCCAACCTAAATATACATATATTACATATTTCAATTTCAATTCAATTCAATTCAATTTATTGATAATCGATAAGCCAAAGAAGGCTTATAAAATTATTATTTACAAAAAGTTTATAAAAAATAAATTAACTTCCTTATGTATCCACTGGTTTTCAAAATATTTTAGGAATGTTACAAATAGGCCTTCGCTATCCATCAGAAAAAATTTTGATTTTATTTCCTTTAATCCACTTTGTGTTACACGTGGAGGCAGTAACGAAAGTACCAATATTTTGTGGTATACCACCGATGCATTCTTAGAAACTCGTATGTATTGCAACAATGTTTTCCACTTACACATATTTCGTCTAATTGCTTGGCAGAAATGAAACCTAAAAATACAAAGATTAGAAATCCATTCATAGCTGAATCCAGCGACTGAAACCTATAATATTCTTTAAGAAATGTTTTGTATAAAAGAAATTTTGGTTGAGTGTAAAGCGGGTTATACTCAACAAAAATGATTTCAACACCGAAAAATTATATTCAAAGACTTATCCATTTTGGTGTTGAAAAGAATTTGTTTGAGTTTTCAAGTATTTAAAATTTTTTATCTTTAAAATCATTAATTGAAAATGAAAATGAAATGAAATGAGTTGAAAACTCAAACAAATTCTTTACAACACCAAAATGGTTAAGTCTTTGAATGAATGCAAATTACCAATTTTGTAAATGAAGAATTAAACACAAAGCTCTTTTTAATACTGACCAGCATCCCAGAAGTTTCGATCGTAGAAAAACCAAATTAACCGCCTGCATCATTCCTTGCTCGTAGTCGGTTACAAATATAGATGGGTCCATATGAAATATGTTTTCTTTTATATAAAGTGAAATAATATTTTTTATTATAAAGTGAAACATATATTCCATTTAAATCAAAAGCATTGGAAAAATCTAAGGAAAAACTATTTTTTAATATTATGTGTTATAAATAATGGAATTGCTTTACCTCGTCGAAGTATTCAATATAAATAATTAACAGCTGCTTAAATATGTCATTTTCTCCGGTTGAATATTTGCCTTCACTAAAGCAACTGTTTTCAATGATGAATTCAAGCGAAAAGAGAACTGCTCCTCTATAATGCACGTAGTAAAATAATTCTTCGGGCTTTCGTCATCTTTCGTAATTCCATATGAATTCCATACGTTTTCGAGATTGATGGCTTCGATTACTTGCACAGCATTTTTCGGTGATCTTATCAAGTTATTGTTTACAATATATTTCAATCCCTTTTTTATTTTTGAGAATGCCTTTTTTTTTGTTTCATCTTGATTGTTAAATAAAATGTTGGGAATATAAATTAGATTATTGTCTATACAAATATAGCAAATATTATTTACCTCTCACAAGTCTTCCGAAAAGCTTACCTAGTCGAACTCATCGCTGTTGTATTGCCTCCCAGTGCTCCTGCATCAAGCTGGCAATCTTGCTTGAATTTAGTTAAAGACTTTAATTCTTTGTAGGCTACTTCTTCATGTGGATGGTTGTGTTCCACATACTTTTTTGCTAGGACACACGTTCCATCAGCAAGCAAATTTATTCTTGATTTGCAAGACTTGTTTTTGTCTACATTCATGTTTTATAATGCTATTGTACACTGATTTTTTTTTGAATACCATTGTTTGCTCAATCACATATAATAACTCACTGTTCCTTCTGCTTCCAGAAAGAATTTCGGAACTCAATGTTATTAATTGATTCATGTTTTCTTCTCGACGTAAGCTGACAAACCGAATGATGAATAACTAGTTCAGCTAATGAATGGCCATGTCAACTAGTAATTCTAACGGGTTGTTATCTAGTTATTTTTAAGAATCTTGATTTTTAAGCTAAAAATGAAATAAAGCCCAAAAATTATTTTTGGAGTGTTATATCATTTTTAAAATTGAGGTTTCTATCATAATGAAATGATGCCCCAATTTCAAGGATGAAACAAAGCCCCATAACATTATATAAAACCCCAATTATAGTTGTTGTTTTTTCCTATTTTGGGGGGCCTTATTTTTTATATTTATTTATTTTTTTTGGGGCCTTATTTCATTGGGGCTTTATTTAGAAGAGCCTGTAAATTTGTGTTACTTATAATCAACTGTTAACAATTTAATGAATGTACTTACCTTTGATTTTAAAAGTAAAATTAATTCACATAGTTTAAAAGTGAAAACTTTAAATTATAAAAGGGGAATTGGAAAAACAGTTGCTGCCTTAAAGCAATTAAAATAAAATTAAATGGGGTAGAATAAAATAAATAAAATAGTAACTGTTATTGTAGGGCAATATATCGTATTATAAAAAATGTAATACGTGGCACCTTATTGAGCTAAATTATTGCTAAAACTGGTGGTTTATTCATATATAAGTACAATACAACTATGAACGTTTTGTTTTATAAATGTTGACTTTCAAAACTAAGAAAATCGTGGTTAGTGGCCCAGTTTTAAGTAAAATTCAAAAAAACATCCGGAATACCTGATTTTTTGTGGAAATTCGCCTTGCTCGACCTCTTAACCTCTTCTGAAAAATCTGAAAAAAAATCTCAGAAATAATTTACACCATATGCTTTCCAATTAAGCTTGATTAACCTTAAAAATCGAAACAGAAAATTGTTTTTGAACACCCTAGTATGTACTAAATATTTGCACAAGACATTTGCTTTTGAGACAACCAAGTGCTTCGGGGTACTGCCGAGAAAGCATCCGTGAAGGTGTGTATGTGTGTGTGCACGAAACTATAATACAACGTGAAGCGAAACAAATATATTTGTATTGTGTAGAGCACAAAAATGTCTAGTATATACCGATTGTCGCCATTAGCATAACACTAAAATTACAACACACTATCCAGACCAACGCAGACGTTCAACGCATGTGCTGGGGTCATTTAGAAAGCTTGACTTAAGCGATGCTTGGTTGTTGTCAAAACGCTAACCATTCTTCCAAATACAAACTGCAGCAACAAACACATATACTTATATATAAATCAAAATTTTTCGACCATTTTGAAATCTTGAGGCACTAGGTGCATTTTTTCCACACTTTTTTCTCTTATATGTAGCTACAATTGTGGCGAAGACAGGAAAACAAAATTGCAATTGGTTTCCGAGATATAGGCGTGAGGAAAATTGCATGTTCTTCGGCAAAATTAAGTTTTAGCCAAAATAAACATGGGGCCATAAAATCCGAACAGCAGCTACAGTGACAAAACCGTAAGAGGTGTTTGATAATTTGGTTAAGTACTTCGAAAAATTTCACACGAGTGGGAGATTGCATTTTGTGTATTGCACTGTGTTATTTAAGAAGTCTTCATTAGTTCGAGAGCGATCGATATATCACTTAAGTTGAAAACTCTCTGCTCCACTAATGAACTTTCGGTTTAATTGTATTTACACAATTAGTGATTAAGTTACCAATTTTCTTCTCCTATATCATATTTTCGTTACATATGTAATCACTCACTTAGGTACTGAGCTTAAAATTCTATTCCTCTATATCAAGGATTCGCTATTTCCGATATTAAAATTTGCTCAATAGCAGTCATATAATTTCGATCGGTTTTCTCTTGAAGCGGCCGTCGGAGGTGCAATGGCTAGTGTGCGCGGCTCTCGTACATGAGAATGTCGGTTCGATCCCTGTTCTGACCACTTTACATTTCATTCGACGACGGCCACCTCGCTTAGTGATGGCGACACTATCGAGTACTTAGATATACAAAAGCTTCGGTTGCAACAACAAACAAATATATATTTATTCATCTTATTTTTTTTATAACTGCGAAACTGTATGTTAAATTGAGAAATAGTATAGAAATATAGTAAAGGTATTATAATTCTAGATAATTCTAAATTTACTCGCACAAAATCGGACAAGTCATTCTGGAGTAATGATGACATACAAGTGACCATTTTTAAGATATAAGTACAATGTCGTCTTTATGTGCTATTTAGGGTGACTAAGCACGTTCAGGTTATATTAATATGTTCGCAAAAGTTGTTCAGCTGTACTATGGCTACAATTTTGCCAAACATTTTGGGGAAATAATTTGGAGTTCCTTGAAGTTCGGCTGGAAAAAGTGAAAAAGCATTTTGTTTTGGACAAAAAATGCAGGAAAGTCCGAGAAATACTAAATGTTAATAATTTGACGTGATAGAAACATTTCATGGATACCGATCAACTCACTATAATGCTTCAAACCGACACAATTTACTAGAACGTTGATACAAAAAATTCATTAATTAATATTAATATTTATTAGAAAAATACATTAATTCCATTTTTGTTTTATTCAACTTTCCGTTTTGGCAACTTTGGTATTCTGCGTTCCGTTCCGCTTACGTTTTTCTTTCGATTGTGGTTATTCTACATTACGAACGTAGTTACGTTTTTCTAAGTTGTTATTTAGCTGACGGAGTTTGTGAAAAAAAATACAAAATATAAAAAAGAATTTAGAAAAATGTAAGTATAAAATAGATAAATGTTTTTTTTTTTATTTTTTTTACTGATTTCTGAGTTTTATTTAATTTATTACAGGTCGTAAATCACACCGCCCGCGCAATACGAGAAGCTGGTGGCTTTCATGGCCACAAATGCGGCTACTGCTGGTGGCTTCCACACGAGACCAAAGGAAAATATTCAGGCATTTTGGGAAGAAGTGCGATGTGAGCTGAACGCAATAAATTTGTAAATAAAAGAAAAGAAAACTCCGGCACTACAGGATTCTTCACACTGCTTTAGTTTGGCCATATACATCTTTCTAATGTTCAGGTTTTTTTAGTCTTTTGGTACTCACTGCTGTCTTTAATTCCAACAATATTTAATTCTTATTTGTTTGAACTATTGAATCACTGGTTTGTTTCACTAAACTTCACATTTTATTACAATATTTAAACAATTGTGTATTTTTTTTGTTTCGTTATCCTACATTCCACAGCCAAACAGCTAATTGTGAAAGACACTTGTCTTCTCCTTATCCCTACGATTACGTTTTTTGCTGGAATACCAATTTACGATCCGGGCGTAGCGGAATGCGGGGACGTAATCGAAACGCAGGATAGGGGTGATTAGTTATTCGATCCTTAATATGTGTTATATTCTTTAGTAATTTTTCCGGTTCAAGGTAAATTTTTAGGAAAAAGTACTTTTATAACAAATGTCCATTTTCATAGAATATATTATTTAAAAAAAGCAAAACTAATAAAAAAAATTTAAATCAATATGAAATTGATTATTATGGTGGATAATTGGGAATATTGAATATAGCATTGAAATAGCTATAGCTTATCGCACGTTGCTGGATGGGGGCTAAATGAAAAAATTTTAAGCAACTGGTTTTTAACCGTATTATGCTATATCCCAATATACAACCCAGTATTATTCTGCATACTTTTAACATTTGGTAATTATTACTGGATTTGTACAGTCAGGGACGTATATATATACGAAAAAGATGTCGCAGTCAACGGGTATCTTTATGTCGCATGTTTCTAAAGGATCTAGCTTTGTTATCGTGACTGTAGTATTGTATTGTATTCTTGGCTAATATAGCAGTTCTCCCAACCCTTGTTGCATCAATTCGATATTTGCTTAGGATTTTATAATTTTTAAATATTACTTTGTGTCTGGCGTTTAATTTTATCTCATTTAATAGGACAATATCTACTACCTACCTACTCTTAAAAATTACTTATTCTTGAAAAAGAACCAATTCAAAAAAAATACCATTTCTTAAAAAACTCTTTCTTCAAAAAAATAAAATTTTTTCTTACAAAAATTCTTTTTCTTAAAAATTAAATATTACCTCTTTTCTTGAGATAAGTAGGATTTCTGAAAATAAGTAAATTTTGTTAAAAAATATTCTTTTCCTAAAAAAGTACCTGTTCTTACAAAATTACTTCTTTGTAAAAAAAGTCATACTCTTATGGATTTTTCTTACAGAAACTACTTCTTTTTAAAAATAGTACCTTTTCTTAAAAAAAAAACATTATCTTTTCAAAAAAGACCTACATAATACATATTCCGGAAAATATAATACATATTCTTACAAAAAGGACCTAAAAATATATTTGTTTTAAAAAACACATTGTAGGATAAAAAAAATTGTCTTAAAATTTCTTAAAATTTTTCTTACAATTTTTTTTATTTTGAAAAAAGTACCGTTTCTTAAAGATCCATTTAAATTGTCGTACTTTTCAATGGGCGCTTTATACGTGCTAGAACTTACTAGTACATAATATATAGCGAAAGAAACTTCGTTCCAACCGGGTGTCTCAGGACACCTCATGTGATTTTTGTTATAAAAGTACTATTTAATAAAAATTAATTTTGAACAGGAACAATTATTAAAAACAGAAATATATTAATAAAAACATGTAGCTATTAAAAAAAAATTAAGATCATTGGAATAGTCTCATGTCCGAAACAAAATGGACGATGAGACGTTTTTACATATAAGGTTTTTCACTTTCAGTGTTATGAACGCATTTCAGTTCTGGATTTAAATAATCTGCCAGGGTACTTCGCCCGAGAATCCGCGAAATCCAACTTTTACAAAAATTTAGCAAGCAACGTTTCTCGCGAGAGGCTTGCAATTTTTCGGCAATAGGTACTTATTTTCATTCTCTCCTCCACTTTTAAATATACCGCTGAAACCCCTGTATGTAAATAGATGATCCAGTTGAAAATGTCCGAACTGAAGGGAAATATAGAATCAAATCGAAGAATCATTTAAGAGGAGCGAAGTGACCAATAAAAGCGATTAGTATTGGTTAAAATACTTCTTGTCGTTTTTAGTTTAACCACCTATATTTCCTAGCACCCTGTGAGTATGAAGACTAAATTCGGCTCTGTTCACATGGAATATGTAACAAGTTCTTCTCGTCATGTCTGGTTTACCTTTCTGTGCCATCAGTAATGCGCAGTATGGAAATTATATTCATACCTTGTATTTTGGTTGACACACATGTAAAGAAGAATAAAATTTGCAATTCAGTTTCAACAAAAATGGATTTTTGGACATCCAGTAAATTGAGAGTGATGCTATGACTGTCTGTCAATTTGAGTTAATATCTGGTGAACGAATATTTACAAATGACTGGCATTTGGCAGATGGATATCTTTGATTTTTTTAGAATAGTTTAAATCAATAGATACAGTTTTACGCTTACCATTCCATTTAGGTTGGTAAACAGTTATTATTCAGTTTTTCCTTTCTGAGAAGAAATGGAAAATTAATATTTATTAAGATTGATCATCAGAGCATCAACAAAAGTAAACATACAATAATTCAAATTGAACTGTAGTTTATGAAGAAGTTAAATATTTTGCTGCAATAGAACCGATGATAATTCAACTACAACCCCGAGATTAATTACTATGTCTCAATAATGAATAGTGTATTTTTTAATATCCTTTCAACATTTTGTTGTTTTTTATGGAGTTTAGGTAATTGTTATAACATCTACGACATTTTTATATAATTAAAAATTAATGAATCGATTCGATTTCTGTGAAGACGTTAGTAAATGTTACATTGAAAAAAAAAGTTTTTGTGCTGAGGGCTCTTTTACTATTGCACTTTCTTCTGTCTTACATCTGCTTTAACATTAGATGTAATATTGTTAAAATAAATAAAGTAATATTTAGCTCACTGAAATGATTGTTTTTCTTTTGTCATAAACAGAGCGGGGACAAAAAGTATTGAATAGTATAGAGAACTTATTGCACTCTTTTTCCGCTCTTGTGTAGAGAGTCTGAGTAAAAGAGCATAAACAGGTCTTATTCTTTTGTAGAATATTTCAATATAAAAGCACCATTCCGACAATGTTATTACATAAAACAATACAAAAAGCATAAATATTTCAAAAGGCATTAATGTTTGACATCATTCGGATGGACCAAGTTATGAAAAAAACGAGTAATACGTTTTGAATCATTCGCCAGATGCCCCCAGTACGTTGGTGACGACGACCGACTTGTTTATTCGCTGCTGCTACATAATAACATCATACTAATTTTCAGGCAGAGACTATTGTTGTACAACAACCACGTATGTGATGCCAACGCTGTGTGTTGTTTGCACATGTTCACTTTGATAGATTGCCGTGTCCGTGCCTGTAGATGTTAACACATCAAAAAAAAAGTATTTTCGAAAAAATTATTGGTAACAAAACAAATTTAGATATGGCAATATTTAGACACAGAGAACGATACGAACCGTTTCTAATTTTAGCTTCACTGAGTTTTGGAAAGATGGATTTCAGACAGTCATAGGCGTCCTCAATATCGTTGACTACCACTTCAACGAATTTCCCAGCTATTCCTAATTTCATGTATTGCGATGGCAATCCTTTATCAAACGTTCATTAAATAAATAAACGGTTTCCCATTACGTCCCATGAAGGGACTGGGGAGAACTTCTCACAATCACTGAGCTGTGCGCTTTCCAGTTTTCACTCACTGATTGGGACCTACAGTTTTACACCGATTCCGAACGGTAATTTGAGAAGCTTTTTCATGGCAAGATACTCGATAGTGTCGCCGTCACTATGCGAGGTGACCGCCGCCGAAAGAAAATTTGAAGGTGGTCAGAGCCGACTTCGAACCCAGGATCTCATGTACAAGAGCCGCGCACACTAACCATTGCACCACCGACGGTGGTTCATTACGTAATTGTAATTGTTTCTCGAGCTTGGGGTTTTTTTTCCAATCTTTACATTGATATTGATTCCCTGAGTGTCGCGAATCCCAATTTCAAAGGAAGCAGAAATGTTTTGGAAAACCGCCCTTTAATATAATGCCTTGTGTTATATTGACAACCTTTACATCACAACCTTTAGATCACAATAAATTTTCTGTTTGTGTATATTGTATTTCATTTTCTCCAAAATTTCGCCCAATGTTTCATAGGTGTCCTTCATAGTTGTGCTGAATCCCTATGGAATGGACGGTTTTTTGTTTGTTTTGTGCAACAATACAGCCGTCAAACTTGAAACTCATCCATCGATGAATAAAGGCCAAGGGCCAGCGATATAACCCATTCCCAATTTTGCCACTAAACTTGGGATATCATGGCAGTAAGTGAACGTATTTGCTTCGTCAACGGAATAGAATTTCTGAATATCAACTTGGCATTGTCGATATGATGTTGCGCTGACATTCTGCTGTAGGAGTTTTTTACGCTTCAAAAGTGATGTCAATATTTGATAGATCCATCTTAGCCGCAATGTATTTCATTTCGTTTTGTGTTAGCGGTTGTGGAGCATTATTTTGAATTTGGGAATATCATCATTATTCACATTGGTCGGATTGGTGAAAACGGTTGCGGCTTGTAAGGACACATTATCCAGACTCGGAGGTTTAGGTGGATCAGAGTGGGTTCCGGGGTTTTTGAAGAACCGGTTCGGGTATGTGAACTGGTTCCGGTTCTCATAAAATTGTCCCAAAGAGGCTTGACCTTTATATAAAATTCACATTTTTATACCCCCAAAGTTTAAAACACATTGAGGGAGTCATATGAGACATATTTCCTGACATATAAACATCGTGACAGCCATCTGTATAGTTAAATATGAAATTACTCGTAGCAGTCTAACGATATCTCCCATAAAACAAAGCCGATATTAATGAAGATTTGTATTGGATAAAATATTTCCCAATGCCGATCAGCAATTGAATATAATCAGATTTGCCACGCCCATTATGGAATCTGAAAATTGGTCTGCGCAAAATCTTTTTTAGAAAGCTTCGTTCTTTTTAAAATGTGGATCAACAATTTTAAATAAACTTTCGATTTAGGGTGAGGGTATGAGACAGTCGGTTGCCCCGACTGAAAGGTTATGCACAGAGTGTGCTTGTTAATAAATAAAGAAAAAAATAATTTCAGCCGTTGTTATAAGTTTTTTATTGAAAAATTAACACAAAATAAAATATAAGATCCATTACTGGCAACGCCAACTACAAGATAAAATTATAATCAATCTTTCAATTGTTAAGGTTTCTTTTAAAACAACATATGGGCATTTCCACAGAAAGGTCCACCTTTTGTCACATCACGTCACCCTCGTTAATTGCCTATATTTTAGGACCATTTTCACTGATTGTTTTCTCATCTCTTATTAAATGTAGAGCTTCTTACATTCTGTATGTAGTAAAAGAATAGAAAACATTCGAACTTCATGGCCCTAAAATATAAACAATTAACGAGGGTGACGTGATGTGACATAGGATGTCACTTTCTGTGGAAATTTCCATATGTAGGTTTGTCATAATATCGGTGCTATGGAGATTTCGTTTCTTAGAAGCAACTTCACCTGATGTTGGAAACACTCTTTCGCTTGAAACCCACGTTCCGCAAATCGACAAATATGTTGTTGGTAGGTTTGCTAGACGTGAATACAAATTTATTTTCGCCATGTCAAAAGTTCGGAATGATTATTTATAAGCTCTTAACCAAAATTTTGTCGAATTTTATTGCTTAAAAAAGAATCGTTTTTTAAAATCGATTGGTACAACTACTGTCAATTTGGTTCCAAGTGGAACCATTTGCTTATAGATAATTTTTAAATCCATCCCATAATATGTATTATATTTTGCCGAAAACGTCCTTTCTTTAATGAGAGGTACTTCTTTTATTCAAAGCTAATATTTTTTTTAGGAAATGGTACAATCTTTAATAAGAAGTACTTTCTGTAAGAAAAAACCTAAGAGTATATGCACTTTTTTTTACAAAGAAGTACTTTTTTTAAGAACAGGTACTCTTTAAAGAAGTGGTACTCTGTTTAGGAAAAGATTATTTTTTAAGAAAATGTACTTATTTTCAGAAATGCTACTTATCTCAAGAAAAGGAAAGGTATTATTTTATTTTTAAGAAAAGCTACTTTTAAGAAAGTGATTTTTTTGTAAAAAAGGGTTTTTTTTTAAAGAAGGTATTGTTTTTTTTTAAGAAAATGATTTTTGTAAGAAATTGGAATTTTTTAGAATTGGTTCTTTTTTCAAGAACAGGTACAATTTTAAGAGTAGGTACTTATCTCAAGAAAAGTTATTTTGATTTACATAAAAGTTACACTTTAAAGAAAAGGTAGTTGTTTAAGAAAAGGGAATTTGTTGTAAGATAATGTACTTTTTTAAGAAAAGGTATTTATTTAAAAAAATTACTTTTTTTTAAGAAAAGGTACTTTTTGTAAGAAAATTACTTTTTTAAGCAAAGGCACGTCTTTAAGATAAGGAATTTTTTAAGAATAGGTACTCTGTTTAAGAATATGAATAGTTATTGTTTTTGATAAAATTTACTTTTTTTAAGAAAACTCACTTATTTAAGAAAATTTTCTTTTTTTAAGAAAACTCACTTATTTAAGAAAATTTTCTTTTTTAAACTTCTTTCACTTTGCCTTTTCTAAATTTACCTTTTATTCGGTTCAAAACTACAATATATAATAAAGAGGCTCCACCTAGAAAACTTCCCAGGAAACAAGAAATTTCTCCTCATATGTTAGTCTAGACACAAACCAAATCAAAAGGACGAGTGTTAAGAGTAAATGTACTGCCAAATGTAATTCCATGCTCAGGGTTGTATTTCATGGATTCCATGCTCAGGGTTGTATTTCTTGCACTTTGGCTTTTCTAAATTTACTTTTTATTGGGTTCAAAACTGCAACATGCAATAAACAGGCTCCACCTAGAAAACTTCCCATTAAACCAAACTAAACCAAAAGTAGCCAATTTAGTTGACAATAATAGGTTGTAATAAAGAAGTTAGAAAAATTTTTAAATTTTTTTCATTTAGCCCTCATCCCGCAACGCGCGGTAAGGAACTTCGATCCAATAAATATTTTCCTCTCTGTTGAAAAATCGTCGGTTAAAAGTTTTCAATACAATTTTCGCCATTCTCATACTGTCGGGCTTAAAATCAAGTTCGAACGAATGAAAGTCTTTGAAATTTCTCTTATAAAGATGAAAGCTTGTGAACTGGGTACATTTTGATCTGTAGATAATTCTGAAGTTATTGAAAAAAGCACGGTTCCAATATAATGTACAATTCGTCTTATATTTTAACAGAGACTTGATTTCCTTGATTTCCCTTGAATTGATTCCCTTTGAACCGTGTCCCTGTTATTATCAAACCGTTTTACGGTTCGTTTAAAGGTGTTGTTTTAGTTATTTTAGAACCGTTTTTTGGGCTATATGGATAATTTTTGGTTCTTTTGAATCCGTTTTCGGTTCTTTTGGAACCATTTTCGGTTCTTTGGAACCGTTTTCGGTTTTTTGGGACCGTTTTCGGTTCTAGTAAGCACCGTCCGGTCGGTTCATGTAAAGGACCGGTTCTGCGGAACCGCTTCCTCGGTTCTGTGCATCACTAATGCCTTCAGATTTTATTTAGGACAAATTTTACTCCATCTGCAAATTATTATACCCTCACCCATAGGGATGGGGGTATATATCATTTAATACGTAAAAGAAAATGTAACACATAGAAGGAGACATATTACACCCTTAGTATCTTTGGACGAAATTCGTTTTAGGACTTTTTAATACGTTTGAGCCATTTCCGTCTGTCTGTCTGTCTGGCTGGCTGGTCAACACGATAACTGCCGTAAATATTTATCGATCACAGCGAAATTTTGTCAGTGACCATTATTTATCCATGGTTAGTTTGGGATTGAAAATGGGCGTTTTGACCACGCCCCTTCTGGTACCTCCCATACAAATCGACATATTTAGTACGAAATCATGTTTCTTCTAAAACTTTTTTCTCGTAGATGTGATTGTAGATTCATCTCAAATATTGGTTAATAATCTGTAAATGTCTACTTAACTGGAGAAAATTGGCGAGGTTGCCACGCCCATTCTGGTACCTCCCACACAATAGCTTGGGTATCGTCCGGGTTATCAATGCGATAAGTCGCGTGAAATACTTCCAATCTTAATGAAATTAGGTTATAGGCTTCATGTCATCAAACGCAAGTCACCAAGCAAGACGAAGGTGATTTTGCCACGCCCATGTTAGTGCCTCTCATATATACGTTTTTCGACCGGTTGGTTGTTCGGCAAGATAACTACCGCACAACCGAACCAATCTGGATGAAATTTGGTACTAGAAAAAATTTTGTCAAATGCCACTCTTCTATGGAAAATTAGTCATTTTGCCACGCCAATTCTGGTACCTCCCATACAAAAGCTTGGTGGTCATGCGAGTTGTCAATGAGCTAAGTCGCGTGAAATACTTCCGATCTTAATGAAATTAGGTTATAGGCTTCATGCCATCAAACGCGAGCCACCTATTAAAACAAGGGTGATTTTACCACGTCCTACCTACATAAGTTGTGCGGCCGGCTAGTTGCTCGGCAAGATAACTACCGCAAAACCGAACCAATCTTTGTGAAATTTGGTATTAGACAAAATTTAGTTAAATTCACGGAAAAGTTGGGCCGATGACCGGTTGATCGACACGATAACTCTCATAAACTTCAAACAATCTTAATGATATTCGGTAGTCGGCAACGTTTTCCTAAAAATTAAAGATTAACTATTGGACCATGCCCACTTTCGTACCTCCCATACAAAAGTTGGCCGGCTTTCCCGATAGCCGACTCGATATCTCCCGTATAACACAACCGACCTTAACAAAATTTGGTACTGATCAATATTTTGTGTGATACTGTGTAAAACTGATGAACAACTTCGCCATGCCCATTTTTGTACCTCCTATATACAAATTGTTTGGACAATTGGCTGGTAGTCACGATAACTCCCCATAATCACTTAGGATTGCAATTAAGTTGGGTATTGAATAATATTTAGTGCAATACCGCTGTACTATTGAATATTGGCACATTTACCAATATTCAATAGAACTCGGTCACAATGAATGACTTCGGATGTGGGTATGTTTAAGTCGGTCCACCCAACTGAGGTTTCTGTACTGGTTTTTTATAAATATTAAATATATATCTACCAACAATGGAGCCTACTACTTTGTTTCCCATTTGATTTATTACTATTACAACCATTATCAGCCACACACTCTTAATTATACAAAAATCGTATCACATCCTATATGCAAGTTTTTCACTCGATACAGAACACATTCGTTAAAGCGCATACTGGGAAAGATAACTTTGTGAATTTAAAATGATCCCCCTTATTTCCAAAACTATCTGTTTTTAATTAAACTAAAATTCTCGCATTTAAGCATTTTAATCAAATCAACGAACTTTAAATGTATAAACCAATCAATTACAATTTATCAGATAGTTCCAAACCACTGAATCCAGGCAACCGGGGATCCCAACAACATAGATGCTGTTTGCGTTAAAGTATTGAATTGCATTTTACTGTTATTGATTGGATAAACCTCTGTAATATCGGGTGAGGAAATTCAAATACAATAGTGGCTGCACACGCAACCAATATGCCCCAGGGACTAATTAATATTGTGCTACAGACAAAAATACAATTTAATATTTTATTGGTGCAGACACAAAATACACAAGGGAACATTAAGTTACATCATCACACATAAACATATAAATTAAAACCCAACAGGAGATGGGGAAATTCCCTGTTTCCGCCATTTGATGATTTTTAAATTGTTATATTTTATTTCATACCTGTTTTGTCTGCTTTCAAGCAGGCTGTCTTAGTCTGATACCGAAAATGCTTTATAAAGACTTACAATTGCAGCTTCAATTATATTAGTTAGCAGAATCACAATGAATAACACCAAGTTTCTACAAAATTTCATGCTAGAACACGTCACTAAACCATTTTAGTTCAAGTGGGAAAAATTATTTTGAAGATAATATCTTCGGGTACTCAACAAAAAGGAGACCATAGAGCAACCAAGATTCCTCAGACTCCCAATGAAGCACTATTGTTCTGATGATGTGATTAATAGTGGTATTCATGTAAACGCACAAGATCCTCGCAAACTAGAAAACCTCGAAAACTTGCAGAGGAAATGTCAAAAACAGTTCTCATACAAAATGACTTGCACAAATGTAGAACAATTTTCAGTCAATTTTGCCGAGAAAACATTGAAAACGAAACCTCTGGAACAGGAAGAAGACTGGAGCGTTTAAGTATGGAGATGCCGAAGGTTTCAACAGTCCATACTGTAATGTTTATATTTTTGTTTTGATGATTCAACTTGATTTTTTTTTTAATTTTTACCAACACTCAGGTTTATCTAATATACCTACACTCCGGTTCACTTATCTAAAGGCACTAATAATTCCATATTCAGCTGCCTGTATCTTTTGCAATTTGTCACCGATTGCATAATTTTAAAATGGAAATGGAAGCTAGATATCTTGAGATATAAAAAGATATTACAGTAGTGATTTCTTAACTAAAGAATTTTTTTGAGCAATTTATAAAAAAAAAGCAAAAAATGTGCTATTTTTTTTTTGGTTCACTTGAATAAAGGCACTTTAAGTAATTTTAATGAAATATAGTTTTTCTCGTTTTTTTTTGAATTTATTTTACTTTAGTTAAGAACTATTAGTAATGGGTACTACCGCCTTTGTTTTTAATAACTTCAAATGTACGAGTTTTCATTGAGAGATAAAGAGAATTTATGTAATCCAACGAAATTTGATTCCAAACAACCTTAATGGCCTGAATTAGTGACTGGTTCATAGACCTTGCGAGATAACCAACACCAGACATTTTCGATAATGTTTAGATCTGGCGAATAGGGTGGCCAGTCGAGTATATTAACATTTTGGCTTGCAATGAACTCCATTACTAGGCTGGCGGTGTGTATAGGGGCATTATCCTGTTGCAATATGCAAGATATGGGACCAACTAGTTCACTGAACTTCGGAAAAGCCGATTTCAATAACGTTTTATAGCATGCACCAGTCATTTTTGCACTTTGAAATTCAAGATCGGTGGTGCCATAGTACGTAATAGCACCCCACACCATAACGCCGCCCTCTCGGCTGTGATGTCGGTTCAAAAAACGCTTTTGTTTGCGCAGATCATGGATGTAATAGTTGTAGCCATCAGGTCCATCCAAATTAACCTTCTTCTCATCCATAAATACAATGATTCTCCAGTCATTTACATGACCTCTTGGCTGCACATCCCACACCATGTCGTCTCTTGCGAATTGAAGCCGCTTTTCTTTACGAGGAGCATTAAGTGGCAGCTTTTTTTTATAATTTCAGGTATATAAGATACTCAAAGCTCTTAATTACTCCGCGTACAGATGACTTGCTCGCTTCCACTCCAGCTTGAGCTCTTATTTTTGACAAGGATAAGGCAGAATTTGAAGCAATTCTGATGATTTTTCTTTTTTCATATGTAGATAAAGGCAATAAAGTCTTTCCTTTAAAAAATTTTTCATACCCCTCGAGGTCCTTGATGTAATTTTCGACAACTGTTGGGCTACGTCCATTTTTTTTTTAGCTATTGCGTGGTTAGAATATCCGTCAGAACGGTGAACATCGATGTTGGTTTTTCCGATAGATGTAAAATTTGTCGTTTTGCCATTTTGACTCGAAAAATGATTAAGATGTAATAAATTGTAATAAACAAACGCTCCCTACAAAAAATCATCGCTTACTTTAAAAATAATAAAAAATAGTAAAATGCCTTTATTCAAGTGAACCAAAATAAAAACACATTTTTGGACTTTTTTATAAATTGCTCAAAAAAAGTTCTTTAGTTAAGAAACCACTACTGTCATGTTTTTCTTATATCTCAAGATGTCTAGCTTCCATTTCTATTTTAAAATTCTGCAATCGGTTTCAAATTGCAAAAGATACCGGCTTCTGAATATGAAATTTTTGGTGGCTTTAAATAAGTGAACCGGAGTGTATGAAACCAGTGCATTGTATTGGACTCAGGAAATAGGGATATGAGTATAGAAAAAAATCGAAAAGTGTTTGCTGACGATTGAATTAAACTCGTTACCTAAAGCTAATTCGTCATACGGACTATTCCACTGAAGAACGAATTCTCTCTGTAGAGTGTAGACAGTCTTGACAGCCTTGCATTTGCGGTTAAGTACTCGAAACTCCGGTATAAGGTCAAATATCTCAGAGGCACATACCCATATAAATATCGATAAAACAATGAACTGCGTTCCAAGGATATGACAGAGTTGTCTATACTGCTAAGTCCAAGGTATATTTAGTGGCACCAGCCAAACTATGAATATAATATTAAATTTTCGACTGAATGTACTTTCACATGGTGTAGATAGTGAGAAGCCCAGATGGAGTAAAGAAACTCCTATACCGTTTTTTAAAGTCCAAACACTTGAATACAGTCTATATAGTACATAAGTACATAAATTAGTACAGAAACTTGTGTCCAAGCATATTGTGTTTGCTGTTCAAAATTACATGTTGGAGACACAATGACTAATACGTTATAATATAAGGTTTTGTAGCCCAAATATGGTCCTATTTGTTGAAAACTACGTCAGAGACAACAAAGAACAAAAAAAGCAGCAGAACTTAAATTCATGATAAGAATGCTTGCAGGATGTCTCAGTAAGATTGCACTTTTTAAATTTACTGCCATTTTATTGTGCAAGTGGCTACTCTGAAATTTGGCAGCTGTCGCACATTTTTATTTCGATTATTAAAAATGGAGCGCTTTACGAAAGAACAACACGTTATGACTGTGAAAACTTATTACAAATATTTGGAAAGTTATGCTGATGCAATCCATGAGAAACAAATGCACCCACACCGAGCAACTGTCTGGTGCGGATTTCGGTCAGGCCGGCTTGATTGGGCCTTACTTTTTTCAAGATGAGGCCGAAATTGCTATCAACTAGACAGCATGGATCTGGGCGATATGTGGTTTCAGCACGACGGCGCCACCTGCGACATTACGTATGAAACAATCGATTTATTGAAGCAATGATTTCCAGAACAAATTATCTCAAGTAATTCTGAAGTCAACTGGCTACCAAGATCATGTAATTTTGCGCCGTGCGATTTCTTCCTTTAGGGTCTTGTGAAATCTCGGGTTTATGCGAATAAACAAGAAGAATTCCTGAACTCAGATCCAAGATACATTGGGATCATTGGTGAGATACACCCACATCTCGGTGAAAAAGTCGTCGAAGATTTCGTGAAAAGAGTAATGGTCTATCATCAGAACCATGGTGGCCATTTGGTGGATGTTTTATTCCATACTTAATCGGAATATGCCTTTCTTTATAATCCAATAAAAAAACCACAACTATCTCAAAAAATGCGTGTTTTATTTTAAAATGAAAAAGTGTATTCTTACTGAGTCAGCCTTTATATGGATGTTCCAATCATATACATGGCTCCTGTATAATGTTACAGGGACCGTTTTTTCAGCGTTTATACGTGTTTATTCCAGTTGATATTACATTAACCACTGAAATCAAGGACAGAGACGAGCCAATTGTGCGGTTGTGTGTACGTATATTGCATTGGATCTCTCTTGCATGAAGATCGACTCTATTTGTTTGATCCCACACAGAAATCTAATCCATGTCATGGCTAAGTAAATCGTTCACCACTTCTCTTTATCCTTGTACCGCGGAAAGACTAGGCCGACGATCAAACAAATTCGAAAGGCATACATTTCTGATATCCTCAAATGAGTAGATAGGATTTTGGTTGCGGTAACGGAAGTCAAACACAGAGGGCGACAGGATATAAGATATAGATAACATTCATTTACTTCTATACTATACTTCTCGGATGATATGCTTTCTATCATCATTTATAGGATCGATGAGAAAGTTCGCAATAAAACGAAAGAAGTATCCATCCGAGACAAAAGTCTTAGCGACTTATTCATAAAAAGTTGAGAGAGATTTGATAGTCTTTTTTGTATGATAAACTCAAACTCAGTGGTCACATTATTCTCAGTGGTCAGTTATCTTTTAAATCGTCTTATGGATATGGATGATCAAAACGAGCATTTTCATCGTATGTTACCCATTTATATCCGAAAAGAAAAAAATGCCGCGGAGTGACACCGAAATATTTGTGACGTGTAAGGTTTGGATGGTTTAACAGAACGCACATGCCAAAGCTGGTTCAAACAATTTTGTTTGGCGGTAGGCCAAATGAGGTTGATTAGAATAAAATCACAGCCGCCATCGAATGTGAGTGAGTTGACGTGTCTAAAAGGTTGATATTTGGGTTCCGCACGAACTTATGGCAATCCACTTAACACAACCGAAAATCACTTGCGATTTATTGCTCAAGCGCAACAAAAATATTTGATCCATTTTTGATACGCTTTGTGACTGGAGATGCAAAATGCATTCTTTACAAGAATGTCAACCAAAAGAAGTCCTGGTCCCAGCACAATGAACCTGCTCAAACTTCATCAAACGCTGAATTGTGACAAAAAAGTGTTTATGTTGTCCATTTGGTGGGATTTTAAGGGAGTAACTAATTTTGAACTGCTTCCTAAAACCAAACCATAAATTCTGACGTCCATTGTCAGCGCTATTGACACCACAATATTAATGTAGGAGTACCTCAAGGCTCTGTGCTTTCTCCCTTTCTTTTTCCTATTTTCATCAACGACCTTCTGGATCGGACCACAAACCCCATCTACTCCTTCGCTGATGATAGTAATTTATGTCATTCATATTCGTTCGATCGTCGACCCAATCTTACCGTAGTGCAAGGAAAGAGACGAACAATGAATAACACGCTTAATCATGACTTGCATCGGATTAGTGAGTGGGACAGGGAAATACAGTGTTGCAGAATATCGCACAAGCATACTGGTGACTCGACTCTGCCAATGATTTCAATGGGTGGTTTAGATGTTCGTGAATCGGAAGTTGTTCTGGGCATGAAGATACAATGTGACATTCGTTCGAATAATCACATTTTCAACTTTTTAAAGCGGTGTAAATGATTTTTCACCTCACCCGATCTCCTCAATATCTACACCACGTATATTCGGCCAAAAATGGAATTCAACTCCCATATTGGGGTTGGGACTCCAGCGTCCACTTTGGAGCTTCTAGACCGCATGCAAAAGAGAGCGTTGAAGCTGATAGGTGACAGCAGTGTATCCAGCAATGTTGCCTCCTTGGAGCATCGACGAAATGTTAGCTGTGTGTCGGTATTTTATATGTAATTTCATGGGTTATTTAACCGTACAACGCGGGTTTCAAATGAAACTCATCGCTTTTCTGTTTCCTGGCCGTTGGATCGAACTGCGCATTACATAAACAATTTGTTTTTCAGTCGAACAGTCCGTATGTGGAATTAGCTTCCGGCAAGTGTATTCCCCACTTCTTACAACATCAGCAGGTTTAAGTCAAACATTAACAATTACTGCTCTCACTTTCCCCCTACTCCTTTCCCCTTTTCCTAAGTTCAATGCAATGCACTGCATTTATAGGGAACATCCCCTGAGAGTTGGTCTTCGCGAAAAAAAATTGCCGAAACTTAATGGAGCACTGAAAGAAACATGACATGAACTATGAACTAGTAATTCGCAAAGGCGTGATCTTCCATCACGAGAACGCTAGGCCTCACACTTTTGTGCAGACTGGGAAAAAGTATTGGCTCGTGGATGGGAAGTGATGCCACATCCAAGCTCAAAAACTCAAAAATAAGTCAAAAAAAAAAATACTAATCTCGAAAACGAAGTCTAAACTTAAATTGAAATATAAAAGAAAATAAAAAATTCAAAAATTAAATTTAAATCTATCACGAATGGTAAATTTGGGTAAGCGTAGGCAAGTTACCTTGGGTAAATTGTTTGACACGATAATTTAACACAAACTTTTCCAAAACAAAACTGACTCAAAATTACTCAAAACGTTGTTCACGGAGGCTTACTGCGAACAAACACGACAGCAAACGTCATGGGCCGGCGTCCACTTGACGTAACTCTCTCATTCAGATTCATCTGAACACTTCAGCCGTATTCAGCCTAACTATTGCTTCGGATTAACTAACTACCTTCGGATATTCATTTATTTCGGTGTCTACAAAACTGTATCAATGGGAAATACTTCAATACAGAAGAGGATCTACAAACCGAGTTTATCGAGTAATAATTTGTGGGACAGACCAGTCATTCTATGAAACTGGGATCAAAAAGTTGCCTGAACGATGGAGAAGGTCATGGAATAAAATGACACCTACATTATAGATGACCAAATGTCCAAAACCTATAAATGTCCTCATATAAACTGGCGGTACCGGATGGAATTTTTCCGGCTATCCTAGAACATGAGCTTGACCAACTAACAACCCATTGGGCGGGAATTTTCACCGCATGCTTAGTATTCGCCTACACCCTAGAAAATTGGCAGGAGGCTAAATATCCAAACCTCGAAAAGCATGCTATGTAACGGTAAAGGCTTATCGACGAATTATCTTTACCTTCTTTCTACTCAAGACCAAACAATTATTGTTCTTTATGACAAGAGCTACAAATTTCCCTCAGAGAGTAAATCAAAATTCCAAACGGTTTGCAAGATATGAGCCTGACAAAATGATCACTTTTTTTGCAAAAATTACACTGAGGCCCCAAATCGTTGGGGGCCCATAAAAAAAGTGCATGACTTTGGGCAAAACTGGGAGACACGGGTGTTTTTTTTTGGCATAGTAACTTAGTAGGGCAAAGTAAGAGAGCACAACAGGTCGAATCAGCAGTTTAAGTGTATGTCTACTGACAAGAACTTTACCACAAAAACTCTGTTCGTAAATAAACTTAGAAACAATACAACTTTTCGCCTCTATGGAACAGACAATTAATTGCCATTCGTTGGATCTAGAAACTCGTTAGCATCGAATAAAACCCATTTGTATTCGGTGGAAAGGCGGGCATCTGCGTAGGTTGCACGAGCCCTACCGCTGGAATTATACACAGCACAATATAACCGAAAGTGATTTTATCGTTATTAAGGAGGAACAAATTCCTCCTATAGCTGGTTGCTGTTGTACCAGACTGTAGGTTTCCACTCGTTCGTCCCTGGAAGATATATAAACAAAATTAAGAGTAATTCCCCCCTGTGGAACTGGAGGCGCCGGTAGGGAGCTGGAGATATTGTGCCACCTCCAAGCGTCTGTCCTATAGGTCCACTGGGTGCAAGTCACTATGCCTATCAGGACGGTTGAAATAGGCAGTGATCTAAGCTGGGCCAGAAAAATTCAGGTGTGCCTGGGCAGAAGCCTCTCGCGGGTGGGTGTTTATTAAGGACCCTGTTGAATGAATAACCCGACTCTGAAACCGCCGTGTTGTGCAACATTTCCTGAGCTACTGCTATCGAAAGTCTGTTGACGTCAGAGGGAATGACGTCTTGGATGTACGCGCAGTAGTGTCTGTTGTCCTTTCGGATGTGACGAGGAGGTGTATTCTTCATCAGAATCTGATGTTTGGGTTGTCTGGGCAGATAACAAGCCAAAAAAAGACAGTCTCTTCAATACCGAATTATGCTGTTGCACTGACAGCATCTTGGTCTCCTTATGTAAATGAACTACGTTCGATATTTGGACCCTCGGCAGACCTTTCTATTGAGTATTTCTTTCTATTGAGTATTGAGGCATAGTTGAAGATCGAGCGACTTATAACTTTGTAAGTCACTACAATTGTCTCCGTCTCCTTGCCCCAAGTTGTGCCTGCAAGAGCCTTTAGGACCTTGTTACGGGTGTGGACTTTTCTCCTAATGTGATCTGCATGCTTCGAAAATGTAAGCAGATTATCGGAAATAACTCCAAGAATTTTGGGGTTACGGACTGTGGGTTTACACACCCCCATTGACAGAGATGTCGAGCTCTCTCCTTACTTCTTTGGTCCAAGAAGTAAAAAGGGTCACAGAACACTTTTCGAAAGGTAAATGTTGAAGGGGATAGGTGACACCAGGCCCGTGCGCAAAGGGGGTTTGGGATTAAACCCTCCCCGAGAATATATTTTTTACTTGTAATGCAAAATAATTCTTGTAGTTATTTTTGTTAAAGTTGTTAACCAAAGACTTTATTAGCAGGTTTATCAGGTTTTAGGAGTGGGATAACTCGAGTAGTTTCACACGTCTGGTATAACCAGTTGGCATGCCGAAAAGGTGAGCGCGTATACGCATATACGTGTATACGTACCGAATCCCTATTTGTCCGAGTTTCTTGAGCATTATCATCGAGATGCCATCTGGACCGAGTGCTTTATAGGGTTTTAATTTGGAGATTATGGCTGGGTGGGTCTGTGAGTCTGAAGCTCACCCATCGTTCGATGATGAATGCAAGCCCACCACTGTGATTTCTCTCCCTGTCTCTCCGAATGATGACATAGTTCCCATGAGATGAAAGTCTTCACTCACAGGTGAGCTTAGTCTCCTGCACGGCGGCTATAAGGATCTTATGAGTATCCATATAGCTGGTGATCTCAGCAGTTTTGTTCTTAAGACCATTACAATTAAATTGCATGATCCTGAAAGATTGCTGATCACCAACTGTATGCAGTTGCCGCCGAGGGTGCTGTCGTGGCGTTAGGTTGGGAGCTATCTGGCGCGGCTGGGGTATTGCCGGAGGATATTGAGAGGCTGCTGATAGCTTGTAGGTTATGTCGGTTCGCAAAAGTGCATCCCGTAACTGACGGACTCGCTCGGGTTATTGATGGTCGTACTAAACTAGGTGTTAAACTTATATGATATGCCTCATATTGGGATAGGCCTCGTCGGGCCTATTCGTGTAACAAGCAACTCCAAGGGTTCTATATGACTTCTAAAGACATCAAGTGTGAAATTATTGCTTCTACAAGCTTTTTAACAAATGACTGAAATGTATGAAGCTCCTGAATAGTGCTCCTACATTAGGGGATCAGGGTCCGGATTGACCTGCTTTTGTTGCACCATATATCACTGTTTCTTAATGAGCTGAATTTGTTCGAATTTTTGATATATTTTCACTTAGAATTAGAGAAGAGAACCTGCAATACATACCTAGTAGCTGATTCCTTTTGATGTACCTAACTGACTTAATCTAAACCACATCCCTTGATCTTGAAAGGTGGCTAGCAATGTTTAATTCCAAATGTATTTTGGTCTAAAGCCCACTTTGTTTGCTGGGAATCGATAAACGTGTAATTATGGATTTAGTCGTAAGAGTCTTTCTACTCCATTCTATATACAACGTTGAAAGATTGGATTACTTCCTAATATAATCTGACGAGTATGTCCAAAAGCATTTTGTGATTGTTTGGTGGAATAGTTCTGCTAAAAAAAGTACCAATTACATTTCAATTTCAATCCAGAAAAACGACTTGAAAAGTTAATTCGACAGTTCTTGTAACTTCAACTAGTTTAAGTCAATTTCAATCGAACATGTGTGTTTTGTACCAAATCCACGACGAACAGTGGGGAATGACACGTCAGATGATTGCAAAAGTGTTTCTATATTTAAACTCACTTTTCAGCGAAAAATATAACAAACGTACTTATCACACATTCCAACTAACAGAAGCAACAAAATCATATAAAGTAGTTGTTGGTAAAATTATACTGTGTATATGGATATCAAAGCTAACTGACAGTCATTCATTGAATAGTTCCAGATCAATTCAGTGCATTAGACATACAATCATTTGTTAAACAACAACGTCGGTATACGATTTAATTAAATTTAAATTGAATGGAAATATTTTACACACTTACAAATAGAGGATTGTTGTTGGAAATTAAATTTTATTTACAATAAATTAGACTGGGCTCATATCGCCTATTACATTAAAACAAATACTATACTGGTATTGTAGTGGAGTAAAATTCGAAATTAATTTTATGTCTGTCGGGATGGTGAACGAAACAAAGTACTTAAATTCTTTGCATGTAACAAAGTTGCTAAATTATGAGAACATTTCAAGATGCGTCTCGTTTCCTCTTCAACTGCATTTCGGGTTGGTATAGAATTGTGGCTTTTCGTCCATATTTACTGTAGCTTGGCTCATTATTATCTTAATTACGATGTTGAAGAGATTGTACGAAAGCACGTCACCTTGACGCAGTCCCTATTTGGTACAGAATAGTTTAGTCTTTCCTCACCGTCAGAGGTGGGTCAGTTTTGCTGGAATCCAAAGCTCAGACATAGCTTCGTACAATTTTCCGTGTATGGGGTTATAGAAAGCAGCTTTGAAATAGAGAACAAGATGGTATGAATCGAGTTTCTCTTCATGGGTTTTTTCGAGTATTTGGCGTAGCGTGAATATTTTGTCAGTCCTGGACTTTCCTGGCCTGAGAACACAATTTTAAGGTCCAATCAGTTTTTCAACATAATACGCTCGTAAAGACCTTATACGCGATAAAGGCTGATACCACTATAGTTATTGCAGACACACGGACCACCCTTTTTGCAAACAGAAATAATACACTGAGACTCCAATCGCCAGGCATAGATTCTCCCAGTCATATACCACAGATAAAGTTGTACATGTGGGCTAGCAGTCCTGCGCCACCGGCCGTCAAGGGCTCCACCTACGGCTTTATTATTTTTAAGCAGGGTGATTGCCGTTCTAATCACGTCCTGGAAAGTGGCGTGGTAAAATATACACCGTCTTCCATTACCATTACCTACTGGAAGAATCTCAGTGGAGTAGTGTTGAAAAGTGGTATCTCCACATTTTAAGCAGACTCTGCTTACCAGTCACCAGATTCACCTTCTCGTCCTCGCAGGCTGGCAGCCCATTATTCGGCATGTTACTCAATCTTTTTACCAGCTGCAAACATTTTTAGGATTCATTAGTTATCCTGCACATTTCCGTTTTATCTTTTCACTAGCTATCTGCTTTGACTGCCAGTTTTCCACCTAACTAGTTCTCTATTCTCAGCGTCTTGTACCCGTCAGGCGTTGCAAGCGACTATTTCGTTGCGATACGTGCAGCGTAGTTTTTATCAGTTGCAATGCAACATTCTTCATCGTACCATTGCTTATCCTTCTGCGGTTTTTGATAGCCAAGTTCAGCTCTTGCAGCGGTTTCCAAAGAATGGATATGTGCTTCCACATCGCTTCTGGGTCCGCAGGAGGGAGTCTATTCTGCCCTAGCAGGAGAATGAGCTTCTGTTGATAAGACATTGATATCTCCAGTATTTGTAGCTTGCCAATATCTTGCTTTTCCTGTGTTCGGCTTCGTATGTTTTCGCTCTGCTCAGTCTTGTGCGAACTTTCGCAGCCATCAGGTAGTGATCCAAGTCAATATTGGCACCTCGAGTCACTCGTACATCCATTACCCTAGAAGAGTGACTGCTATCTATTACCAAGTGATCAACCTGATTCTTCGTTCTGTGATCAGTAGATAACCAGGTCGCCTTATGAATGTCTTTATGCTGGCATCGTGTGATACTAACTGTCATGTTCTTTGCAACGGCGAAGTCAATCAATCTTATTACATTATAGGTGATGGTATCGTGTAGACTGTGATTACCGATGGTTGGTCGAAAGACACCTTCCCTTCTCAATTTGACATTATAATCGCCTAGAAAAATCTTAATGTCTTGGTTCATATACTTCTTCCAGACGTTCATAAAATGATTCTTGGACCTCATCGTCTTTATTCTCTGTCAGTGCGTGCACAAAAATTAACTATAAGTATTTGTCCTGTATGAAGGGTGCTACTTTCCAACTGGCGAATGTCCTCTGAAAATATAAAGCTGACATCACAGCGATCCAGGAAATGCGATGGACAGGATATGATTGTACCAGAAAGAAAACTGAGATATTTACTGCAGGTGCCATGAAAGTACGAATTCGAGTGCGGATTTATAGCTGAAAAAAGACTCTGACACATAATTTCAGGGATCAACCCAGTGAGTGAACGCATAGTCACAATTCGCATAAAAGCGAAATATTTCAGCATCTTGTTATTTTGTGTGCACCCACCGATAGAGGGTAAATATGATGAGGTCAACGAATCATTTAATGAGCGTCTAGAGAAAGTATACGATCGCCGCACTGACCACGACATTAAGATTTGTCTAGGCGATTTTATTACCACATTGGGGAAAAAAGTGTCTTTCGACCAAGCACCGGTAATCACAGTCTACATGATAACACTTCCGATAATGGATTAAGACTGATAGACTTCGCCGCTGCAAAGAACATGGTAATTGGTAGCACACGATTCCAGCATAAGGACGTACATTAGGCGACCTCCTGATCAGAGAACAAAGAACCAGAGTGATCACTTACTATTAGATGTCATGCGCTCTTCTAGTGTAATGGATGCTAATATTGACTTGGATCATTACCTGTAGGCTGCGAAAGTTCGCACAAGACTGAGCAGGGTGAAAAATGAACGAAACCGAAAACAGGAAAATATAGATATCGACAAGGTGTAAATACTGGGGGTATCAAAGGCCTATCAGCAAAATCTCACTCTCCTAAAGACCCAGAAACGAATTTGAAGCACATACCTATTCTTTGGAAAGCGCTGCAAGGACTGGACTTGGCTAACAAAAACCGTAGAAGAATAAGCCATAGTACGACGAAAAATGTCGAATTGCAACTAATTAAAAAGACACTGCACGTATGGTAAAGAAACAGTCAACTACAACGCTTGCTGCGAATGAGCGGTGGGAGCAGAGAGAGAGTGAGAAGACCGAAATATGCAGGATGAACAATGAATCCCGACAATTTTTCCAGAGGGTAAGAAAATCGAGTAACGGGCCGAATAATGGGCTGTCCTCCTGCAAGGACAAGAATGGGAATCAGGTGACTGATAAGAAGTGTCTGCTCAAAATGCGGAGAAACCACTTTCAGCACTACTCCACTCAGATTCTTCCACTGGAGGTAATGATTGTGGAAGACAGTGTAGATTTAAGGTGAGATTAGAATGACAATCTCCTGGCTTAAGAATAATAAAGCTGCTGGTGCGGATGGACTACTCGCTGAGCGATTGAAGGCAGGTGGCCAAGGACTGTTAGCTCACATTCATAAACTTAGATTCGGTATATGGTTGGGGGAATCTATGCCTGACGATTGGGGTCTCAGTGTATTACGTCCTGTATTCAAAAAAGGGTGATCCGTGCGTCTGTTCCAACTGTCTTGTCGAGCGTGTTATGTGAAAGACTAAAGCCAATTGTTGAAAACCTTATCCATGTGGTTTTAGACCAGACAAACTCACAACCGACTGACCTAATATTCACGCTACGCCAAATCCTGGAAAAGACCCGCGAAAAACAAATCGATACATACCATCTTTTTGTCGATTACAAAGCTGCTGAAGATAGCCCCATACTAGGAAATTTGTACGCAGCTAAGTCAGAACTTGGGATTCCGCTTCTGTAGAATGACGCTGACCAACACAGCATTGAAGGTGGGGAAAGACCTCACCGAACCATTCTGTATCAAGCGAGGACTGAGACAAATGGGACACACTGTCATGCAATCTCTTCAATATCTTAATGGAGATAATATTGAGAAAAGCTGCAGTAAATGCGAACAAGACCATTAACACGAAAAGCCATATGTTGCTGGCGAAATCATTGGAGGGATTTTGTGAGAGGTTACTGGAGTATTCTCAAAAATTGAAAAAGAATCAGCGAAGTTGGGTCTTGCTGTTAATGAGGGCAAGGCACAATGCATGGTGTCAAGGACTAGAGAAACCTCTCGACTTGGTTCTCACTTGAACGTTGACAACCGGTTTAATGTTGAAGTGGTAGATCCAGTTTTCTACCTTGGATCGGTGAACAAAGGCAATAACGACGGTCTGGAGGGAAATAGGAGAATTGTGCTTGCAAATTGATGCTTTTTTGGGCTCATCAAGCAGTTTAGGAACAAAGCCCTCACTCGACAGACAAAATTCCAGCTATTCCAGACCCTCGTGTTACATCTCCAGGTGATTACTCTAAAACTTGAGTCATATCGGAAGCGCATGAAAAATTTTCCATAAAATATATGGCCCTGTTAAACAAAACCGCGAGTACGAACGTCGTTGGATCCCAGGGCTATATAATTCGTATTCCGACGTGGACATAGCGGGGCGAATTAAATTAGGCCAATTTATCAGAATGATTGAAGATTTGGCAACCCTAGTGTTGCAATCTGGCAACTGACAGCTCTATCGTAAAGATTGAAATTTTTGAGGTTATGGATACTCAGAACGTTTTGACATACGAGCGCTATTTGTGTTGTTTACAGCAACTTGAAAGATTCATCTCGGCCCAAAAATGGAATTAAATGGACGTGGATTAACTCAGCAACAGTGCATGGATGAACTTAATTCAATTTTTGGCGATGAAGGTTCATCATGGACCAATGTTTATCGATGGTATGGTGAATTCAATCGCGGTCGTAGTTCACTCCTAGACGAATTTCGTGAAGGTCGTCCAAAATCAGCTGTTCTTCCGAAAACCATTGATGCTGTACGCGAACTGATTTTGGAAGATCGTCATGTGACCTATCGTCAGATTGAGACAACCTTAGGCACACAATTTGTCAATCGCTAAAAAAAAGGCTCGTGTCGATTGGTCGAAAGAAATGCTCCAAAAATACGATCGCGGTGCTTTGAAACACGTCTATGACATCGTGACAGGTGATGAATCCTGGATTTATGCGAATGAGCCCGAAAGTAAACAGCAGTCAACTGTATGGGTGTTTCAAGATGAGCCAAATCCAACAAAAGTTGTTCGCGCCCGAAGCGCTTCCAAGCAAATGGACGCCTTTTTTTTCGAAAAAACTGGACATGGTGCAACCGTCGCACTAGAACAACGCAGAACAGTGAATTCTGAGTGGTACACAACCATTTGTTTGCCAGTTATCTTCCAAGAAATCTGGAAACCCAACCGCCGAAGACGGATAACTCTTCACCACGACAATGCGAGCTCTCACACATCAGCTGAAACAACTGCATTTTTGAGCACCCAGAACATCGATTTGATGGGTCATCAGCCGTATAGTCCTGACTTGGCACCGAATGACTTCTTTTTATTCCCGTGCATAAAAAACGTTTTTCGACACCTGAAGAAGCGGTTGCTGCATTCAGAATGCATGTTTTGGAGATACCTCAATCAGAGTGGCAAAAGTGTTTCGATAATTGGTTCAAACGCATAGAAAAGTATATAAGTCTTCATGGGGAATATTTTGAAAAACAATAAAGTGATTTTGAATGAATAATATTTGTTTTTGTTCTCTAATCCCGAAACATAAAATGCAACCCTCGTATAACACGAGTAGCATGTTTAGTTTAGATAGATATCCTATAAATGACATCGTAAAATTTTTGAAATTGGAGTTAGGTCAATTGGCAGCTGACTAGGTCGTAGGAAAGTATATCAAATTTCATTACCTTTCGCGATTTCAAAACAATACCGTAGAATTCCCAATACTGCAAATGTTCAAACGGTAAAAGTTCTGCTCAACCATTCGGTTTACAGTTTTGTGTGTGTCTTTCAAAATTTGTGCAAATATGTTCTTTTCATGCCAACATGTTGTATCAGGTCGCCCAAAGCAAATTGTGAATAGTTATTGGAATTTATTGGGAAGTTTTTAACATATCAAAAACTTAGACACGGTTGCTATACTAATTTGATGAAGTTATCCCATATAGTGCCAACAGCATTGAAATATTGAAAATTGTAATTGGAATTTATGTTGGTTGGAAATTTTCGTTTACATCAAAGGCTGCAAATACATGTATTCAGTTCTGGCATATTTTTCACAACTCATTTTCTAGTTTACTCATGTATATAGGAAATTTATTGATCAGTAAAAAAAAATTAATACCTTTTCAATTACCATAAATAGATACCAATATTTTTGTGATGATGAAATCAGCAAGTGATGAGTTGTATAGCTGGATTTCAAGTTGGAATGTATTTTAATGTGAAACTTTGTAAATATATCTTTAGTCCTTTAAAAATGCTGGAACACAGCACTCCTTTAATGAAGAATACCGATAATTAGACAACCCGATTTCGTAATAACAACATCTAAATTCAAGAAATAGTGCAAAGAGTGGCAGTTTGTGGACAACCCTATTAGAGGAGTGAGTTTCTGTAGACATCAGTTGGCGCTCAATCAATAAATCAATAAATCGAGTGTTGGATTAATTGAACTGTCAGTATGAATTGATGCTTAAGGGGTTTCGATCGATACTAATTCGCAGACGTATTTTTTAGTTATGGGTTTGTGTACATGCGATTGATGGTCTACCGGTGGTGTCAGTCCAGACACAGTAGTTAGGCTCTGATTAGTGATGTACGGTTTCGCTTATTTGAAGATCCGGCTCTCTCGAGTCCGGTTCTGACAAGAACCGGAAATTTCAACTGCTTGCGGTTCGCAGCAAAGTTAAGCCTCTCTACTTAAGTGTAACATGAATATAAAGTTTAACAAAAATATAAATTTTCGTACCCTAAAGGTAAACACTTTTGATTACTTTGCCCTGTTATTTTGGAGCCGTTTTACGGTTGTTTTAAAATCGTTTTTTATTTCTTTTAGAATCATTTTTTGATCTTTTAGGAACCGTTTTCTTTTATAGACGTTTTTCGATTCTGTAGTAACCGTTTTCCGTTCACTTGGACCCATCTTTCTATTTGAAACTGTTTTCAGTTCATTTGGAATCGTTAACCGGTTCTTGTAAGCACCGGTCTGGTCGGTTTTTGTAAAGACCCTGTTCTGCAGAATCGGTTTCTCGTTTCTGTGCATCATTAGCTCTGATGATGAAATTTCCACGGAATTCGAAACTAGACATACCAGTGACTGTGCTGCCTGAATGGTCTGTTTTTCCAACAAAACCAACCATTTCTCATTTAGAAAAATTTTTCTGAACTTGCTAGCTTGTTAATATTTTAGGTAACCCCAAGTATTATTGATTTGTATCTTTTAACTCTCTTTTCCCAAACAAATGTTAATATGTTTTCAGTTGACCCTAAAGAACAGAATAAAGTAAATTCATAAATATTTTCTTGTTACACTTCTTGAAGGGACAAGGGAAAGTTTTTCACAAAAAGTGAGCTGTGCCCCCTCTCTGGTTTTTGAGTCACTGGCTGGGACCTACATTTTGGCACCGGTTCCGAATGTGTCTTTGAGAATTGTTTCCATGGTATCAGAACTCGATAGTTGACCGTTAACTATTATTTTTCGTTGCACCCTAGATATTCGTTAAATTGATTTCTTTTTGATGGGTTGCAATTTGAAGTTCGATGTTTATATTAAATATGTTTTTTTTATTTATGGTTTTTTAACAAAGGAGTTTCCAATAGGGACGGCTATATGCAAAACAAATAAACCATGTTGTTGGTGATACATGAACGTATTTCTGGGTATATTAGAAAGGTTTATCAATGGCATTATGTGTGGAATATTACTTTGTGTAAATACCTCCGCGAATTCGCTGGGTGACGCTCAACCTAAATGTCCCTTTTTTGATGACTGGCACATAGATCAGACTGAATTTGAGCGAAGGCGCGTGTTATGTTGTCGTTGGGGGCACCGGTTGTTTGCAGCGTATAGTCATTGCAGCGTATAGTCATTGTAGCTTAGAACAATTGACCTAAACTAACCCCACAGGTCTAAGAGGTCAAGTCATACGATCTCAGTAGTCAGTTCACGCAACCTCTGTGTGCGATAACCATACTCCCACAACGGTCGTGTAGTATATCCATTGTATCATAAGTTACGTGGCATGTAGCGTAGGCTATCATCGATTGGCTATGCTCTCCGTTGAAAATAAAATCGCCTGGAATAATCTTAATGCCGTGGTCAGGGTAGCGTTCGTATACTTCCTCCAGACGCTCATAAAATGATTTGTTGACATCGGTGGGTGCACACACATTAACTACACTATGCGACAGTCAAAATCGGGATGGGATGAAACCAACGGGAAATGTTATATCGGTCAAAAACGATATACGTGGCCCGGCGTTTCGCTGGGTCACGTCTAGGAATCGAGATATATCGATTTGAAGCTAGTAACTATCATATAGGGGAAATTGTCACCTTTGGTGGTCTCAACTCGAGAACCACTAGTCCGATTTTGCTCAAACAAATTTAGAAAAATTAAAAATTACAATTCCTTTAATCTGTTAATATAACGTTTTTCTATATACCCAACAGTTTTGCCGGTAAAAATAAATGTATGAAGAAAAAAAAAATTATTTTAGGCTAAAATTTAAAATTTTTTTTTTTAATTCATAAAAAATCCAAAACGGAAAAAAGTGTCACGTAAAGTCACATAACCTATGAATAAAATGAGACATACATCATGAAAATTAATGTATGCGTTTCGCTTTTATGCAAAATTAAGTAAAGGTATGAATTTCAAAAATTTGCACGAGATTTGCTTGATTGTTTGAAAAATATTTTCCCACGAATCAGCGAAGCAAAATTGAAGGAAGGTGTTCTGAATGGGCCGGATATACGAAAGCTCATGAAATCAAAGGAATTTAAAGGTGCTTTAGACGGTAATGATTACTTTGCGTGGAGTGCAGTGGAGAAAGTCATACGATATTTTTTGGGAAGTACGCGAGCACACAATTACCCCGCTCTTGTGACCAAGATGTTGCACTACTTCCAGAAAATTGGAGTGAATATGTCCCTCAAAATTCACTTCTTGCATCACCATCTCGAATAATTCAGCAAGCAGCTAGCCTCAGAGTTGGATGAACATGCCGAGTGCTTCCATCAAGTGGCAATGCCAATGGAAACGCGATATAAAGGCAAAAGGCTCGATTCGCTGGTGGCTGAAATTTGTTGGTGGTCGCAAAAGATGTACGATCCCGACAATGAAGATGAAGAAGAAGAATATACAATGGGAGTTTCCTCCGAGGGTAAGTCACAAAAATGAAGTTAACTGACGGATTAAAAACAATTGATTTTTTCCAGATGAAGACAGATCCTCATCCGATACAGACTCTGAACAAGTGGGCGAACCACCACGCAGGAAAGTAAAGGGCGCAAATAAACCAAAATAAGTTTTGCGTTCATCAATTTTTATAACCTATGTATCTATGTAATAACCTAATAATTAACTGTAATAATTTTTAATTTTACGTGTTAATAATAAATAATATATAATAAATATTATCCAAATTCATTGAAACATAAAATCAATATTCTTGTCAAAATGAGATACCTTCACTTAATTGTGAATAAAAGCGAAACGCGTCCATCGATTTTCATGATCTATGTCTCATTTTGTTTCAAAGTTATGTGACTTTGCGTGAAAGGAATACGACTTGCCTTTTTTTCCTTTTTGGATTTTTTATGAATTTAAAAAATAAAAAAATTTAATATTTTAGGCACAAAATATTTTTTTTCTTCATACATTTATTTTTACCGGCAAAACTGTTGATTACATAGAAAAATGTTATATGAACAGATTAAAGGAATTGTAATTTTTGTTTTGTTTGAGCAGAATCGGACTAGTGGTTCTCGAGTAAAGACCACCAAAGGTGACAGCGAAACGCCGGGACACGTATAACTTCTTTTTTACCGATATAACTTTCCCCGGTAGTTTGAACCCTTCCCGATCACCGACCCCTACCATTTGTCTCACAGTGCTATATGTTGAAATATTTCGCACTGATGCGAATTGTGGGTATGCGTTCACTCATTGGGTTGAATCTTGAAACTAGGTGTCGCAGTCTTTTACCAACTATAAATCCGCACTCGAAATCGTGCTGTAGTTCATGGCAGCTGTAGTAATTATTACAGTTTTTCTTTCTGGTGCAACCATATCTTGTCCATCGCATTTCCTGGATCGCTGTGATGTCAGCTTTATATTTTTCGAGGACAGTTGGAAAGTGGCACTCGCCCTATATAGTGTTCTTACATTGCGGGTACATATCCTTAAATCGTGGTCCTTATAACGTTTGCGAGGGTTATCAACAGTTACGGGATTTATTCGTTTTTTATAATTTTTGTGTATTTTCATTGCCTATATAAATAAGGGAGGCGAGAGAAAACCCAGCCCACAACAGCTACAGGGTTTGGTTCGCAAAAAAAGGTTCTATGTTTAGATAACAGATTAAATATGACAAAATTCATTATATAATGTGGACTATTTTTAATGGAAATTGCAAAATGACAAAATTCATTATTAACCCTTAGAAGACAGTTAGTTTTTGCTTATGTTCTAGCACTTGGGCTAAGATTTGTATTTTGGAGTGTTCGGACACGTATAGTGAAATTTTATGGTGATAATTTTTGTAGAACATTTTGACCACGCCCCCCGTCATTTTGGAGCAGTTTTTTGCGAGTTTTCAAAAAAGAGTAAAAATTATGGTTATACGTTACAGTTAAAGGGTTAATTTGTTCCACAAAAATGTTTATCTGAATCTTGCTATAAAACTTCTGAACATATTTTGTACCTCAGAAGTAACAAACACACAATTTTGCATGCCGATATGTTGCAGGAAAGTTCCGAGGGGCGGAATCTTTGACTCGCCCTAAAAAAAAATTTGATCAGATCTGGCAAAATGCCGATACACGTATATATTTTTGTAGACTTTTCTACCAGAATCCGTTGACAGAACCCCATCAGTTTTTTGGTGTCGCGCAGTGTTATCCAGCTTGTGATTCACCGGTCGTCGATACTTCTCGTTTTCTTTCATATGACCATATATTTTTTGAGCATATTTGTCTCTAAAACTCGCAGTGATGTTTCATCACCATTAGATATGACCCAGGATTCTGCGTCGTAAAGACAGACAGGTTGTATGAGAGTCTGATATAGTTGAATCTTCGTTTCCCGAAGTGCTTGCTTCGCCCGAAATAACACCAGTATGGAAGCACAATTCTCCGTTGCATTTCCATGCTGACGTTATTGCTTTTCTTCACGGCAGTTCCGAGGTATATTTAATTTTGTACTACTTCGAAATTATAACGGTTACAATAGTAAAGACGGGTGGATATTCTGCTTGATATCCCACCCACATTTGCTTACTCCTTTTCAATTCTCGAAAACACCGCAATAACTTCTGTGGACTTCTGGGTTTCAAAAGGTTCGGTAAGATCCTTGCCAACTTTCACTCCGTATTTGGTTGTCGTCAAGGTCATCCTGCAAAGGTCTATGATTTTTGCATTAAAACCAAGCTCAGACATTGCTTTGTAGAGTTTCTCCCGTATCGGGCTATCGATATATAATCGCCAAATAGATAATAAGTGTCGATTTGTTTTTCGTGGAGTATTTTCCAAGAGGGCAGCGGGCATATGTTTACTCTAGGCGCTCATAGAATATGTCTTTGCCATCATCATCTTTCTCTTCTGTCGGGACATGCACACAAATTAGGAAAATATAAAAATATTTCGCTTTTATGCGGAAATCTTCCGAGAAGTTTTCAACATCTGTATATTTAAAATAGTTTCTAATGTTTCTTCTATCATTTGAAATTTTTGTGAACTAAGGCATGAAGAATCCAACTTTTCTGTGTTTGCTTTTCATGCTGGGAAAGGCAGCTGGAAAAGGCAGAATTGTGTGGTTCCCGAAGGAGTGCATTATTTTTACCCACTATATATCAGCAAAATGGATTATTGTGTATAGCAATGTAAAAAACAAATTCAGTGCATGCTCCACTATTTAGGTCATTCAGTTACTTAGGGTGACGTTTCTTCCACTGATTGCAAACTTTTAACTGTGTTTAACAGAATGTGGTTGATTTATTTTGAGTTTCTAAATGACTAGATATTCAACTCAAGATCTGTACTTATTTATTGAATTTGATATTCAACTGAGTTTGTTTTTCCTAAACTAATTGAATATTTCAGTCAAATAAGCAGTTTTGGAAACTCTACAGAAGATCTACAATAACATGTACGAATTAACCAGATCATCATATAAATCCTGGGCTGCTCAAGCTTGGTAATGACATCCATTGAATACCATTTAAATGGGTAAAGTAAAGTATCCAAGATAAAAAATCTTTATTTTAATGAATGAAATATATAACAAAATATATATAAATATATAAATCATAATAACACCCATGGACACCTTTATACAAAATTTCAATAGTTTGACCGTCATTTGTTACGTATATACAAAAACATTTCAAACAGCAGATAATTTGTCAACGTGACTTGGGACAAGGTCTTAACCCTTTTCCATTACTTTAGATTTGTTTGAAAAGGATATGGCAAAAGAGGATATAAATTTGTAATATTGGTGTGTGTATCCTTAAGTTTATGGTGTTTGTCGTTGTAAAACACCCAATTAACAAAGAAATGGAAAGAGCTTAGGTTATGTTTAAAGCAAAATCATATGATTGTTATTAAATTTGTGTGATATTTCGACAATTTAAATTTACATATATGATATTTAGAGCAGTATTACACGATAAATTTATCCTCGCAAGAAAATTCGTGAATTTTACGTTTACATTTGATAGGTGGAGGGGAGGAAAAAATTCCATGAAATGCCTTGGCATTGTGTTTCTTTTTGTGTGAACGAATTTTCTCTATAGTGCGTAGTGCGGTCAACCGGCCACTCGATAAAAAATGGATGAGAGTTCCTGGAAGCCGCGTGCTTCGGCTAAATATCCTCATGTCCGGCATAAGTTGACGGATGTCCGAGGCACACATACCGTGGAAATATCGATAGAACAGCGACACGCAACCCACATTTCGACGATGCTCAAGGAAGACAATAGAGTTGGATACCTACTGTCTCCTATCAATAAAATCGCTCTCCTCTGGACACGGTCGAGAAGCTCCAAAGTCGTCCTAGGAGCACCTACCCATATATGGGAGATATATTCCGTCTTTGGCCTGATGTAGGTGGTGTAGATATTGCGAGGATCAGATGGAGTGATGTATTTCTTGCACCGCTTTAAAAAGCCCAGACACTTGAATGCATCTTTCGACACTTCAAATACATGTTTTACCCAACGGACATCATATTGTATTTTCATGCCCAAAACATCAAGAGCGTCTGATTCATCAATATCCACACCGTCCATAGACATTGGTAAAAACTAAGGTTTCATTCAATTTTCCAAATCGTTAGCATACAAAATTCAACACTATGTCTTGGCGGAGAAAAATATTATCATTATTATCTAATCGAATCTAATCGATTGGGTGATACTACCAATTTGCCATTATATTTAATATTTGGACTCAAGCCTTTCAATCATAATTAAAAAAGTGTGAATTAGACCTATAAGTGCGAAACCTTTAACTCAGTTGTGGCAGCCCTCTACCTCAGTTTTGAAACCTCTTATTCGGTTGTGACAACCTCTAATTAATAACTTTTGAATTTTAGAAGGAAGTTTTGAGTCCAAATATTAAATATAAAGTAGAGGTTGTCATAGCCGATGTAGAAGTTGTTACAATCGTGTTAGAGGTTGTCCAAGCAGTATTGGTGGTTGTCACAAGTGCATTAGTTGTTGTCTTAACCGAATTACCGGTTACCAGAAACGAATTATAGGTATCCACAAGTCCATTAGAGGTTATGACATGTGCGTTAGAAGTTTTAACAATTGAACTGGATGCTCTTACAAATGAATAAATTCTTACAAATGCCACGTCGCACAGTGGCGCCATTTGAGTTTTTTCGTTGCAAAAATCATATCTTTTGAACCGAATAACATAATTGAACAGTTTAAACAGCATATGATAGATAACTGTTCAGCCTATGAAATAAGCGTTTGGAAAGGGTGCTACGCTTTGTAGAGGCCTACTTATGGGTTATCAAAGTTAAAATTTGTAGAAAAATCAATTTTATGGTAACTAAAAAAAATTATTTTTACATTTTTAGATTGTTTTTATTTTTTTTCTTTAGGGTTTTATGTTTTAAATTATTACCCAACAAATTAAAAAAAATTATTTCTTTTTTAAATTTATTTTTTCAATTTTCTGTAAAATATTCATCACAATTCGTAGGAGAAGGTATATCTAAAAGACTAATCATTTCCAAACTATAATTATTTTCTAACTCTATTCGTGACTTCACATGCCGCAGGGAAGAAATAAGTGGATCGGAAGATGCTGCCAACATGTTGAAGAGGTCCTCATTTTGCCTTACCCTTGATGCTTTGAATGTGTTCTGCAGTCTATATTTTTTATAAAATTTGTTAAGAGACTCCTGTGCTTCTTCAGAAAGCTCTCCAATTGGCAAACACTGGTACTCAATTATGTCTTTGCCATGCGCCGATATTTTATGGACGGTCGGGGTCAACTTCTTCTGTGGATACATTTCTGCTAAAAGAGATGCAGTTTTCGATGCATATTCTCCATATTTTGTAGAATTGACGTTTTCTTTGCAGTTTAAAACATTCAAGATCGTTCCCAATCTTTTCACAATTTGATTGTCAATTCCAGTGATTGTAGTTACTGCCTCATCATTTTCAAAAAATCTCCTAGAAGTGTTTCCATCGTTTGAGTTACCGTATCCGTGCTTGGGACAGTCTACTTTTAGTCCAACTTCTTTAAAAAAAAGCATCCTGTATTTGTTTCTTTCTGATCTTTTCCTTATCCTTTATTGATGTATTTTCATCGAAGTTTTCCTCCTCTTGTGGTAGGGTATACGCCAGTTTTAGCAAGAACTCCATACACCTTATCCTTGCGTGCAATGGTGACATTCCATATTCGTAATTCTCCTCGTTTGTAGAATCGTTTAAATTACCAAAGTTCTTCTGACTCTTTTTGCAAATCGGGCATGACAATGTTGAGGTTGTTCCTGTCAGTACGTTTACGACTTTTCCGTCAACCATGGTCAGGTGGAACTCGTAATTGCATTCAATATATTTTCCTTCGCAGCCCCATTTGCCGATCAATGTCAGTTTCTCAGGAAGAATTTTCACATCATTTTCAGGAAGACTCTCCAACAACCGTTTTGCTGTATGGCCCATGAGATCCTGCAGATTGGCTTTAACAGAGACTTCCGTAAACTCCGTATGCAGTGGTCGTGAATTTATTTTGGCGTACGTAATATGCTTGTATCCTGGTAAGACGTCAGCCCCGTGTCGCATCAAGGATGCCCGTAGTATCTCATATTTTTCTTTGGAAAGTTCTAAGTCCATAAACAAGGCCAAGGCTTCTTCGGAACCATACTTTTTAATGTGTGCGTTTGTGGGCGTGGGAATGCTTTCCTTAATCCTTTTTAGTCGCAGTGGGCTTGCATCAGCAACAGATTTTGTAATCTGCGACCTCACTCTTTCACTATCCTTTGTATATTTAATAGACAGCGCGTCCGATAAATGCTTCGTGGTCAAGTCATTGGTGGCCTCGGCAAGTTTCCTCTTTCTTGTGAAAATTGAACAGTCCTCAATACTTTTTTTTGGCCTTCCTTTTGCTCCTCTGCTTGATGTGGTGGGTTTATCTACTGGCAATATATCCAGGATGGTGTCTTCATTAAGCCAGTCCTCGTATTTGGAGTTGAATTTCTGAATGGTTTGATTAGTTTTCACCCATTTTGCCTTAATATCAGGTAAAAATTATTTTTTATAATTTCGCATCTCTCAATATTTCCGTATAAGCTATCAAGTTCTTCTAAAGCAGCTTCCGTGAAAAACTTTGGTGTGGTTGACTTTCTGAACAGTTCAAATAATTTTAAATTGTTCAACGCCATGTTTTCAATAACTCGCGGTTAGATGGTTGGTCAATAATAGCACAATCAGGTTTGTTGAAACCACGACAAGTGTTTACACTTATATAGTAGCTGTGCATGACGCAAGTTTTTACCACCATGTTTTGGTCATTGGTAAATTAGGTAGAATTTTCCAGTGTGCGCTTGGGTTCTTGTGGGCGGAGTCTTAACGGGGTTGGACTGTGCGTGGTGTGGCCTACCTGCCTACCTGCCTACCTACAGGGCGGGTGACCAATCACATCGTGTACAGGTTGTAAAAATACGAATGCGTGTGGACTGGATGACAATTGTTGCGTCCATTTTATCACGTAATTTTGTTTTTCCAAGAATTGTTAGTTCTTTCCACGAATTCAGACAAAAAAGGATTTTCATGTTGGAAATGATGGCATCCCATGCTGTCCGTACAGCTAATTTTCCCAATAATTCTATCATGAGTGCCAGTTACAGAAGTTTACGCGAGTTGTTTTTATTCTTTTACAAAATGAATACACAGTTGGTCTGGCCTGACCCATGTGTTATGAATGTGACTATAGAAACATGTGTATGACGGAGGGTTAATGATTTGATTTTTCCCACTCAAGAACCATGTCTTTTTTAACTCTTTGACCTCTAGAAGCCAAAGGGGCACTTACAGGCAGATAAAACCTTTGGAATTATATAAAGGAGTACTCAAAGAACATATTTTGAAAATATGGCAAATATAGAAAAATAATGATTTTTTTTATTTTCCGTCCAAGTTGAAAAATAGTGAAAAAACGGATAGTTTTTAAATAGTGTTTTACCAGGAGAAACACAAAGCAAACAGTTAATTTTTTTATCATTATACATTTAATAAATACGTCAATAAATACAAACAAAAAATAAGGCGATTCATTACCTATTTTTCGTGATATTACACCTGAAATCGCAACAAATTGACTAAAAATTGTGTGTTTTTTTTGAAAACCTAAAGTCGGTCAACTTTGAACGGTTATATCTTCTAAACTAAAAATGTGATATTATTAAGAGTAGCATATTTGAAATTGTTGAAAAGTTTCCTATAACATGGGTTTATTCAAAACTTCGTCGGCGCACATGAAAATTTTGATTTTTGCAACCTCGTTTGCTCTACGGGCGCCACTGTGCGTCGATCACAACTACTTATATACAAAAAATTAAATAAAAAAACACATGAAGTGTGAGGGGACACGCGGTTGGAACGAATTTCCTTGTATATTATGTAGTAGTTAGTTCCAACACGCCTAAAGCGCCCGTTAATACGATAATATAAATGGATCTTTAAGAAAATATACTTTTTGTAAAATGATAAACTTGTTTTAAGAAATTTGTTTTACAGAATGTATTTTTTAAAAAAACAAGTATATTTGTAGGTCTCTTTTGTAAGAATATGTATCATATTTTCCCTAAAGGGCCCTTTTTAAAGAGAGGTACTTCCTTTATTAAAAACTAATGTTTTTGTTAAAAAAGGTACCATTTTTAAGAAGAAGTACTTTCTGTAAGAAAAAGCTATAAGAGTATGATTTTTTACATAGAAGTACCATTTATTAGATCAGGTACTTTATAAAAAAGTGGTACTCTTTTTAGGAAAAGGTTATGTTTTAATAAAATGTACTTATACTTATTATCAGAAAGCCTACCTATTTCAAGAAAAAAAAGAAAAGGTGTTATTTTATTTTTAAGAAATGGTACTTTTAAGAAAATGATTTTTTTTTGAGAAAAGGTATTTTTTTTAAGAGAATGTAGCATTTTGTAAGAAAATATTTTTTTAAACAACTTAACTAATCTTAAATTTATTAAAAAATTTAACAATAAATTACACTTAATACAACAAAAACAAAAATTCCCAAAAAAGAAAGAAATAATAAAAATTTTGTATAAAAATTAAAAGGACAGATATAGTGAAAAATAATTATTAAAAAAGGCTTCTCATTACAGTTCATGACGGGACTGGGGAGAGCTTTTTACAGCCACTAAATTAAGAATAAAAATAGAAAAATACATGAGGTGTCAGGGGACACCCGGTTGGAAAGAAGTCCCTTTGGCTATATATTATGTACTAGTTAGTTCCAACTCGCCTAAGGTGCCCGTTGAAAAATACAACAATTTGAATGGACCTTTAAGAAGATGTACTTTTGGTAAAATTAAAAACTTTTTTTAAGAATTTTTTTTTTATAGAATGTGTTTTTTTTTTTAAATTATATTATTAGGTCCTTTTTGTAAGAATATGCATTTTATTTTCCCGAAAAGGTAATTTTTTATTAAAAGCTAATGTTTTTTAAGAAAATGTAATTTTTTTAGAAGAAGTACTTTTTGTAAGAAAAAGCTAAAAGAGTATGAATTTTTTTAC